>CM053771.1:371535667-371553134 GCA_028658325.1 Potorous gilbertii | reverse complement strand
AGCATTCTTCTCCTCATTGACTTTTTGAACCTCTTTTGCCAATTGAGTTAGCCTATTTTTCAAGGTGTTATTTTTTTCAGCATTTTTTTGGGTCTCTTTTATCAAGATATTGACCCGTTTTTCATACTTTTCTTGCATCTCTTTCATTTCTCTTCCCAGTTTTTCCTCCACCTGTCTAACTTGATTTTCAAAATCCTTTTTGAGCTCTTCCATGGCCTGAGCCCATTAAATATCTATTTCAGATGTTTGGGATACAGAGGCCTTGACTCCTATGTCTTTACCTGATGACAAGCATTGTTCTTCCTTATCAGAAAGGAAGGGAGGAAACATCTGCTCACCAAGAATGTAACCTTCTATGGTCTTAATTTTTCCCCTTTTCTGGGTATTTTCCCAGCCAGTTACTTGACTTCTGAGATTCCTCTCCACCCACGCCCCCCCCCCCATATGTCCAGCTAGTGCTTGGGGTCTGAGATTCAAGTGCTGCTTCCCAGCCTCAGGTCTTTCAGCAGCCGGCCTGGCTGCTATTCAATGTGAGCTTACGTTCTGGTGCTCAGTTGGGGACAGGGCAGCCTCCCAGGTTCAGTTCCCTCAGGGCGTTTATGTGGAGACCTTCAGTAATGGAACTGAGCTCCTGCCAGCTTTGGGAGCCCCTGTCCTCTGCTGCCTCTGTGGCTGCCTCCCAAGGGGGCCTGAGTTATGAAGTCACCCCACTCCCTCTCAGCCAGCCCAGAAGTGTCTCTCACTGACCTGTGTGCCTGTAGGTGAAGGAACCTTTGTGACCCCCAGAAATTATGTCCCTGAAGCCTGCTCCTGTCTGATCCTATCGGTGCCGTGTGGCCAGGGAAGTCCTAGGCTCCACTCCGGTGCGGTGTGCGACAGATCTTTGGGTTCAGTTTTTCAGGGCTCTCTGGAACGGCAATCTCCTCCACTCTGTTGCTGCATGGCTTCCACTGCTACAGAATTTGTTGGGATTTCTTTTTACAGGAAATCCATGGGCTGTGGTTTCAGAGCTAGCATATGTGAATCTTTCTACTCTGCCATTTTGACTCCTCTTCTAAAAGTAATAAATATGAATATTATATATAATAACAATTATTATTGCTAACCTCTCTGAATATCAGTTTTCTCATCTAAAGAAATAGAAATTGTCCATGTTTACTACTTTATAGGTTATTTATTATGAGTATCAAATGAGATTTGATATACTGGAGATATTGTTAGAATTATAATCAAAGTACTCTACAGTTTTCGAAAGGCTACCTAAATGTTAATTAGCATTAATTTGGGCCCAGATCAAAAATTAAATTCGTTTGGGCTCTAATTAAAAAAAATCATTCCCAATAATTACAGATGCCAAATAGAGAACAGAACGCCTCTGGAAATAGTAGATTTCACCTCACTGAAGACCTTCATATCTAGACTAGGTGATTACTGGCTAGCATCCTAATCAGACAGGCTAGGCCACATAAATAAGTGACCATTCACCTCTGAAAATCATTGATTTTGTAAGTGGATAATCTCTAAGATCTCTCCCAGTTCTAATGTTTTACTATTCTGTTGTCAAATCCATTCTCAATTTACAGATTTTAAGACAAGAAAAAAATTAATGGAAAAATGTTATACAATGCTATTCAATCTCAAGGCACAAGAAAATCATATTCATCAGTAAAGATTAACAAGTTTGGGGGGAAAAGGCAAGCTTTTATCATGCACCAAACACTGGGCTAGGTGCTTTGCAAATCCTTTGCATTTAATACTTAAGGCAGCTCTGAGGTAATTGCTATTTTTATCTCCATCTCTCCACTGAGGAAACTGGGACAAATAGAGAACAAAACATGTTTGGGAATAGAAGCGTGAGGAGGAAACCAGAAACATAGTAGTCCTGAGTGAAGCAGAATGACAAAATTGTAGTTTTGTCAGTAGGAAATGATTTAAGGATATTATGGTGGGTTTAATGAAAGAGGGCAAAATGTGATAAAATATTGTCTCCTTTTTAATTATTCCTGGCTCAGTTAAATAAAAACAATGCAACCAATGTGTTACAAATGAGTTGTAAGGAACTTTACCAATCAACATATTTGAAGACTTCTCTTTACTGATGAAGATACTGTCTCTTAAAAAACTGAAATGTTTCCTTGAAGGCCATATGGTCACTTACTGGTAGAGTCAGGATTAGAACCAACGTCCTCTGACGCCAAATTCACTATTCTTTAATTATACTATCATCCTTGTAATTATGCTACATTAAATCACATGTATCAGATTAGGTAGCATTAATATATAATTTCTTCTCTTGGTACAGTATGCTTTTTACATATTGGAAGTGAGGCTAAATATTCTCTAAACTGAATGAGAGAGGCTAAATCCTTGAATTTAATCTGAGTCAATTTAATAAACATTTATTAAGGACTTACTGTGTCATTAATGAGAATATATTCATTAATCTTTGTTAAAAGTTATTTTATTTAATCAGGGATCTTCAGGAGACACGACAGAAAACACCACATAAGGATAAACATATTTTTTTTATTATGCAGAATGTAAACACTATTTTGGCAAAGTATCATATAAGAAAGTTTGGGCAGTAAAAATCAACATGACATGTTTCAAAATGCTAAATGTTGCTTAGCAACAAAACTTGTAAGAAAATCCCCATGAAGAATGGCCAAATACTAGGAATAGGTAAATAATCCTTGTGAACCTTTCAGAAGTGAGACATTTATGAAATAAGGTGCATGTTTAGGAAACTCAGGTGTTATAGAAACAACTGCAGGGACCAAGTTTCTTCCAAATCTGATACTTTTTTAAAGTCAAAGATACTATTGCTTTCTCTTTATTTCTCATTGATTTGTGAGCATAACCCGAGATTCATGTATGATGAGTCAGTCTTAGGAAGACTTTAAGAATTTTCTCACATCTTTGGCTCATCAATTCCACACATAAGAGTTATATATTTCCATGTAACATAACAAATAATCTCCTTAGAAGTAACTGGTGGCTCACTAGACTTGGAGTCAGGAAGATCTGAGTTTAAATTTGAATTCATGATCTTATTAGGTATTTGGGCAAGTGACAACTTCTGTTTATTTCAATTTTCTTAATTTTAAAATGAAATAGCATTATTGTTATCAAGGTTGCTATGGCAGTAAAATGAGAATATCTTTGTAAAAAGACCTTAGCGCAGGGCCACATAATGTGTGTGTTCATGCTTCATTCCTGTAGAAGGCCATGCCATCAGAGATATAATGACATGATTTGCACTTAACTTTGTTTTGAGTGAGGGAGGGCTGTGCAGGTCACCAGCCTCACTTCTCCTCCATAGCCATCTGAATCCAGTGACCAGATATTCATCAGGATGACTGGAGATGACCAAGGATGAGGCAATTGAGGTTAAGTGGCTCGCCCAAGGTCACACAGTGCACATAATAGGTATAAGAGAAATGCCTGTTCTCTCTCTTCATCCCCTCCCCTACCTATTTTATCATCTATTGCATTGTCACCGGTGTCCCTTACAAGCATACATTTCATAAATCTCAAGGAAGAGTAAATGCATTTGCATATTGATCAAAAAAGTAGGAATCATCAGAAATCATGAAAAGATTGCTGTCAATAAGTTACATTTCCCTAGAGACCAGGATAGCCTTAGTCATGCACAGACCTGTCACAGCAAAGTGTTAAACTATATACAGTTTTCTAATTAGTATACAGAGTACTTGGCAGGTCTTATCTCTGGTAGTTCCTCATTTCTTGAGGCCTGAAGTGGTTCCCCAAAGCTACCACTATGTGGTACCTATTATCAAGTCTCTGCAGCTGTCCATGGCTCAATGCAGGTTGTGCCTGTAACTCTAGTCAGAAGCTTGAGGGCCAAGTTCTTCCCACCATCCTCTGGCCACACAGCTCCTGTCACTTTGCTCATTATCCTCTACCTGTCCAAGTAGGGGCCATTACTAGTTCTTTTTTCCTAAAGGAAAACTCTCTTTGGGAGTGAGGGAATCTATCTAATTACAATAAAGTAAAACTTCCATATTTTCTGTGACTTTATTTTTTTGAAGTTCAAACACTTCCTCTTACCAGAATGTATTTACCTCAAGACTGTGCACTTAAGGTGTGGTTTCTGATGACCTTTATCCTGACAAAAGGTTTCCCAGGTACTAGGAACACAGTCCTGTCCCTCATGTTACTGAATGGTTCTCCATCATAGACAGTAGATTGGGGCAGAGGTAGTAAACAATTCTCTTTTATCCAGCTCTTGGTTAGAGTGTAAACACTTTCTACACATAGATGCTTGACAAAATATCGAAAATTTTCCTCAACTATCCTTTAGAACAGAGATGTTAAACTCATCACCTGGGCATTACATGCAGGCAAACTCACGAGACTTTCCATAGTGGCAGAAAAACAGATTAAAATATAATGTGCGTGTGTCTGTGTGTGTGTCTGTGTTTGGGAGACAGTTTTGTACAGTCACATGAACTCAAGCATACACCAGGAATGGTGGAAAAATAATATTTCTAGTACTCTACAGTACTCACAAAAATATTGACAAAAATTTGAGTCACTAATTACCTGATTAAGTTCTGAACCAACTTCACCAGATCACTGTTAGTGACTATGAGCATATTCACTGTTTCTATCCTTTATTCCCAGAACCATCTGCTCCCTGGCAATATTTGTCACCCTTTTTACTGAACTATACATTGAATATGGAAATGATTTACCTTCTTTGAATATAGGAATTATTGGGATTACTTCAGGATACAGCAATGACTTTGTTCTCAGAGTACAAGATAACCATGATAGCTAGTCAAGCATTTCAGATGAGTCTTACCTTAAATAAAGGCTGCATGTTAATATTATCAAATACTAAGAAACAATATGGCAATGGATAGAGGGTAAACCTTGAAGATAGGAAAATCTGGGTCAAAACTATATTATTTATGTGATCGTGGGTGAGTTATACAACCTTTCAGTAGTTCAGAAAAATCTCTAAGGATTTAATTAACTCACAAGTTTCCAATCTATATCAGCAGAAGGAATTTTCATCTCTGTAATTTTCTACCTGTTTGAAATTATAAGTCTGAAAACTAATATAATGCACTTGGAAAATTCATCAATTATGTTTTTGAACAATAGCTTTAATCTTTCTCTAAGTATGATAGGGTATATTTTCTGACTAATTTTAACTTACATAAGTTTCATATATATAGCAGAACATATTATTGTTTTCATCCCCCTCTCAATTTTCTAGCCATTATGTTTTAAGTAATTGTGGTTATCATTTCCCATCTTCACAAAGGCCCTATGAACACAGATTCCTAGGCCCTAATGATAGGAAACTAGTTTCTTCTTAGCATAGCCTGAATGAATGGGATTTATTTCTGTGAAACAGATTACAATAGATTAATCTGATGTTTGAGGAAAGAAATTTTATATCTTTCCATCTGTGATTCATAGCTCAAGGGAAACTGATAAAACAAGATTTCATTTTTACATAAAAGTTTGAACAGTGACTTTCAGCATGATTTTCTTTGTTATTGGAAAAAGAAATCCTTACTTTTTTCAATGAATTTTGTTGGAAAATAACTCTACCATGTGTTTTCCATAATTCATATCATATTACATTTCATCTTTGAGTAGGTATTTAATGCTAATCCAACTTTTCTCCTTATTGTGGTTTGGAAGTAAAAAATTGCGCATAACAAGTAAAAAGATGGTATATCATTTAACAACAAAGGGAATTCCATTCTTTCAATATTTATTCATTATATTTGGCTACTTTCAGAAATGAAACATTAATGGACTTTAGAAATCCAAGGTTCAAATGTCTGATATGATTTTGTGAAGATCTTAAAAACTGAGAGTAGTGAACATCTTCATAGAGCATCTATTTCAACTGTCTCTTTTTACAATTGAGGAAAGGGCTGAAAGAGATATTAAATAAGTGGTCAACATGGATGAAAGGTGACAGAGCCAGAGATCACTTCCTTCTCCACATTTCTTACATTCAGTCTAAATTTGACCATAATTCAGACCCACTTCTCTAACTTCTATCCTCTGCAGTCAAGTAGACCAAGTCTAATCCCTCTTACATATAACAACCTTATAAATTCTCACAGGCAGTTGTCACATCCCTGCTAAGTCTGCTTTTCCTTAGAATAACACTCAAGGTAATTGAATTCATAAAGTGTTCTTTAAAATTCTCCTTTGTTTAGAGCATTGTGTTAGGCATTGAGCCTGTATGACTAATACATTTAACTTATCTCTATACTGCAGAGTCTCTAATTTACCCACCTATTTATTCCCTTTCTTTGGGAAATCTTCAAATTTCTTAATGATTTCCTATAATATAATGTCCTAGAATAAGCATAATGTTTCAAATACCATCTGAGCAGGAGACAACACAGTAGATAGACAATGCACTTCTTTTTGCATACTGTATCTCTCTCAGTAAAACTTAGGCTAGCATGTTATTAATTATTTTTTTTTGGGGGGGGGTAGTTGCCATGGCATACTGATGAGTTACGTGGAGCTTGTAGCCTATTTAAACCCACAGAATTTTTTTTTCACAAAAAGTTGTCTAGCACTGTATTTTCCAGCTGGCTTTGGAGAAGTTAATTTTTTAAACATAAATGTAGAAATTTAAATTATTCTTACTGTATCTTTTCATTTATTTTGGCCAACATTCTAGCATCTAAATGTCATTTTGGATCTTATTTTTTTTCAACTACTCCTCTGACTTTGCCTTTGAAATTTATGTTGTCTTCAAATTGTATGCTTTATCTAAGGAACGAATAAAAATATTTGAAGTCAAAGGAAATTAAAATGGAGTATTCAGTGTCTTTCCTCTCCTAATTAAGTGACTTAACTTCCCAGGTGAAAGTATATTCTCATCGCAATGCTACCTGTCAACTTTTATTAAATGTTTTAATGTTTACAGTTATTCTGAAATGAATATATATTCATAGAAATATATCCACATATTTATAATCCTAATAATAAGTATTATTTGTCTATTTTATAGATGAAAAAATTGAAGTTTCAATTTAATATCATCTTTATTTTATACTCAGGTTGTTTTCTTTTCCTTTCCTAGTATTTCATATACTAAAAGATTCATGATATGAACTGGAAAATTGTCTCATTATCATCTATTTTCACATTCAATTCATTTTCAGTCAAGATTATATTTTTCTCCGACCTGACTTTTGGCTATAACATACCTATAAACAAGAGAAAATTTAACAACACAACTATTTGATCCTTAGAATCCATCATCAAAGTCACCTCATTTTATGTTTTATTTAATTTTCCTGACACAATTTGCCTAGGATTATTCTTTTCTTTTCTTTATTCCCAATTGCATATAAAGATAGTTTCTAACATTGGGGTATATAAGATTTCAATTTTCAAATTTTTCTCCCTCCTTCCCTTACCATGTCCATTTACCATATTACACATGTAGTTAAGGGAGAATCTGAAGTAAAGTGGAAAACTGTGAGAAAGAAGGTAAAATAAAAAACTGATCCACCACTTTGTTTCTTATCTAATTCAAATAATTACTCTCTATAATATAGTCTGAGATTTGGTAAGACCAGGATACTTTCTTTGCACTTTTTTGTTATTGAATCCCTTGTTCTTAACGTTTTAATCTTCTAGATTAACTTTGATACTACTTTTTCTAGCTTTATAAAATAATGTTTAAATAATTTCACTGGTACCACACTGAATAAATAAATTTAGGTAGATTTGCCATTTTTATTATATTAGTTCAGTCTACAATGAATAACTGATATTTTTCCAGTTGTTCAGGTATGAAGTTTATTTGTGTGAAGTATTTTGTACTTGTTTATGGTAATGTAAAGCCCTTCCTCACTCAAAACAAAGTCAAGTGCAAGTCATGTCATCATTTTTCTGATGGCATGGTCTTCTTTCTCAATGAAGGATGAACACACACACACACAGTGTAATATAAATGGGTATATCCTGACAGTGTCTCAAATATATTATATTGTCTACTCTTATTTTAAATGGAATTTCTCTTTTTATATCTTCCTGCTTGACTTTGTTGGTCATAAAAAGAAATGCTGATGATTTATGTGTTTATTTTTATACTGCAACTTTGATAAACTTGTTAATTGTGTCAAGATTTTTAAAAATGTTATCTAGGGATTCTGTAAGTATACCATCATATCATCTACAAGGAATGATAGTATTGCTTCCTCATTGACTATTTTAATTGCTCCAAATATTTTTCCTTAACTTACTAACAAAGCTGGTATTCCTAGTACAGTATTGAATAATATCGGTGATAATGGCCATTTCTGTTTCACCCTTGATCAAATTAAGAAATCTCCTAGCTTATCCCCGTTATTATCCCAATAATGTTTGCTGATGGCTTTGGACAGATACTCCTTATCGTTGTAAGAAATATTCCCTTTCTTCTAATGCTGTCTAGTGTTTTTAGTAGGAATGTGTATTGTATTTCACCAAAAAAAATTTTCTGCATCTATTGATTTGCTAATTTTGTTACTGATAGGATAAATCCTATTATTGAAACAGTCCTACATTCCTGATATAAATCTCACCTGGTTACAGTGCATTGTCCTCACCATAAATTGCAGTAATCTCTTTCCTAATATTTTATTTGAAATTAGTTTCAGAAATTAGTGTACCATTTTTGTTTTCTGTTTTGACTCTTCCTGGTTTAGGTATCTGCACCATATTTTTGTCAAAAAAAGAATTTGATAGGACACCACTTAGTTTTCTGAATATTTTATATAATATTGGAATTAAATGTTCTTTAAATGTTTGGTAGAATTCACTTGTACATCCATCTGTCCCTTGAGATTTTTCCTTAGTATGTTCATTGATGTATTGTTAATTTTTTAAATGGAGTTACTTAAATATTTTATTTCCTCTTCTATCTAAATGGAGTTACTTAAGTATTTTCTTTCCTCTTCTATCTGGGCAAATTTATATTTTTTGGCAAATATTCATCCATTTCACTTAGTTTATCAGTTTTACTGGCATACAATTGGGCAAGATAGCTAATTATTACTTCAATTTCTTCTTCATTGATTATTCATTCTCCCATTTTAGTTTTGAGACTTTGGATTTGATTTTCTTCCTTTTTATAATCAAATTAACCAAAGGTTCATCTATTTTATTGCTTCCCCCCAACAAAAGCAACCCTTGGTTTTATTTATTAGTTCAATAGATTTATTAATTTCAATTTTCTTAATTCTTCTTTTAATTTTAGGAATTCCAATTTGACATTGAATAGGGAGTTTTTATTTGTGCTTTTTCTGACGTTTTGTTTAGTTGCATGTCTAATTTATTGATCTCTTTGCTCTCTATTATTCATGTAAATATTTAGAGACATAAAATGTTCCTTAAGTATTGCTTTGACTGTATCCCATAAATTTTGATATTTTCTTCCATTATTTCCACTCTCTTTAGTGAAATTATTGACATTTCTCTCATTTGTTGTGTGACCCACTCATTCCTAAAATTAGATTATTTAATTTCCAATTAATTTTAAATCCATCTTTCAGTGATGCTATGTAGTACATAGTTGTATAACATCTTGATCTGAAAAGGATGCATTTAATATCTCTACCTTTCTGCATTTGACTGTGATGTTTCTATGCACTAATACATAGGTAATTTTTGTGCAGGTGCCATGTACCACTGAGGAAAAAGGTATGTTCCTTTCTATTCCCATGCAGTTTTCTCCAGAATTCTATCATATCTAGTATTTATAAAATTCCATCAGTCTCTTTAACCTTATTTTGTGGTTTGATTTATTTAGTTCTGAGAGGGGAGAGGCCCTCAGTAGTATAATTTTACTGTCTACTTCCTGTAACTCATTTAACTTCTGTAAGCATTTGAAAGCTATACCACTTGATGTGCATATATATATATATATATATATATATATATATATATATATATTCATAGTTATGATTACTAACTCTGTATTTTCCCCATCCTATTTTCTCCCTTGCTTACATTCTTTTTCTTTTCACCATTTCTAACCTCACCAGGGTTTTTGCTTCTGACCATCACCTCCCTCAATTTTTCTTCCCTTCTACCTACCACCTCCCTTTCCTTCCCTCTTTCCTCTCATTTTCCCTGTAGGTTAAGATAAATTCTGATACCAAAATGAGGGTGCATGTTATGCTTTCATTGAACCAAATATGATGAGATGTATGTTCAAATAATGTTCACCATCTCCCTTCTTTCACTCCACTGTAGTAGATCTTTCATGTCTCTTCATTAGATGACATTTTCCCAATTTTGCTTCTGTCTTTCCTCTTCCTCCAGTACATTCCTTGTTTTTTACACCTTAATTTTTATAAAATTATCAAATCAAAGTCAACTTCAACCCAAACTCCCTATCTATGTGTACCTCTTCAAACTGCCTTAATAGAGACACAGTTATGAAGAATTACAGGTATCATCCTTCCATGTGTGGGTATAAACAGTTTCACCTGTTTGAATAACATTTTTTTCCTGTTTACATTTTTATGCTTCTCTAGTCTTGTGTCAGAGGATTGAATTTTCTCTTCAGCCTTGGTATTTTCACCAAGCAAATTTATAACCCCCTAATTCATTGAATATGCATTTTTCCCCAGAAAGATTATGCTCACTTTTGCTGGGTGGTTGGTTGTTGATTGTAATTGAAATTTCTTTGCCTTCAGGAACATCATATTCCAAACCCTCTATCCTATAATGTAGAAACTGCTAAGTCCTACGTAATTCTGACTATGATTCCTTAATGTTTGAATTGTTTGCCTTTAATTGCTTTGAGTATTTTCTCCTTGACCTGATATTTCTGGAATTTGGCTACAATATTCCTTGGAGTTTTCATTTGGGGATCTTTTTCAGGAGATGATCGTGATTATTTAAATGATCTTACACAGTTCTAGGATATCAGGGCAGTTTTTCATAATGACTTCTTAAAATATGTTATTCAGGGTCTTTTTTATGATAATGTTTAATAGTCATCAAAGGAATACACCATTCTCCTTCCAAGAGGGATCCCAAGGAATATCATTGCCAAATTCCAGTACTATCAAGTGAAGGAGAAAATAATACAGGCAGCCAGAAAGAAATCAATCAAATGTCAAGGAGCTACAATCAGGATTACAAAGGGCCTTGCAGCTTCTACATTAAAAGACTGAAGGAATTTGAATATGATATTCCATAAAGCAAAGGACCTGGGACTATAACCAGTGATCGATTATCCAACAAGTTGAGTATAATATTTCAGGCAAGGAAATGGACATTCAATGAAATAAGGGATTTCCAGACCTTTCTGATAAAAAAGATCAGAAAAAGTAGAAATTTCAGTCTTGAATCTCAGTTCTCAAGGGAGGCATAAAAATGTAAACAGATGAAAAAAAACTTGTTATTCAAATGGGCAAAGTCTTTACATACCTATAAGTGAAGATGATATTTGTTAATCTTGAGAATTGTGTATTTATCATGAAATATAAAAAGGGACATACATTGATAAAGGGAATGGATATAAAGTAAATTATGTAATGATAAAAATATGATTTAAGGGTGTAGAGAAATTGTAACAGGAGATGTGAAAAGGAGAAGGCAGAAAATCATAAATTACTTCACGAGAAGAAGTAAAACATTTCATTATAGTAGAGGGAAAGAGGGGAGGGGAGATGAGCATTGTTTGAGAGGTAATGGCATCTGATTTGGTTCAAGGAGGGAACAATATACTTAAGTCTATAAATCCAACTTGCTATATAGGCAGTAGGAGGGGAAGAGGAAGGGGAGGTTAAAATGGAGGGAAGAAGTAGTAAGGTAAAGGGTAGCAAAAGGAAGGAGGTGCTGAAAGAAGGAAGGGAAGACTGCAAGAGATGGTGATCAAAAATTAAAATTCTGTTATGGAGGGAAAAGAAGAATAAAATCACAAATTGTGGGAAAGAGGATGGAGGAAAGACACAGATAGTAATCATAACTGTGAATGTGAATGTGATGAAGTATTCCATAAAATGGAGACGGATAGCAGAATGGATTAAAAGTCATAATCCAACAATATGTTCTTTACAAGAAACACATTTGAAATGAGGGGATACATACAGGGTGAGGGCAAAAGGTTGGAGCAGAATATATTGTGCTTCATCTGATGTAAAAAAAAAAAACAGGGCTAGCAGTCCTAATCTCAGACAAAACAAAAGCAGAAATAGATCTAATCAAAAGAGATAAGGAAGGAAACTATATCCTGCTAAATGACACCGTAGATAACGCAGCAATATAATTACGAAACATATGTGCTCCAAGTGTTATAGCTTCCAAATTGCTAGAGGAGAAATTAAGGGAGCTTCAGGAAGAAATAGATTGCAAAATTATACTAGTGGGGAACCTCAACCTCTCCCTCTCTGAACTTGGCAAATCTAACCTCAAAATAAACAACAAAAAAGTTAAGGAGTTGAATAAACTCTGGATAAGGTAGATATGATAAATCTCTGGAGAAAATTCAATGAGGAAAAAAAGGAATATACTTTTTTCTCAACAGTACATGGCACATATAAAAAATTTGATCACATACTAGAGCTTACAAAACTCACAATCCACTGCAGAAAGGCAGAGATAGTCAATGCATCCTTCTCAGATCATAATGCAATCAAAATTATAAATAATAAAATCAACTTGTACCTTTTCCATTCATAGGTAATAGTTGGCAATAGAAGAAATTGTCTGTCAGGAGGTTTCAGGGAAATCCTGACATATCTTATACATCTGTGCAAACAGATAATCAGTTCTATTGAAAACAGGGCAAAACATACCCTTTGAGGCCAACGCTTGTAAAAAGTCATGAAACAGGCTTCGGATCATGGTTTAATTTATTTAGGTTTTAAAATATGACTTTTTCATTTATTACCTGCATGAATTTGGACAAATCACTTAACAACTCTGTGCCTAAGTTTCCTTATCTGTAAAATTAGTGGCTTGGATAAAATTACCTAAAATCTATTATGTTTTGAATCATCAAGTCAAAACATCAAGAATTTGCTAAGTGTTTACTATGTGTCAGGCACTGTAGTAAACTGTAAGAATACAAATACAATCAGAAAGAAGGTCCCTGACTCCAAAGAGCCTGCATTCAAACAGGAGAAGAATACATAAATAAAGCTAAAAATGGAATGAAGGTAGTAAAGAAAATATAGGATAGTAAGGAGTAAAACCTGTAAGGGAATGATGTTGTACCTGCTTTGGGTGTCCTTCACATGAAGGCATTGAGAGGAACTAGCCAATCAAAGACAGTACTGGGGCAGAGGAAAGTTCAAGTGTTTGAAGTCCAGGACCAATTATCTTCCAGGGTACAAAAATTCCCAAGACAACTCAGAGAAATTCCAGGACAACCAGGAGTACAGCTTAGAGCAGAATGGAGATTCGATTCAACTACCATAGGGTAGTAGATAGAGCTCTGGGCCAAGAATCAGGAGAATCTGTGTTTGAAACTACCCTCTAGGACTTACTAGCTGTCTGCCCCTTAGAAAGTCATTTCAACTTTGTTTGCCTTATTTTTTTCAATAGTAAAATGGAAATAGTAATAGAACCTAACTCCCAAGGTTGTTGAGAGGGTCACGGAGATAATAATTATAAAATGCTTGGTATGGTGCCTAGCACACAGCAAGTAACATAGAAATGGTAGCTATTATTAAACCAAATGTTTCCCACACATGGAGTAATTAGTGTAAAAGAAAACAGAATCCCCAATCAGAAATTCACTGGTAGCATTGAATGAACATATTCAGTTTCAATGCCCAGTTCACCAGGTTGTAGATTTAGAACTGGAAGGGATTTTGGAAACTATCTGGTCAACCTCTTCATTTTGACAGTTAAGCAAATATGGCTCAGAAGGGTTAAATGACTTGTCAAAGGTACAATAGGTAATGAGTAAGGAGGCAACAACTTAAATCCAGGTCCTCTTATTCTGATGACAGATGGCCTAACTTGTTCAATATCTGTGTGACCCTGGGCCAGTCACTTGACTTCTCAGTTCAGTTTCTTATTCTCTAACATAGGGGTCAATAACACTTCCTTCATTCTGTTGTAATAAGAATGTAAGGTATATAGAATACTTTGAAAATTTTAATACAGGAAATCCATGATAATAAGGATAGCTACCACTTAAAAAAATACATTAGAGTTTGCAAAATATTATACGTGCTATATCATTTGATCTTACAACAAAATGAGGGAAATATTATTTACTTCCATGGTAGACAGTAAGAAACTGGACTGCGAACTTCCTGTCCCCACTTAGTTTGTGAATAGGACAGGTTTAAATTATTTAGCAGATAGAAGGAAAAACAAAACCTTAATAAGAAGAAACCATAAGCCACATGTGACCCTAGAATGGGAATATGGTCCACATGTGGAAAACTGGTTATTGAACTAGCTCAACCTACTATATACCACTTTGGCTTATCTTGTAGAATGTCAAACATGAGAGCTAGGCAGTTATGTATTTTGATGTCATATGATACAGAGCTGGAAGGTAATCTAATCCAATCACTTCACGTTTTAACAAGAGATACAGCATGTAGTATAATGGAAAGCAGTTGGTCTGGAGTCAGAAAGCTCTAATTGCAAATTGATTCTCAGAAATTAACTTTGTGATAAGAAGAGAGTGACTTAAATTTTGATTGCCTCAGTTTACTGAGATGGATACGGTGAAATAAGTACTTACCAGTCAGGGTTGTTGCAAGAGTCAATTGAAATAACATTTATTAAATGTTTAGTACAATGACTGGAACAAAGGAGGAGCTGCATAAATACTTATTCCTGTATCTCTGTTGATAAAAAAAAAATCAAGGCTTAAAGATATTAAATTACTTGCCAGAAGTCAGGTAAGTAGCAGAGCAAGATCTAAACCCTCATCCAAGAGTGTCAATAGTGGCACTTTTCTACTTTACCATTATATTCTGTTTTATCAGTTACCTTGAATGCTTGTATTTGTTTCACCTGAAATGAAAAGCACACTTTTTACATAGAGATTATTAAAAACAGTCCAAATAAATAAAAATTAGGGAACATAAAAAGAGATAATTCTTAACTGTCATATGAAAACCCAAGTATAATATACCTATAGGTGTCTTTCTTTTTCTTTCAACTATTTATTTTGCCCCTAATCTAGAACATTCTCTCCAATGGTTAAATTGTTGATCTTTATGATTGACTCTGGTTCTTGATCACACCTGCCCCTCATAGAATATACTTCTAAAAAGAAATGTTTTTGTTTTTTGGTCATAATGCTTTTGTGGCATTTACATAGTTGGCATTCAATATATGTATATTGTATTTAATTTTCTTTCCATCAGATTTCCATAGGGTATAGAACTTTCACTTTGATTTTCAAATATTATTTTCAAGTAGAGAATTGTTTACCTTGGGGAGAAATTTATCAATTTATCCCTTTTGGTAGGGAGATAAAGAGAGAGAGATGAACAAAGAGACAGAATGGAAAGAAGACAGAGATGGGAGTGGGGGAAGAGAAAGAGGCAGAGACAGAAACAGAGAGACAGAGAGACAGTAAGATCTTTTATAACTATATCTGTTCTGATCTTAATGCCTTTTTCTTTAATTTCTATAAAGTTCCTCTTTTATTGGTTTGCATCAGGAATCACTACCTTGATCTATGCAAACCTAGCACTGGTTTTAAATAAGATTATTTTTCGTGTATTAAATAGAAAATATCTGTTGCATTGAAACTAAACATTTTCTGCTGCAAATTGAACAGGAAACCAAAAAGAAAAGTATTTTCCCCAAAGGATAATGACTTAGACTCTTATTATTATGGGATAACTGCAGAAGGCCAAAAGTAAGATATCATAATTGCCTTGGGTGACAGACTAATATTTGGCCTAAAATATAATCAGTGCCTTTGAAGCTACCAGAAGGGAGTTTCTGTTGCTGAGGAAACAATCCAACTCTACACTGATTTACAAGGACTCCTATAGGCAAAGAGTTAAAGACAACTAGCCGCTGATAACAATAGAATAAAACTACGGAAAGTCAAGCAATTATTTAGGGCTTATTTTAGACCTTGGGAAGGAAGAAAAATGCTGAGTTATCTCAGGATGATTTGATGAACAAATAAGACTTCTGCTGACCTGCTAGTTTGTGTTTTTAAGGTTTTTCCAATCAATAATTTGGATTTCCAAAGATCAGAAAGACTTTTAAGGGTGTTCCAAATCACTTGTAAATTACATTCATATTTAAAGGGGAAGGGAAAGGCATATATTGAAAATATTAGTGGCCTCTTTATTATTAATGTTTCAGCAAAGATGATATAGCACAGAGCCTTTTCTAACTACTTCACCTTTCAGGAACTTAGTGTTCCAATAGAAATAATAATAAAATTATTGACTTCTTGACTGGATTTGATTCTTGTCATTTGATAACTGTTTGACCTTGTGAATGATTTTGGGTATGGGAAAATCACTCTGGTACCAAGTCTCTTCATATGTTAAGCTGAGGAAATTACTTTTTGTACCCACTACACATTATTATTAGGGTTGAATGAGATAATGAATATGGAATGATTTTATACATAATGCATTGTAAAGTGATATATTTGAATTAATGATACAATATGCTTATTACATAAACATTTTAATATGGTTGTGAATGTTCTAACAACTCCAAGTGAAGACAGTCAAATACTATCCTTGAGAGTAAAGACTATTTTTATTTTCTCCTTGAGTTCCTGGCTTAGCTCAATTTAGGCATTTAATAAACGTTTGTTGAATTTAATTGAAGCATAACAGCAACAACAAAAAAACATCGTCACAATCTCATTATTACAGAAGTTAATGCTCTTTTAAAAGGTTCAGGGGCGGAGCCAAGATGGCGGAGTAGAAAGACTCACCTAAGCTAGGTCCGAACCCACAGCCCATAGATTTCCTGTAAAAAGAACTCCTGACAAATTCTGGAGCAGTGGAAGCCGCGCAGAAACACAGTGAAGGAGATTTCCGTTGCAGTGAGCCCTGAAAAACCGACCGCAAAGGTACCCCGGACATGGGAGCAGAGTCCTGTCCTGCCAAGCGCTCCCCTCCCCCGCCCCAGCCACGCGACACTGAGAGGAGCCAGCAGAACCCAGCAGGCGTCACGGACCTGAATCTCTGGGCGGCCGCAAAGGTCCCTCCACCCACAGACACACAGGTCAGTGAGAGAGACGGGCTGAGAGGGGAGCAGGGGATCTCCAGGATTCGGACCCCCTGGGAAGCGGCCGCTGCTGCAGATGCTGAGGCAGCTCAGCCAGAGACTCCCAGAGCGGGCTGGAGCTCCACCCCAGCTCCACTACAAAGGATCTCTGTATAAACCCCCTGAGGGAACTGAGCCTGAGAGGCAGCCCTGCCCCCACCTGAGAACCAGCAGATAAGCCCCCATTGAAGGCCTGCCGCCAAAAGCCCTGAGGCTGGGGAGCAGCATT
>CM053771.1:371502934-371535167 GCA_028658325.1 Potorous gilbertii | reverse complement strand
TAAGATGGAAGATAATGTGAAATATCTCATTGGAAAAACAACTGACCTGGAAAATAGATCCAGGAGAGACAATTTTAAAATTATGGGACTACCTGAAAGCCATGATCAAAAAAAGAGCCTAGGCATCATCCTTCATGAAATTATCAAGGAAAACTGCCCTGATATTCTAGAAGCAGAGGGCAAAATAAGTATTCAAGGAATCCACCAATCACTACCTAAAAGAGATCCAAAAAGAGAAACTCCTAGGAACATTGTGGCCAAATTCTAGAGTTCCCAGGTCAAGGAGAAAATATTGCAAGCAGCTAGAAAGAAACAATTGCAGTATTGTGGAAATACAGTCAGGATAACACAAGATCTAGCAGCTTCTATATTAAGGCATCGAAGGGCGTGGAATAGGATATTCCAGAGATCAAAGGAACTAGGTCTAAAACTAAGAATCGCCTACCCAGTAACACTGAGTATAATACTTCAGGGGAAAATATGGTCTTTCAATGAAATAGAGGGCTTTCAAACATTCTTGATGAAAAGACCAGAGCTGAAACGAAAATTTGACTTTCAAACACAAGAATGAGAAGTATGAAAAACAAACAGGAAAGAAAAGTCATAGAGAAGTTACCAAACTTGAACTGTTTACATCCCTATATGTAAAGTCAATATTTTTAACTCCTGAAATTTTTCCGTATCTGGGTAGTTGGTGGGACTACATACACACATACACACACAGATGCACACATATGTACACATGTGAGCGCACATACACTTATGCATGCACACAGAGGGACAGAGAGCACAGAGGGAGTTGAAGAGGATGGGATCATATCTTAAAAGAAATCAAGATAAACTGTGGTAGATAAATGTAGTGGGAGGAGAGAGGGTGAAATGGAATGGGGTAAATTATCTCTCATAGAAGAGGTAAACAGGAGACTTCTTAGTGGAGGGAAAAAGAGGAGAGCTGAGAAAAATAACATGAAGTTTACTCTCATCACATTCGAGTATTGGAAGAAATGAAATGCACACTCATTTTGGTATGAAAACCTATCTTACAATATAAGAAAGTGGAGAAGAAGGAGATAAGCAGGGTGGCTGGGTGATGTAAGGGAGGGCAATGGGCAGAGTGAGCAATTTGAACTAAACACTTGGTGAGGGACAGGATCAAAAGAGAGGATAGCGACAATGGGAGGCAGGATAGGATGGAGGGATGTATAGTTAATCTTACACAACATGACTATTCTGGAAGTCACTTGCAAAACTACACAGATATGGCCTGTATTGAATTGCCTGCCTTCCCAAAGGGAATGGATGGGGAAGGAGGGATGGGGAGAAGATGGAACTCAAAGTTTTAGGAACAACTGTTGAGTATTTTTCTTTCTACTAGGAGGTAAGAAATACAGGTAATGGGGAATAGAAAGTTGTCTGGCCCTACAGGACAAAAGAGAAGATGAGGATAAGAGAAGGGAGGGATGATAGAAGAGAGGGCAGATTGGTGATAGGGGAAATTAGAATGCTCAGTGTCCTGGTGTGGGGGACAGGTCAAATGGGGAGAAAATTTTGGAACCCAAAATCTTGTGAGCATGAATGTAAAAAGTTAATAAATAAATTTATATTAAAAAAAGAAAAGAAAACTGGGTGACAGTGTGGCATTTACTGAGCATAGACTAATGGGTGACATGGTCCACAAAAATAAATTCCAAATGTATACATGATGTAGGTATAAATATTGATGTTATAAACAAGATAGAGGTGCAAGGGATAGTTTTTTTTTCAGATTTATGGAGAATGGAGAAATTTTTGACCAAAGAAGAGATTGAAAAAGTCATGATGTGCAAAATGGAGAATTTTGATTACCTTAAATTGAAAAGTTTTGCACAAATAAACCTAATCAAGCAATGTTAGGAGTGAATCAGAAAACGGGACTAATTTTTGCATCTAGTGTCTATGATAAGGGGCTCATTTTTAAAATATATAGAGAATTAAGTGAAATGTGCAAGAAGACAAGTAATTCTTCACTTGATAAATGTTCAAAATATATGAACAGGCAGTTTTCAGAGGAAAAAATTAAAACTATCTATAATGAGAAGAAAAAGTGCTCTAAGTCACTATTGATTAGAGAGATGAAAATCAAGACAGCTCTGAAGTACCACAATACACCTCTCAGATTGGCTAACGTGACAAAACAGGAAGATGATAAATGTTGGATAAGATATGAGAGATTTGGAATAGTCCTTCATTGTTGGTGGAGCTGTGACCTGATCCAGTCATTCTGGAGAACAATTTGGAATTATGCTCAAAGGACTACAAAAATGTCCATACCCTATTACTCAGTAATATCACTTCTCATTCTGTATCCGAAAGAGATCATGTAAATGGGAAAGGGTCCCATATGTACAAAACTATTTGCAGCAGTTCTCTTTGTGGTGGTCAAAACCTGCAAGTCAAGAGGATGTCCATCAGTTGAGGAATGACTGAAGAACCTGTGGTATATGAATATAATGAAATACTGTTGTGTTATCAGAAATAATGAGCAAGATGAATTCAGGGAGACCTGGAAGGACTTAGGAACTGATGTTGAGTGAAAGAGCAAAACCAGGACAACTATATACCCAGCAACATTTCTGGTAGACTTAGTACTTCATTGCAATGCAAGGATTAACATATTCCCAATGAATTCTTGAGTCAAAGTACCTTCCACATCCAGAGAATGAACTATGGAATTTGTTCACAAAATGAAGCAGATAATTTTCTTTTGGTTCCTCCCATTCATTTTAATTCTTCTATGCAACCTGAATAAAGTGAAAATGTATTTAATAGGAATGTATGTGTAGGACCTACACTCCCTCAGGGACAGAGTTGGGGAGGAGTGGGGAAGGAGGGAGAGGGAGGGGAAAAATCTAAGATACAAGGAAGTGATTGTAGAACACTGAAAACAAATAAAATAGTTTAATAAAAACATTTAAAAATAAATAGATACATTTTCTTTTCTTCCGAGGTAGTATTACCTAAGGAGTGATTTGGTCACTGCTTTCCTTGTCTACGTCATTCTAGTCTGTGAGCAAACACAAGCACTCTTTTCTGCCCTAAAACTGTTACCCAAGTTCTAACTCCCCTGGAATGTAAATTGGTCCTCTTCACCTCAAGACTAACCAGAACCCTGTATGGTCAATATGACAGAGTCATGTACTCAGTGCAGGAAAATTGTTTTCTATATCTCCTTCTGAGCAATTATCTTTCCCCTTTACCATCTATGAAATTAGAGCTCCAGAATTCACCAGTGTTACGGACTGTACAGTTTTCTTGGGATTCTGTCTACACTGAACTGTGCTTTCTATAATGTTACAGAGATGGAACTTTCTTGTAAACTGTCTAAGTTTTCTTCTGCTGGAAAATTTCTTGACAGTCCTTTTGTTGGTTATACCATTTCAGAATTTGTTTTGAAACATCCTTTTAAAGGCATTTGGAGGCAAATTTGGGAGATCTCATTTAAGTCCCTTCCTTTACTCAAAGATATTAGCCCTGCCTGTTATCTCTTTCACCCTTGCCTCACAACAAAAGTATTCCTTGCTGTAAAGACAAGCAAGGTAGGATTTTTTTGCTATTTGAGTTTTAGCCAAACAAGTGCCTTTGATTGAGTCTTCCTTTGATTGAATGAATCAAGTGTTTTTTTATTAGAAATTATATATAATATATGTGTGTGCATGTGTATTTATATATGTATATATGTACATGTATGTGTGTATATAGTATACACACAGAAATATGCATATATATATGTAGTATATACTGCATATATATGTATATGTATGTATAAATATGTAGGAGAGTGAGCAGTCACAAGCATTGCTCAGACAGAAGAGATGGAAGCAGAGCTGAGAAAGAAGAAAGTGAAAATCCATGAGCAGATGAAGGGAATATGCTTGTGGGGAAGCCTAACAGAAAAAACCTTTTTGTGATGTCAGCACTCTGTTGGTTTGTGTCAATTTCTCAGACCAACCACCTGTTTGTTGATGTGTGCTAATTTCTCAAAGAGAAGTCCTGTTTGTTGATCTGTGTTAATTTCTTAGACAGAAGCCATATCTCTTGCTCTTTATGAGAAGATTGATATGTTGGCACTTGTAATGTGTACAAATATAGTTATAGCTCTGTTAAACTTTGTTTTCCTGGAAACGGAAGAGTTTGGATTGGAACAGTTACTGTGTGCTCAGTCAAGGAGCAGGAGTGAAGAGCTGCCTGTATGTGAATCCAAATAAGAAATGGAAGTGGTTGGCCCACAGAGAAGGAACTGTTGAGTTTGGAAGTCAGCCTCAAGCCAAGACAAGAGAGCACTTTACTTGGACATTGTGTATTAATTAAGAAGACAGTTCTTATAGTGGTTTAGGGGTAGATATTGTGGAATTTTCTGCTACCCCTTAAGGATGCATTGTGCTAGGGAAGTCTCTAGCCTGGGATACCCTTATATTAGGGAGGCAATGATATATGAATTGTGCATTTTACATATTGAGTGTTATGAGATACATACATATATACATATACATATATATACATATATTAGATGATATGTTTTGCTTAAGGATATTGCTATCAATGTCATGTTTTACTTTATTGCAAAATGTTTAGTTTATTGCTGAATAAATGGAGAGTTCATTATGATATGTGATTTGACCCTTAATATCATTCACAGCAGCAGTCCTCAAGTGTGCTGCCATGATTGGCTTTGTACTTGCCAAAGCAAATTTCTCTACTTTCATAAGGAATTCCATTCCATCCTTTCTCTTCTTATGCATTGCCCACACTGCTTATCTGCCTTCTTTCATTTGACTTCATTTTTCCTTCTCTATTGATTTTTCATTCCTATGTACTACAAACATATCCATCTCTCAGCAAAAAGAAAAAAAAAAAAAACCTTCATTCTCACTTGATACTTCCAACCCTGGTAACCACACTCATAAATCTCTTCTGCTTTTTGTGCTGAAACTTCTTAAGAAGACTATGTATAATTGGTGTTTCTTCTTACTCTCTCCTCATGTTCTTCCTAGTCCCCTATAAATCAGCTTCCAAACTCCTCATTTCACTAAAGCTACTCTCTCTTATTGCCAAAATCCATGGTCTTTTCTTGAAAATTATCCTTTTTGATCTATATGCAGCCTTTGACACCTTTAGTTACCTTCTTCTTCTTGAAACTATTTTCTCCACATGTGAGCAACAAGATCATAGACTAGATATTTTCTGTGGTCCCCAGGATATTTCAAACCTTTCAAAACAGGAATTATGTACCAAAATAAAGTCATTTCAATTGCTTCCAAGGTGTAACACACCTAGAATTCAAAAGAAATGTTAAAACATTAAAATTTTACAAAAGAAAAGCAAGAACTGATGCTCATTGACCCTGCATTCCCTCAGCACCACTCTCACACTACTAGCAGCAAGTCTGCATTAGAAGATTTAAGCGCATGGCATGATCTCTTATTAAAACTGTCTTTTAGACTATGTGGGGGGGCGGACCCAAGATGGCAGAGTGAGAGCAGCGACTCACCTAAGCTCTCAGACAAACTCCTTCAGGTACCTCTGAAAGAGAATATGACCAAATTTTGGATGTGCGGAATCCAGTGGGAGACAAACGGTGACAGATTCGGAGCTCAGGTAGGCCTGGAATGTCCACGGGAAGGATGTGCTCCACGGGGGTGCAGCGCACAGCAGAGCTGTGGCCAGCGCAGCGGAGCAGAAGGGACGTGAAAAACCAGAGCAGCGGACAGAACCAGAGGAGCAGCACTGAGGGTGGAAGACAAGCGAACCAAGACAGTGAGAGGCACCGAGTGCCAGATGCCAGCGCAGCAGCTCCTAAGACCTTCAGCCCAAAGATCAAACTTCAGTAAGTCACCTACTTGAACTTCCAGGAGTCAGAATGACAGAGTGATCAGTAAATGCTCTCTCCTCCCCCCTTGATGACCGTGAAAGAACCATAAAATATTTCCCCAGAAAAATCCCAGATAAGCAGAAAGAGCAGAAGGAGGCCAATAGTCTCATAACACCTACATCGAGGAAAATAGTTAAGGGGGCCTTCCTCCTATGGTGGCAGACGCAAACTGGAAGGACAGAGGACCCAAGGCAAGCCTCAGCGTCAGGATTGGAGCCCCAGGAGGGGTGGGAACACGCATTAGCATCTAGGCTTGCCTCAGCTGTTTAGGGGAATCAGAAGGACAATAGGGCAGCTGGGATTACCAGCCCCTGAGCTTGCCTTTGCCTCAGGTGAGCTGAGGAGATCTTTGGTGACCAGACCACTCCTCCCCCACATTTAACAAACTAAACCCAGGGCTGATTGGGGAAACATCAAACAAAAACCTGCTTTTAGCTTTTTCACACATCAGCTCAGCAAAAAGGTCTCTCGCTTTGGACTGAAAGAACCAGAAGACACAAAACTCAATCAACATCATGAATAAGAAAAAGCAGAGGACTGAAAGGTTCATAGAATCCTTCTATGGGGATAAGGACCAAAACACAAACACCAAAGAGGTCAGAGCTGAGACTATACTTCCATATGAATCTTCAGAAGGGACTATGAACGGCTCGCAAGCACAAGCTGCTCTCCTGAAACAGAGGAAGAAGGAAATAGAAGATAAACTGGCCAATGATCTTATAGTTATTAAGAAAGAATTTACTGATGAGAACATTTCTTTGAAAAGGAAAATTGAGCAAATGTAAAAGGAAGTTCAAAAATTAACTGGAGAAAATAACTTCCTAAAAGGGAAATGGAAAAGGAAGTACAATTTTTTTTTATATTTTTTGTCTTTATTTTTTTAATATAAATTTATTTATTTAATTTTTTACACTCATTTTCACAAAATTTTGGGTTCCAAAATTTTCTCCCCATTTGTCCCCTCCCTCCAACCCAGTACGTCGAGCATTCTAATTTCCCCTATCACCAATTTGCCCTCTCTTCTATCATCCCTCCCTTCTCTTGTCCCCATCTTCTCTTTTGTCCTGTAGGGCCACATAACTTTCTATTCCCCATTACCTGTATTTCTTATTTCCTAGTAGCATGAACAATACCCGACAGTTGTTCCTAAAACTTTGAGTTTCAACTTCTCCCCATCCCTCCCTCCCCACCCATTGTCTTTGGGAAGGCAGGCAATTCAGAGCTTCCTGACCAAAATGCAAGAACTGAAGAGACAATTCAATCTTCAAATGCAGGTCTCAACAGAATCATAGAAAGGTAAACAGTAGGGGGGTAAACAACTTGTTACTCAAGGCAAACTGTTTACCTCCCTATAAGGGAAGATGATACCTGTTAATCTTGAGAATTGTGCAGATATTATGAAATATAAAGGGGAAATGCCTGGGGGAACGGGTATAAAGTAAATGATACCATGATAAAAAATATGATGTAAGTATGAGAAGGGATTGTAATAGGTGGTGTGAAAAGGAGGAAGCAGAAAATGGCAAATTACATCACAAGAAAAAGTACAAAACCATAGTAGAAGGAAAGAGGGGAGGGAGATGAGCATTGTGTGAGAAGTACTCTCATCGAATTTGTTTAAAGGATGGAACAATAAACTTAAGCAGATAATCCTAACTAGCTCTATAGGTAGTAGGAGGGGAAGGGGGAAGAAAGGGGAGGGAGGCTAAAAGGGAGGGAAGAAGCAATAAGAGTAAAGGGGAGTAAAATGTAGGGGGGGCTAAAAGAAGGAGGGGAACGCTGCAGGAGGAGGTGGTAAAAAGTGAATTCTATTGAGGAGGGGAAGGGAGAAAGGAGAGCTAAAAGCACAAATGGTGGGAAAGAAGATGGAGGGAAATACACAGATTGTAATCATAACTGTGAATGTGAATGGAATGAATTCTCCCATAAAACTGAGGCGGATAGCAGAATGGATTAAAAGCCATAACCCAACAATATGCTTATTACAAGAAACACATTTGAAACGAGGGCATGCACATAGGGTAAAGGTCAAAGGATGGAGCAGAATATATTGTGCTTCACCTGATGTAAGAAAGGCAGGAGTATTACAATCCTAATCTCAGACAAAGCAAAAGCAGAAATAGATCTAATCAAAAGGGATAAGGATGGAAACTATATCCTGCTAAAAGGCACCATAGACAATGAAGCAATATCATTACTAAACATGTATGCTCCAAGTGGTATAGCATCCCGATTCTTAGAGGAGAGGTTGGCAGATTTGAAGGAAGAATTTGACAGTAAAACTGTACTAGTGGGGGACTTGAACCTCCCTCTTTCTGAACTTGATAAATCTTACCTCAAAATAAACAAGAAAGAGGTTAAGGAGGTAAAGAAAACTCTAGATAAGGTAGACATGATAGATCTTTGGAGAAAATTGAATGGGAATAGAAAGGAATATACATTTTTCTCAGAGATACATGGAATATTTAAAAAAATTGACCACGTATAAGGACATAAAAATCTTACAATCCAGTGCAGAAAGGCTGAGATAATCAGTGCATCCTTCTCAGATCATAATGCAATAAAACTTATATGTAACAAAAGGCCGTGGAAAAATAAAGCAAAAATCAATTGGACTACATAATCTAATCCTAAAGAAGGAATGGGTTAAAGGACAAGTCATAGAAACAATGAACAACTTCATTCAAGAGAATGACAATAATGAGACAACCTATCAAATCTTATGGGATATTGCAAAAGCAGTTCTTAGGGGAAGTTTTATATCTTTGAATGCCTACATGAATAAAATAGAGAAAGAGGAGATCAATGACTTGGGCATGCAGCTGAAAAAGCTAGAAAAAGAACAAATTGAAAATCCTCGAGAAAATACCAAGTTAGAAATACTGAAAACCAAAGGAGAGGTTAACAAAATTGAATTTAGGAAAACTATTGAATTAATAAATAAAACCAATAGGTGGTTTTATGAAAAAAATAATAAAATTGATAAACCCTTGGTCAATTTGATTAAAAAAAAGAAAGAAGAAAATCAAATTACTAATATCAAAAATGAAAGTGGTGAACTCACCTACAATGAGGAGGAAATTAAAACAATAATTAGAAATTACTTTGCCCAACTTTATGCCCACCAATTCAATAATCTAAACGAGATGAATGAATATTTTAAAAAATGCAAATTGCCCAGATTAACAGAAGAGGAAGTTGAATACTTAAACAGCCCCATATCAGCATAAGAAATTGAACAAGCCATCAATGGACTCCCTAGGAAAAAATCTCCAGGATCAGATGCATTCACAAGTGAATTCTATCAAAACTTTAAAGAACAATTAATTCCAATACTATATAGACTATTTGTGAAAACTGAGGAAGGAGTCCTCCCAAATTCTTTCTATGATATAAATATGATTTTGAAACCCAAACCAGCAAGAGACAAAACAGAGAAAGAAAATTATAGACCAATTTCTCTAATGAATATAGACGCAAAAATTTTAAACAAGATTTTAGCAAAACGAATACAGCATCTTATCAAGAGAGTAATACATTATGATCAGTTCGGTTTCATACCAGGTATGCAGGGCTGGTTCAATATTAGGAAAACTACTGGCATTTTTGATCATATCAACAACAAACCTAACAAAAACCACATGATTATCTCAATAGACGCAGAAAAAGCTATTGCCAAAATAAAACACCCATTCCTATTAAAAACCCTGGAGAACATTGGAATAAAGGGAACTTTCCATAAAATAATCAGTATTTACCTAAAACCTTCCGCAAGCATTATATGCAATGGGTATAAGCTAGATGCATTTCCAATAAGGTCAGGGGTGAAACAAGGATGCCCACTATCACCACTATTATTCTATATGGTACTAGAAATGTTAGCGGTAGCAATTAGACATGATAAAGAAACTGAAGGAATAAGAATAGGCAAAGAAGAAGCTAAATTATCACTCTTTGCCAATGATATGATGATATACTTAGAGAATCCCAGAGATTCAAGTAAAAAACTTCTTGAAATAATGAACAACTTTGGCAAAGTTGCAGGTTACAAAATAAACCCCGACAAATCTTCTGCATTCCTATACATTAGGGACAAAGTTCATCAGCAAGAGATAGAAAGAGAAATCCCATTTAAAGCTAGAGTAGATGCTATAAAATATTTAGGAGTTTACCTGCCAAAGCAAACCCAGGGATTATATGAGCACAATTACAAGACACTTTTTGCACAAATAAGGTCAGTTTTAAGTAAGTGGAAAAACATCAGCTGTTCATGGGTAGGCCGAGGTAATATAATAAAAATGACAATTCTATCTAAATTAATTTACTTCTTTAGTGCCATACCAATTAAACTATCAGATAATTATTTTCTAGAGCTGGATAAAATAATATCAAAATTCATTTGAAAAGACAAAAGGCCCAGAATATCAAAGGGACTAATGAAAAGTAATGCTTGGGAAGGCGGCCTAGCACTACCAGACCTCAAATTGTACTATAAAGTGGCAATTATCAAAACCACTTGGTATTGGCTAAGAAACAGAGAGGTAGACAAATGGAATAGACTTGGCACCCAAGACACAGTCGGCAAGGAATATAGCAACCTCCTGTTTGAGAAACCCAAAGACTCCAGCTTCTGGGATAAGAACTCACTGTTCGACAAAAATTTCTGGGAAAACTGGTTAACTGTGTGGCAGAAATTAGGCATAGACCCATGCCTGACACTGTACACAAGAATAAAGTCCAGATGGGTACATGATTTAGGTATAAAGATTGATACCATGAATAAACTGGAGGAGCCAAGAATAGTGTATTTATCAGATTAATGGAGAGGGGAAGAATTTTTGTCTAAAGAAACAATAGAAAGTGTTATGAAATGCAAGATGGATAATTTTGAGTACTTTAAACTGAAAAGTTTTTGCACAACGGAACTCAATGCATCCAAAATTCGGAGGGATGTAGTAAATTGGGAAAAAAATTTTACGGCTAAGGACAGGGATCCAGGCCTCATTTCTAGAATATATGGAGAACTGACTCAAATATATAACCATACAAGTCATTCCCCAATTGATAAATGGTCAAAGGATATGAACAGATAATTTTCAGTGGAATAAATTAAAGATGTCTATAATCATATGAAAAAGTGCTCTAAATCACTACTGATTAGAGAGATTCAAATCAAAACAACTCTGAGGTACTACATCACACCTATAAGATTGGCAAACATGTCAGAAGAAGAAAATGATAAATGCTGGAGAGGATGTAGGAGAGTTGGAACATTAATTCTTTGTTGGTGGAGCTGTGAGATCATCCAACCATTCTGGAGAATGGTTTGGAACTATGCTCAAAGGGCTACAAAAATGTGCATACCCTTTGACCCAGTAATATCGCTACTAGGACTGTATCCCCAAGTTATTATAAAAATGGGAAAGGGTCCCACATGTACAAAAATATTTATAGCAGCACTCTTTTTGGTAGCCAAGAACTGGAAATCAAGGCGATGACCATCAACTGGGGAATGGCTTAATAAATTATGGTATATGAATGTAATGGAGTACTATTGCGCTATAAGAAATGATGAACAAGAAGACTTCAGGAAGGCCTGGAATGACTTATATGATCTGATGCTGAGCGAAAGGAGCAGAACCAGAATAACTTTGTGCACAGCAACGACCACGGTGTGTGAGAGTTTTTTCTGGTAGACTTGGAACTCTGTAATAACACAAGAACTTACTGAAAAAAAAATCCCAATGACGATTTTCTAAGGCAACATGCCTTCCACACTCACAGAAAGAAATATAGAAGTCATTCGCAGAATGTAGCAGATCATGTTTGTGTGTGTGTGTGGGGGGGGGTTTAGTGTATTATGTTTTGATTTGTTTTATGATTTCTTCCATTTATTTTAGTGTGACTACATAGCCTGAGTATAGTGAAAATGTGCTCAATAGGAAAGTATATGTAGAACCTCTACAGAATTTTATGCTGTCATGGGGAAGGAGGGAGGTAGTGGGGGGAAATTGTGGGGGGGCTAAAATGTTAATTTTAAGGAAGTGATTGTAGAACATTTAAAAATAAAAAAACAAAAACAAAAAATCAACTGTCTTTTATACCTCAGTCACCTCTCCCACTTTTCAGTGCTGTGGAGTCTTCCACTGTAGGCTGTGGAAATGTGCTTGTACGTCAACAATTATGTAGGCCATAGCCCTTAAGCTGAAAAAGCCTACTGGGGGAAGCCCTAAAGGACCTAATTTATTGAAGCTCTGAAATTGCTGTGACAACGGAATCAGATTCTGATGTCCTGATGCAAGGTCAGAGAAGTGATATCAGAGGATTTGGGACAGCTCACCAGGGCAAGATATTCTGAATTGGAGGAAGGAGAGAGCTATACAGCACTCCACCAAGCTTGAGGGAAAGAACACAATACACACCTGGGGTTAGTTTTGACCATTAAAAGTCTTTTGGGGCAAAGAATTACTTTTGTTAACTCTAACTTCCTCTACATGGTTGAGGTTGAAACGTTTTATTATTCAACCTTTAAGGAAACCACAATCATAGGAAAGGTATTCATAAAAGGAAAAATGGATAAAATAATGTTAGGGTGGATGGAGACTAGTACAAAATTACCAGTGATTTCAGAGAGAAGAAAATTCAAAAACCTTAAGCATAAACATCAAATAAGCAGAGAAAAATAAAAACTAGAGAAAATATGACCCCTACATGTAGTAGAAAATAAATAAAAGAAATCAGACATCTGTGAAAAAAATACTGCAAAAAAAAATCATCCATTACTTGATGAGGCAGAAAATCATGTGGAATTTGAGAATATAAAACCACAGAACTCTGTTCCTGAATGGTTTAAAAGAGAACTTTGAATTATGAGAGCAGAATTTATGGCCTGTCTAAAGCAATGAGCAGAATAGAAAAAGCAAAAAAAAACTTGAATCTGGAATGGCAAGACTCATCAAAGAAAGAAAAGGGAGAATGTTACATTAGGAAAGCAAATATGGAGAATTGAAGGGCAATCTAGAGGAATAGGAGGAAAATAAAATAATGTTAAATAAAAATATGATCAGTATGAAAGCAAAACTTACTGACTTGAAGACATGACACATAAATATAACCTGTATATAAGGGTGATTTTGTTATGTCTTTTAGAGTTTAGTTTCTCAGGACCCATGACCATGGTAATGTCTAGTCTCCAGGTGTTAGATGATAACACCCAGAATACTCCCAATGATCCTAGAGAGTATCTTCTAGAGTCATGATAGGCAGTCTTACTGAGGATGCATCTTGAGATAAGGGGTGACATAATTGATATTTAATATGCTTACACTGAATGACAATATTGCTAAAATTAAACTGTGTGGCCATTGTTGGCAATATGCCTTCTCTACTTGTTGCCTTATAAAGCAAGTGTGGACTGGTCAGTGAGGGGAAAACCACAGGTAATGCATAGTGGTATGCATGTACTTTCCTCACCCCACCCCCATTGAAGCTTGAGGGGATTTAGGAGAGTGCACAAGCTGGGCCTTTTTCGACTGACTCCATCGGGATATATGGATAGTTGCCCTTCCCCTCACTGGCCCCTGTGAGAAGAGTTATCAGGGAATGTTGTAGGAATTGGTGCTGCCATTATCAGCATTCTTTCTGGGAAGACTAGATTAGAATAAAGTAAGATTATTTAGCTCCTCAGAAGGTGTCTGACTGTATGACCCGACCAAAGTGAACCTGTTAGAGGCGAGTGTCCAAAACTCCAGTGCTTCCTTTGTATTAACTCTGAAATACAACCTACAACTCATAAGTCTAACAGAAAAAAATGACAGAACAAAATGTTTTTAACATCATAATGAAGGAAATGTTAGAAGAGGCATGCTCAGAACTTTTGAATATAGACAATGAAATTGCAATTGGAAAATTAAGAGATCACTTCTGAAAAACAAAAACAAACAGAAAAAAGGCTACAAACTCCAAGACACATAACAGTAAAATTTAAGAATCAAATTCAGAAAGAAACAAGTCCTCAAGCTATCAGGAAAAAGAGCCTCACCTACGATGGAAAGGATATTTGACTGATAAAATTTCCACAACCACTAAAAAAGGAGAAAGATATGTAATAATCCACCCCCCTCCCATTATGCATATTAGAACGTATGCAATAACATGTTCCAAGGAGCAATGGAGTTCAGGATGCAGCCCAAAGTGGTCTATTTTGCAAATCTGATCTTAACCATGAAGTATAAAAGATGGAGTTCCAATAATAAAGAGTTTGAAACATTTTTTGTAAAGAAAAGCAGAATTTTAAACTGTAAGGATTGTAAAAAAACTTATCCCTTGATCATTCCCACATAATAGAAATACAGGAGAAGTAAATAAATGTGACAATCAAGGACTATAATAGCAACAGAGTGACAACAGAAATACAAGTAAGAGATTTTTTGTAAATGTATACAAAGTGGGGTGAAGGCAGAAATCTGGAAGAGGTAACCGTAAATAGCAGATGTGTCAATACAAACAGAACCTGGCAATACCCTGCCTACAAGTGGATCAATGATTTTTTGTACTACTACTTTACCATATGGGAAGGTCCATACCCAGAAGATAAAGGGTCAGGAGGATAGAAAAGAACGCATATTGTGCCAGGATCTCATAAAGTTTGCTGTTGTGTTCATCCTTCTTCTTCAAAGAGGATCATTTTACTTTGCTTTGAGTGAGGGAGGGCTATGCAAGATCACCAGGCTCCAGTGGCCAGATATTCACCAGGATGACTTGAGATGGCTCAGGATGCAATAGGAGAGCCTGACCAGTTTAGGCTAAGGCCTTGCAGGTTCTCAGTTGGAGTGAGGTAAGACCCATTTAGTCAATAGGCCTCTTTAAGAAGTGAGTCAAGGAATGGCCCCTTTAATAAAAAAAATGAAACTGGGAAGGGAAACTCTCATGGTTTCTGTTCAAAAGAGAAACAGTTATCATTGACATTCACTCTGATCCTGGCCCTATAGCCATTAAATGGTGCTTGGACAGGCACTTATTATGCTCCCATCTGTGAAATCCAGAATGAAATGGGTTTAAGGTTTGGTACTTCAAGTCCCAGATAAAACCTCATGTTCTATAGGGATCCTTCCTGATTCCACCTAGTTCTAGTAACTTTCCTCTGTTGATTATTTTTCTTTTATGCAGTTTTTTAATACTTGTTTCTAAATCTCATATGTATTATCTAAAAATGTAAGTTCTACACAGAGAGAAAGGGAAGGACAAAAATAAAACATATTCTTTGCCTCTTTTATGTTTATAGTTTATTCAGTTCTACTTTATCCACCTTAAGTGCTTGGAATGATATATTATCCCATGTGTTGGATATTAATTTGAGTTTTTAAATTATTGGTTATTATTGAATACGTAATATAAAACATTTTCGTGAGAAGCCACTGACAGTAGAACATCACATCTCTTCCCAGTTGTGTTCTCTCTTCATTCTTCTTTGACTACCATTCAAAATTAATGTATTATCCATCACTAGTATACAAAAAGCAACCTAATTTTTAATGTACTCTTAGGAAATATTATTCAAAAGTATAGTTTACTTATTGTAGAACTATAGCAGCTGGGCTTTAGCAAATCTTCTTTTCCTTACTTCCAGTTGTGCCTGGGGCCATGCTTCTTTCCAACATAAGCCATCTGGAGTGGTTATACATGTATAAATGTGTGATGCCTGTGCACACCCTCCTACTCAGGCTTCCTCAAAGACTTCCAATTCCTAATCAGATCTCTCTCTCTGTATATATATATATATATATATATATATATATATATATATCTTTATATTTAGATAGATATAGATATGTATACACATATATGTGTATATACATACATGTGCATGTATATATACATGTGTATGTGTATATAGATAGATAGATATATTGATGTATCTATATATATATCATATATGAGGACAGACTCTCCACTATTCTTTGATAGAAGATAAAAAAGGAAAGAGAATTCAGCATTCTCTTACATTATACAGTTTGTTATACACATGTGACAAAAATGAAATTTGCCTTTAATTTGTATAATTTTCCTAGTTTATTCCCCAAGGGAATGCTTAGGAGTAGATCAGTAATTGCTATTATTATAACTGAGCAATATGCATTCGAGATAATCATTTTGGTAAAAACTAAAATAAAATATTCTCTTCTGCAGTACTATAAATTGCTTCCACTAGAATGCTTAGAATAATTTATGCATTTGATGTATTAGACTAATGTTGGAGAGTCAAATGATATATAAATTTTAGCTCATTTAGAAAAGAACTCTGCATTTCTCTATGGTTCAGACAACAATAGTAAATCAATTAACTGGTCTCAGTTCAATTTATTTTTGTACTGTTGACATAGTGATAATATCAAAGCATTATGGAAACTATAGAGGAAAATAAAACATATTTTACGGTCCCTTATTTATTCCAAATGGGGGCAAAGCCTTTTCATCCTTACTTGTAGATATAAAAATATTTTTTACTTTCTTTTTCTATTTCTTTTTTCTTTCTTTTCCTTTCTTCATTTATTTTTTCCTCCTTCCTCCCTTTCTTCCTTTCACTCAATATAAATCATGTAAATATTAAATAGAAAATTTATGTATAATAAGATTTATGTAAGTCGTAAATAGAAAGAAATTAAGGTGAAAATTATTAACATAGTGTTTTTCTCTACCAAAAAAACAGCATATGAATTAACATTCCACTATCTCAGAATGAAAAACTTAAAGTAAAAAATAGAGTATTTAGATTACAAAATGTAATATTATGCCATTTCACATTATTTTTGAATGTTATAGTTGTTATCTAAAAATGTGAGTTCTATACAAAACAAAAACCTCTTTTAAGACCAAATCTTTACACGATATATGTTAGTGCAGCTCCAGTGTGTGTGTTCGTCCTTTGCTGCTCAAGAAGATCATGCCATCATGGCTGTGCAGGCCACCAGTCTCACATCTCCTCCAGAGTCATCTAAATCCAGTGAGCAGATATTCATCAGGACAAATGGAGATGGCCCAAGATAAGGCAATTGGAGTTAAGTGACTTGCCCAAGGTCACACAGCTGCTAAATGTCAAGTGTCTGAGGTGAGATTTGAATTCAGGTCCTTCCAACTCCTGTGCTGGTGCTCTATCCACTGCACCATCTAGCTCCCCTTCAACTTCAGTAACATCAATGTGACTAGAAAGTCTCCACTGTTTGTTTTTAGATGAAGTGTTTCTTGTTTGGACATTTATTTAGCAGCTATTATGTGCAATGTGCTGTGCTAAGTCCTGGGGATACCAAAAAAGGTAAAAGACAGTCCCTGCTCTCAAAAAAAATCACAGTTTAAAAATATATTTGTCACAGGAAAGTCAGATAAATATTATTTAGTATGATTGTTTTCATTTATTGCTTTGGTAAAAATAATATGAAATTTTATCTATACATAAGTAACAATACGAAACCAGAAGCAGTGGTTTAATAGCTGCTTGTGAAGAGTCAGATTGAGAAAATAGAAATAGGAAGTTGAAATTCAATTCAAAAAATAATAATATGCTCTCTATAATATAAAGAAATGATGCTGCCATTACTGAATCAAGAATGATAAGGCATACATTTTGTTTTATTTTTCATGTATTGTTGATGGATTTGTTGATTCAAATACGATAGCATTTATGGAAGGCTATCTATAGACAGAGTGTTAAATGGAAAGATGTTTTTGGAAACATCTAGTAGCAGGGTTTAAAGTATAAAAATAGGCAGCCCCAAAAGGACTATATTGAAGCAATAAATAAGGTGAAGCCTTATCCTGAGCTGTACAAATAGAAATGGAAATATATACTTCATGGAAATGAGGGTGTAGAAAAAAGGGCAATAGTATAAATGCGTTGAGAAGGAGAGGCAGCCAAACATAATACTAAGATTTTGTATTGGATTCTACAATAACGAAGAGTACATTTATTTTTTTTGCTATCAAAGGTATTCATTATGGGACCTAAAAGAATATTCAGAAAGGAGAAAAGATATATTCTTGGGAAAAAAAGAAAATAATCTAAGTATAGAAGAAGTAACTTGGAAACAGGGAAGTAACAGGGAAAGGAAAGGAAATTATTCATTCTTTTAACAACACTAAAGTTTTTATTAATTTATTAATAATTTACTTAGAGAGTACTGTGGTAATTATAAGGGAAAAGGCCAAAATAGGAAAGTGTCTGCTTTAAGAAGATGAAATACGTTTTAAAATACCATAACAAGATAGAACAAAATAGATTTAATAAGCTGCTAAAAGTTTGAGATACTATCTCTCTTAATTGGTACATCTAGCTTTCTTTAAAGTTCAGCAATATGTCAACATTCACAAGAAGTTTTCCTTGATGTGCTATAATCATTACCCTGTCTCTCAAAATTGCTTTGTTTTACTTTGTATTCTATGTCTTCAAGTATACACAAGCATGTGCACATGCACACACATATATATAGTGTGTATGTACACATGGAACTTGTACGTAGTACTCTAGACATATTATTTGTATACATACACTCAATCTATGTATGTACTGTGTATAGTATATGTTGAATATATACACACAGTATATGTGTTTTTGTGCCTACATGTACATATGTATGCATTTTATAAACATGTTTATTTGTAAATGTATTTCTTCTTTGGTGTAATAACTTTCTTAACTTGAAATTTCCCCTAGCATGAGCATACTGCTGTGTACATGACATGTGCTGAATATATATGCTCAATTCAATATACATTTTGTTCTAGTGCCAGAAGTGCTAGCCCTCCCTGAACACCAGGGCTGCTTTGATGTTCGTCTCCCTCCCAACTGTCATCAAGGGACGATCGTATGTTCAGCAGCTACACGTTAGTAAAATCACCTTGGAGGCGGGCTAGGTTGAGGGTAACCAATTGGTCTAATCTGTTGGTGAATTAAGTCTACCCCAGGCATGTGAAGACATCCTTATGGGATGGATGGATAAGAACAATTTGTTCCAATAGCCAGAAAGGCTGCTGAAGCTGGTTTGGTGGACAGGTTAGAGCTTAGTTAGACATTGAAGATGACAAGGTCCTCCACTGCAACCCAGTCCATCACCAGTCATCTTGACTTTTGTCCTATCACTGGACTTCGATGAGTCCAGAAGAGAGATGGAGGGTCATGACTTTGTGCAACTCTACCTCACTTAAATCCAGTTCACACAAATCAAGATATCACCCTTAACATTGTTTGTCCCCTTTGAAAATGAAGCATGAACAATAACAACTACTACGTTCAAGCATTGTGCTGGGGGCTAAATATACAACATCAGAAATGTTTGTGTTTGCAAGAATTTTACCTACTTTTGGGAACCTACTCCATATGCGTAAATGAATAAAGTATGGTTTAATTAATAAATTAATGAATGAATATATGTAGGGATTTCTATTTCATACTTTCATCAAACAACTATGTAATAATACAAATATGAAAATATTGTTTATACTTGTTTTGCTAATGGAAAAAGCAGAGGTAGTGGGGGTAAAAAGGAGCAGTTAGGGGTTAGTATAAATATCAGCATCCTGAAATCAAAATTAGATCCTCTTTATGATAAGGCTGTAAGTTAACTCTATCTTCTTACTTAACTAAACAACACCACAGAATCCAAATTATCACAGGATCTCTCAAGAACTTTTCTATTGATTGTGTGACATGGATACAGTGGCTCAGGATCGCTCTGTGTGACATGTCCACATCAGGGCAAAGCAGATTTGAGACAGCTCGAAGAAAATGCAGGCTATAAAGATATGGAGTATCCATCCCAAATGTTCACATGGAATAATTTTGTCAACCTATGGTAGAGCATTCTGAGCTCATATTGGTCTGATCAGTGACAGTTAGACACACTGAAACTTGATTCTAGCATGGTGATGTCATTTTGGTCTTCTTCGAGAATGAAGGACAACAACCAATCAAACAACCAACCATTACTGCACACCATTCTTTTGGTTGTGCTCACTTAACTTTGCAGCAGTTCATGTAAATTTTCCTAGGTTTTTCTGAAAGTATCTTCATAATCATGCATAGAGCAAAATATTATTTGATCAAAACAAGATACCACAACTTTTTCAGCCATTCCCCAATTGATGAATATTCCCTCAATTTGCTATTTGCCTCTACAAAAGAGATGCTACAAATATTTGTGTACAAATTGCTCTGTTTTCCTTTTCCTTTGATCTTTAGGTGCTATAGTGGTATTACTGAGTCTAAGGGGTGGGTTGTTTTATAGTTTTTGTGCATAGTTCAGATTGTTGTAAGAAATGGTGAGGTCAGTTCACAACTCCACCAACAGTGCTTTAGTATCCCAATTTTCCTACTTCCTCTCAAACATTTATCATTTTCTGTTTCTGTCATATTACTTAAATATATAGGATAAGAGTTGTTTTAATCTGAAATTCACAAATTAGTAATGCTTTACAGAATTTTTACATGACTCTAGATAGCTTCAATTGCTTCTGAAAACTGCCTGTTTATAACCTTTGATAATTTATGAATTGGAGAGTGACTCATTTTTAAAAATTTTTTACTGAGACCTTTATATATTTGAGAAATAAGACCTTTGTCAGAGAAGCTTTCTGTAAAAATATTTGTGTAAGGTTTAAAAAAGATGGAACTTGTGGGTTTTTTTTTTCTTTTTTGACTTGGTAGTATTTTTTTCCAATTACATGTAAAGACAGTTTTCAACATTTATGCTTGTAAAATTTTGAGTTCAAACTTTTTCTCCTTTCATCCCTTACACCCTATCTCCTCCCTTCACATTAAGAAAGTAAACAATCTGATGTGGGTTATACATGAACAATCATATTAAACATATCTTTGCATTAGTTGTGTTATGACAGAAAAATCAGAACAAAAAAGAAAAACCAAGTGAAGGGGAAAAAACATGAAAATAATATGCTTCCATCTACATTCAGGCTCCATAGATTTTTTTCTCCTGGATGTGGATTGCATTTTCCATCATGAGTCTTTCGGAATTATCTTGGATCATTGTATTGCTGAGAAGAACGGAATCTACCACAGTTGATCACTGCAAATGTTGCCGTTACTGTATATAGTATTATCTTTCTTCTTCTGACTTATTTTTAGTATCAGGTTATGTAAATCGTTCCAGAATTTTTGTGAAATCTGCCTGCTCACCATTTCTTATAGTAAGTACAATACTATTCCATAACACTCATATAGCACAATTTGTTCAAGCGTTCCCCAGTTGAAGGCTATCTCTTCAATTTCCAATTTTTTGCCACCATAAAAAGAGTTACTATAAATATTTTTGTACATGTGGGTCATTTTTTAAACTTATTTATGGTCTCTTTGGGATACAGACTTAGTAGTGATATTGCCACATGAAAGGGTATGCAGGGTTTGATTGCCCTTTTGACATAGTTGCAAATTGCATCCAGAATAATGAGATGGGTTCACATCTCCACCAACAGTGCATTTAGTGTTGCAATTTTCCTATGTCTTTCCCATGCTACATCTTACATACCTTAAGGCTTCTTCCTTGAAACTGAAACCACTTTATGTGTATTTTCTCCCATATTAAATGATAAACTACTTTCAAAAAAAGGAGCAGAAATTACCTTAATTTTGCATTTGTATTTCTACTGTTTAGCACATTGTTCTGTATATATAACAGGCACATATTAAATGTCTTTTCTTTCTCTCATTCATTTTTTCATTCATTCATTTAGATAACATTAGTCAAAATTCAAATGAAGTGCAAGAACCAAACCATTTTTCCAAACAAATAGGTGATCCAAAGACTTTAAAGTATATGAGTACTAAGAAATTCACCAAGGATTGCTAAGTATCAGAAAGCAAAATATAAGGAGACAAAGGTATGATCTTGAATAGAACTGGGTATCAGTCAATTAATCAACTAATACAAGTTTCTTAAATGCTTACTATGTGCCAAGTACAATGAAAAGTTCTGGGAATGAAAAAAGAGGCAAAAGTAATCCTGCCTTCAAAGAGCTGACAACATAATGGAGGAGATGACATGGAAATAAACATAAAGAAACCAAGCTATAAACAGAATTCAAATTAATTAACAGAGATAAAATACTTAAATTAAAAGTAATAGAAGAAGGCTTGCTGTAGAAAGTGGAAACCCCATTGGGACTTAAAGGAATATAGAGAGGTCAATACTTATAGTAGAGGTAGAAGAAGATACAGTGGGAGAGCAAGGGAGAATACCTGGAGCTGAGAGATGGAGTGTATTCTTCATGGAACAGCCATGAAATGGGAGTCAGTGGATTAAAGAGCATGTTTTGGGAAATAAGGTGTAAGGAAATGGGAAAGGTCCAATCTTTGGATTTTTGAAAGGAGCAAGATTATGAAGGTTTTTAAATGCCAAATTAAAACATTTTGAATTTCCTCACGGAGACAATAGGAAACCATTGGATTTTATTTAGTGGGGAAAGGAAGAGGCAGGGGCAGGGTGGGAAGGAGTGCTAACACAATTAGAACTGAAATGAGGATAGATTGAAGTGGAAAGAGACGAGGTAGCAGACAGACTAGCAGGTTATTTAAGTAACTTAGTCCAGACATGAGGTGATGACTGCTTGTATTAGATATGGGAAAGTATCAGAGGAAACAAGGAATTGAACTGAGGAAAGTTGCAAAGGTAAAATTGACAGGGTGTGGCAACAGATTGGATATGGGGCTTGAGAGATGAGGAAGAATGCTTGAGGACTCCTAGCTTACAAGTCTGAGGACCTGGGAGGATTGTGTTGTCTTGTTCAGTAATAGAGAAGGTTTATAGATCTGACCAAAGCCTTTGGGACTGTTAGTCCCAAAATTTGGCTGCCCGGTGAAGTTCATCAGTATTGCACCTCAATTTCATGATGGTATGTTTGCCCAGGATAGCAGACAATGCTTTCATGACTTCCCAGTCACTAATGGAGTGAAAGAGGGTTGTATGCTTGCTCTCATGCTTTTTAACATGATGTCTTCAGCCATATTGTCAAATGCTTTAAATGAGGATGAACACAGCATCAAAGTCAACTACCATATTGATTGCAAGTTCTTCAAATTGTAAAGGCTACAAGTCAAGAACAAAGTAGAGGGAATATTGGTGCATGATTTTGCAAATGATTGTGAACTCAATGCAGCCTCTGAAGCTGGGATGTAACAAAATATGGATCAATTCACTGCTGCCTGTACTAATTTTGGCCTAATAATTAACACCAAGGAAACACAAGAGCTCCATCAGTCACCACCAAATCATCCACATGTGGAACTATCAGTTATAAAAAATGTAGAAGTTTTGAAGTAAGGTACTTACCTTGGTAGTGCACTTTCTAGGGATGTACACATTGACAATGAGGTTGATAGAAGCATTGCCAGACCTAGCTCAGTGTTTGGGAGGCTCCAAAGAAAAGTTTGGGAGAGAAGAGGTATTAGAGTGACTACCAAACTTTAGGTCTACAGAGCCATTGTGTTGACCTCATTGTTGTACGCTTGTGAAACATGGACAGTCTGCCAGCACCATGACAGGAAACTGAATTGCTTCCATTAGAACTGTCTTAAGAAGGTTTTGAGGATCACCTGGAAGGATAAGGTACCAGACACTGAGATCCATGCTCAAGCTGAACTGCCAAGCATTCAAACCTTGTTCAAGAGAGTGTAACTGACGAGCTTGCACATAATTCAAATGCAAAATATACACTTGCCAAAATGACTACTGATGGAGAACTCACATGAGGCTGGTGATCACATGGTGGTCAGAAGAAGTGATACAAGGATACTATCAAGGTATCTCTCAAGAACTTTGGATTTGACTCTGCAACATGAGAGAAACTGGCAAAGAACTGCTCAGTAGGGGTCTGTGCTCTATGCGCAAAGCAGAATTGAGATAGCACAAAATAAATGTAGGATGCCCTAATCTGGAATAGCCACCCCAAAATTCATACAAGCTCTTTGTGCCCAAGAGTATTCTGTGATTATATTACTCTGATCAGCCACAGTCAGACACACTGGAAATTTCACGTTATCACGGTGATGTCATTTTGGTCCTCTTCGAAAACAAAGGACAACAACCAATAGAGAAGGTAGGAAGTGGGAAGATTTAGGGTAAAAGATAATGAATTCAGATTTGGACACATTGAGTTTAAGATGTCTACTGGATGTTCAATGTGACATATCTGAAAAGCAACTGAAGAGTGAAGATTGGAAGTCAGTAGCAATTTGGAGGCATCAGTATAGAGATGGCGAATAAATCTATGGGAGCTAAAGAGACACTAAGTGAAATATTATAAAGGAGGAAGAGAAAAAAGCCCAGAACAGAACTCTGAGGACCATCTACAATTAAACAGTATGATCTAGAAGAGGGCCAGGAAAGGTGACAGAGAGGAGCAGTCAAATATGTAAGAAGAGAACCAGAAAACAGTGGTGTCCTGAAAATCTAGAGACAAGAGATCAGCAGTGTCAAAGGCTACAGAAATGTCAGTGAGAATGAGGAATGGGAAAAGTCCGTTAGATTTGAACAACTGAGGTCATTAGTGAATTTGGAGAGTACAGTTTTGGTGGAATGATAAGGTCAGAATCAAATTATAAGAAATCAAGAAAAAACTGAGAGGAGAGAAGGCAGATGCCCCTATGGTAGCAGACTTTTCAAGAAAATTAGCTACAAAAGGGCAGAAGAGATCTAGGATAGTATCAAGGATAAAAAGAGAAAAAATACATTTTTGGTGGGTGGAAGTTGCTATTTTCAGGATGGAGAAAGCATGGGTAGGTTTATAGGCAGTGATAAATGAACCAGTAGAAAGGGATAGATTGAACAAATAGTAATTAGTAGAGGACACTAAATAACTCATACCATTTGACTCCAAATATAATGCTTTTTCTCCCATACCATACTGTCCCTGCTATACAAGAAATAAAACTAAACAAAAATCCCAAGGGTTTTCTATTCCATTAGAAATACAAATATTAAGAAAAATATGAAAGGCAGAGGTTTATTAAATATAAGAAAATAAGATTGGCACGTGGCAATATAGAGGATTTAGGTCTATTTGAGAAGAATTGTCTCAAATGCCTCTAAAATGATGAAAGCATTGAAAAGAAATGTAAGATACCAACAGGATCAATTGCAGACAAGACTATTTCCTTAAAGCATTAATTTCATCTCAGTGATCTGTGTTCATTGTTTGATTTTGAATGTGCACTATTTATACACTTTGTAGGGCTATGGCAACCTGTTGAGCTTAGTTGTATATTAGCAAGAGTAATGCATCTTATAAACAAAGAAATATGATTTGAGGTTTATGATTATAAAATATTAAGGTTCTTAGATAGTGATGTATTCTTTTACAAATGAACTTTGCAAAATACTTTGAAGAGAATCTTTAAGATGTAATTACACCAGAAATTCTTTCTAATCAAAGTGATTAATTGTCAGAATGGACCTGAAACTGGCAGAAACTTTTAGGACTCTAGACACTATTGATTTTTATTTCTCTCTGAGTTCCCCTTTCTCCTGATATCCTTATCTGTAAAATGTAGCTCTTGGATTAGAATAAAATTAAAGATATAAATAACATAAATACAATAAACTTTTACTCAAACATTTTAAAAAGCATTCTTAAGATAGGGGCTACAGAAAAACAGGCAATGTACCAGATTTAGCTATCAGATTAGGTAATGTCTCATGCCACTCACAGCCTTAGAAAATACATAAGCTCAAATAATAGATGAAACAAGTCATGATAATTTTTTGATCAGTAGATGAAAATAAATAACCAAAGCAAAACCTGTGTTTCAGATAAATATAGAGTTTAGAAAGAGTCAATATGACTATTTAAAAATCACATTCATGACTGGTCTCTCCCCCATCCCCAAGGAAAGGGGAGATAAAATGAGAAACAACTTCTAGGAGTGCACAGTATGGTTGCCAAAGCTGATATGGATTAAAAGAACACTGCTCGTCATACTTCAGATGAGAGCAAACAAGGATACAGGCTGCTATTTGTTAGCAGAGATATCAGGAATATGATCGTACAGCCAGGACTGAAAGAAAGATTAAAGGTAAAATATTCCAGTGAAATCCCACTAAGCCATGGGTGGGATGTTTAGTCTTGGGATTATGTGATTGGAGGCAACCAAAAGATACGGTGGCTTGGATTCTGATGCTAGAGTCAAGAAAAACCTGCTTTTAAATCTAGCCTCATATACTTATTAGCTGGGTGACCCTGAAGAAGTCATTTAATCTCTGTTTGGCTCAGTTTTCTCAAATACAAAGCAAGGTTAATAATCACAGCTACTTTATAGGGTTGTTGTAACAATAAGATAAACTGTCATCTGTAAAGCACTTAATACTGTGTGTGAAACATAATAGGTGCTTAATAAATGCTTAATATTTTGGTTTCTATTTTTATATGGTTCTATTCTGGGCTGGGCTGATCTAATTTAAAAGAGCCCTGACACATTAGGGCTTTACAGATATACTAGGCAATATCATTAGCATTATCATACCAAGTTATGCTAGTTTGTATTATGAAGGAGGTTTTTTTAGAAAGAATAAATGTAGGGAGATTCTTATGACCTCCTTTATACATTTTTGTTCCTACTGTCTAAAAGTTTGTATCGGTGCCCAGGGGAAAGTGGAGAATGCAGAACCTGATGTTCATGAGGAGAAGAGTAAGAAAGAAACCCAAAGGAGAAGGACGATAGGATTAGAGATTGTGAAACACCCTTAAAACCAAAAAAAGTAGGTATTAAAACTTTTAATTGAAAAAAAGAGAACATAAGGAAATTCAGAAAACAGCACATAAAAAATAATTTTGAAAGTAACTTGTAGAAATACACACATAAACACAAACACACACATATGTGTGTGTACATGTCAATATGTACAGATATTATTTAATTACATATATGAAAGGAGGTGATTAGGGCTGGAGTGGGGAGTATAAGAACTCCTAGAACTCCTAGCTCCCTGTATGGGCCATCTGGAGAAGAATTCATGAACTCAAGCATTGTTGAGGTAAGGCAAAGATTTATAACACTTTTCAGTGAGCAAAAGGTTTTAAGGAACCTATAAACTTAGAAGGGTACAGGCAAAATTCATATGGGATATTTTATAATAAAACATGTGCCAAATATGCTAAATAGGTGATTTGGGGTAGAATTAGGGAGTAGTTAAGGAGTGGTTAGTTCTTAAAGGAACATGTATTTTTGGTATCTACTGAGCAGGTATTTTACCCAGAGTTCATTGGGAAATAGTCCAAGAGCCTGGCTACATGGAGGTGTGGTTTTAGGCTTGAAATATCACTAAGTCAATTAATGGTGAGGGCTGACTAAGGTATACGAGGCTTCTCTCATCAATGTTTTGTTAGACAAGATAAACCTAAGGGAGTACAGGTATGTCTAACTCTAGGATACATATGATTGGTCAATGAGTAGCAAATGTCGTTATGCCCCAGTGCACAGCCCATTCAGCCAGTGCACAGCAAGTTCAGACTAATAAGTTCTATAGGTACAACTGGCTACTCTATCAGGAAGGGAGGTAGTGGCTGTGATGGGGCAGGTTGTATCCTTGTGTTGGGGAGAAACTGCCTGGGATAGTACTTTGAGGCTAGGGAGAAATGTGATTTTTAAAGAGAGATGTGATTTTAGAATCGGGGCGCAAGCACACTCACCCAAGCACCCCATCAGAAGCACTGTGAAATGGAGACTAATTGTTTCATACTCTATCTTCTTTTTATTATAGTATGTCAAATACAATTATAACCAATAGAATAATAAGAATCATAGCACTACATGAGTATTTCAATTCAATTTAATTCAAACATTTATTAAGAACATTCTATTTTTAGGCACTGTATTAACTACTGAGAATGTAACAAAAGGCACATAGAATCCAGACCCTCAAGAAACTCGCATTATAATGGGAGATGTGGTTTATGTAGGTTGCATACAGAGCAGATGAAACATAATCTCCTGGGCAGTGGGGACTAGAAGCTGGAAGGACTAGAGGAGAAGTGCTGCAAAAGATAAGATTTTGTTATTTACTGTTGTTCTTTATTCAGAAGAGGACCAAGATGACAAAGGTATATTGGAGTCAAGGTACAGTATGTCTGGCTGTTGCTGGTCAGACCAATATGAATTTGAAAGGCTCCACCACAGTTCAGGCACAAATAGTCCATGGGAATGTTTGGAGAGGAGACGTCTCTAAATTTGCACATCTAATGTTTATTTTGAACTGCTGCAATCCTGTTTTGATCATTAAGCATGGCATTTTATTTGATGTAGGCATGCCATGCAATGTGATTCTTTGCCAGTCATGGCATTGTCCCAAGTCATGCATTTGATTTCTGTTTTTTAGAAAGACCTTGAGACTGTCCTTGTATCATTTCTTGTAACTTCCGTGTGAGCACACTATTTATCTGAGTTTTCCCTAGAACAGTCTTTTAGGCAAACATACTTATGGCAATTAAACAATGTGATCAGCCCATTGGAGTTTTCCTTTTCTGCTGCAGAGCTTGAAAGTTTGGAAGTTTAGCTTGGAATAGGCTCTCAGAGTCTGGTACCTTATCCTGCCAAGTGATCTTCTGAATCTTCCTAAAACAACTCAAATGGAAGTAATTCAGTTTTCTGGCATCAGGATGGCATACTGTCCAGGTTTCACAAGAAATGAAACAGTGAAGTCAGCACAATGTCTGTGACTTTCCTTTTGGTAGGCAATCTCATACTTCTTCTCTCCCACATTTACTTTTTTTTGTTGTTTTTTAAGCTAGCCATATTATTTTTTAAAATTTATTTATTCTTAGTTTTCCACACGCATTTCCACAAAATTTTGAGTTCCAAATTTTCTCCCCATCTCTCCTCTCCCTCGTCCCATAATATCTTCCATTCTGATTACCCCTTCCCTCAATCTGCTCTCCCTTGTATCACCCCCCTCCCTTCCCTTATCCTCATCTTCTCTCTTCTTGTAGGTCAAGAAAGATTTCTATACCCCATTACCTGCATTTCTTATTTCCCAGGTGTATACAAAAACAGTTCCCAACATTTGTTCCTAATACTTTAAATGTCAACTTCTCTCCCTTCCTCCCTCCCCACCCATCCCCACTGAGAAGGGAAGCAGTTAAATATAGGCACATATGTGTAGTTTTGCAGAAGACTTCCAAAATAGTCATGTTGTATAAGACTATATTTCCCTCCATCCTATCCTGCACTCCATTTATTCTATTCTCTCTTTTGATCTTGTCCCTCCCCAAAATTGTTTGCTTCTCATTACTCCCTTCTCTCATTTGCCCTCCCCTCTATCTTCCCCCTCACCCCACTTGTCCCCTTCTGTCCTAATTTCCTGTAGTGAAAGATAGATTTTCATACCAAATTGAGTGAGTGTGTTATTCTCTCCTTAACCTAAATATGAAGAGAGTAAGATTCATTTTTCCCTCTTACCTTGTTCCTTTTCTACTCCATTGTAAAAGCTTTTTCTTGCCTCTTTAATGAGTGACAATTTGCCACATTCCATTGCTCCCTTTCTTGTCCCAATATGTTCCTCTCTCACCCCTTAACTTTATTTTTTTAGATATCACCCTTCTTATTCAACTCGCCTTTTGCGCTCTCCCTTGTGTTCTCTCTCTCTCTCTCTCTCTCTCTCTCTCTCTCTCTCTCTCTCTCTGTATGTATGTATATATATACATTTTTTTTTCTTCTCAAGGAGAACAATTTTGATTCATCCCTCTGAATTTGTCTGTGTTTTGAGAATGCTTCTTTCAGTATCATATATTCCTACAATCATACATGTACAGAATGCTAGTCCAAAAGGTCCTTAGAGATCACTTAATCCAAGTCCTCATTTAATGGATGTGGAACCCAAATGAGGGAAGGAAAATGATTTGCCCAAGATAGCACAGTTGAAAATGGAGCCCAAATCCCTTTTTCTGTTCTTTTTATGAAATATCATTTTTTGGTTGTTTTACACAGTCATTCTGCATATTTTGTTTAATTTTAAGTTATCTGTTCTTCTTCCTTTCTTACTTAAATCTCTATTTTATTCATTCTCAATTGTTCATTTAGTGTGTACCTTTGTATTTGTTTTCCATTCCTGGAATGGAATATCTCCTCACTTCTGTCACTTATGATTCCTAATTTTATTCAAAGTTCAGCTCAAATAGTACGTACTTCATGAAGGTTTTCTTGGTTTCCTCCAGCTACTGATGACTAAGTCTCAAAACAGATTATTTTGCACTTATATATATTTTATCTAGTTACATAGCTACATGTTGTTTCCTCAATAGAATCTAAATTCTTTTAGGGAAAGGACTGTTTCACTTTCTACCTCCTTTATCTAGCACAGCCCATGGCAGTATAAGGTTAATAAGTGTTCGTTGATTGATCCTTTGAGATACAAGTATAAGGAGCAACATAAGAGCAGCTGGAAAATGAGTAAACACAAAAAATAAAAATTAATTTGAATAATATTTTTCATAATGAAATCACAAATACATATGATATGTGTGGGTATGTTTATGTATGCATGTATACTATGTGTGTGTGTGTGTATAAAAGTTTGTTAAGCACCTAGTACATGTGAGGCAATATGTTAATCTGAGGATATAAAAAAAAAGGCAAAAGATAGTCCCTGAACTCAAGGAACTCACAAAATGATGGGAGAGATAAGCAAATAAATTGGTGTAGTATATATTCTAATGGCTAATTTTTTTAGTTCAAGTACTCCGGTTCTAAATGGGAACAAATAAAGAAATTTTTAGTAATTGATCATTGCACAAAGGAAGATGTTTACCACAACAAAGAAAGTATATAAAACAAGCCTAAACATCAAAGAAATAGCAACATTTAACTTCCCTGGATGTGGTTCTCCTTGTCTCCATAAGGAAATTCATTTGATCAGTAGGTTATCTGGGTATAGGGAGTTGTGTGGATTACTATGTTCACCAAGTCTGAGATTCATAGAGACCACATGACTTAAGCTTTTTATTACTCTTAGGACAGGAAGCTGACTGACAGAATCTAGAGGCAATCAGATTTCATGAGAGGGGGGAATTTCACTAGAGAAGTGTCTAGGGAAGCTAGGACTCAACAAATTTTTGTGTGAGGTTAGAGAAAAGAAAGATGAAAGAGGAGAATATTGTCTTACGATTAAATATATATTCAAATAATCTATATATGGGATAAAAAAGAAATAGTTGTCTATAGTACACATATATGCATATGAATGTATTTATATATCCAACAATATTTGCATATTATATGATAGGAAATGTTCCCATGTGTATCTATATGTATCTATCCATCATCTAGTTAGAATTCTGAATTAAGCACTTACTGTTTTCTGAAGAAGTTATTGATTCCAGGCAGGTAATGTTTAGAAAATCATTGCTAAGTCCTTCCTTAATAAGTTCACTCCCGGGCGGAGCCAAGATGGCAGAGTAGAAAGACTCACCTATGCTAGGTTCGAACCCACAGCCCATAGATTTCCTGCAAAAAGAACTCCTGACAAATTCTGGAACAGTGGAAGCAGTGCAGCAACACAGTGAAGGAGATTTCCGTTGCAGAGAGCCCTGAAAAACCGACCACAAAGGTACCCCGGGACGGGAGCGGAGTCCTGTCCTGCCGAGCGCTCCCCTCCTCCGCCCCGGCCACGCAGCACTGAGAGGAGCCAGCAGACCCAAGCAGGAGTCAGGGACCTAAATCTCTGGCGGCCGTGAAGGTCCCACCACCCACAGACTGACAGGTCAGTGAGAGAGACAGGCTGAGAGGGGAGCGGGGGATCTCCGGGACTTGGACTCCTGGGAAGCGGCCGCTGCGGCAGAGGCTGAAGCAGCTCGGCCAGAGACTCCGAAAGCAGGCTGGAGCTCCACCCCAGCTCCATTACAAAGGATCTCTGTATAAACCCCCTGAGGGAACTGAGGCTGAGAGCCAGCCCTGCCCCCACCTGAAAACCAGCAGATAAGCTCTCATTGAAGAGCACTCAGGCCTGCCACCAAAAGCCCTGAGGTTGGGGAGCAGCATTTGAATCCCAGACCCCAAGCACTAGCTCAGCGGATCTAAACCAGGGGAGTGGAGAGGACTCTCAAAAGTCAGGTAACTGGCTGGGAAAATGCCCAGAAAAGGGAAAAAAACTAAGACCATAAATGGTTATTTTCTTGAGAAATTAATTCCGCCATTCGTCTCTGACGACGATGAAGAGATATGCTTACCAACAGGTAAAGACATAGGAGTCAAAGCCTCTGTATCCCACATATCTGAAATAGATACCCCATGGGCTCGAGCCATGGAGGAGCTCAAAAAGGATTTTGAAAATCAAG
>CM053771.1:371486007-371502434 GCA_028658325.1 Potorous gilbertii | reverse complement strand
CATTTTTTCATTCTTTTGGTTTTGTTTTGTGATTTCTTGGTTTCTCAGAAAATCATTGTCCTCCATCCCTTCCCTTCTAATTTTTAGAGATCTATTTTCTTTAGTGAGCTTTTGCACCTCTTTTTCCACTTGGCTAATTCTGCTTTTGAAAGCATTCTTCTCCTCATTGGCTTTTTGAACCTCTTTTTCCAATTGAGTTAGCCTATTTTTCAAAGTGTTATTTTCTTCAGCATTTTTTTGGGTCTCCTTTATTAAGGTATTGACCCATTTTTCATGCTTTTCTTGCATCTCTCTCATTTCTTTTCCCAGTTTTTCCTCCACCTGTCTGACTTGATTTTCAAAATCCAATGGCCTGAGCCCATTGGATATCTATTTCAGATGTTGGGGATACAGAGCCCTTGACTCCTATCTCTTTACCTGATGGTAAGCAGTTTTCTTCTTCGTCAGAGAGGAAGGTTGGAATCATCGGCTCCCCAAGAAAATAACCTTCTATGGTCTTAGTTTTTTTCCCTTTTATGGGCATTTTCCCAGCCAGTTACTTGACTTCTGAGAGTCCTCTCCACCCCAGCCCTAGGTCCACCCAGCTAGTGCTTGGGTTCTGAGATTCAAATGCTGTTCCCCAGCCTCTGGGCTTTTGGTGTCAGGCCTGGTTGCTATTCAATGGGAGCTTAATTTCTGATGCTCAGGGTGGGCTCAGGTCGCCTCCCAGGCTCAGTTCCCTCAGGGGTTTATGCAGAGCCCTTTTTTAATGGAGCTGCTGTCGAGCTCCTGCCTGCTCTTGGAGCCTCTGGCTGCCTGTTGCCTCTGCTGCTGCCTCCCTAGGGGGCCTGACTCCCGGAGACACCCAACTCCCCTCTCAGCCTGTCTCTCTCACTGACCTGTGAGTCTGTGGGTTAAGGGACCTTCGAGGCTGCTGGAGATTCCATCTCTGATGCCTGCTCGTGTCTGCTCGCTCCTCTCAGTGCCGCGTGGCAGGGGCCGGGGAGGGCTTTGCTCCCGTCTGTTGTGGAATGGACCTTTGTGCTCATTTTTTCAGAGCTCTCTGGAACAGAAATCTCCTTCATTGTGTTGCTGTGAAGCTTCCACTGTTCCAGAATTTGTTGGGAGTTCTTTTTAGAGGAAATCCATGGGCTGTGGGTTCGGAGCTAGCACAAGTGAGTCTGTCTACTCTGTCATCTTGTCTCTGCACCCATTGATATCCTCTTTCTCCATTTTATTCACATTCGTATACAGAGATAAAACTCCCCTAAATAACTGCTTTTGTAGAATCCCATAAGATTTGGTAGGTTTTCTCATTACTGTCATTCCCTTGAATTAAGTTGTTGATTGTTTCTATGATTTCTTGTTTAACTCACTCTTTCTGTAGGATTAGATCACTTAGTTTCCAATTTTTGGTTTATAACTCCATGGCCTTTGATTATATACATTTTTATTGCATTATCATCTAAGAATGATACATTGACTATCTTTGCCCTTCTGCATTGGATTGTGAGGATTTTATGCCCTAAGACATGGTCAATTTTTGTATGTGTGCCATGTACCACTGAGAAAGAAGTGTATTCCTTTTTTTCTCCATTCAGTTTTCTGCAGAGATCTATCATGTGTACCTTATCCAGAGTTTTATTCACCTGTTTAATTTCTTTCTTGTTTATTTTGAGGTTAGATTTATCAAGTTCAGAGAGGGAGAAGTTGTAGTCCCCCACTAGTATAGTTTTGCTATCTATTTCTTCTTCTAACTTCCTTAACTTGCCCTCTAAGGATTTTGATACTATTCCACTTGGAGCATATGTGTTTAGTAACGACATTATTATGTTCTCTATCGTGCCTTTTCACAGTATATAATTTACTTGCTTATCTCCTTTGATTAGATCTATTTCTACTTTTGCTTTGTCTGAGAACAGGATTGCTATCCCTGCTTTTTTACCTCACCTGAAGCACAATATATTCTGCTAAAAACCTGTACCTTACCCAATGTGTATTTCCCAGTTTTGAATGTGTTTCTTGTAAACAACATACTGTTGGATTATGTTTGCAATCCGTTCTGCCATCCATCTCCATTTTATGGGAGAGTTCATCTCATTCATATTCACAGTTATGATTCGTATCAGTGTCTTTCTCTCCATCCTCTTCCCCTCCATTTGTGCTTTTAGTTCCCCCTTCCCCTCCACAAAAGTGTTTTCATTTTTGGTCACTGCCTTCCTCAGTCTTCCCTTCCTTCTTTCTGTTCCCCCCTATTTACTCCTCTTTTACCTTACTGCTTCTTCCCTCCATTTTAGCCTCCCCTCTCTTTTCTTTCCCTCTTCCCCCTATCTGCCTACAGAGCTAGTTACATTTCTATAGTCAACTGAATTTGTTGTTCCCTCCTTTAACCAAATCAGATCAAAGTAAATCTCAATTTTCACCATCCTCCCATCATTCATTCTACTACAATATATTTTTAAGCCTCTTCTTGTGATATAATTTGCCACTTTCTTCCACTTCTTTTCCCATCCCCCATTGAAATCCATTTGCACTCTTAAATCCTGTTTTTAACATCACATCATTTACTTTATATACTCCCTCTAATTAGGTATATCCCTATTATACATCATGATAAATATACACCTCAAAATAAAAAGTATAATCTTCCCTTATAGGGTTGTAAACAGTTTTTCCACATTGAATACTGAGTTTTATTTTCCCTGTTTTTTTTATGCCTCTCTTGACACTTGTGTTTGAAGATCCAGTTTTCGATTGAGCCTGGGCCTTTTCATCAGGAAGGTCTGGAAATCTCTTATTTCATTGAGTGTCCACCTCCTTGCATGAAATATTATTCATGGGTAATTAATCCTTGGTGATAATCCCAGCTTATTTGCCTTATGGAATATCCTATTCCAATTCCTTCAGTCTTTTAATAAAGGAGCTGCCAGGTGCTATGTGATCCTGACTATAGCTCTTCATTATTTGAATGGTTTCTTTCTGGCTGCTTGCATTATTTTCTCCTTCACTTGACAGTTCTGGAATTTAGCAACAATATTCCTTGATGTTTTTAGTTTGGTATCCTTTTCAGAAGGTGAACAGTGTATGCGTTCAATGACTATTTTGTCCTCTGGATTGAGGACTTCCGGGAAGTTTTCCTTGATGATTTCCTGAAAGTTATTGTCCAGGCTCTTTTTTTCATCATGCCATTATGTTAGACTAATAATTCTTAGATTTTTCTCTCCTGTATCAATTTTCTAGGTCAGTTGTTTTTCTAATTAGATATCTTACATTTTCTTCTACCTTTTCTTTCTTTAGAGTCTGTTTGATTCTTGACGTCCCATAGAATCATTAGCTTCTACTTGCCATGATTCCAATTATTATCATGTTGTTTTCTTCAACTACCTTTTGCATCTACTTTTCCATCTGTGGAATTGTTTCCTTTTTGGTTTGTTTTTTTAATGCATTTATTTACTTTTTGTTTTCAACATTCATTTCCACAAAATTTTGAGTTTCAAATTTTCTCCCTATCTCTCCAATCCCCCCCCCAAACCCCATGCATTCTGATTTCTCCTTCCTCCAATCTTCCCTCCCTTCTCTCACACCCCTCCATTCCCTTATCTCCATCTTCTCTCTTTCCTTGTAGACCAAGATTGACATGCATACCCCATTATCTATATTTCCTATTTCCCAGTTATATGCCAAAACAATTCTCAACATTCATTCTTAAAACTTGAAGTTCTAACTTCTCTTCATTCCTCCCTCCCCACCTATCCTCACTGAGAAGGCAAGCAATTCAATACACACTCTACATATGTATATATATATATATATATATATATATATATATATATATATATATGTAATTTTGCTAAAGACTTCCATAATAATTGTGTTATGAAATACTACCTATATTTCCCTCCATCTCATCCTACCTCTCCATTTACTCTGTTCTCTCTTTTGACATTATCCCTCCACAAAAGTGTTTATTTCTATGTATGTATGTATGTATGTGTGTATATATATATATATATATATATATATATATATATATATACACATATATGTGTGTGTGCATGTATAATCTCTCCAATTACCCAAATACTGAGAAAAGTGCCAATAGTTACAAATATTATCTTTCCATTTAGGGATGTAAACAGTTCAGCTTCAGTAAGGCGCTTATGGTTTCTCTTTCCTGTTTACCTTCTCGTACTTCTCTTGATTCTTGTGCTTGAAAGTCAAATTTTCTAGCTCTGGTCTTTTCATCAAGAGTGACTGAAAGTCCTCTATTTCACTGAATGATATTTTTTTCCCCTGAAGTATTATACTCAGTTTTGCTGGTAAATGATTCTTGGTTTTAATCCTAGCTTCTTTGACTTCTGGAATATCATATTCCAAGTCCTTCAGTCCCTTAATGAAGAAGTTGCCAGATCCTTTGTTATCCTGATTGTATTTCCACAATACTTGAATTATTTCTTTCTTAATCCTTGCAATATTTTCTCCAAGAATAGAGAACTCTGGAATTTGACTACAATATTCCTAGGAGAGTTTCTTTTTGTCTCTCTTTCAAGAGGCGATGGGTGAATTATTTCAATATTTGCTTTGCCCTCTGGTTCCAGATTATCAAAGCAGTTTTCTTTGATAACTTCATCAAAGATGATGTCTAGGCTCATTTTTCGATCATGTCTCTTAGTTAGTCCCATAATTTTTAAATTTTCTCTTATAGATATCTATTTTCCAGGTGAGTTGGTTTTTGAATGAGATATTTCACATTATCTTCTGTTTTTTTTTCATTCTTTTGGTTTTGTTTTGTAATTTATTTTTAATTTCTCATGATGTCATTAACCTCTATGTGCTTCATTCTAATTTCTAAAGAATTATTTTCTTCAGTGAACTTTTGAACTTCCTTTTCCATTTGACTAATTCTGCATCTTATTGCATTCTTCTCTTCATTGACTTTGTGGGCCTCTTTTGCCATTTGAGTTAGTTGATTTTTTTATAACGTGAATTTCTTTAGCATTTTTGGGGTCTTCTGTAGCAAGCTGTTGACTGGCTTTTCATGACTTTCTTGCATCACTCTTATTTGTCTTCCCAGTTGTTCCTGCTCTTCTTTTACTTGATGTTCAAAACGTTTTTGGAGCTCTCCCATGGCCTGAGACTATTGCATATTTATTTTGGTGGTTTTGGATGCAGAAATTTTGAGTTTTAGGTCTTCCTCTCATGTTATTCATTGTTCCTACTCATCTGATAGGATGGAAAAAAATACTGTTTATCAAGAAAGTAACCATCTATTGTCTTATTCTTTTCCCCTTTCTTGTACATTTCCTCAGCCAGTTACTTGTCTTTTTAGTTCTTTGTCAAGGAGTGGGTATACTCTGGGGACCTGTAAGTTCTCAGTTCCTCCAAGGTGGCACAATAAAGGGAGAGGAGTATATTCCTCTCTTGGCCTGTGCACTGGTCTGTGCACAAGATTCCCTCTCCAGAGCCTCACCATCACCACCAAGCCAGTTGGCACTCCTCACCCTAGGGCACCCACTCAGGGCTCATATGTAGATCAGCTGCTCAATTCCCCAACCAGCTTTAGGCCAGGGCTCCAACAATGGAAGCTGCTGCTGCCTGGGGCTGGTGCTCCAGTGCTGTGCTCCTTTCTCACACAAGTGAGAGTTTTCTCACTGTTATTTAAAGCTATCTTTGTCTATTGTGAGCTGTGGTGTCTGAGACCTGCATCTGTTGCTGGTTGTGCCTTGAAAACAGCTCCAGTCCTATCCTTATCGTGGTGCAGCCCTCACTGTACTGTACTGTGCTCTATCCCTGGCATGATAGACCCTTCCTGTCGACCTTCCAAATCTCTTCCACTCTGTCCTTTGGTGGCTTTTGCTTCTCTGGAAATTCTTTAGAGTCATTTTACAGGTATTTTATAGGCTGTAGAAGGAGAGCTTCTAGACATGTGTCCTTCTTATTCCAACATCTTGGCTCTGCCCTTCACCATCTTCAAATTGTTCCTTTTAAGTGTTATTTTCTCCAGTTAGGTTTTGTACTTCATTTTCTATGTGTCCTAGTTTCCTTTTAAATGCTTCTGTGACTTTTTTTCCATAATTTCAAAGTCATTGGCCATGTTTATCTTCTAGATCTATAATTTGGCTTTTAAAATCCTTCTTGATGTCTTCCAAGAATCGTCTTTGGGCTTGAGTCCAGTTCATATTCCCTTCTGAGGTTTCAGATGGGACAACATTCTCAATGCTGACCTCTTTGGTATACATGTTTTGGTCCTTGTCCCCACAGAAAAATTCTATGGTCTTTTCTTTTCTGCTTTGCTTCCTGCTCATGATGAACACCATTTTCCTGACTTTTAAAGTAGATCTCTGCTTCGGGGACACAGGAAACTCTGTCCTACAGTTCTTGTACCTTAAATTTGAGGCTTTGTATGTTGTGGCTTCTCGTGTTTTCACTGGGCAGCTAAAATGCTGCAGTTTGCCTAGTGCTGAGCTGACTGGTGAGAGAAAGCAGAGACCAGGTGAAATATTCATGTGTTTCCCCGGAGGTACCCTAGAACTAGCTGTGTTAAGTGTGGAGGAGGTGTGGTCTAGCCTCAGGAAATCTCCTCTGCTGAGCTAGAGCATAGACACACTCAGAGGTTGGTAAATCCATCTGCATTATTGTCTTCTCAATTCCCCTGGTGTGCTGAGGCTCACCTGGTTTCCTGGTCTTGGTAGTTGCAGGCTTCAGAACCCTGAGGCTCAGGATTTACTCCCAGTTTGTTTAGGTGAGTCTGTATGGGACAGCACCAGTCCTGCACTGGTCCCTTTCAGCTACAGTGAAAAGGACCCCTTTTGCTGTTTTCCTAGTCTCACAGGCTAAGGAACTCTTTTCCCCTTTGGCTGATCCCACTGTGCCAGGATTTTTCCTGAAGAAATAATTTATGGGTCTTTCGATGTCAACAAGGGGAGGGGTATAGCAGTTACTGATGCTTCTGCTCTCTTTGCTCTCAGAAGTCCAAGAAGGTGACATACTTTTTCTAGTATCTTTTAATAAAATAGCTGACAAAACTATTAATAATCTGATCCTCATCATTATTTGGAGGTTCCATACAGGGGCCTTGATTTGTCAGTACTTGTCCAATACTCCCTAAAAAAGATAATCTGTCTCAATTCATGTCTGGAAAGAGTGAAAGTAATGTGTTTTTTTTCTTGACTAGAGAGAAATGGTACCCTTGCCTGAAATCTCCAAATTAGATGTATATTTCTGTAGTGATCTCTGAAACATAACTCTTAAAAGCACAGAAAAATTGTTCAAAGTCTGTCTAGTTTCATGATTTCTTGGGAAATGTAGTTTGAAGCAGATAATTTCTGTCTTATCCCAGAAAAGACACAGGAATTCACAGGAGTGGTACTAGGATACTTGGTAAAGAGCCTGGACCAGATGATACACACTTTGGAGGAGATGGATGAAGATTGATTCAGCTCCCTCCATCCTTACATCATGAGACCAAGCAGAACAATTGTGATCAGGGAAGAGGGAGCTTCCAGTTGTTAGTAAGCTCTCTCCTTTTGCCTTTCTTTCCATTATAGTGATAACTTCGTCAATTCTCCTTTTTGTTCTTTGAAGCTATTTGCTTGTTTTATTAATGCTATCAAAGTGAAGCCATTTATTAAAAGAATCAATTCTAATTATTTTCAAAGGTATCTGTTTCCTCCGTTTGTGAGTTGGGGCTACAACAGAAAGCAATGATGCTTGCTCCTTGTATAAAGAGAAATAGGAAGAGTTATAGTTTGAGTTTTGTCACAAAGGTACCTTTCTCTGGCCAAGATCTGAGGTAAATCATTAGACAATCTGATAGTTTTATTACTCATAATTCTAATAAACTTATCAAGGGGAAAACTAAACTGGAGCCAGGTTTTTCCATTTGTTTAATTTCTCCTCCCTTTACTCTAAGCTGAGAGCACCATTTTGTTGTCACATTTGATCACTCATGCCTTCCTCCTCCTCTTCCTCAAGCATTCACAGGGCAAGGTTTTTGCACAAGGGTAATTGAAATATAAGAGAGTCACTCTGCTGGTAGAACGAGGAAAAGGAAATCTTGGAGGTCTGTCTGCCTAGTGGTTCGGCTGTTCTCCCTTCCCTATCTGAGTGGCAGGATAGCACTCCCTGTCCGGGCTTGGCTCAGATCCTGAGGGTCATTCCCTGCCCATGCTTCCTGACCCAGAGCCCTCTGCCTGAAGGCTGCCTAGGGGCCGAGGAGCACCAAGGCCATGGAGGCTTTGGCCCTAAAGCATCAGTCTGCATGAGGACATGAGCGTCACAGGAAGCTCAACCCAACCCCTTCAGTATCTGACTCCTGTAACGTATTTCTTTGACCTTCATGGATATTTGAGTTAGCAGAAAAGTCTTCCATTGTTTTGTTGGTGATATGGACTGACTCTGATGACCAGTCAATCTAAGTAAAGAGAGGGGTTCATGACCACAAGGCTACACATCAGGTGGTTAATCTTTTTCTGACCACAGCTACTAGTAAATACAGACTATTAAGGTGTGAAGAAGATGGAATGTTGTAATGCTAATGACATCTCCAATTTTGGAAGTAAATCATCTGACTTCTTGGAAAACAACTGAGCCTTTTCTTTGCTCCTCCTGCCTGTGGAAACTTAGGGGCTCTAGGGCTAACGCAAAAGCTTAGGAACTATTGAGTTGCTGCCTAGCCCACATACAGCCAAAGACCTACTGTTCACCTTAGGACCAGGACAAGCAGAGGAGACTGACCCTTCTTTCATCCTCCCTTCCATGGAAGTTATTCTTGACTCTTTTACTTGAGAAAAGTGATATAAACCTTATTTTCAGCTAAAACCAAATTTGAGGACATGGAATATCTAATCTAATGACTCAGTACTCACTATTATTCCATGGGAAAGTTGGAGTAGGAGTAGGGTAGGTATCATTCATCCTGACTATCTTCTAGGGTGTATTTAGGTAACTAGATATTGTCCTGAGGAAAGATAGAGGGAGTGGAGGTAGGAAAGAGACTTGATTCTCAAAAGGGTGGCTTTTCAGCTAAGGTGGGTCTCATCCCCCCATCCCATTACTTGTACCCTTGGCTCATCCTCTGTGCTGTGTACTCTGTGATTAACTCAGTGGCCTCAGACTTCTTCCCTAGGAAACATGTCACATTTTGAAGACAGGATCCTTTCTTGTACTTTCAGTTAGGGGGGCTCGGCCCTGCCTTGTTCTTCCTACTTAAAGCAAGAGCCTGCCCCAAGTGCTGCAAGAGCTCCCCCTCACCCTCCTGTTCTACTCAGGTGATCCATGCCATGTCAGAGTTTCCTTTATCTAATGACACATCTGAGCCCCAAGAGGGGATGATTCTTCCCCTATATGTATACTCACTGCCTCTCTTACTGACTGTAATTATCTTGTTTAAAATAGCTGTAGTTAATGGGAATCTAAATAAATGTGTGTAATTTAAAAAAGAAAAGGAAAATAAAAAGAAAGAGTATATCTTGGCTTGGATGGAATGCCCAAATTCCAAAAGTGTACTTCTTTACTATATAACTTTAAAGCTTTACCCAGGCAGGCCCAGGAAGTTATGTATTTTATCTGAAATTACATTATACTGTTGATAAATGAGTGAGAAACCACTAATTTTGAAGCCACATTATTGGTTGCTTCATTTTAAAATTCCATAAAATTCTCTCATGAAAGAAGTTGTGTATCAAAATGAGCAGTCCATCACGATCACCATCATCATATTCATTAGAAGGAGCAACCACTTCGACATTTATTGAATATCAGCTGGTAAGCAATATAGTAAATTGTACAGGATGTACATGATCTGGTGAACAGTTCGGGGTTCCTGTCTTTTCCTTTCACCCCTCCATTTCCAATACTTTAAGTATCTCCTCTGAGTCTTCACTGTTGAATATCAGAAGAAGGAATTAGAAAAAAGAATACTAAAGGGAGATGTAAAAGGTGGTTTTGAGTATTTGAAACGCTGTCAGAGACAAAATTTACTGTTTTGTGTATCAGATCTAAATCTTGCTATGCCCCCAAAACGCTCTTTCTTTCCTTCTGGTCTCTCAAAGGCTTCTTCTTCCATCTCTTTGCACTTTATGTCCCTCACATGCTCACCTCTGCTTCTTAGCTTCCCTGATTTCCTTCCAGCTGATAATGCTTTCCCTCAGAGATTAAATTCTATCTACTCTCTAGGGATCATGCATTTATGTAATTATTTATATATTGTTTTTCTCAATGGAATATGAGCATGTTTACTTCAGGAACACAGTTTTTTTGTTTTTCTTGATATTCCCAGCCCTTACCACAGTACTCAGGACATACATAGTCAGCAATCTCTTATCTCTAAAGCAACACTGATTATCTTTGTAGTATCATATCCTATGATACAAATCACAGGGATTCCAAGCCTCCCAACATTACCTTGTACATGTGTAATGAATGACTCATTTTTATAACAGTATTCTCTCTCCTCTTGTATTCACTTTCCTGTTCTCCACCCCATGTCCATCACTCAGAACGCAATGTTGTCCTTCCTTCCACGTACTAATGGGCTAGCTTTATCACTAACAACTTTAACTTAAACATAAATAATTTGTCATATGTTCCAGTGTATTTAAATAAGTAAAGAATGAGATGATCTATCTTCCAATGCATCTTAAATACTTACAAAATATACAAAAGCTTTTTTTTTTACCTCCATAACCTCCAAGTTTACTTTGAGCCAAAGCAGAAATAGGAATAATGGTAGAAGCCAAGGAGAAGCCAATTTTAACCCAAAACAAGAAAAAATACTTCCTAGACATTAGACCTATACAATATAATAATAAAAATTTTATCTTGTAAGGTAATGAGTTCCAAATTATGGGAGGTTTTCAAGTTGTAAAAAAGTATAAGACTACATCTGCTCTTCTTGAGGAAATGGGAATATACTTCAGGAAACAAAAGACTCTAGAGAAAAATAATTAGAGAATATCTAGTGCTAAAATGCGTCACACACATTAGGAAGATTATGTGATACCCTTTTGGAAAATATTTCCAGGTAGAGCACCATACATTTCTAATTTTTTGTTGTCTAAATATGTTGTGCATATTTGATGGGGTGGTTGAGTCCCATCCCTAAGATCACGCTTCAGGAAGACTTCCAATTTTTCAGTTGACCCTTGTTTTGTGAGAAATTTTTCTCTTGTTGCAGAACATATCCTCTTATCAGAATAGACACAATAGTGCCTGGCCCATGGATTTTTGTCTCTACCTGACTAAAGGACCCTCCCTTGAGCTAGATTCCCAAGATCCATGCTTCTGACAATTTCCTCAAATATCTGATATCAACAAAGTTGTCCCTGAAGATTCCTTGCATTTTTCGGTACATAACTCCCAAAGGTATCTGAACTCCAAGGTTACTTAATTCGCACACCTGGAATTTCTTTCCCTGGTCCCTTTTCCATATAAGCCCCAGTACCATCCTCAGTTGCTTGTAGATTCTCTAAGGACTCTTGCCCATTTTTGCTAAAGCATTACAATTAACGTTTCATTGTTTGACTAAGAGAAGACTGGAGTATGTGAATTCATTCCAGGCAACTCTGTGTTGGAATTCTTGGGTTTCCAGTACCCTGAAACCTCTTCATATCTACTCCATCACATTCTCTGGTTTTTTTCTGCAACATTTATGCACATATTTCTTTTGGCTTCTAGACTTTTGACCCTATATTTATCTAATAAATGTTACATTTGGTTTTGATGAGGTTACAGTAGGAAGTAATTAATAATAAAACTTACTTGCTTTTTGTGCCCAACCCAATTGGCATATACTTGTTTAAATACAAACTTTATAGTGTTATCTGTGTAACAAACTGGATGATGACAAAGCTGGATGCTGCAGATAAGTTGGGAAAATACAATTTTCTTCTTTCTTTTCAAAGTGGGAGTGAATTATGGAAATTGAATAATATAGATGTTTCCAGACCTGATTGATGTGTTGACTGCTTGTGACTAACTGCTCCTTTTCTTTTCCTTTTATTTTTTTTGGCAAGAAAATTAAGTTGTATGTTTGTAGTTCAGGATAATGTAAAAACAAAAGAAACCAATAATATGTTTTCTTTTAATATTACCTGTTCACAAAATGTTGTACTTTAACTTATGATTAAGAAGTTTATTTATTTAGAAAATTATGTTTTTAGGCAAGAAAACTTTGAAAGATAATAGAGGTCACTAACTATTTTTTTCTCATATATTTTGTTAAATAATCATGAATTAAATATAGTCAGGAGAGAAGAAGGGAATCATGAAGGACATTAGAGACAATATGTCAGTTGCAAGAGATTGAAGGTGATATTTATTCACCCTAAAACATTTTGAAGGATGTAAACACCTCTACTCCCTAGCAACACAATTTTACCTTTTCAAACTTTATGTTATTTCCACTTGGAGGAATGAAAGTATCGAAGCAACAAAATTATAGTTACTTTTATACAGTTGTAATTGCTCATTTAAATGTGATTAGCATAAAACTTTTCATCTTTTAATATATGCGAAGCCACGAATTACATCATCAATTTCAGGCACTCTTTAGTATCACATTCAGAGGAAAGAAAGTGTGGCTCTGACAATCAATCTTTTTGCTCAAAATACTCTGAAGTACTGTAAAATGATCACTCTGCCAGCATCTTTTCACATAATTCAACAGGAGAAATCAAAGTAAAAACAAGCATACACAAATGCAGACACAATACAATTATAATATATCCCAAGTCAAATTCATTTATTTGATGTTCCTCAAAGGTAAAAGTCTATGTCTTGACTCGCTGCTTTTGCACTAATTGTTAATGATGCCTATAATGGTATCCTTCCTCATCTTCATCTCTTGGAATCCTAAGTGTCTTTTAAACCTCAACTTAAATGTCACTTCTAAAAATAAGGTACTTCAAGATCCCCTGAGTTATTAGTGCTTCCCTCTCCACAAAATCACTTTGTATTTATTGTGTATTCACTTCCCTGTACACATAGATTTTCCTTCCAGTAACACAAATTAAAATTTCTTGAGGGCCCATGTTTCACTTTTGTATTTATACCCCACCTGGAATTGTGCCTTCTTTCGTGAATGGTTACTAAGTTTAATTGAATACATATTTCTGGTAGCAGTCTCACTATCAGCCAAATCGCAAAGAACAAACAGTATTTCCTGCTTCTATATGATATAATAACTTTTGCAACTGCTGTTTGAAGCTCCTCATCTCTAACCAGAATCTGAAAGCTCAAGATTTGTCCTGTGTTTTACAGGGAAGACAACTATAGCTCTTTTTACTTGAGCTGATAGCATATTCTTGAATTTAGGCCCAGAAAAGAAGTAAAAACAGCATGAGGTTTCTTGCAAAATTTCATTTTTCATAGAAATATATGATATAGGAAAACAGACAATACATTTTAATTGAATGAGAAAATGTTTTACATACCCAAATCAAACACACCTGAATAGTGACTGCTTTCTTTTACATCACTTTTGTCTCTTTTTTAAAAATTCACCTTTTCGAAGGAAAAATAAAATATTTTAACTTTTGATAGTTCTGTAATTAATATTTTAATTGGATAAAGGTATTTAACTTTCATTTTATCTAAACATTTTCAGTGTTATTTTTAATCCAAGTATTATATTTTGAGATTTTTCAAGTCAGTCTCAATTCTTAAAATTGCAACATTTTGTTATCTCTGTCAATATGAGTCAGGATTGAATTCCAGGTTATCAGTGGGCACAAAATATTAAGATTTTTTTGATGGTGAATACTTCAAGCCATGGGAATCATTTCCCAATCTGCTGATATATTTGTGATAGTATTACTCAATAACCTAAACGCTTCTGTCATTTGTGATGTCCCACTTTCATAGCACTTGCTGTATAAGATTGGTATGTTTCTGAGTGACCTTTTTCAATTGTCTCTAATGTGTTCATTAACATTTTGTAGCAGCTGTTGGGACTTGGAAATAATGTGAAAAGTCATTCTACTATTATGAAAAAAATTAAAGAACTGCAATTTTCAAATAAGCTGCATTTGCCCTTTATAGGTTAAAACTATGTGAAGTGTTCAAATACCATATGTCTATTGTATGTTGAATGTGTATATTGTTCTTCTGGTTCTACGCACTTTATTTTATATCAGTTTATACAAGTCTTCTTTCTTTATAAAACCATCCTCTTAATTACTTTTTACAATATAGAATTTCATTATAGACATATATCATAATTTGTTTAGCCATTCCCCAACTGATGAGCATCCTGTTAGTTTCTAAGTTTTTTCACCATGAAAAGAGCTCCATAAATATGTTTTTATATACACATGCATACATGCCACACACAGAAATATACACACACACATGCACACATGCACACACACATACATACATACACACACACACATATATACATATACATATATATATATATATATGGAGTAAGAACTTTAAAAAAAATTTTTTTCAGGTTTCATTTTGGTTAATTGTCTTTTCCCTGCTTTCAACTTCATGATATTTCATCACTTTTCACAAAATTGAGTACTACCTGTATGGAATAATTCTTCCTATTTGGGTTCAGAGACAAAATGTTTTCAAATGTTTACTCTTCCGTTTCCTTTCTTCTTTGTTTTCTTAACTGTTTCTTCATGCTCTTCTTTATGTCTTCTAGGGGAGGAGTGTATTATCCAAGAATCTGCCCATGGAACTCTTACATCTTCTTTTTCTTCTGTTTCATTAACTCTTATGGTTTCAAACTCTGTGATATAGCTTCCAAATCCAGTATTGAAGAGAGATCTTTCTTCTAAACTTTATATAATCATTTCAACTGTCTTCAAGCAATTTCCACATAGGGAAAGAATTCAACAGCCTTAAAATTAGCCATATTGTCATTCCCAATTAATATATGTCCTTTTTTGATTTCTGTCCAAGCACTCCACTTGCAGAATCTTGAATATTTATAACCTTGGAGATGTTTTTTTTAAAACAATATTTTTTTTCAGTTCTGATTTCTCTCCTTTTCACTTAACTTTCTCCACCAATTGAGAAAACAAGATAAAAAATCTCATAACAAATGCATGTTAAGTCAATGTCATATATTTGTATGTATCTATATTCAATTAATACTTGTATGTGTATACGTACATATTTACTACATTCACATGTGCATATTGGGGTGTATGTGTGTGTGTGTGTGTGTGTGTGTGTGTGTGTGTAAGTGAGTGTGCTTCATTCTAAGTTCATCATTGATCTGGAGGTTGATATCATATATAGTCATGAATCCTCTGGAATTATGATAGTTTTCATCATGTTGATACAAAGTCTTTCAAGGTTCTTTGTACATTATTATTGTATTGTATAAATTATTCTTTCGGTTCTACTCCCTTTACTTTTCATCAGTTTATTCTAATCTTCCTTTTCTTCTCCTAAAAGAATCCCCTTTATTGCTTTTCTGGCATATGAGATAGCCATTATAGTCATATATCATAAAATGTTTAGCCATTCCCCAAGTTTATGGGAGTTATCTCAGTTTCAAATTCTTGCCACCATGGAAAGAGTTGCTCTAAATATTTTTGTACATATGAGTCTTTTCCTTATTTTGAGTACGGACCATTAATATCACTGGATTATGCTCCTAAAGCTTTTTAGACATCATTCAACACTGCTTTACAGAATAACTGGGACCAGAACATAGCATTACCAACAATGCATTAATGGACCTGTTTTCCCATAGCCATTTCGACATTTGTAATTTATGCACATAGTAAGATTTATGAAGTTTTAAATTCTTAAAACATCACAAATGTGTAGACTTACATATTATATGTGTGTGCATATCTAATATGAACAGATCTATATAGTATAACATATGTGTCCTCAAAAGTTGTTGGATTTTTCCTTCATTAGAGAGTTGCCATTAATAATATAGTTCACATTTTGATTATTCTTTTTAAAGTTTAAAGGCCAGTAATTGCTGAATTCAAATACAGTTATCTTAACTCCATATATAACTATACTCTTACTCCAAAGCAATAGGTTTTAAATTGATTAATTATATAGTTCTCATGTTAGAACCACTTACATGTTCCAAAGTCCTTAGACATATTTTGGTAGATTTTTCACATTTTTGTCTTGCTGCCCCCATCTAGAAAATCTGGTAAACAAATACTAACAAATTAATTAAGAGAGATCTTTCTTCTAAATTTTATATAATCATTTCATATTATATGTTAACAAAACAAGCAAAAAACTGTGTTGACAGATTGAAGAAAAGAAATAGCATTTCTTATAGGTTTGCTGCAATACCAAAGGAATTTGTAAGAGTTTTTCTGTAACAAAAAGAGGGCATTAGATGAAGTTGATAGAGATTTTGATTTGTGTTGCTTCTGGTCTTTTCAAACCAACACTTCACAGTGACCTGAACTTAATAATAGTCCTTTAATAAATGTGTGTCATGTTGGAGT
>CM053771.1:371461240-371485907 GCA_028658325.1 Potorous gilbertii | reverse complement strand
ATATATATATATATATATATATATATATATATATATATATATATATATATATATATATATATATATATATATATATATATATATATATTGTTTTAAAGGAGATTATTGTCACGGTCCATGTTCAAAATAGAACTCATCTTTCCCTTAAAACCTCCCTCTAAATTTCTTACTGCTATGGAGGGCAACACCATCCTTTTGGTCCCTCAACATAGAAATCTAACTCTTACATCCATACTATTGCCAATTGCCAAATTTTGCTGATTTTATCTTTGCAGCTTCTCTAGAATATGCCACCTTCTCTCCTCTAATACTGTCACCATTGTAGTGCAGGTGCTCTTTACCTCAAACCCTGATTATTGCAATAGACTGTTGATGAATTGGCCTTCCTCTTGCCTCTCCCCTCTCCCCTCTCTAATCTGTTCTTTATTCATCTACTAAAATAATTTTTCTAAGATATAATTATAATCAGTTCCTCCTCCCCTGAGCTCTCTCTCTCTCTCTCTCCCTTCTCCAGTGACTTTCTTTTGTCTCCATGAGTAAATACAAAATGTACTGTTTAGTATGTCAATAGCTTTATTACTTACCCCCTCCTATATTTCTGGTGGTTTTCGTACAACTTACTTCTTAACATACGTTTTTCAATCCAGTGATTCTGACCTCCTGTCTGTCTCATGAGCAAGGCACTCTTTCTGTCACCTCTGAGTATTTTCTCTGGCTCTCCCTCATACATGAATTTCTCTCTCCATTCATTTAATTACTGACCTTTCTGGTTTCCTGTAAATCCCAACTGAAATCCCAACATTCAACAGAAAGCCTTCACTAACCCCTTTGAATTTCAGGGCTCTCCCTCTTTTAATTATTGCCCAATTATCCTATAATCTCAGACACATATATACACACATAAGTTTTTGTGCATATGCATATATATATGAATTCATACAGGAAGAGAGAGGTCTACTTTATTGCATGTAATGTTTCCAAGTAGATTGTGACCTTCCTTAGGGAGCACTTTTTGCCCCTTTTTGTATTCCCAGTGTTCAACATAGTCCCTGGCACATGGCAGGTATTTGGTGAATATTCATCAGATAGTTAGATATTAGATAAATATCACATAATGAATCAGATTGACTGATTTCCTCATAAATAATTTATAATTACTAAGACATTTTCATCATGAACATATATTATCACATATATGAGACTTAAATGTTTATAAGATCCTTGAATATATGTATATATATATATATATATATATATATATATATATACATATATATATATATATATATATATATATATATATTAACCTTAAGAATTCCATGACCTGATCTCCTATCTGCCTGTTTCCTGTTATTACCCACTGAGTGAACATCTGTCCAGACACTTATCTATGTGACTAACATGAGAAATCAGCTTATAGGCGTTTACAAAATTGGCAGGATCTCAGACCAAAGCAATCTTCTAATGTAAATAGGATATAATGTGGTATGGGTAGAAATGTTTTTCAGATTTATTTAGATTCAAAAATTATAATATTTAAGAATTTTCAAATACTAACAATTATAATCATTGATAACATATTCTGCATATTTTTTAATAAAGGGTTCCTTAATGAATATATACCATAAGCATATATTCTTACTAGAATTTTGAGGCAATAATATCTTTTTATGTGAAGACACAACGTCTCTGATGCTCTACAAATTTTCTGTCTAATAAATGTGACTATCCAAACATATTCTTTCTCTGTGCCCACACTGTGTATGTTGTTATGCAATCCTAGAGAACACTCTCCACAGAACTCTTTATTTCAATTAGAAGTTTTGAAAGTGAATGGGTACTAATGGAGAAAATAGATCAGCCATCTGTTTATTCTCTTTTATGCTTTAATACAAAACAGGACCAAAGGCTTTTCTTATTATAAGTCTCTGTAGTACTATCTTTACAATTTTTTTTCACAACTCTTCATTGCCAACATATTTACACTTACCATATATTACTCTCCTCATAGCTTTATCAGTGAGCTACAATTTTAATTGACCAGTTTTAAATACATAAACTATCTCTGCAATCAATCAACAAAATTTTACTAAGCACCTACTATACAAAATAGCTGATACAGCTATATCAGTGAAGACCTAGGGAATGGAGATGACATATCATTTATGGGGAACAATTTTGGGTAGCGTGGTTGGATACCTGAGTACATGACATGGTTGTTCAGAAGGTTAAATGACATAAAATGGTTTGTATTTTTTTCTAGAAGCCTTAGAGATTTTTTAAAGCTTATTAAACAGGGGGTTGATATGACTAGAAATAAATTTGGCATCTATAGGAAGGATAGATTCAAAAGTGGGAGAACCAGGGGGAATAATTAGGAGAATATAGCAATAACTCAGGGAGGAGTGGGACAGGAATGATATAGATGTTACTTAGAGTAGTTGTAATGTTTATGGAAATAAAGGAAAACTTAGACAGAATGTTGTGGAGACAGAATCCCTGAGACTTGGAAATTATCTATTATTTCCTTCATCACATGCATCTGGGAGACCTATGTTCTTTAATTTGACTTAGTGCACCCCATCTTCAAGACCATATATTTTTCTAGGATGTTGAACACATTATGTCACTATTTTCATTTTTTCCTTTTTTAATTCTTTTCTTCTAGGTTGTCCTTTGCTTCTATATGCTTAGCATTCCCAATCTATTATCCTCTCTTTTGTTTCTTTGGTGAGGCTTGCCATTGTAAGTTATTTTTTTCTGTTCTGCTCATTACTTTTTCTATATAGTCCATAAATTATGCTCTCACAATTCTCATTTCATTTTTAAACCACTCAGAAATAGCATATCATGAGCCTGTGTTCTCAAATTTCACAGAATTCACTTGTCTCATCAAGTGTTGGATTGTTTCTTTTTCGCTATATTTCCCTCTGTTGCAACTGTTTTTCTTTGTTGTTGGATCTAATTATGTTTAATCTTTGAGATTTCTTCTTTCTGAAATCTTTGGTAATTTTTATCTCCCTCTACCCCCAAGTCCTCTTGGCATGAGTCGACTTTTGGATGGTCAGAACTGTCCCCACCTCCGTACTGTGCTTTCTCTCAGGATTGATGTAGTGCTGCATAACCCCCTACAAGCAGAGTGTCTTACCCTGGTGACCTGTCTCACTCTGCTGCTTAGTTTTCCGTCCTGTAATAGGCATTTCAGACCCTATTTTTCCTGGTAACTCACTCGAGATCCTGCTTTTCTTAGCACTTTTAGTCCAGAAATTTGCACCAGTACTGTTTCTTATTTTCAGCCTCTATACGCTTTTGCTCTCAAACTCCAGTTGCCAAAATGGCTGTAGAGTTTCAAACAAACTTCTGCAAGCTTGAGCCATGATCTTCATGGCCCTGGGAGGAAAAAAGATTTGGATATAATCCTAAGTCATGTCCTTGGGTCTGCTAATACAGCCTGTCTGCTTATAGTAGGGAAGGTGAAGGAGAGATATTGAGTGAGTTCAGGATCATAGAGCATCATTTACTGTTTTTTTAACCTTTTTTTTGGATTCTTTGTGTCCCAGATCATGGAAAAATTGATATTGCTTTTGATGTATAATTTCTGTTTTGAAAAGGCTTGAGAAATTATGGGGGTTGGAGGAAATGTAAAGCTTACCATCTTGTTCTTCATATCATCCAAAATCTTTATCAAATTTTCTTTTGGACAAACTAATTCCTAATAACTAATTTCATCTTCATTTGTGATGTATTCATTATTTTCATTTAAGTCACTGATATTTTTTTTTCTTCTTTTTAAAAAATGAACTTAGGTTATAATTTAGTTTGTTACCTTAATTTTCATGAAAACCACTTCAGTTTAATCCACTTTTTTATTTTCAATTCTATTAACTTCACATTTAATTTTCAGGGTTTTTATGCTGATGTACCATTGAGCATTTTAAATTTGTTCTTTTTCTGTTTGTCTCTCAGATCTAACTTTTCTATAACTATCTCCTTAATTTATTTCTTGTTTATTTTATAGGTAGATTTGTTTAATTCTAAGAAGGGTAAATTGAAATTCTACACTAGTATAATTTTACTCTCTGTGTCCTCCTATAATTCATTTAACCCTTTTGTCAAGAATTTGGGTGCTAGGTAACTTGTTGCATGTATGTTCAGAATTAATATTAATTAATTGCCTATGATATAGCAAAATGGAGTTTTCTTAAATTTAATTAGGTCTATTTCAAGTATGTCTTTTAACTAAGTCTATTTTTGATTTTATTTTATCTGAGATTATGATTGCTACCTGTGCTTTTTTTTTTTGCTTCACTTGAAGCAAAATAATTCTACAATCCTGTATCACTCCCTGCCTTATTATTCCTTGAACAACTCTCCACCTATTTTTTGTAAGTATTTTCATTGACTATCCCTTATTCATGAAATTATTTCAATCCTCATCTCCACCTCCTGCCTTCTTTGGATTCCTTAAAGTTTTAGCTAAAACTCAGCTTTCTATGATGATCCGTTTTTAATCATTCTTAATGCTAGTATCTTCTTTTCCTGAAAAATCTCCAACTTACCTTTTATGTATATTTTTGTATATAGAAGTTTGCATACCTCATCCCCAAGTAAATTGTGATTTCCATGAGGACATAGACTGTTTTTTACCTTTCTTCATATCCTTAGAGTTTAGGACATTGCTTGAATATAGCAGGTGCTTAATATATGTTTACTTACTGATTGATTTTTGTGCCATTATTTTCTGTTATATTTGTCTCTTTTTATTCACTCACAGACAACAACACCTCTGATGCATCAGTTTTCTCATCTTCCACCACATAGCTGCCAAAGTTTCTTTTCTAGAGCAGTTTGGACATCATCGCCACCACCCCTGCTGCCAAATACTTAACACACATATTTCTTTAATGAACTCTTATGACTTCCTATTGCTCTATTGTTGCTCAGTTTTTTCTGTCATGTCCAACAAATTGTGACTCTATCGGGAGTATTTTTGGCAAAGATATTGGAATGGTTTGCCATTTCCTTCTCCAGATCATTGTACAGATAAAGAAACTAAATCAAACAAGGTTAAGTGACTTTCCCAGGGTCATGTAACTAGTGTTTCTCAGTTCACAACTGAACTCAGGTCTTCCTGAGCCCAGGTCCAGCACTTTATCCATTGTGCCACTTAGCTTCCCTCTCTTATTACCATACAGTCCATTACGACGGAATGTCTTAATCCTGTTTAAGTTCGATTTCTGGCACATGAGTGTCATTCTTGACACAACTCTATAAAGCTATTAATCTTTCTTAGCTTGAATTATTTCAGAGGACAAATGAAGATGATAGTTAGAATATGTGTGTGTGTGTGTATGCACTCGTGTATATGTAAAGCATGAAATACTGTGTAAGGGTAGAATTGCTAATTATGTATTGTTATCAACAAAAACACCTGCAAAATTTTAAATATTCTGAAATTCTGTCAAATTGCATGTTCACTGAATTACGACTTAAATATATATTGTGTGTGGTTTGCATTAAATTTGTACAGTTAATATAGACCATTCTTAGATACTATTTATTTCCCCAAATTACTCTTATAAATATTAGTTCAGCACAATTTTTCCACACTACATATTTTTGTGAAAAAGTAAACAATTCTATTATGTTTATTTCCATAATTAGAACTGTTTGAAAATCATATTTAGTTTTACATGATTTCATGCCTATTGAATTTCATTTTCAGCTTGCTACATTTGAAAGTACCAATATTAGATAAAATTCAAACAAAACTAGAGATGTTTTCTTTATGTCAGTATTATGAAATGATGTATTGTTATCAATAAGTTATACTTATGGGAACTGATCCAACCATTCTGGGGAATAATTTGGAATTATGTCCAAAGGGCAACAAAACTGTGTATATCCTTTGATCTAGCAATACCACTACTAGGTCAGTACCCCAAAGAGATGGTAAAAAAGGATCTACATGTGGAAAAATATTTATGGCAATTCTTTTCATGGTGGCAAAATATTGGAAATTGAGGGAGATACCCATAGAGTGGGGAATGATTAAGCAAGCCATGTTACATTCATATATTGCAATATTATGGTACAATAAGAAATGAAGAACAGGCAGATTTCAGAAAAACCTGAAAAGACTTTTATAAACTGATGCAAAGTGAAATGTGCAGAGGCAGGAAAACATTGTACACAATATCAGCAGCATTATGTGATGACCAACTATGAAAGACTCAGCTCTTCTCAGCAATACAATGATCCAAGACAAGTACAAATATCTCATGAAGGAAAATGTTACCTATCTTCAGATAACGAACATATATACTCTCAATACATATTAAAGCATCTTTTTCTTTACTTTATTCTTTTTCATGTTATTTTCTTTTGATCTGTTTCTTTCACAACTGCAACTAACCTAGAAATGTTTCTGCATGATAGTACATATATAACCTATATCAAACTGCCTACTGTTTTCTAAAAAGCAGAGAGAGAGGGAGAAAAATGAAGTCAAAATATTGTAGAAAGGGATGCTAAAAATTGTCTTAACATGTAATTCTAGAAAATAAAATAATATTATAAAAATTTAGTTACCAAAAAACCCAAAAATAATTAATTTAGTGAGGTTATCATTTTGACTTAAATAATATGATTTCTATATTGTCTCAAAAATTCCTCTCAGTTCTATGTCTTCTGAAAACTGAGATAGTTTATTCTAGAGTTGATGCTCATCTTTTCCTTCAGGGAGTGATATACAGAGGGGTCAGCAAAAGATCCACAGGCCTCATAAGATCAGAAATATTCCTGAGTGTGACCTAAATCAGATTAAAATAAATTTTGGAAATATTTATTAAAATAAATAAAAATGAAATAGAGATAATTTGAATATATAGTTTTCTATATCAAATATGGCCTACAGGGATGTTTCTGTACAGTTTAGTGGCCTCCATTCCTTTTTGGGTTTGACACCATTGATATAGTGGATACAAAAAGAAGAACTCACATAGTTGGAAGAGTCTGAGGGCCCGGAATATTTCTACCTCTCAGATTCACAAAAATCACAAAGTGGCACACTTCAATTTTGAGATCACTGCCAAGTGATCTACAATTGGTCAGTGAAGCATAAGGTACAAGGAGTAGACAGAGGATTGGGTTCATGCTGGATTAACTCAATTTAGCTGCCAAATGGGAAGCAAAGACAGTGCTACAGGAGAGTAGAAAAACATCCTTCCCCAATCCAACTGAGAATTCCAGCTATATGACACCAGGTAGAGAAATAAAAACAAAAAAAGAGAGAGTCAGAGTCTAATCTTCTCTAATATAATTATGAATAGTAGTTCAATCTGTGATAATTACCCAGTTACAGTTTAATTTATGGGTAAAATTATTCACAATATTTTGAGATTTGTCTTTCTAGCATTAGAATTTGTTGTCTTGTCAATGCATGAAGGACAGGAAACTGATTTTGTTTAATTCTTACTAACTGGCCACATCTTCTATTTGGTTGGTGCCAGTTTTGATAGTTTACAGTGATATATTACATGCACTTTTTTCTGTTTACTTGAATAATTAACATTCAACACTAACTAGGAGTTTCAGAAAGAGGACCCTTCTTTAATTTCTTGTGAGGATTACATGGTCCCGAATTTCCATAATAAATCCCTTTGTTTCCATAAAAAACCCACATGATTCAGCCATTTGTTCAATTCTTCCTTGTTAATTTGCTGTAGATTTCATTTATCAGGGGTTAATAAGCGTTTTTTAGTTCCATTCCTAGATCTTAACTATTTTATATGTTCTATGTGGTTTTAAACCAATGTTCATTCAGTTCAGTAGAAGACTATATCTATTCTCAGTCTTTCCTATTGCTCTGTGGTTAGTGGCATTTTTAAGGACTTATTTTCATAAATTATTAATTATATGCAGTTAGGTGAAACAAGAACTAGTGTATTGGACCTCAGGTCAGAAAACTGCAGTTCAAATCTGACATAAACACTAGCTTGGTCATTACTGTACTATAGTCAAGCACTTATCTTCTCTCAGTCCCAATTTCTTCATGCATGGAATAGTACTTACCTCTTCTAGGGTTGTTGTGAAAATCAGATAAGATAATAAAGCCAGGTCTTTGAATTGTGGGAATTCCCTCAATTTGTCATATGTATTGAAATGTTCACCTATTCAAATTGTTTCCTGCCGAATGGAAACATACAGTACAAATTTTAAAATGTAACAACTCTGGAGGATTCATTATGCACAGTAATGAGGACCTAGCTGCATGTATGAAATATTTTGCATGTATAAAACACTACATAAATGATAGTTATTATTTTTAAAATATCATTAATATTAATGTGTTTATAATACTATCTGAAAATGTCCCTCTTCTTTTTACAAGTCAGTTAGTGTTAATCTTTCTATACCTGTTTTGGAGGAAAATGTTCCTAATTTTTAAAGATGTATTCATTTGTACTGGACCACTTTTAAGTCCTTTGTTTATTATTTCATGGTAATTTTAAATGGAAAGATCTTTCCCATTCATTAATAGGTCCATGTGCCTTGCCTGGTCACATGGAAGTCTGAGTTACATAACTCTATGGTGGTAGGAGCTTGCTGAATGGGTGGAATAGGAAAGGTGGAACAGGAAGAGACAGAGGTAGAACAGAGCTGAGACAAAGTTGGTCAGAGAGCAGTAAGAACTGAGAGAGCTCAGAGAAAGCAGGCACCTGGTTAATGTGAGTGGGAGAGCCTGTTTGTGATTTGTTTATGAGAGATAGTTTGTGGGAAGAGTAGCAGAGAGAAAGTTTGCTGCTGCTATTGCCCTATGCATTTCTATTGGGTATAGATTTCTTTGTTACTATGTTGGATTTGGCTTTCTGATATCTGAATAAATGTTTTGGTTTTCTGTCTTCAATGTGGAGAGACTACTGTATTTCGAGATTCAGAACTGTGCTTGCATATTCATAGCTGCCGTAGGTGCTGTGAATATCACATTGGCATTATAGTACTTTGCCTATTATTTCAATTGTATCCATTATAACTGAAATTACAAGGCGAAAAATTTAAATTATTCTTCCACTTTAGCTTTGGCTTCAGAACACCATTCTCTTGATGTACACAGCAAGAACTTTACCCATAAGAATGTTGTACTTGATGTTTCTGATAAAAATCATGATATTTGTAGATTTCACATTCATTATCATAACCATTATCAATCTCATCATCATTTTCAGATTCAAGTGTTTATTCTACACTAATCCATTATATAATCAAAAACTTTATGTGTATTAAGCCCAAATGATATTTTACTGTCATTACAGAAAATTTCTATGAAATGTTAAAACTGTTAAAAAGTGTTTGTAACAAAATTTTACAAACTCATATCATCCATAGACATAAAATAGCAAATAAAGGGATTTGGTATGACTCATTACTCTATCTACTCCTTCTTACGTTTGGAAGACATATTTAATTATGTTCAGAGAAGACAATAGTGGATTTAAGGCAAGTGGGATAACAGTAGAATAACTTGTATTTCTGAAAGATGTCACATTTTATATCTATTATTATTTTTGGTGGACCATTTTAAATAGAGAGCAGGTAGACATACTCTAACACTCTCATTATATTTGAATCTATTTAGAGATTTCCAATACATGAATAAGCCATGAGTGTGTAAATGAATTTTTTTACATGGTATTAAATAGCATGTACAACCCTGGGAATTTAGTATAACTTCTTTATTCATTAGCCAACATATTTTTTTGTGTGTTTATAAATTTTGAGCATGATGAAGATGTGAATTCTTCATAATTAAACCCTGGATGCAATTTCTAATATCTCACTATATTGAAGATGCATAGTTGTACTTACTGCAACTTTGTTCTCATGTTAATCTTTTGGGGACCATAGAGAGAAATCCAAAATTTTCACATCTTCTAGTTTGTGGGTTCTCCCTTCCCTCTGATTTCTTTTTTTTCTCAATACCGCTTACTCTTTTTATTAATGTTAATTTAGGGGTTTTACATTGTTTTTTTTCCTTTGAATCTATGCTTCCTCTTAATCTTTCTTCTTTGCTTTCAATTGTTGATTGAAGTTTTCTACAATTTCTGATATGCTATTGTTTTCTGTGACTAATTTCATTTGGGTGTGAGTCTTTTTTTCCTTGAGTAAAAATTCATGTTTTCTAATTCAAATGCCAGCTTGATTTTGAAATCATAGTCAAAAATTGTTATGGCAATGTTTGACACCTACCTTGAGAACATCCCTGAGAAATAGCATCTTTACTGCTTGGCCTTTTCCCTAGCAATAGTCACAGTACATATTGTTATGTGAAAGTCCTGAAATATTTACATCTTTTCTCCCAAGTGTTTGGAAGAACTGCATTCATTCATAATGACTGTTTTCTTGAATTACTCTGTTTTAAAAGTTTGCTCTATTGATTGGGTTCATGGTATCCACCTCAAAAAGGCTTTTCAGTATTCTGATCCATTCTACCTCCTCTTCAGAATCATGAGATGTGCCAACATTTTTTTTTTATTTATATCGTTATAGAATATAATTTCTGGACTTGACATTAAATTAAATATTGTTTCATTACAATGTTTGCTTGAGTATAGGTGGAACTAGACCTAAAAATAAGAAGACCATAGTAATACAAATGCATCCTCTGACACTTCCTATTTATGTGATCAAGAGACAGTTGCCTATCCCCTATTTACTTCAGTTTTCTCGTCAATAAAATCAGAATAATAATAGCACTTACTCCTCTGGGTTGTTGTGAAGATAAGATTGTTGCTAAGTGCTTTGTATCATATCAATGTTAGATATTATCATCATCATAACTAGTATTATTACTGTTGAAATTATTTAGCCTGTTTACTTAAGATTTAAGTTATGCTGTTAGGCTCGATCTAATTTAATCTAATCTTGGCTTGGAAATATAATTTTTTTCAATTGATATCTAGTATAGGGAACTTTCATATGCTTGATAAGATCAGTTTCTAATTTTTTTCTTATGTACTTTCTATATGATGACCTTCCTGATCCCCCAAGTCTTGGTGCCCTCTCTAACAAAATACATTGTCTTCAGATAGTTGGCATTTTTATTTATTCTCTATGTTTGTATGTCTCTTATCTCTTTCTATATATTATATGTGTGTATGTATTTGTTGTCTTCCTAATTAAAATATAAACTCCTTAAAATATAAAATATAAGGTTGTTTCATTCATCGTATTTGTGTTCATGTCTCTTTGCACAGTTACCAAGACATAGTAGCTACTTTGTAAATGCATTTTGCTTGATTTATTGACATGTGGTATTGATGCATATTGCAAACTTTCATATCTTCAGTCAGTTTATTGTTCTGTGGCTTACTTACTTTAGCAGTAAGCGCCACTTGTTCTAATGGGTTTCAATCGGATGAAATATTAACGTTTCTAATTTTTAAAGGTTTACCTTGCCTTCTTGTTACACCAAAATATGAATGTAGGCCAATCTCTCAACAATTCTTGCAGACTGATCATGGCCATTTCTGATACAGTCAGCCTGAAATTTGATACCAACTCAATTATTGATTTTATTTCTAAGAGTAATTATATCACATAAACCAACATGCTAACTTAATCAATGATACCTCCATAGATCAGTTCATTGGCATTCAGAGTTCTTACCATTCCTTCACAGCTGCCATACCAGTTTCAGAATGTAAAAAGGGTTAGGAGGAGAGAAAACAAGCATTCCTGTACTTATGTGCATACTGTGTGACAGGCATTGAAAGAAATCTTTTATGAATATCTCATTTAGTCTTCATCACAATCATGTAAAGCAGGTGTTATCATTGTCCTCATTTTGCAGTTGGGAAAACTGAGACATCAGAGGGTCCAAGGTCACACAGCGAATAAGTTTCTAAGGCCAGATTTAAACTTAGATCTTTCAAGACAACAGGACAAACAGTGTATCCATTATGTCATCCAGTTGTCTCTTTATGTCACCTGACTGGATTCCCAGTACTTTTTCACTGCTTTTCTGTCTCAGGTATTATTGTATTTTCCTAATGGCCTCACATAACTGCTATTAAGTAAAGAGAAACTTCATAATTATTTTGCTTTCATGGTGAAGCTGAAAGTTCCTTGGAAGTGTCTAGAATATTGAACTGTTATTTTGAATTTAATTTCCCTTCAGAACAAAGGCTCACAAGGGTCTTATTACTTTAATAAGTTGGAGAAAGAAGAATGATTATTGCAAGCTAGAACTTTTTCAAAAGTACCAAGACATCATTCAAATCTTTGGATTTTTCCCCAAAAGACCTGGGTTTTCTTAATTGAGGCGAAGGACCTAAACTCAGTTCTATTGACCCAAGTCGACAACTCTCTACACATAGTAAACACTTAATCAAAGTGTATTTAATTAAATGGACTTTTACTCTTGCCTGTAACTGCCACCTTTTCTGAGACTACTTCCCTGACCATGATGAATGCCCCTCTTTCTGACTGGTGAAACAAACACAAGAAGTACAACTATTTTATGGATAAATATATCAAGAATACTATGTTACAGTACATTCATTGTGTAAACACATAAACTTGAGAAATAATGAATAATTTCAACAAACCTATTCCAGTGCAAATCTAATTTATTCCTCCTTTTATTTGTGTTATTATCAATCTTGCACATGTCAATTTAAACAACACATTTTGATATAACCATCCTGTACATCATTATGTATGCACCTGTATTTGTTATAATTGCTGGCTAAATGAGACACCAGCCTACGAGATGCAATCAATCAATGAAAGTATCACTGAAAAGAAACAAAATTCATATAATTTCCTCTAAAGGTCATTTACAGTTCACAATAAATTAAATGAATTAGTTTCAGGTGTAGTTAAAATTGGTTCACAAATTCTCCTTTTATCTTTATCGTTATTAAACAAGACAGAAACAGAAACAAACACAAAAGAAATATAAAATGATTGGTTTCTTATAAATATCAACCACAAACATGTATCACCAGGAAATATCAACAGCTTTACTATTTTTAGTGTTGTTCAGTCATTTCTCTGCCATGTCTGACTCATCATAAGCCCATTTAGGGTTCCCTTGGCAAAGATACTGGAGGGGTTTGTCCTTTTCTTCTCCAACTTTTCTACTTTTTCCATCAGTTATTTCTAATACCCTGCTAGACATCATCTATATATTGATAATTAGAAACAAATTGCAAGTTATTGGGCAGTAGAAATTAAAGACTTTTCTATAGCTAAGGATCCAAAGAATCTCAAGAGTAATTTAGTAGTGGACACAGTGTCTCAGTTGGGTAGCTCTGTGTTCCAGTACTACTCTACTAACATATATGTTTCAACTTCTCAATGTGCCATGCAATTCTTCAATCAATAATCATTTATTAAGGGCATTGGATATACAAAGACAAAAACAAATCAGATCTGCCCCCATTACATCCCTACCTTATATTGTGTAGAAGATATAAAATGTAAAAACATAAATATAAAAAGCAGTATTTTGGGAGGAAGTGGGGGAGGATGTTTGAAGGTAGGAAAATCAAGGAAGGCTTACAGTAGAAGGCAGGAGAAGAAATGAGTTTGAAAGAAAATAGGGATTTTGAGAAGTGAAGGTAAGGAAGATGAATATTCCATGGAAGCAAAGGCACAGAGAAATGATGGAGTGTTAAGTGTGAAAAACAGTAAGAGGATAAATTTTGTTGGAGCACAGATTGTGTGAAGGAAAGCAATAAACATTAAAGTAGAAAAAAATATTAGTTTAAAGTTTAAAAAATTTTGAATGTTCCTCAGCAGCTTCCAATGCCAGTGAAGGTTGTATAACATAAACCTTACAGAGTTTCCTAATGTACTAGAAAGTTAATTCAGTTGCTCAGGATCATTTACACATTATATGTATGAGGGAAGACTTGGATCCAGACCATTTAGAGCCCAAGGCCAATTCTCTACCACTACAGCACAATGCTTCTTACTGATAATTGACTGTACAAAACATCTCTTTTTAAAAGTAGTAGTATTTATTATACCAATTGCATGTCAAAACAATTTGTAGCATTCATTTTTGAAAGATTTTGAGTTTCAAAATTTTTTCTTTCCCTCCTATACCCTTTATTGAAAATGTTTGGCAGTTTGACACAGGTTATGCAAGTGTTATCATATAAAACATACTTTCATATTAATCTCAGTTGTAAAAAAAAAGAAAACAGATCAGAAGGAAAAAATAACAAATTAATGAAAAGAATAAAGTAAGTGAAAAAATTATGTTTCAATTTGCATGCAGAGTTCATTAATATGACCGTTTATGAGTGTGTGAATAATACATTCTTTCATGAGTCCTTTGAGGTTGTTTTGGACCTTTGTGTTCCTGAGAAGAGCTGAATCATCCATTTTCTTCTCTTATTGCTATAGCTAACATTTCTAGCAAAACATGGAATAACAGTGATGATAGTGGGCACCCTTGTTCTACCTCTGATATTACTGGGAACATGACTAGCTTACATATAATGCTTGCTGATTGTTTTAGATAGATACTAGTTACTATTTTTAGGAAAACCCCATTTACTCCTATGCTCTTTAATGTTTTTAATAGGAATCAGTGCTGAATTTTGTTCATAGTTTGTATGCATCCATTGAGATAATCATATGATATTTGTTACTTTTTGTTATTGATATGGTAAATTATACTGATACCAGTCCTACATTTCTGGTATAAATCCCACATGGTGACAATGTATTACCCTCATGATAAATTGCTGTAATCTCTTTGCTAACATTTTATTTAAATTTTTTCCATTAATATTTTCTGTTTGGCCTCTTCCTTGTTTTGGTACGATCACCAATATTTGAGTCATCAAAAAAATTGGGCAGTTTATATAGTATTTTAGTTATTCTTCTACATTTTTATTTAAATAAATAGTTCTTTGAATAAATTGCTCTATAATTTCGCAGAATTCACTTGTGAATCTATATGAACCTGGAGATTTTTTCTTGGGAAATGCACCGATGATTAATTTCATTTTCTAAAAAGGAGTCATTTAAAATTTTATTTCCTCTTCTGTTAATCCAGGCAATTTATATTGGTGTAAATATCCATCTATCACACTTAGATTGTAAAACTTACTGACATACAGCATGGCAAAACCCCTCTATTATTTCTTTAGTTATCTCTTCATTGTTGGTGAATTCACCCGTTTCATTTTTGATGCTGGTAATTTGGCTTTCTTGTTTCTTTTCTATTAATTAATCGAATTAACCAAAAGTTTGTCAATTTAATTGCATTTTTCCTAAAATAAACTTTAAATTTTATATATTACTTCAATAGTTTTCTTATTTTCAGTTTTATTAATCTCTCCTTCGATTTTCAGAATTTCTAACTTGACATTGAATTGGGGATTTTTAATCTGTGTTTTTTTCTAGTCTTTTTTGCATGCCCAATTCATAGATTTCCTGTTTCTCTGTTTGATTGATGTAAGCATTTTGTGATATAAAATTTCTTCTAAGAACTGATTTTTTTTCTAAATCTCATAAGTTTTGATAAATTGTCTAGTTATTGTCATTCTTTTTAATGAATTTATCCATTGTTTCTATGACTTGTTGTTTGACTCATTCGTCCTTTAGCATCAAAATGTTTAATTTCCAATTAATTTTTAGTTTATCTTTCCATGACCATATACTGCATGTAATTTTTATTGCATCGTGATCTGAAAAGGGTCCTTTTAATATTTCTGCTTTTCTGCATTTGATTGTGAGGTTTTTATGCCCTAATACATGGTGAATTTTTGTCTAGGTGCCATGTACCACAAAGAAAAGTAAAAGCTATATTCCTTTCTATTCCCCTTAAATTTTCTCCAGAGGTCTATAATATTCCACTTTACAAAATTATTCAGCTCCTTAACATTTTTCTTGTTTATTTTTTTATTAGATTTATCTGATTTCCAGAAGGTGAGCTTGAGGTTGCCTAATAGTGAAGTTGTGCTGTGTACTTCTTCCTGAAAGTCACATAACTTTTTCTGTTATAATTTGAATTCTGTCACAATTGGTGCATATGTGTTTAGCATTGATATTGCTTCATTGCCTATGGTACCTCTAAGCATGATGTAGTTTCCTTCCTTATCTCTTTTAAGTACGTCTAATTTGTTTTTACTTTGTCTGAGATCAGGATTGATACCCCTGATTTTTTTTTAACTTCAACTAAAGCATAATATACTCTGCTCTATCTAACCTTTTACCTTTTCTCTGTGTCTATGGCTCTGCTTCAGATGTGTTTCTACTAAACTGCATATTTTAAGATTATAGATTTGTAATCCACTCTGCTATCTGATTTAATTTTATCTGAAAGTTCATTCCATTAACATTCAAAGTTATGCTTACTAACTGCATTTCACTCCATCCTATTATCCCCCATTTATACTTTTCTCTCATTTTCACCTTGTCCCTCCTCACCAATGTTTTGCTTCTGATCACTGTTCCCTCCATCTGCTCTCCCTCCCTTTCGTTTCCACTTTCCATACTACTTTTGACTTCCCTTCTTGCCCTCCTTTCTGTCCACCCCCTTTCCTTTTCTTTCCCCTTTCCCCTTCTTTCCTCTTTCTCCTTCTATTTCCCTATAGGGTAAGATAAATTTCTATACTCAATAGAGTTTGTAGGCTACTGCTTCTTTGGGCCAATACTGATGGAAGAGTAAGGTTCATTGTCTAGCCCCTCCCTTGTTTTCTTCCTCTATAATAGATTTTTTATGCCTTTCCATGTAATGTAATTTACCTTATTCTGCCTCTTCCTTTCTTATTTTCCCAGTATAATCCTTTTCATCACTTATTTTTTATCACTACATCCAAATCAACTTAAAATTGCCCTAATAAAGATATCTTTCTCCAGAATTACAAGTATCATCTTCCCATACTAAGATGCAAAGAATCTAACATTGCTGAGTAAAGATGTTTGCTTTTTTTCACTCCGGTTTCCTTTTTTTATGTTTCTCTTGACTTTTGTATTTGAAGATTGAATACTTTCCATCAGAAAAATCTGAAAGTCCCTGATTTCTTTGAATGACCATCTTTTCCCCTGAAAAATTATGCTCAGTTTTACTGGGTAGTTGATTCTTGGTTGTAATCAAAATTTCTTTGCCTTCTGGAATATCATATTCCAAGAACTCTGATCCTTTAATGTAGTTCCTGTTAAGTGCAGTGTAATCCTAACTGTTGACCTTTAATATTTGAATTGTTTCTTTCTGGTTGCTTACAACATTTTTTCCTTTACCTAATTATTTTGGAGTTTGGCCACAATATTCCTTGAAGTTTTCATTTTGGAATATTTTTCAGGAGGTCATCAGTGCATTTTTGAAATGACCTTTTTGTCCTTCTGGTTCTAGAATATCAGGGAAGTTTTACTTCTTTTTTTGAAATTTCTTGGAACATGCTTTCCATACTCTTTTTTATCATGGCTTTTAGGTAGTCCAATATTTCTCAAATTATCTCTCCTAGATCAATTTTCCAAGTCAGTTGTTTTTCTAATGAGAAATTTTACATTTTTTTCTACTTTTTTCATTCTTTTGATTTCGTTGTACTGATTCTTGATATCTCTTACAGTCATTAGCTTCCACTTGCCCAGTCTAATTTTTAAGAACTTCTTTTCTTCAGTTAGCCTTTGTACTTCTTTTTCCATTTCATCAATTCTACTTTATAAGGATTTCTTTTTCTTCAGTATTTTTTCCTTTTTTTTTTCTTCAGGCAATTTTTTTCCTTCCTTTTCTAAGCTGTTGACTTTTTTTTCCCCATGATTCTCTTGCTTCACTCTTATTCCTTTTTCCAATTTTTCTTTCAACTTTCTCATATGATTTTAAACTTTTTTTTTTTGATCTCTCAATCCATGTTATCTCTATCAAGTCTTTCCAGGATTGAGATCACTTTTCATCTTTCCTTGGGACTTTGTTCATAGATGTTTTCACATTGTTGTTCTCTTCTGAGTTTGTGTCTTGATTTTCACTGTCACCATAAAGGTTCCTGGGGGACTCTTTTGTCTTGTGGTAGGTTGATGGGGTGGTATAGGGAGTAGTTGCTGTTGTTAGAAGCTGTAGGTGGACTCTCAGTGCTGGTGTATGTGCTGAGTATGGGAGAGGGGATTCCTTAAAAGATGTACTAGTAGATAGCTTTGATAGACTGACTATTTATATCAAATGATTCATAAAAAAGGATGTTTGCCACAGGTATTTGATGCTGCTATGAAGTCAATCCTGTGCAATGCCCAAAAGGAAATTTGGTTTCCCATAACTGCTGAATTTCCCTAATTACTCATGTTTTCATGACATGTTGTCAAATCTCTAAACATAGAAAATCTTCCTAAAGGAAACCCTACCTATTCAGTCAACCAAGCAAAGTCAATCAAAACACATTTACTAAGAGGTTTCAATGTTCCAAACACTCTGCTAAGTACTAAAACCAAAAAGTCCTTGCCTTCAGGAGACTCAGATTCTAATGGGGGAAAATAACACCTAAGATACCTAGTCAAATACAAGAAATACAGAGTAGATGGGAGACATTCTCAGAAGAGTAGATATGCAAAATACAGTGATAGAGCTAAGTCTTAAAGGAGACTGGGGAAGTCAAGAAGCAAAGTTGAAGAAGGGAATTCAATTGGAGCTACACATGAACTGAGCTCAGAATGAAATGGGAAGAGAAAACTTGGCTGGTAATTCTTTTGGGAAATGGCACAGCGTTTTTAATGGTTCCAAGCTTTTCCCCAAAAGACATTTTGCTTAAACAGTAGTCTTCCAGTAATGTGGTTTGCATACGAGTCATGAAGTAACAAAGATTATGAATAATTTAAATTGAGGGACATTCAAAAGAAGGTTGGGAGGCCCATAGTGGGTGTGAAAGGACTGCCATGCATTACAAAGGAAGAATTAAACAGGAAAAGCAAGGCAGCAGATATCATCAGAAAATGTCTGAGCACAAAAAAAGATAGGCTGGAAACAACAAGAGGGTGGTAGTACAACACAGGCATTAATTTAAGTTACCTAAAATTTTAGCCTCCAAGAAAAGCTGATCAGTCAATCTTTCAAGAAATATTACTTAAGTAGTGTTTTATGTGTATGTGTGTGCATGCGTGTGTGTGTGTGTGTGTGTGTGTGTGTGTGTGTGTGTGTATGCCAGGCACGGTGGGGATGCAAGTAAATAGACAAATACAGATATGTACATATGTATATATGTATGTATGTTTATCTACACATACATGCATATATATATACATAAGTATGTGTATATGTACATATACGTATACACATTTACAAAAGTCTACAGATGGCTCATTGAAAAGAGTACTGAATCTGGAGTAAAGGAAATGTGAGTTCAAATCCAGCTTACTAGCTCTGCAACCCTGGGTGAGTTGCTTAACATCTGTTTCTCTTAATTCACTTGACAAGGAAGTGGCAAACCACTTCAATATTTTTTCCAAGAAAACCCCCTTGGGCAGTATGGTACATAGGCTATGAAAAGTGAAACACAACTTACAAACTAAAATATAGAAATACACATACCTATGTACATAATATACAAATACATACGTACATCTATATATACATGTATGCATACAAATACATACAGTATTAGATTATAAAACTTGTATGTGTGTGTTTGTGTGTATAGACAAGCCTTACTCCAAAGATATTTGCATTCTATTGAGAGAGATGCCATCCATACACACATGCACACACACACATGCATATACACAGACATATAGGCATGTATGTATGCATGTATATGTGTATACATATATGTATATAGATAACTAGATATAGCTAGATAGATATACACACTTATACATATATGTATATTTGTCATGTGTGTTTCTCTATGTGTATACAGCATAAATATAATGCAAATAAATCCAAACATATGTAAAGCAGGTAAGTACAAAGTAGTCTGAGTGGTCACACACCAACAGAAAGATCAGAAAAAGAATTCATTCAAAAAGACAACAGTTAAACTTCATGTTAAAGGAAGAAAGACATGCTATGAGTGAAAAGAAAGGAGAGGGAGGGCATTTCAGAATGACTAACAGTGAGAAGACAGTTTGCTTGGAGTGTGGTGAATGAAGCAAGAAAGGGGATAAGGTCAAGTTTTGAAAAGTTTTAAAATCTAAATAGAGAAGTTTATATTTTGTCCTATGGGCAATAGAAAGCAGTGGAATGTATCGAATAAGAAAGTGATGTGGTCAGATCTGTTCTTAAGGAAAATGACTGCTCTTAACAGTGTGTAAGATAGACTGGAGTTTTGAGAGATGATTCTTGGACACAAATTTGAAGGCTCTCACAATATTCTAGGGGGCATTGAGGAGCATTTGAATTAAAATGTAGCAGAATAAAATCCAAGATCTAACCCAGGAAATATTTGTCTCCAAGATTCTTTGTTCTAACTCTGCAGCATACCTTCCAGAATGCTTCTGAGTTTCGATCTTTCCAGTGTTCCCTTCCAGGTATGATTCAGTCATATTTCTTTTTCCTGTCCACTATCCTGGTTCCTTTGGATCTTGATGCCACCTTTATCACTCTATTTTATTTTTTAAAAAGGCCTCTGCTTAATATCTCCCACACGGAAGGCAATCTCATGGCCTTAAAAATTAGAATTATCCATCTCAGACAGGCAGAGAGAATAGATTTGATGTGAAATTTAATGAAACTTTTTAAATTCATTTTCCTCTACTACCCCTACTAATGGCATGGGAGGGACACTTAACAGAGTCTAGTCCCATGAAAAATACAAGGGAACAAGCAAAAATTTGTCCAGCCCCTATTAGGGGTCCAGCACTGTACTAAACTCTACATATGTTATTTCATTTGATCCTTACAACAACTCTGGGAAGTAAGTTGCTATTATTATCCCCATTTTACAAATGAGAAAACTGAGGCAGGCATTAGTTAAGTGACTTGCTCGGGATCATACAACCAATAGTGTCTAAGGCTATATTGAATTTAGGTCTTTCCTGATTCCAACTCTGAATTTTCTCTGTACTGTAACATCGGCTACCTACTGTGAACTTGGGATGTTAAAGGAATTTTAAATTAAGGAATTGACCTGAATGGTTTCCTATCTTGCAACTCTGAGATTATAGGATTCTGTGAAGTTAAGAGGTTATTTATCTCAACTTACTTTTCCCAGCATGGACTGACCCTGATTATACTACAATCAGATAAGGTATTATCATGTATTTTTACAAACCTATTCACCAAACTTGGCTTAAATAAGTATTATCAATATTTGTAGAGGACAACTCAGGTCTTTAGTTTCATTGCGCACACTACTCTTCTGCATATAGTCTTAGAAAAAATAAAAAAGGTCAGTTTACAAGCTCCAAATCCAGAATCTGCCTGAAGGTTGAAAAGCAATCACCTTCCTACAAAATACTTAGCCATTAGCATCTGGTGCATGTTTTGACCTGATTCTAATGGATACCTCCTGCTATGGACAGCAACAATTCTCAAACTCATTTTGAGGGCCAAGCCATGTGTTTCTGGTAAAAGGAATTCATGCTGGCAACTACCTTGCAGTTTGCATTTGTTAATTATTTGCAAGAATGACTTATGAATAAGCAATTATCAAATCATCTACAGAACCCCAAATGATTATGAAAGTTGTCAAAACCAGACCATCTCTATTTCTTAGTGCCTGCACAAATTAGCAAAATTGGAGTAGAAATATGTAGTCTATTAGAAATGAATAGAAGTTTGCCAGATTCCACAGAACTCATTTACCTCCAGGGATCAAGTTATGACCATGAGCCAAGAAAGAAAGCTGTTAGGGTTTGGGAAAATATAGGTATAACACAGGATTTCAAACCAGAATATTTAAGTTCAATAGCTGCCTCTTCTAATTAAAGCAAGTCATTAATACACTTTAGAGTCTAGACCTCATTTTCCTTTTTCTGTATAATAATACGGTTACTTCTGTGTTATAATATGATTACTTCTAAAATCCCTTTCAAGTTCAATTCTCTTATCCAGTGGAATCAGTTAAATTATCCTTATGAAATACATCATTGCCATGTTCTTTGTTCTCACTTGTCGAATCACCAGATAAATTCACATTTTCACTTCCATAACTATCTGTGATACAGAACCTAATATTCAATCATTGTAAGAGGTATATTTCATAAAACTTATCTTTTCCTTTCCTTCTTTGTTCTTTACAAGTAATTTAGGATTGAATGGAAATGTTCCTTTCATTCTCTAAAAACACACAAGATTTTTTATATATGATATATATATATATATATATATATATATATATATATATATATATATATATAGTCACAGTAGCTATACTCATGATGCCATTTTCATTTAAATGATTCTCCAGGGTCTTTACCAAGTCACTGCTTTACAACTATTATCCCACTATCTTAAACTTGTAAAGTTGAAATTGTGAATAAAGTGGTTGAATGTTATGCCCATTTTATAGATGTAGCAATTGATATTGAGTATCTTGTCTATGATTAGAGTGCTAATATCTATGAAAAACGTGATTTGAACACAGGTATCCTCAAAATTCTAGTACATCAACCTTTTTATTATTCCAAGCTTTGACTCATTTACAGTAAATCAAATGGCTCATATTCTAGTTTATGACTAAGAAAAACAATATTTACAAGGTATGAGTCATTTTAAAAATTGTATCTTTTAATAAATTATGGTATATGAATGTAATGGAGTACTATTGCACCATAAGAAATGATGAACAAGAAGACTTCAGGGAGGCCTGGAAGGACTTATATGATCTGATGCTGAGCGAAAGGAGCAGAACCAGGAAAACTTTGTGCACAGCAATGACCACAGTGTGTGAGAGTTTTTTCTGGTAGTCTTGGAACTTTGTAATAACACAAGAACTCACTGGAAAAAAAAATCCCAATGACGATTTTCTAAGGCAAAATGCCTCCCACACTCAGAGAAAGAAATATAAAAGTCATTTGAATAATGCAGCAGAGAATGTTTTTGTGTGTGTGTGTGTTTTAGTGTATTATGTTTTGATTTGTCATATGACTTCTTCCATTTATTTTAGTGCGACTACATAGAATGACTATAGTGAAAATGTGCTCAATAGGAAAGTATATGTAGAACCTGTACAGAATTGGATACTGTCATGGGGAGGGAGGGGGGTACAATCTTAATTTTAAGGAAGTGATTGTAGAACATTTATAAATAAATAAATTAATAAATTAATTTAAAAAATTGTATCTCATATACATCAGTTTTGTTATTTTTAAATCAAGAGAAAATGAGAGACTGTACTACCATGTTTGATATTTTGAACACACAGAGGGGAATAATGGAGGATCATGTTAGACATGCATATTGTACCCAGATCATGGAGATCCTTGAGTTAAACAGCTTTGAATCATGTTTAGAACGGAGAGTTATTAAATAATAGCTGATGATCAAAGTTCAAAATAGATTTGAGGGAAATTTAGCTCATCTACCCAATGCATGAAATTTTCTTCTTAGAACGTGTGATGTTGCAATGCATACAAAGCAAAACCCATATGTTTTCAAGGAAAATTATATACATTTTATAAAATGTTATATTTATCTCCTATTAACATTAGTACTTATTGCACTTAATTCCCTTGTTGACTTAATCTGTTATTTATATTACACCATTTAGTTGGATGTAGTCATGATTTATATAGGATGAGGGAGAATAAATATGACATAAATCAGTAATCCTTTTAAGTGTGGCATTGCAAGCTATGAAAATAACCTCCTCCCCCAATTTATTAACTGACTCACAAAACTTGCAATCTGATAACTATCAAAAACTGCACATTTCAGACATACCTCCATTCTACAGCTTTCTGAGTTCCTTAACCTTAATTTCTGTACTTTGCCCACTCTGTCACACATACCTCTCATGCACTGTATAAATCTTGTTGATGCCTTCCTTTGGAGAGTTGTCATAACTCTTCTCATCCCTGTTTTCTGTCCCATACTATAAATGAGAAGACATTTAACACAATTTTTTTAATCACATGCGCAGTATCCAGGGTACACTTTCTGGGTTCCTTTCTGAAACAGTCTTTCATATGGCCACCACAAAGCTTTGTTTTGGCTAGACTTATAATTAGATATCACTTAATTCTTTTTCAGCTTTCTTCCTGAACATAAATGGTATTATGGAAGCCTAAAGGCACTTGAAAAGTTACATAAAAGTAAGTTGTTTTTTTTTTTTGCAATAATTTAAAATTTTATTTTATTTTTTTTAACTTAAAATTATTTATTTATTTATTTTGAACTTTATTTTTATTTTTTAATTTTATTTATTTATAAATGTTTCACAATCACTTCCGTAAAATTAAGATTTTATTCCCCCCACACCTTCCCCCGCACCCCCCTCCCTCCCGATGACAGCATACAATTCTGTATAGGTTCAACATATACTTTCCTATTGAGCATATTTTCACTATAGTGATGCTATGTAGTCACACTGACATTAGTGGAAGAAATCATATAACAAATCAAAACATAATACACTAAAACACACACACACACACACAAACATAATCTGCTACAATCTGCGAATGACTTCCATATTTCTTTCTCTGAGTGTGGAAGGCATTTTGCCTTAGAAAATCGTCATTGGGATATTTTTTTTCAGTGAGTTCTTGTGTTATT
>CM053771.1:371433008-371460740 GCA_028658325.1 Potorous gilbertii | reverse complement strand
AATCCTTTTTGAGCTCCTCCATGGCTCGAGCCCAGCCCATGGGGTATCTATTTCAGATATTTGGGATACAGAGGTTTTGACTCCTATGTCTTTACCTGATGGTAAGCATATCTCTTCATCGTCGTCAGAGACGAATGGCGGAATTAATTTCTCAAGAAAATAACCATCTATGGTCTTAGTTTTTTTCCCTTTTCTGGGTATTTTCCCAGCCAGTTACTTGACTCTTGAGAGTCCTCTCCACCCCCTGGTTTAGATCCGCTGAACTAGTGCTTGGGGTCTGGGATTCAAGTGCTGTTCCCCAGCCTCAGGGCTTTTGGCGGCAGGCTTGACTGCTCTTCAGTGGGAGCTTATCTGCTGGTTCTCAGGTGGGGGCAGGGCTGCCTCTCAGGCTCAGTTCCTTTAGGGGGTTTATACAGAGATCCTTTGTAGTGGAGCTGGGGTGTAGCTCCAGCCTGCTTTGGGAGTCTCTGGCCGAGCTGCCTCACCCTCTGCCGCAGCGGCCGCTTCCCAGGGTGTCCGAGTCCCGGAGATCCCCCGCTCCCCTCTCAGCCCGTCTCTCTCACTGACCTGTGCTTCTGTGGGTGGTGGGACCTTCTCGGCTGCCCGGAGATTCAGCTCCCTGACTCCTGCTTGGGTCTGCTCGCTCCTCTCAGTGCCGCGTGGCCGGGGCAGGGGAGGGGAGCGCTCAAATATCTTTGTTTTTTGAAAAGCACAGCAGAAAGGTGTCTTGACACACAAAATATGGAACTGAACACATTAGCAAGAACTAATTTCTCAGGATTGCCATAATCAGGCAGTTTCTTTCTGGTACTTGTTCAGAAATTTGCTCTTGTAGTCCAAGCAATAAAAAGAGATGAAGCAATAGAAGGCCATGGGAGCACATCATTTTATAAATTGTTTTTATCGACTAAGGGGAAAGAACAATTCTTCTGAGAAAATTTTGCCCTCTCTATCTCTCAGTCAATATTTCTTAGGCCTTCTTTCCATTTTTCTTCACTCATCTTGGGCAGAGTATTTGCATTCTTATCTTAACAGAATCTCTGGACAACAGTAGCAGAAGTCCGATCAGGATCCAAAAACTAACTGGATAAGATGAGAAAAAGTTGGTCCAAAGTTATACAAAGGGACCAGTGGAAAAGTTGCATCAAAGAGGAACTTTATGATTGCAGCCAAGAAGAGGAGGAAAGAAATTTCCAATAACTAGAATGTGTTAAGTATATTATTGCCATGTGTGTTCTCTATGTTTGAGTTCACTTTCCCTTGGACTTTGTATGTAGTGAGGAAAATTCTAGAGAAATTTGGGAGATTTTGGAAAAAGTCTTCTTACAACTATACTACTATAGTAAAATTTTATTTGTAAAATCTTATTAAATTTGCCCAAGTAATCTCACTGATAACCAGTGGAGGAGGAGCACACTCATGAAACTCATGAACTCTACAGTATTAGAGGGGGAAAATATTTCTGGGATAACCCTTAGAACTGTGAGAGGGGATGTCACTGCTTTACTCCATGGACTCAACCAGTCACTTAGAATGGAAGTTTTGGTAGTATCCTGGAGTAGACATTTTATACTGATGAGCAATTATGACTCAGAGAGGTAAATCACCTACTTCTTGTTTTAAATGCACTAAGTAGCAGGCCTAAAATTTTAATCTAGATCCTCTGAATACAACCAATAGTTTTCTTTTCACTGAGCTATTTTGCCTCCTCTCAACAAAGAGTCAGAGTATATATATGAGAAAGCAGATGCAACAAATGACTGTGAGCTATAATCTCATCTAATTGTTTGTGGGTATAAACCAAATTAATCATTGCTCCATAATCTATGCAAAGAATAATTAACTGGTATTTCATCTATCAATAATATCATCATAGAGATATACTTTCGAAGTAACTGTTGTTGTTTCAAATCTAATTCACTCTTGGAGATTTCTGCACTCTGAGTCTGAACTGTTTGCTAGTTATTCCATCTTCTTCTGAAGTTTCCTTAACTTAAGGCACCAGGCTACTTTCTGGTAAATTATTCAGTGAGCTGCATTTTTGATAGCCTAATTAGGGAAAAGCTACTTTTGCTTTGCAGGATTTTAGATACAAACATAATCTGTTTTTAACAAAATCACAATCCCTCATGAATGCATAAAATTAAATCCTGAAAAATGTCAAATAGTGGAATTAAGAAGGAAACATTATAAAAGTGAAGAGGGGGATAACGTTGGTAGCATACCATTTTCTGAATATGTTCCAATTGCTTGGCTCAAAATATTCCTTTTTTCAATGTTTCTATATTATTAGTTTACATGGAGCATGATAATTCATTCTTCAAATCCTTCAGTATATTAATAATCTGTGATTTTATTAGTGTGGGTACTCTATCCAAGGATACAGACCAAAAGCTCTCTTCCATGCTGTGGTAAATAGTCTAACAAGCTGTTCTTGTAAATACACACAATATATCTTTATACATACATGTATACATATACACCTGTACATACATAAACATATAGTGTATATACATACATGTGTCTATATATGTGTGTATACATACATACACATATACATACACTTGAAAGCCAATTCTCTCATTGTTGATCCTCTAAAAACTTAATAATCTTGTTCCTGAGTAACAAAAATGTAGTCAGTTGCTAGACTTGTACTTCAGTTTGGGAAGATCTGCCATAAATTGCTCACCATATAATTGAGAACCCGTGGTCACCTTCATGCCGTGGTGAGAGGCTAGTCACAGGATTTTGTGCAGATCAAAAGAGAGGGCACAATATGTTAAGCAAATGCTTAGTATTAAAAATTAATTGATCTTAGATTCAATATTTATTGATGTACTGTATTCTGAAAGGATGTAGCCTAAGAGTTTAAGCACTGTTTGGGACTATAAATGCAAAATAACTGAATGTCTCTATTATTCGAATGATTCCCTTGTTGAAAGTCCTGCTGAAGCTTCAGTTTCATTAACTATGTCTATTTGTCATGATAGTCTTATTGATGTAACTAGTGGGATTAATAATAGTAAGTACTTGCCGTGCTCGCTTTTCTTTTAATCATTGGTTATACTAGCAAACAGCAACCTATGCTTTTCAAGGCAGTCTCTTATTACTTATCACTTTTCTCTAAGGTGCCTTGCAAACCTCTTTCATGTTGATTGTTAACTTTTACCCCTCTCTTTGAGGTATTTTAAGACTCGGAAAAATAATTCCTCTATCAAAACTTATGTTGACAGCTATGAAAAGTTCAATTGTGTTAGATTTACTCTTATGGTTGTCTTCGATTTTGTCACTAGGGCATATATATAAAAGATATTCTTTATACATCATTGAAAGTGATGACTCTGATTTCTTAGAGATTATGTAAGGAAAGTAAAAGCTCTGTTAATTTCTACCTCACTAGAAAAATATCATTATGGATCCAACAATGTTTTATGACTATGATAAACCTAGCTAAGTATGAATTGGACATGGTCCATTAACATATATCCAAGTTTTTTGATATTTCCAAGGTGATGTGAACTGAGGAGAGATATGGTTACTGCTCTCCTGGCAATGGTCTCTGTTCTGGCCTTTACTCAGAAAGTGCCTCTACTCACCTGCTGCCACAATCACTAACAGTCCTTTCAGCCCAGGACTTTGATTATGTCTCCTACTCCCCTGGGGCTGCAAGTGCTAGTGTTCCTCTGCAGTGAAATTGGAACACAGAACTGTGTATGATCAATGAAACTGGATCTTGCACTCAGTGCCAGCATAGGGCCGTGATCTGAACAGTGTCTCATCTTGATCTTTTGATGGCTGTGTCACTCCAGGATTGATTTGAAGAATTATTTTAGCATTGTTGGGAGGGGAATTTTGCCTGAGTTCCTGCCTGTATTTTACCATCTTTGTTCCCTGCCTTAATAATCTGTGTTTTTGTGAGAGCAGGTCAATATTTGATACTATTGGTTTAATGCTGACTATGACGTGGGATGGAACTTTACTGCATCAGAAGGCTGTGACTCATTAAATATGTTTTATTAATTTACGTTTAAGGAATTTGGATTATATTTACTATCACTTTCAATTTTAGGATTATAAATCCAGTGTTCAAGATCCTATTTACTAATATCTTCTTTTGACATAGGGAATGACGATGGTAGTCTTCTTAGTGGTATATGTAGTCAGATGTCTCACATAGTCAAGAATAATTAGATAAAATGGAAAATTCAGGTATACTTTGTTTAAATAAAATGTAACTATTTTTAAAAGTTAAACCAAATACTAAAAAATGGATGTTGGAGATTGAACTTGTTTCAAAAGTCAATGAAGATCCCTCCTCTGGCACTGTATTGATGATGTGATGTAATGGGAGTTGATATGACATCACCATGATATTGGGCAAGATATCTCATGTCTCTAGATTTGGGTTTCCATCTATAAAATGAGAGAGGTGATGTAATAATACTTCTAACTCAAGAGTTCTGTTGTCTATCAGATTTATATAACAGTAACAATAGCATAGAAAGTTAGCACCATACAATGGTAAGAAGTTAGAGGAACTCTCTTGAGATTTTCACATTGGTAATCATTTTCTTTGTGACTGTTCAAGTTACTTAACTTTTTAAATTATTATTTTCCTAATATTTAATGCAAGGGAAACTAATTAGATATTCTCCAAAGTCCCACTGAAGTCTTTATGTATATATGAGTGTATTAGCATAAGATTTAAAGAAATAACACATACTACTATTTAGTTGCTAATTATGAAACATTTTTGCCTCTTTCCCCTTCATGTCTTTAAAACGATAAATAAAATATTTAACTTCTATTCTCAACTACTTATAATAAAAGACTTTTCAGGCTTTCTACCTCTTTAAGCCAAAATCTCTATGGATTATGAGGTAATGCTGATGCTGTTTCACTTTCTCTTAGGTACCAGAAGGAAGAAACATGAGGTGGTAGAGAATAGATATGGCAGTTATTTCTCTGTCTTTCCTTTTTACCAACTGCTCAGCTTGAAGAATCTTTCCTTCTACGGCCCTCATTCACAACTTTTTTACTGAAGTCGTTTCCCAGAGGAGTTTCTTATAATTCTACGTCCCTGCATCCTATACTCATTGTTCCTAAAAAGAAAGACTGTGGGTATGCTTGCTATCACAAAACTCCTGGATTTTTTTTTTGGCTGATCAGAAAAGGTTTTTGAGTCACTTAACCTCTTCCAGGATGTCTCTTTCCCTTCCTTGAAATTTGCAAACATTGCTTAAGCTTACTTATTAAGCCCTTAGCATGATTCTAATTCATAAGCAAATATAACCAGCTTTCAGAAGAGAAATGGATAGAAAATGTAACTTTCTAAAAATAAAGCACTTAAAATACATTTAAATAGAGAATATTTGGGAACTTGATATTTCAAATACACTTTTACATAGGCATAGATTTTTATCAGAAGTTTATTATTACAAATGACTCTCTGATGCGTTTAGTTCTTCTTCCATAGAATTAATTGACATCCCCGTTAGTTATTGAGAAGAAAACAGCAATAGCAATATGAAGCATTGTTATTTTTCAGTGATCCTGTGCTCAGTCCTTTAAACTAAGTAACTCCTGTCAAATATGTCACGCATCTTTAGAAGATTCCGGAACTAAAAAATAGCATAATGACCATTTTAATAATAACTGTTGTTATGAATATCCATTTAAATGATGTGGACCCAGTTTGTATACCCTCAGAGACAAATGCGTGTGCCCTGACTGAGGTGGTGGGCAAGCTGGAACTAATCTGGACCAGATTATAAACTCTGTTGAACCTGGCTGTGATTGGCACAATGCCCCCTTCCACATATTCAATGTAACTTTTGCTTACTGATTTCCATGTTGATTAACATCTATTCACTTTCCCTGTTGGCTGACCTTGGTCCTGAATTTGATTCTTCTTGTTCTCTCTCTGGAGCTAGCAATACTTGGAGGATTTGTCTTTCAAACGTTCTTCCAGGTTCCAGGAAAAGTAACAATAATTTCCACTTAATTTTAGTCAGTGTGCTAGAGATAGCATAACATTTTAAAATTAGTGTTCACAATTAAATGAATATCATGTTATTTTTAGGTTTTCTTCTCCTAAAAAAAACACATCCATCTTACCTGTAAGGTACTTATAAAGTGGTCTTTATTCTTGGCCAGAGATATAGATTCTCTGCTGTGTGCGTGTATGTGTGTGGCAATTGGTGTTAAGTGACTTGCTCAGGGTCACAGAGCTAGTAAAGTAAATAACTGAGGCTAGATTTGAACTCAGGTTCCCCTGACTCTAGGGCTAGTCCTCTATCCACTGTTGCTGTCCCCAAAATTCCCTGTTCTTAAGGAGTTCATATCTAATGGAGATGTATTACAAACAGGACCTCAAAGATAAAGCAGGTTTGGTTCCAGACCACAGCAACATTGCAATAAAGTAAGTCACATGCATTTTTTGGTTTCCCACGTATATAAAAGTTATGTTTATACTATATTGTGTTCAGTTAAGGAGGCAGTAGTATTATATCTAAAATGTGCATATTAATTAAAAAATTAATTTAAAAAATCTAAAAGTGCTAACCAGAATCTGAGCCTTCAATGGCTCATAAACATTTTGCTACTGGAGGGTCTTGCCACAACGTTGATGGTTGCTGGGTGATCAGAGTAACGGTTGCTGAAGATTAGGATGGTTGTGGCAATTTCTTAAAATAAGACAACAATGAAGTTAGCCACATCAATGACTCTTTCACTTGAACACTTAGTGGCATTGGCCTAATTTTAATATTTTTGTATCTGGAAATAGGGAGGTCCAAGGAGAGGATGAGAGACGGGGAACAGTTAGTCAGTATAGCTTTCAGAACACACACAACATGTATTTATTAACTTTTCAGTATTATATGGTACCCCAAAACAATTACAATAGGAACATCAGAGATAATGGCTCACAAACCATCATAGCAGATAAAATAAGAATGAAAAAGTTTGACATATGGTGAGAATTACCCAAATGTGACAGAGACCAAATGTGAGCCCATGTTGTTGGAAAAAATGGCACTAATAGATTTGCTGAATGCAGTTTCCACAAACTTTCAATTTTTTTATAAAGTACACTTTCTCTATCAATATCCTAGTCTCATGCCTCATTATAGTATACAGGGAACCTTGGGTGTTCTAATAATATTTAAGGAGAAAGCAAGGTTTGACCTGTGTGACCTAGGTTACTTCTCATTTTTTAGATTTTTAAAATAATGGAGTTTGATTGGATGTCCCTGTTAAGTTCATTGCAGCTCTAGGCCTAGGATTTCTGCTTAACTGGAAAGACTATGAGCATAGGACCAGTAAAAGACTGCATGCTTGAAATGCTTGCTAGATAAGCATAGAAAGGATCATTACCAGTACCCTGGTCACCAGTAATCAGGGGAAGGTTAATAATTAATTTTGGATGGGTCATAGTAGCTAATGGAGATGATCTATTTAGTTTAGAGAACTTGCTATATACAACTCTGGAGATAGTATTCAAAGCAATGAAATAACATATTCTTGAAGAATTGTAGGAGTTTTAGACTTGAAGGTTTTGAGTTTTATAACTGTACTTTTGATCTGTGGATCAAAATAAGGAGATATCAAATACAGTCATACATACACATGTGCATAAATATACATATATACAAGTGTATATACACTCACATATTATGTTACTTTATAAAAGAAAGTTGTACTGAATATTTCTAAAGCATGATTATAGTTATATGTAATGCCCTTAATATTTCAGAAATTAAAAAATAACAGATGTCTTAGATTTTTAATGTTAATTTTTTCAACATTTAAACTAAAAAAATATTGAGAAAATTTCAGTTGCATTCATTTAGATCTAGTTCCCTTATTGGCTATGTCTGCCTTTCACGAATCCAGAATACAATGGCATCTGACTTCACAAGTAGTTAATCACATCTGTTTTATTTGCATATACTTCATGGACTTTAAGCATGCTACCTTGAAATATTCTTGTGAGGAATGGTAATTAATTTAAAATTAAGGATAATTATAGCAATTAAATTTACTCAGAAGAAAAGGTGACTGTCCAGATAGATGTCTTGAGTGGAACACTATTCAAATCAAGTGTCTCAAAGAAAAGTACTTAAAATACTTAAAATAATGGTCATTAATTTTAAATTAATGCGATAATTTCTAAATGTGCTCTATTGAAATTTATATATTACATAAATTTTAATATTTAAGTCTCAAACTAAATAATGCATTCAAATTTTACTATATTGGCAGGTTTGATGTGGCCTTTTTAAGATGTTTCCTATCCAATTAAATTAATTCTCATGTCATAAAATATTAAACAACTATGCTATAATATGACTATGGGGTGTCCTTTAGCTTCATCTTTTGGCAATTAAAATGATAGAGCTCAGATACAGTGAGGTAGTATGGTAGCATCCTCTAGTCTTTGTGGCCATAAGTACAATGACTCTTTGTGCATTTTAATTTTAATTTATTTCTATAAAGGAAAAGCTTATAACAATTTGATGCAACTTTTCTTCTGAAAGTATCTCTATTTCAGAAAACCTTTATGTTTCAATATCAAGAGGCAATAATATATCAGTTCTCCAGCACCCAATGTAACCAAGATCGATTTAGTAAGCACCAACATGCAGACAAATAGACCCTTTATAGCTATTAATAAAGAAGGATAATTGCTGGCATTAGTCACGGCATTTAATTTTGCCAAAGAAGCAGTCGGACAGTTTGCTTTCCTCAAGGTGATGATTTTCCATGAGACATTTTAAGCTACACAGCTCATGTTTTATAAATAGGCAGTCCTTGCTTCGAAAAAAAAAATCCCATATTGTGGGTGCTTCTGTTTTACAGAACACTACACACATATAAATAGAGTACTGGAACAATGTACCATCTAACAGTCAAAAACTGTACTTCTGACAGATATGACATGAAAAATGCTATAAAAAGAATTTATTCTCTTTACATCCTAAAATATTTAATTCAAGTGACTTTAAGTATTAAATCATGGAAATTTAACTGGATAAAAGTTGTTTTTGAAAAAAGGTAATGAATCTGCAGAGCACTCAATTAGGAAAATGAGCCAAAGTCTGACACCTTTCCCTATCATTGTCCCAAAATAAAAGAAAAAATTTTTCTGGGAGACCCAGATATCATGACATTACTATTAAACTGAAAGTAGGTAGTGTTCTGAAATTCAAAGAATTCTCAAAATTTCTATGCTAACTAAAGTGAAAGTCCTGATATAAATACTACATAAAGATAATTATTCTTTCTGAATTCTTTGTGTGTGTCTTCTCTTTGTAGTCATTTAAATTTGCATAGTAAATAAATTCTAAGTGCGTTATCAATCTACTGATAGGCACATATTTCATATATTCCAAAATTAATCTATTTCTCTAAAGTCTACTCCCATCCCATCAAGATTACAAAAGATTGTGACAATTAATGTCTTATCTCCTATTGGATTTGAAAGAAAAGTCAGAAAACATTTATTAAAAAGTACTGAAAATAGAAATTGTCAATATTTCCTTTTAATCTGTCTTCACAAGCCGTCTGGTAATAGTTAACAAGAACATGGACTGTCTGTAATGGGAATTTAGGAAGCCAAGCTAAAAAAAGAGAAGAAGATGGATAATGGTTACTTTGGAAAGCCTGCCCTGATGGCATACATGCCACTATACTTAAAGGATTGGCTTAAATCCTTGGAGAGTTAGTTGTTTTAGAGAAAACAATTCAATCTTTCAAAACTAGGGCAAAGATGGTGACTCACAATAATAAGAAAATTGGCTTCATTTCACAATGTAACTATTTGGCAGAACAAATATAAGCATCTTGATGATGATAGAATTTCTTGTGAAGAATACATCTTAATGAATCAGTCTAATTATCTTCAACAGTAGAAGAATAGATTTCCTACCAGAGGATAAAATTAATAGAAACAATATATTGTTTGACATTAAATCAAGAAGTATGACTTGTTTCTCCATGGCCTAATTTATAAAGATATTAAGGAAAAATATACACTTTAACAAATAATTGCTACAGCAGTCCACAATGGCAATAGAGCCACAGTGGTGAGGAAATACCCACAAACAGACACAATTTCTAGTGTTCATCACACACTAACATTATAATGTTCCATTTTCAGTGACTTGATGTCCAAGATTGTTCAGATCTAGAATCATGGAAGTGTCACCATATGCTTGATAAATTCACACAAAAGAGGGACAGGTTTCATTTCAGTTCATTCAATTCCAACAAGCATTTATTAAGTACATACTATGTGCAAGGCACTGTGACAAGTGGTGGTAATATATCAACAAGTAATACAATATCTGCCCTCAAATAATTTTCATTTTATTCTATGTGGTTAAAAATAAATAAGAAGGGAGGAAGGGAGGGAGGAAGCAAGCAAGGAAAGAAGATGGAACACTTACTCTACCTTCTCCCTTTTGCCTATAGAAAATAAAAATACTAAAATGAATGAGAAAACTATGGTGTGATGGTGCAAAATTCAATAAGATTACCTCATGCATTTTTTTTCTTTTTCTTTCTTTCTTTCTTTCTTTCTCTCTCTCTCTCTCTCGATTAGATTACTTCTTATCTACACATATACACAATTACTAGAATCATATCTACACACACAGATGGAGAGGGGAGAGAGAAGGAAATTAGAGTGTCAGTGAGAGAGAGAGTAAGCAAAACAGAGAAATAAAGATAGGGCTGGTGCTTCATTTTGTCTCAGGAAGGATTTATAATAGATGCTCTTCACAGTTACTTCCCCCTATGTATTTTACTTTAAAGTAAAGCTTTGGCAGATTATGATCCTTCACATCTTGGCTCTTCACAACATACCTTTTCAGTTTTATCTTACCTTTTTCCCCTTCTTGCACTATTATAATCTACCAAATTGATCTTCTTGCTGTTGCTCATACAATGCACTCTATTGACCACTTGATTTTGCAAAGGCTTTTTCCCGTGCCTGAAATGTATTCCCTCCTAATCTCTGCCTCTTATTTGCCTTCAAAGATCAGCTCATAGAACTTTTTAAATGAGACTTTTCTTTATCCATCCAGTGGCCCACAAATTCCCACATACTTAATTCTGTACATATGATGCCTGTATTTATTATATGTACATGGATTTTACCTCCCTGATGAAGTTTAAATTTCTTGAGAGAAACTGCAGTGCAGAGGATAGACAATTGATTTCAGAACCAGAAAACAAGATCCAGATTCATGTTACTCTTCTGATACATACTGCTGGTACATTGAGTTACTTAATCTAAAACTTTGAGTACCAATGTCTCTTCCTTGCTCCCTCCCCACCCACCCCCAAGCAATTCAATATGGGCTATATATGTGTAGTTTTGCAAAAGACTTCCATGAAAGACATGTTGTGAAAGACTAACTATATTTTCCTCCATCCTATCCTATCCCCCCTGTATTCTCTTCTCTCTTTTGATCCTTATCCCTCCTCAAAAGTGTTTACTTCCAATAACCTCCTCCTCCCATTTGGTCTCCCTTCTATCATCTCCCCCACCCCCTTTCTATTCCCTTCCCCACTACTTTCCTGTAGTGTCAGATAAATACCCATACCAAATTGAGTGTGCATGTTTTTCCCTCATTAATCCAAGTGTGATTAGAGTAATGTTCACTCTTTCCCTCTCACCTCTTCCCTCTTTTCTTCCACTGAAAAAGTTTTTTTCTTGCCTCTTTTATGTGAGATAATTTGCCACATTGCAGTGCTCCCTTTGTCCTCCCAATATATTCCTCTCTTGCCCTTTAATTTTATTTTTTTTTATCGTCCCCTCCTCTTTATCTCATCCTGTGCCCTCAATCTATATGTATTTAATCCCTCTAAGACCCTAATATTTAGAAAAGTCTCAGGAGTTATAAATATTATCTTTCCTTGTAGGAATGTAAACAGTTCAACTAATAAGTCCCCTATGACATCTTTTTCCTGTTTACCTTTTGATTCTTCTCTTAATTCTTGTGTTTGAAAGCCAAATTTTCTATTCAACTCTGGTAATTTCATCAAGAATGCTTTATATTTCTCTGATTCATTGAATGACCATTTTCCCCCCCAATATTATACTCAGTATTGCTGGGTAGGTGATTCTTATTTTTAATCCTAGCTTATTTGGCTTCTGGAATATAAAATTCCAAACCCTCTAATCTGATAATGTAGAAACTACTAGATCTTGTGTTATCCTGATTACATTTACACAATATTCAAACTGCTTTTTTCGGGCTGCTTCAATATTTCCTCCTTGACCTGATAGCTCTGGAATTTGGCTTCAATACATGCATAGGAGTTTTTCTTTTGGAATCTCTTTCAGGAGGTGATCAGTGACTTCTTTCAATATATATTACACCCACTGGTTCTAGAATATCAGGGCAGTTTTCCTTGATAATTTCTTAAAAATTGGTGCGTATTCTACTTTTTTATCATGGCTTGCAGGCAGTTCAATAATTTTAAAATCATCTCTCCTGGATCTATTTTCCAGGTCAGTTGTTTTACCAATGAGATATTTCACTTTGTCTGCTATTTTTTCATTCCTTTGGTTTTATTTGATAATTTCTTGATTTTTTCATGAAGTCATTAGCTTCTATCTGCCCTACTCCAATCTTTAAGGAATCATTTTTCCCCAATGAGCTTTTTAACCTCCTTTTCCATCTGGCCAGTTATGCTTTTTAAAGAATTCTTCTCCTCATTGTTTTTTTGCTCTTTTGCCATTTAGGTTACTCTATTTTTAAAAGCATTTCTTCAGTATTTTTTTTGCATCTCCTTTAGCAGGCAGTTGACCCATTTTTCATGATTTTCTTGCATCACTCAATTTTCATCCCAATTTTTCCTCTATTTCTCTTACTTGATTTTCAAAATACGTTTTGAGCTCTTCCATGGCCTGAGATCAATTCATATTTTTCTTGGAGGCTTTGGATGTAGAATCTTTTACTTTGTTGTCTCCCTCTGGTTATATATTTTTATCTTCTTTGTTACCAAAGTAAGGTTCTATAGTATGATCCTTTTTCCGGTTTTTGCTCATTTCCCCAGCTATTTACTTGACTTTTGAGCACTTTGTCAAGGTCGTTCTCTGCTTTCAGTGGGGGTGGGGAGGTGTGCTGTTAGCTGCTCCATCCCCATACAATCCATGGGCCTACAGCTCCAGAAAAGTTAGCTGCCTCTGCCACTGCTGCTGCTCCTACTTGCTCCTCTACCCCTTCCACTGCCCTGAGGCTAGGGTCAGACCACTCTTTCAAACATGTCCCACTGGATTTTTTCAGCAAATTTCCAGTTTTTCCTCAGGATTTTGATGTTGTGAAGTCTGGAAACTGCTCCAGGTCTCCGAAAATTAGTAATCCCAGGCCATCTGTGCCTGGGTGACCCACACAGGACTGAGCTCTGATCCCAGCATGATAAACACTTCAAGGTAGCCTTCCGACCTGGAAATTTGCTTCACTCAGCCATTCTGTGGTTTCTGCAGCTCCAGAATTTGTTTAGAGTCACCTTTACAGGTATTTAGCTGGATTTGGAGGGAGACCTACAGCAAGTCTGCCATATGAATAGAACTTTCTTGAAAACAGGAATTGCCTTTCTTTGATTGATGCTCTGTGGTGCATACCATAGTATGTAGAACACAGTAAATCATTGTTTTGTGCCTTCCTGGGAGTTCCCTATACCAATTAAATCATAGGCCAGTTTCTTATTCTTATGTTTTGGAAGAAAACTAGAGCAAAATTTAGAAAAATATCAGAGTCCAATTCTATTTCCACTTTAAAGAATGTTGAGGTCAACATTTCATATTTCTTTACCTCATGTTGCACCAATAATATTTTATCAAGAATATTGGGTGTCTGCCATCCCAATGTTGATGACTTTCAGTGGAGATATAACTCCACATTGCATGCCTTCCTTAATCAGAAAGTTGTTGAAAGAGATTATTTCTGTTATAACTACTAAGTAGAGATATGAATATTATAAGTTCATGAATAATTAGCAGAAAGTAAATGAGAAGAACATAAATTTGCAGAGAATTTAGGGTGTAATTCAACCACATCAGGTAAATCCTATGCAATATATAGATAAAACTAGAAAGACAAAAAGAACCTACTTTTGAAAACAGAATTATTCCAGTAATGTTTCTGTAGGTATTTATTGGTGATTGTCATGATAGAAGAATAATCATTTTTGAACTCTATCACTTAAGTGCCTGATGTGGTATCTGAGAAAACTGTGAAGGCTCTTAAGAAGAAGACATTGGGAAGAGAGGATATATATTGTCAAGTACATATAGGAAAAATGTGTCCTAGAGACCACACAATTTTAGACATGAATTTAATTTCAAGATGTGTAAAATATATGTCATAATAATAAACTAAAATGAGAATCAATTGTAGATTGTAGCATGAAGGCAACTAACTGTTCAGTATTGACAATTGGCATCCAAAAAAAATACATGTAGGACATACATGCTCACATAAATTGTTGACAAGTGTTTGAAGGATATTCTATAGTGAATTATAAAATAATTCTCTATTTGTCATATGAATCATATGTTCAGTAATCTCGTCTGTCCCTAGGTTGTCTATTATGTAACTCTTAGTATTTAAAAAAAATTTAGGTAATCACATTGGAAAAATGAAAGATCTGTATAGCCCAAAATATTATAGCAATAATCAATATACTAGTCAATCAAATACTATTTTACTATGACTCATTTTGCCTATTAAAGTACTAAAAGTCTTTTGCATAAATTATGCAATTTTGAGCCTCATATCCTATTAGGTAGGGAAACTAAAGTACACTATTATCTAATTTTAAAATGGAAGAAACTGGAATTTTATGAATTTATGTGATTTGTTGACATTTAAAGTCACAATGAATAAATGTGAAATGCAAAAATTGAATCTTGCTTTCTTGGATATTTCCTACATTTTATTTATTATGTTTCCATATTTATTTTGGCCAAACATACACACAAATACATATATATATATACACATACATCCTTTTGCACATAAGTATTAGCAAATTCTGGGATTAATAGTGAGTTGGGCACAAAACTGAGTAAGAAGATATTAGTGTGTATCAAAATTGCACATTGCATAGTTCATTCAAAGACTAAAATAATTATAGTGAGGTCAGAGCCAAGATGGTTGAACAAAGGCAAGGACTAGCTTGAACTTTCCCACACATATCTCCAAATACACTTTTAAATGACTCCAAACAAATTCTAGAGTAGCACAACCAGCAAAATGATGGAATGAAACAAATTTCCAGTCTGACAACTTGGAAGATCTACAGGAAAGGTCTGCTGCACAAAAGTGAGAGGAATGAAGACTAGTGCAGTGCATACTAGTGAGATCTGCACCCAGAGCAGGCCTCAGGACCACTAAATCATAAGCAGTAGTGGCAACTTCTAGACCTTTCACCCCACAGATCCTAATGTTGAATTAGGAACGTGAGAAACATCTTAGAATGTTAGCAGGAAAGGTCTGTCAAAAATGTGTGAGAGAGGAATACAGACCAGGATGTTCCAGAATAGTCCTGACCCCAGCAAACCAGGAGCAGGCCTTGGGAGTGACTGAATCACAGCAGTGATAGCTAAGTGCATCAGTAGCAGCTGCTTCAGAGCTTTCAGCCCACAGACTACAGACAGTAAGGGGAGCAAACAACTGATTAATGATTACAGGGATCTTTTTGCTAATGCTGAGGCAGGACTCTTGTTTTATCCATACTTGGATCAAGGTTGCTGTTCTGGTTGGCAGTCCCTGGGTAATTAGGAGTACTAGTACAACATAGCTTATGGAAGCAGTGGAGGTGGGCCCTCTTCACAGTTCCAGGGCATAAAAGAGTTCTTGTAGTCCCTCATAGATCAAAGCACAGTCTAAGAGAGGAGTAAACTCCTCCCCTTACATCATATCACCTTGGAAAAATTGAAAACTTACAGGTCCCTAGAAGTATTTTTGAAAACAGCTGCACAAGTCCCCTGAAACTTGGGATAGTGTGTCCTCCACCCTCAAAGCAGAATCTCACCTTAACAGAGAGTTAAAAGTCAAGTCATAGTCTGGGAAAATGAGCAAATAACAGAAAAAAGACTGACTAAATAATTTACTTTGGCGATAAGAAAGATCAATACCGCTACTCAAAAGAAGACAACAAAGTCAAAGTCTCTATGCCCAAAGTCTCTATGAAAACTGTCAGTTGGCCTTAGTCCATGGAAGAGCTCAAAACAGATTTTGAAAATCAAGCAAGAAAAGTAGAGGAAATATTGGACAGATAAAGCAAGACAATCATGAAAAATGAATTAACAGCTTGGTAAAGGGGACATCTAAAAGTGTTGAAGAAAATAACACCTTAAAAAACAAATTAGGCCAAATGGTAAAAGACATCCAAAAAGATAATGAGAAGAATGCCTTAAAAACAGAATTATCCAAATAGGAAAGAAGTTCTAAAAAGTCACTGAAGGAAATAATTCCTTAAATATTATAATGGAGCAAATGGAAACTAATGACTTTAAGAGAAATTGGGGAATCATAAAAAAATACAGTTAGTCTTTCTCAACATGACTATTATGGAAGTGTTTTGCATGACTACACATGGATAACCTATATTGAATTGCTTCCCTTTGCACTTGGAGTTTGGGGAGGAAGGAAGAGAAAGAAACTGGAATTCAAAATTTTAAAAATTAATGTTAAAATTGTCTTTACATGTAACTGGAGAAAAATAAAGTACTAAATGAATTAATTGTAGTTTTGACAACTCATTTTTAAAATCATTGTTTTTGACATTCATTATGGCAGCATATCAATAACAACAACAGCAACAAAAAAATTCGGAGCAGAAACAACATGTTGTGTAATACAAAGTTCATTGAAAGGATGAGTGTTGGGCATGATTTGTGTAAAAGATAAACACTGAAGGCAGCACCAAGATGGAGAAATAGATGCAGGGATTCTTCAAAACTCTTTCCCCAAATCCCTCCAAATACCCTTAATCAATGACTCTAAACAAATTTTAGATCAGCAGTACCCACAAAAAAATGGAATAGAACAATTTTACAGCTCAAGTCTACTTAAAGATCAGCAGGAAAGGTCTTTTGCACAAGGATGAGAGAGAAACATAGTCCAGTGCAGTATAGTCCACATGAACCCAGTACAGATCAGGACCCAGCAAACCAGAAGCTGGTCTAAGTGCAACTGAATCAGTGGCAACAGTGGTTTCCAGACCTCTCAGCCCATAAATGATAAGGGACTCAAACATGTTAGCGAAAATTTTTAGGGGTTAATTTGCTAGCACCAAGGGAAGGGCTCTGTTATACTGAGGATCTGGATCTTAGCTCCAATGTGAGGAGAAGTATTATCATAGTAGAAGTTGCAACATTTGGGGAGCAAGAGTCCTGGTCACAGTTCCATGGTTGAAAGAGTAATTGTGTTTGAGATGTGAACAAAGAAGTTATATTCGTTTACTAATGTATCTTGCATACCTAACATATTCCATTGATATACCACTCTATATTTTAGCCAGTACCAAGTAGTTTTGATGATTGCTATTTTATAATGCAAGTTAAGGTCTGGTATGGCTAGGTCGCTTCTCATTGCATTCTTTTTTATTAGTTACCTTATTATTCTGGAACATTGTAATTTTAATTCCACTAAGATTGAATCATAGGCACATAGCTGTACTAATAAGAATATTGATATTAAAGAAATAGTATTTTGAGATTATTGAAAATCTTGGGCATCTGGAAAAAGATTGCTCTTGTGGTTCACATATTAACCATTGGGAGTCATGGCACAACACATTTTTATTCTTTTGGTAGACATGCAAGTTAAGTGAAGATATTTGTTTAAGTCTACTTTTTAAAAAAAAATCATTTATTTAACTGAACGATTGAATTTTTTAAAATGAGCTTGCTATTTATTAAGCAATTCTAAACTCTAGGAATATAAACAAAAAAACAAGAGAGTTTCTGCTCAGAAGTATCTCATACTCTCATTAAGTAAAACAAAACCAAAAAGGAGGGTTTGTAGTAAAGCTTAGGATCTTCAGTTTAGATGACAGTGCCTGGGGGTTTATCGAGTACAGGAGTAGAACAAGTGGTAAAGCCTCCCTCTTACTGGAAGGGTTGTAGTTATCAACCTACTGTCCTTCTGTTAATCAGCCTTGTCTACTCCTTGGAGAAGGCATTATAGAGTCCCAGCCCACTACCACTAGGGCAGAGGATCAGAGGTTTTAGTTTGAGTGGAGATTTTTAGTTTTATCCAATAGAAATCGGGTAAGAGAGGGAAGAGATTGGTATAAAGAGGGGAAAAGGGAAAGGAAGGCAAGAAACTCATAGTAAGGAACCATACCTATTCACTTATTAACTCAACATATTATACAGTGTATAATACTGCTTGTTAAAAAAAATATTTTCTACTAAGAGAGCATATGGTGCATGTAGGTAACACAGTGGAGACAGTGCCACAAAAACTCATCTTTATAAGTCTTTCACTCAGAGAATTACTAGCTCTGTGACACCCTGGGTAAGTCATAACTCTGTTTAACTCAATTCCTCATCTGAAGAAAAAAGAGAGAGAGACAGAGAGAGAGAGAGAGAGAGAGAGAGAACTGAAGAAGAAAATAGAAAATCATTCCAGTATCTCTACCTAGAAAACCTCAAATTGAGTCATGGAGAAGCAGACACAATTAAAATGACTAAACAACTGCAACAACAAAACGGTAAGAAAACACACTCTAGTAATAGAATGTCTACAAAATGGCATAGAGAGCTTGGCCTAGAATCAATCAGGGTGATCTGAGTTCAAATCTAACCCCAAACACTAGTAGAGTGACCCTGCACAAATCACTAAATCTGTGTTTGTGATTGATGCGAAATGGCAATTATAATAAAACCTACCTCCTACAGATTTTGTAAGGATCAAATAAAATAATTTTTAAGTATTGATCACACTGCTTGGAAGACATAAATAAATATATACAAACATGCACACGTACATGTAGGTGTGTGCATACACACATGTATATATGAATGTAGTAACAATAAACTGAATACTATATCATACTATATATATATATATATATATATATACACATATGTGTGTATAGTATATAAAATACTCTTTATATACTGTGATATCAGCAGTAATACTAATATTACTCATGTGGTAATATGTAGTATAAATATATTAAATAGTGTATATATGCTAGTATGTATATACATAATATGCATGTATATACACATAAATATTCATGCACACACATATATGAAGAAGAAGTTAAGAAAATATCCAATAGAAAACACCAGGGAGAAGCTAAACTTTAAAAGCCCATAGCTTTATTCTCTACAATTCAAAATAATATAAGAAAGTACTGGTTAAGACCTAGACATACAGCACAGCTTTGTGAGAATTTTTCTCATTGGACAAAATAATCTTTATGGGGAACTTGATTTAGGCACTTTACAAACCAAGGAGCTGAAACAATGATAAAGCAATTGAAATGTGGCTTGCATACTGAAGATACTTTTCTTAAGAAAGAAAAGTCCAAATCAGTTCCATTTGAATTCTAGCAGCCAACTTGGAAAGATGGAAAGTTAGAATGGTCTTTCACTTATGCCATAATTCTTGAACTTTTCCTTCTATAAAAGGATTACTTCATGTTAAAAGAAAGATAGATCATTAAAACATAAAGGAGAATGACGAATTCAAAGTGTGAAATTCATTCTCAGGAAGCAAAAATTAAAACTGAAGTGGATCAGTTCTTCCTAAGAACACCTATAACCAGTGCTTTTATGTCTCTGCTGCCCACTTATGTCAGCTTTTTTTTCGCAAAGCTGCAAAACTAACTGCTCACTCATTTAAAATAATGTCTTACTTCAATTTTCTTTATTTAGGAATACAGATGGTAGTATCAAATACCTGAAAAGACTGTGTGTTAGAGAACTAACATCAGAGTTTCAAAGACCTGAATTGAAGTCATTCCTGCATCAGGTTATGCAACTCTGAGAAAGCCATTTAACTTCTCAATGTTCCAGGACATATTTTAGGATTATAAATTGAAGAATAGATACTGATCTGTATTGGTAAAGTTTCCCCACCTAGAGCCCCTTATTATAATGAAATCAAAGATCTGGGCAAAATAGAAAATGAAACAAAACAAAAAATAGTGCAGGTGTCCGTACTGTCTGCATAAACAGGAATCTGTGTCATTAATATATAGAAATAATGTAAGTATATTAAGGACATTAAATTTCATCAGTAAGAATGCTGATGGTTCTGATGGAAACCCTTTCATATAGTGGACCATTTTTGAAAACTGTGATGAAGAAGAAATTTGTAAGTAGTTTCATTAATTAGATCAACTGTGACTTGCAAAATAGGTACTAGGGATGCTAACACATCACCAAAAAAAGTCCTAAATCTGTTACCAGTATTTTAGAGTATGTTATTTTCTTTGTCTTACTGATAATGCTAGTATCATTTGAATCTGCTTACTTTCTCTAATACAGAAAAAAGAATAAGAAATACATTCAACTATCTATTTGCAGTTCTATAAGGAATAAACCAAGGTCCTTCTTTTTGCATATAATCACTGTAGGTAGGCTATAACATCTTGTTTATTCAGAGAAGTTAAAGTCAAATTAATTGGGAAAATGCCAACATTTAAAAGACACTTAATAAAAACATTGAAAATATCTATATCACTTCCTGTCCTTTATAAACATTTTCTTATTTGATGCAACCACTTCTCTGAACCTCAGTGTCTATATCTATAAAATCAGTGTTGAACTAAGTAAATTTTAGATTTTCTATCTCTAAACATGATGAATTTATGAACCTGTGAACTCTGTCATGAGCAAGGCACGTATCTGCATACTCAGACACTGGACCTGGACCTGGTAGTATTATGCAGAGAAAGATACTGGGCAAAAGTGAACCCCTTCCTACCTCCACACATATTCACCTCCATTATTTCCATTAACCTGTGTTCTTGATCCCAGAGATTTCCATTTCCTTGAGGACCTTATTTCATAAATTATCGCATATCTTTCCTTCATTATCAATCTGTTCACCTATACCAGTTTCTTTCCATATCATAAAACATTTTTTCAGGTGTCCCCTAACTCTTTGAATTATTGTTCTATCTATGTTTTAGATTCTGGAGATTCCTGACCTAAACCTTAGACCTGAATCTAGTTCCTAAAAAATTAGTTGTTATACTCAATTGAAGGAAACTTGGGATCCAATCGTTATTTTATTAGTTCATTCCAGAAGACTTCCATCATTGTTTAATGTGTACAATTACCATGTGAACATGTTCTGGTAACAATGAAGGAAAATAGATTGAAAGCCCAAATGCTGCTCTGTTTTGTACACATATATACACACACACATATACATGCACTCACCCACACATACATATACACATATAAAATAAAACAACTAGGAAAACGCAAATTACAAACAATCCACAATTAAATCCTCTGACAGATCTTAACAAGAAAATGTTAGTAGGTAAGAGTGTTGAGTATTGTTGGGAAGTCCAGCATGCAACTACAGGCATATGTGCATGCTATGGCTTGTTTACAATATGACATTATGTGGTTATGTGACAAATATTGCATCATCAAAATTTCAATGTGGGAAAACCCCACAAATTTATAGTCAATTATTAAATTTATGATATCACTATATATGTGTGTGTGTGTGTGTGTGTGTGTGTGTGTGTGTATGCCACAAATTTATTTTTAAAATTAAGAGATTAAAGAAAGTAGATTTCCAGGGGGTAGTGAATAATTTTCCTTTAAAGAGAGGAGTAGGACAAATAAGTTTGAGAACCTCTGTGCTAAGTACAGCAAACAATGGGCAATGGCATTGCATACATTCAGAGTGACAGAATAGTTCAGGTTTGTTCAAATAGAAATTATTTGGATTGAAGGAGAGAGGTTAAATTTGGAAGTAGATTGGAAAAGTAGAATGGCAGCAGCTTATGCAGATCTTTGAAAATCAGGTAAAATTTTCCTTTTCCATTTATCCCATTTCTTTGAGTGAAAAGAAAAAGAATAAATTGAAGTGACACCTTACTAGGGAAAGTCTAACTGAGATTGTGTACAAAGAATTTCATTGCTTTCTCTACTTGTCCTAGTCACTGAAGTTTAATGCAAAATATAATGCCCTAGGATATTCTTGGACCATTGTCCTGTTTGACTCACTGATTGCGAAAAGCCTTGGATGGTTCTGGAGGAGAAGTGAGGCTGGTGACCTGCGCAGCCATCCTTCAATCAAAACAAAGTCCAGTGCAAGTCATGTAATCAATTCTCTGATGGTATGGTCTGCTTCAGCAATGAAGGATGAACATGATCCTGTGAGTAGATGCGGAATCCTAGCTGGGTACCACATCTTCTGTCCTGCCTGCCTCTCCCTCCACTTCCTTGTCCTCTCCAAAGGAAGGTAAATTTTGGATGGCCAAAAGTTGCCTGGTAGAGCTAGATTTTACTGCCTCCTTTCCCCTTCCCTTGCCTTCCCTTCCCTAGTCCTCTCCCAAAACCTTAAACTTACTACACTGTGAAACTGGGATTCCAAGGGGCCCCTGTCAAGGGTTCCTGGACCCCTCCTAACTTTACAATGATTATCAGTGGTAACTGTTGCTGCTTCCCACACAGCCTAATGTCTTTGTTTTTCTTGATCTCATTAAAGAGGCCATGACCTGGCTACTTCTTAAACAGGCCTATTCAGTGAATGAGTGTTGCCCTTAAGTGAGTATCTGCAAAGACCTTGGCCTAAAGTGCTCAAGGTTTCCCCAGTACATCCTGGGTCATCTCCAGTCATCCTGAGGAATATCAGGTCACTGGATTCAGATAGCTCTGGAGAAGTGATGCTGGTGTCTTGCACAGCCCTCCTTCACTCAAAACAAAGTCAAGTGCTAGTCATGTCATCATTTCTCTGATGGTACGGTCTTATTCGGCAATGAAGGACAAACACTATTTTTTGACCCTAATTATCTTTCTCATGGCTTTTGTTGCTCTCTGTTCTCATTTCCAGAACAAGATTCCCTCTATTTTCTGCTTCCATGAGCTTTGAAAAACAAAGCTTATTATCCAGGCTATTTTACATGTTACAAGAAAATGAACAAATTCAGATATGAAACACCAAGGTAACAAACATATGATGAGGAGGAGAAAGAGAAGGATGATGTAATGCCAATGCAATACCCACAGAAACCACTATGGATATGTATGTGTATTTCCAGAGTAAATTTGCAAAATATAAACTCTCTTCCTCAAAGGCAAAGCTGAAATATTTATTCAGATACCAAAAGCCAAATCTGTCATTGTAACAAAAAACTCTATACACATTATCAATGCAGGAATCATAGCCCCTCCCCACAAACAAGCTCCCTTAGGCAAAATCTCTCCTCTCACTCACGCTAGCTGCTCTGCTCTGCCTTTTCTCTCCCAGCTCCATCTCACTCTCTCTTCCTGCTCTATCCTTCTTGCTCTACCCATTCAGCAAGTTCCACCTACCATCAGTCCCATGTGCTTAAAGCTTTGGGCTGGGCCAAACTTCAGCACAGATTACATTCCCTATTAAGGGACGTGGAAGATCTTCAAATTTCTTTAACATTATATTCGGCTCCAAGATCTTTCATTTCTGTTAATAGGTTAGTGGGAGTTTAGGGGTTACTGGTATGGACATAAGCTCACAACAGTGTAATAGCGATAACACAAAATAAACACATAAATCAATATCTTAGGGTGAAGATTTCAGCACAAGCACCCCATAATTCTCCTCTCAAATGAATGGGACCCAAATTCCCTTGGGGTAAGGGCTGAAAGTCTCTTCTTCTACCTGCCTCATGAGGTCCCATTTGACAGGTTAGTTCTTTAGCCGGTATCCTGAGCTTGGTCAATGCCAAGTTAAGGGGTGATATATCCCAGTCTTAGACAGAGGGGGCTTCCAGCTTAAGCAGTCAATCATCTACAAGTGGAGGGCACTAAGCCCACAGGAGACAAACCTAGGAAACAGGGTAAATAAACAAGCAAAGGCCAAGAGGAATAAGGAGAAAATAACCAAACTCAGAGTAAATAGAGCATCAGTGGGGCTTCTGGATTCCATGAATCCATCAGAACTGCATTCATTCCTATCTTTCTAACTGCAGGGTTCCCTGTATCAGAGAGACCAGTGACCCAGTATTCATGCCCTAGTTACAGCAGGTGATACATTTCTTTTTCAGTATATGGTTAAACTTAGGTGGCATCTATAATCCCGTCTATGTATTTCTTTAATGTGAGCTAGGCTTGGCCAATTTCCTATTCTCCCTGCATGTGTAACAAACTTGGATACAATGATTCAGGAGGATCTGCAGGGGCAGTTCTTACTTCCCTATTCCATCTAATATTACATCCCTTTTCTTGGTACATCTTATATACTTCGTTAGTTGGAATACCTTCTATTCTCCCAAAATCTACCTTTGCTCTTAATAAAGCAGTAAGCATCCCTCTCCTTGTTAGATAATTCTGACTTTGAATTTTCAGGTTATTTGCCCTTCTCTCTTGAGGAAATTTATCTCTTCTCCATTCCCCTAAGTCACCAAATTATGAGATCTTATCCAGTGTGCCCTATGACCCGAATTAGTAGAGTCAGAATAAGGTACTTATAAGAATTAGGAACAGTCCTCACTATTATATTTCTATGAGGAACTGTTAAGGGATGTTATGCTAAGCATCAGTGTCTCTGGTCATTATTCCAGTTTTCCTTACCTCTTCCTTTAACTTTCTCATATAGTCTCTAAGTAAATACCAGGGTCTATATCCATTAAGCCACATACAGTCAGAGAGGTACTGCTTATTGCATCCCTCCACAGCTACAACTAACAGATTAGTTCCATTGTTGCCTCTTTCAATATGGTAATCCCTAAAAGCTTGTTGTATAAAAGGATTCTAATACCTATAAATTTCAAACAATCTATGTTATCTACCCATATGCTTCTAGTCCCTTTGCACTGATTCTCACCATCTCAGACACTAATAATGTTCCCATTTTGTGGGTGAATCAACATAAAATATCAGTGACCCCTGCTAAGTAAAATCCTCAGTTACTTCTTTAAACACTGTTTGTCCCCCTTGGTTTTGCTGCTTCCTTAATAGTATTGGACATGCTCCCACATTCCTAGAAGCCTCCCCATTTAAATTTGCATCATTCTCCTCCCATGTCTTCCTCTGAAATGCCTTGGCCCAAATCAGCCCCCATAGATGCAATATACACTTTCTTGTTAGCTCCACCCTCTTTTTTTCCTGAACCACTCTCATAACTGCCTTTTCTGTTACCATCTGATACTTTTTATCTTCCTCTTCTAAAGGAATATTAGGATGCTGTAGCAAAGAAAGTTTCTCTTGTTAATCAGCTAACTCCTTTTTCATCTGAACCTTTTCCTCCAGCAATTTGTCTCTACTTTCACATATAATACAATTACTTGTTAACAGTACTCATCTGCTTCTACATACTCCTGTCATTTCTTTCCCCATTTTTATTGGTATTACTTGTGAACATTTTCTAAATCTCTGAATTATCCTTTCTGTAGCCTCAGTTCCCGATTTCCACAAAATCTGGGCCTTTAGCCCATTCTCTCACTAGAGAGGAATAAGGTAAATCCTTCCATTTAAGAATACCAACTCCTTTTCCTAGAGCCCTCCTGTCTCTAAGTACAGATTTTATTTTTTGTGATACCATCTTTGTTGCCATTTGCAACATCAATATGATACCCACAGCAGCTGCTATGGATATGCATATGTAATTCTAGGGTAAATTATTAAAATATCAACTCTTTTCCTAAAAGACAAAACTAAGAAATTTATTCAGATACCAGACCATCATAGTAACAGAAATCTATACACATTATCAATGCAGGAGCACAGCCATCTCCTAGCTTTTCCTCCATCAGGGCTCTCCACAAACAAGCTCTCTTAAGCAAAATCACTCCTTCTCTCACACTAACTGCTCTGTTCTGCTATGCTGGTTGTCTCCCAGATCCACCCTACTCTCTCTTCCTGCTGCATCCTTCTTGTTCCATTTATTCAGCAAGTTCCTCCAACCCTCAGGTCCATGTGACTCAGATGATGGGTTGGGCCAAGCTCAAAGGAGATCACATGGGCCTATAAAGGAGCAGAGAAGAACTTCAAATTCCTTTTACATTCAAGGATGATTAATAGTTTAACCTGACACACAGCTCATCTCCAAATTCTCAAAGGTCAAACTTTTCCCAAGTTTCATAATATTTTGTTAATTTGCATAGTACAGATCTTGAATAGGTCAATTAGTAAATAATAATGTGCTGATGAATTAAGTGTAAAATATAATTCCATTCTGGTCAGTATGAAATTGATACCTATGAACTATTGTTCATTACCAGGTAAAAATCGTAATAGGGATAATTGACATTCATATAGCTTTTTTTTTCTCCTTTAAAGTTTAATTAGTGGTTTATTTTTAGAAAATTATGCATGTGATTTTCAAAATTCAAACAATGAGAAAATTAGGGCAACTGGGTGATGTAGATAGAGTCCTGGAGTTGGGAAAAACTGAATTAAAATATTTCCTCAGATCTCTCCTAACAGTGTTAATCCTGGACAAGGCATTTCACTCTATTTGCCTGTTTCTTCATCTGTAAAGGGGGTGTGATAATAGAACCTATTTCCCAAGATTGTTGTGAAGATGAAATGAAATAGTAACTGTCAAGCACTTAGCATAGTGCCTCGCCTATAGAAAGCAATATATAAACGCTAGCCATCTCTTCTTCACCCACTCATTTTACAGAGGAGGACTGAGGCAAGTAGGGGTAAGCGACTTGCCCTGGGCCATACAGCTGGAAAATATCTTAGGTCAGATTTGAACTCAAGAAAATGAGTCTTCCTGACTCCAGGCCTAGAACTCTGTGCACGATGGGGCCACCTAGCTTCCTCTTCCACTTGTACTAAGGAGTAGGTTTTCCCCTCTTCAGGAAGATGTCAAAGAATAGTATATTCATATACATATATTTATATACATATATTAATATGTATCTTAATATATAGTACATGAGGAATTGCATATTATATATATATATACATATGAGCATGAGTGGGTATGTATATGTGTGTGTATATATGCATATATATAAACAGAATATATTATAATACACATGCACACATACAAGATAAGAGGAGTGTAGGCCCTCTTACTACCCTACCATCAACATTGGGAAATGAGCAAAATTGCCCATTCTGCCTCCCTGGGTATTTCCATTTTAAGTCTCTTTCTTCATTCAAAAATGTACTACTCTCCTATTAGGTAAATTCCAGGATCAAAGATAAAATCCTCTGTTTGGCTTTCGAAGCCCTCCTACCTTGTCAGCCTTTTTGATCTTACTCTGTCCGGTACTCTGAGATTCAGTGACAAAATGGAAGAGAATGTGAAGTATCTCATTGGAAAAACAACTGACCTGGAAAATAGATCCAGGAGAGACAATTTAAAAAATTATGGGACTACCTGAAAGCCATGATCAAAAAAAGAGCCTAGACATCATCCTTCATGAAATTGTCAAGGAGAATTGCCCTGATATTCTAGATCCAGAGGGCAAAATAAGTATTCAAGGAGTCTATCGATCATCACCTGAAAGAGATCCAAAAAGAGAAACTCCTAGGAACATTGTGGCCAAATTCCAGAGTTCCCAGCT
>CM053771.1:371421837-371432508 GCA_028658325.1 Potorous gilbertii | reverse complement strand
TCACTGACCTGTGCGTCGGTGTGTGGAGGGACCTTCGCGGCCGCCCGGAGATTCGGGTCCCTGACGCCTGCAGGGCTCTGCTCGCTCCTCTCAGTGCCGCGTGGCCGGGGCGGGGGAGGGGAGCGCTCGGCCGGGCAGGACTCCCCTCCCGTCCCGGGTACCTTTGTGGTCGCTTCTTCAGGGCTCTCTGCAGCGGAAATCTCCTTCACTGTGTTTCTGCGCGGCTTCCACTGCTCCAGAATTTGTCAGGAGTTCTTTTTACAGGAAACCTGTGGGCTGTGGGTTCGGACCTAGCGTAAGTGAGTCTTTCTACTCCGCCATCTTCGAACCATATCTTTCTGTAAAATTTGAGGTGTTATTCTACAACTAGGTTTTGCCAAATTGATTTTCATTTTTCCTAGCAATTTTGTTGTTGTTGAATAGTGCATTCTTGCTCCCATTGCTTAGATCTTTAAGTTTACTTATGTGTAACAATTTATAGGCATCTACTTCTATATGTTGCATACTTAATATATTGGTTGATCCTTCACTATTTCTTAGCCAGTACCAGATTGTTTTGATGATCATCACTTTGTAATATATTTTAAAATCTGATATTGCTAAGGCACATTCCTTTTGTTTCACATTTTTTCATTCATTTTTTTATTGATATTCTTGAATTTTTGTTATTACAGATAAATTTTATTATTACTTTTTCCAGTGCATAAAATAGTTTGGTAATTTGATTGGTAAATTACTTCAGGTAGAATTTTTTTATCTATTTGCTCAGTCTACTCATGGGCAATTAGTCTTTCTTCATTTGCTCAGATTTTATATTATTTGTATTAGAAGTCTTGTGATTTTGATCGTGTTGTTCCTCAGTTTGTCTTGGTGATTAGATTCCAAGTATTTTGTATTTCCTGAAGTTATTTTAGGTGGAATTTCACTATCTCTTACTGCTGGACTTTCTTTAGTAATACATAGAAATGTCAGGCATATATGCAGTTTTGTTTTACATCCTGCAACTTCACTGGAGTTGTTAATTATTTTAGTGAGACTTTTAGTTGATTTATAAGGATTCACGAAGTATAACATCATAATGTCTTCAAAGAGTGTTAGTTTTTTTTCTCATTGTCCATTCTAATTCCTTCCATTTCCTTTTCTTCTCATTTTTATAGCTAGTGTTCCAAGTAAAATAGCAAATATCAGTGTTGATAATGGATATAGTTTCAAGATAGATACTACGTATTATTTTAAGAAAAGTTCAGTTTATTTCTATAATTTCTACAGTTTTAATGGGAATGGACATTGTTACTGTTGTTTTATTACCAAAAGTTTTTTTTCTGCATCTTCTCAGAAGATTATACAATTTCTATTATACAATAGAAGATTATACAATTGACCATACAAAATGTGGTCAATTATGTTGATACTTTTTGCAATATTGAATCAGTTCTTCATTTCTGGCATAGATCCCATCTAGTCATAGTGTATGATTACTTTAGATATTGTTGTCATCTCCTTGCTAGCATTTTGTTTAAAGGTTCGCATCAATATTCCTTAGGGTATGTTTCTATAGTTTGCTTTCTTTGATTTTGCTCTTTTATTTGTGCCATAGAACAAATTTGCTTCACTCCATCTTCATCTATTTATTCAAATAAGATTTATGGTATTGTAAGTAATTTTTCTTTAAGGTTTTCTATAAGTCACTTATAAAAACATTCAGCCATGGGAAATTTTTTCTTAGAGAACTCATTTTTGGCTAATTTAAATTTATTTTTTAACAAGAGTTCCTCTGTTAATATGGGCAATTTATATTTTTATAAATATTAATACATTTCTTGTAGGTTTTTAGATTTATTGGCTTATAATTTGACAAATAACTCCTAATAATTGCCTTAATTACATCTTCGTTCGTGGTGAATTCACCCTTTTGATTTTTGAAATTGTTAATTTACTTTTCCTCTTTTTAAAATAAATTTAAATAACGTTTTATTTATCTTATTGGGCTTTGTCCTAAAAACAACTCCCAGTTACATTTATTAGTTCAAAGTTTATTTACTTTTATTTTATTCTCCTTGGAATTTCAGGATTTCTATTTTGGTGTTAGATTAGACATTTTTAATTTATTCTTTTGCTATTTGTTTTTATTTAATGCCTAAATCATTAATCTGCTCTTTCTTTACTTTATTGATGCAAGTCCTTAGATCTATAAATTTTCACCTATGTAACTTTCATTGCATCATATATTTTGTATATTATCTCATTATTATTATTCTCTTAATAAAATTATTGATTGTTTATATGATTTGTTCTTTGACCGATTTCCTCTTTAAAATGTTCGTTTTCAATTAATTTTAATCAAAATCTCCATGACACTTTATTGCACAAAACTTTTGTGGCGTTACTGACTTCAAATGATTTATTTAATATTTCTACTTCTCAGAATTTGGTTTTGAGGTTTTTATACTTAATTCATGGGTCAGGTTTTTTTTTCTTCTGTAAATATCATTTGTAGTAGACAATGTGTACTCTCCTCTAATTGTCATTAGATTTCATTCAATTTTCTCCAGAAGCCTATCATATCTAATTTTTCTAAAATTTTTTCCTTCTGATTGACCTTTGTCCTTTATTTTTTTTGCTTTGATTTCTCTAGTTCTCTCTTTCAGCCAATTCCTATGAGAGTAAGTTTCAAGTGCTGCTTACCATCTCCATCTTCCTCTGTACCATAAAAGATCTTAGCAACTTTCTAATGTGACATAATTTTCTCGTTCTTCTACTCACTTCCTTCTTCTCCCAGTGTATTACTCTTCCTCATTCTCTTTTTAAATCATTCCCTAATAATCAAAATGATCCTGTATCATCTATCTATATACACTCCTTTAAATGCCCTAATAATATAAGATTTTTAAGGTTCTTAATTATCATCTCCCCAAATGTGAATCTAAATAGATGGACTTTACTGAATCCCTTATGATTACTCTCCTATGTTATTTGTGTGTGTGTGTGTGTGTGTGTGTGTGTGTGTGTGTGGTTGTGTTGAATCGTGGGTTTTAATGTCAAATTTTTCATTCAGCTCTGAATTTTTTCATCAGGAATGTTCGATGAGTCTTCTATTTCATTAAATATCTGTTCCTACTCCAACACCTCAAATAATTGCACTTAGTTTTTCTAGGTAGGTTATTCTCGGTTTTAATCCATGCTCGTTGTCTTTCAGAGTATCATATTCCAAACTCCTTTAAAGGAAGAAACCACTGAATCTTGGGTAATCCTCACTATTGCTCCAAATATCTGAATTGTTTCTTTCTCACTGCATGAAATATTTTCGTTTTGAAATGAGAAATCTGAAATTTGATTTTAATATCACCAGGACTTTTCTTTCTGGGATCTCTCTCAGGAGGTCACTGATGGATTATTTCAATTTTTATTTTATCCTCTAGATCTAAGATATTAGAACAGTTTTACTTGAAATTTCTTGAAATATGGTGTCGAGGCTCCTTCTTTGATCGTGATATTCATGTAATTCAATCATTCTTAAATTATTTCTCCTTTATCTTTTTTTCCCAGATCAGTTTTTTTTCCTGATTAACTCTTTCACAATTTCCCTATTCACGTATTTTTGACTTTCATTTATTGCTTCTTGGTGTCTCATATTATAATTAGCTTCTGGTTTATGAAATTCTAATTTTTAAAAGCTTATTTTCTTCACTCAGATTTTTTTTCTTTTTTTCCCCATTTGTCCCATTCAGCTTTGTAAGCAGGTCTTTTCTTCAGTGAATTTTTGCACTTCTTTTACTATTAGGCCAATTCTGTTTTTAAGATATTATTATTTATGTAACTTAGGGCCTCTTCACTCATATTTCTTTTCTCAGTTTTTCTATATTACTCTTATTTCGTCCTTTAATACTGTCATGGATTCATTTTGGACTTCTGTTCAATTGACTTTATTCTTTGAGGTTTTGTTTGTACCTGTGTTTATATTGTTAACACCCTATGTCTTGGTCTTCCCTTCCATCATAGTACCTGTTTATGGTCATATTCTTTTTTGTTTGTTAGTTTTTCCAGCCTACTCCTTGACTTTTAATTTTATGTTAAGATTGGGCACTACTCACTTAAGGGGGAAGGATGGCCCTGTCTCAAGTTTCAAGTGTTAGTTCTAGGGTTTGCAAGTTTTTTCATGATCCCAAAATGGTGTGATCCTTGAAGAGGTATGGTCATTGCACTCCAGGTCTATGTTCTGGTCATTACCAAGGAAAGATCTCTCATCTCCTACAGCCATAAATCCTACTGCTCCCTTTGCCTTTGAACTGAGGTGTCTGCCCTAGTTTCTAGTTCTCCTCTCCATCGTAGAACTATGACCCAGAACTGCATATGAACAAGATATTTGCTGAACAGTGCCAGATACACTCAGTGCTAGAAAAGTGTTTTATATAATCTTTTTCTGAACAGTTGCCTCCCTTCCCCACCTTCTCACTCTCTATTGGCTGAGAGCTTCTGAAGCTGCTGCTGCTGTGGTCATATGTTAGGGTCTAGGGCAGGCATCTAATAGAGGTTCACAAATTTCTGCCAACCTCATGAGTTGTCTTGTGCCAGAAAAAAAATACCTTACCCTTATTTTTTGTCACCTATGTTGTTCTAAAATTTGGTTTGAAGAATTATTTTTAAATTATTTGGAGGGATATGTTGAGAGTTAAGTTAGGTTGCCTCTAAAACATCATCTTTCATAGTTTTCATTGAAAGCAATTAAAGCAAAGGGTAAAATAGTTTGATTCTTTTGAACTAAGAAAGGTGTTTCTGTTTTGATCACCCTCTCTATATTAACCTTAAATAACCCAGGCCTTTTCCTAGGTGAAAAGAAAGATATGCCAAGTCTTCTTATATATAGTCAAAAGAAAGAACCATACTCTTTGAACATATTAAATAGATCATCCATGAGAACAGAATCAGGGCCATTTACCTATGTCATTGTTTATCTGTGTCAGCAAGTCTTTATTGAACGTTTCTTTGGGACAGCCACTGTGTGGGGAAAAATTAGACATTTAAGAAAGGTTTTATTTTTTTAATAGGAGAAATTTTTTGCTCTAAATATTATTTTTTCCCAATTACATATCATGAAAATTTTTAGCAAACACTTTTACAAGATTTTGAGTTTAAATTTGTCTAATTCCCTTCCTCTCCCCTTCTAAAAATGGTAGGCAGGCAGAGCCAAGATGGCAGAGTAGAAAGATGCACATAAACGAGTTCTTCCCACACAGCCCATAAAATACCTGTAAACAAAGCAGAAGCCACAAAACAACAGAGTGGGAAAGATATGCAGCCCAGGATGAGCTGGAAGGCTGACAGGAAATATCTGTCACGCAGGACACTGAGCAGAACCCAGCCCCAGCCTTGGCCACACCAGGTGACTCTGGGAGGAGGACAGGAGCAGTTACAGTATCAGCAGTTCAGATCCCTCAACCCACAGACACCAAAGGTCAGTGACAGGGTTTTTTCAGCTGGCAGAGAAGGGAGAAGGGCCTTCCAATAGATCCAGCCTCAAGTGGCAGCCACAGAGGCAACATACAGCAGGCAGCAGCAACTTCCACAGCAGTCTCTACAGCAGCCGCATCCATTGTTGGATCATAAAATCCCTGGGGACACTGAACTGCTGATTCTTACCTCTACCCTGTGTAGAGGCCCTGTTCCCATCTAATACTCCTGAGGGATTTGAGCAGCTGATCTTTGTCTCATCCTGAATGGAAGCCCTGCCCCTGCAGCTTATCTGAATCTCAGCCCCCCAGTGCTCTCTTAGTGGAACTGGAGGCAAGGTTGTTGTGAACAGGAAACTCTATTAGATTCTGGGCACAAAATTTTCTACTTGCTCCCAGACCTGTGTATATCATTGAGGAACCGAAATCTTACAGACTCCCAGAGTATACTGTACTCTTGAAAAAGGATCCAAAAGTCAAGTAACTGGTTCAGAAAATGCTCCAAAAAGGGGGGAAAATAAGACTATAGAAGGTTACTTTCTTGGTAAACAGATATTTTTTCCTATCCTTTTGAATGAAAAACAACAATGTTCACCATCAGGGAAAGAAATGAAAGTCAAGGCTTCTGTATCCCAAACATACAAAATAAATATTCAATGGTCTCAGTTCATGGAAGAACTCAAAAAGGTTTTTGAAAATCAAGTAAGAGAGGTGGAAGAAAAATTTGGAAGAGAAATGAGAGAGATGCAAGAAAATCATGAAAAGCAGGTCAACAACTTGCTAAAGGAGACCCCCCCCCCAAAAAATGCTGAAGAAAATAACACCTTGAAAAATAGGCTAATTCAATTGGAAAAAAGAGGTTCAAAAATCCAATGAGGAGAAGAATTCTTTAAAAAGCAGAATTAGCCAAATGGAAAAGGAAGTTCAAATGCTCACTGAAGAAAATAGTTCTTTAAAAATTATAATATAACAGTTAGAGGCTAATGACTTTATGAGACACCAAGAAATCACAAAACAAAACCAAAAGAATGAAAAAAATGGAAGATAATGTGAAGTATCTAATTGGAAAAACAACTGACCTGGAAAATAGATCCAGGAGAGACAATTTTAAAATGATGGGACTACTTGAAAGCCATGATAAATAAAAGAGCCCAGATATCATTTTCATAAAAATATCAAGGAAAATTGCCCTGACATTATAGAACCAGGGGGAAAAATAGATATTGAAAGAATCCACCGATCACCTCCTGAAAGAGATCCAAAAAGAGAAACTCCTAGGAACATTGTAGTCAAATTCCAGAGTTCTCAGGTCAAGGACAAAATATTTCAAGCAGCTAAAAAGAACCAATTCAAGTATTGTGGAAATACAGTCAGGATAACCCAAGATCTAGTAGCTTCTACATTAAGTGATCATAGGGCATGGAATAGGATATTTCAGAAGTCAAAGGAACAAGGACTAAAACCAAGAATCACCTATCCAGGAAAACTAAGTACAATACTTCAGGGGAAAAAATGGTCATTCAGTGAAATAGAGGACTTTCAAGAATTCTTGATGAAAACACCAAAGCTGAAAAGAAAATTTGACTTTCAAACAAGAATCAAGAAAAGCATGAAAATTTAGACGGGAAAGGGAAATCATAAGGGACTTACTAAGTTGAACTGTTTACATTCTTAAAAAGACAATATTTGTAACTCTTGAAACTTTTTTTTACAATATCTGGATAGTTGGTGGGATTACACACACACACACACACACACACACACACATACAAAGAAAGAGAGAGACAGAGAGCACAGGGTGAGTTGAATAGGATGGGATCATATCTAAAATAATGAAATTAAGTGAGCAGAGAGGAATATATTGGGAGGAGAAAGGGAGAAATCGAATGGGGCAAATTATTTCTCATAAAAGAGGCAAGTAAAAGACTTTTCCATGGAGGGAAAAAAGGGGGAAGTGAGAGAAAATATGAAGTTTACTTTCATCACATTTGACTCAAGGAAGGAATAAAATACACATTCATTTTGGTATGAAAATCTATCTTACTATACAGGAAAGTGGGGGAGAAAGGGATAAGCAGGGTGGGGAGGATGATGGAAAGGAGGGCAATGGGAGGAAGGAGCAATTGGAAGTCAACCCTCTTGGGGAGGGACAAGGTCAAAAGAGAGAATAGAACAAATAGAGGGCAGGATTGGATGGTGGGAAATATAGTCTTGCACAACACGACTATTATGGAAGTCCTTTGAAAACTACACAGATATGGCCTTCCCAGTGGGGATGGTTGGGGAGGGAGGAAGGAAGAGAAGTTGGAACTCAAAGTTTTAGGAACAACTGTTGAGTATTGTTCTTGCATACAACTAGGAAATAAGAACTACAGATAATGAGTTATAGAAATTTATCTTGCCCTACAGGACAAAAGAGAAGATGGGGATAAGGGAAGGGAGGGATGTTGGAAAGGAGGGCAGATTGGTGCAGGGGTAATTAGAGTGCTCGGTGTTTTGGGGTGAGGGAAGGGGAGAAATGGGGAGAGAATTTAAACATAATCTATTTCCTTTGTAATCTTATGTGTTTTCTAATGCATTTAAAAATATTATCCTGAGAAGTGATCCAAAAGCTTCACCAGACTGCAAAAAAAGAAGTCCATTCCAAGCAATAAAAGGTTAAAACCCTTCCATTGTGTCTCTGCTTCCTGATTAACCACATTCTCCTAAAGTTTGAGCAGCTCCCCTTCGAAACAATATGATTAAGTACAGAGGAGAGAGATATGACACCCCCATCCCTGATTTCTTTCATATTTATTTCCAAGCTTATAATGTTTCTAGCTCTCTAGGGCTTAGTGACGACAAACTTCTAGTAGTATCTGTGCCTAATTTGTTTTCTCATTCAGTGGAGTTATTCCTTTTCACACTGTCAGCTAAATGGATTCACATTTTGTAAAGGATTTAGCTGTGTTAATTTCATTCTTATAATTCAGTAAGCACCTTCTTAATGCCATGTGATTACTTTCTGGCCTTTTTGGGCTGTAAGGTCTATTATATTTGGTTGGATCATTGAGAGTTTATTTGTTTCTCTATCTAGTATCACAGTGGTTAGCGTCGAAAGAGGACTTTAAAAATATCTATTAATTAACTTAATACTCAAAGGTCAACTCTCCTACATATGTACTCGCAGCATTTATTTGAAAAAAAATTAACTCAGAGGAAATGCCATGATTTTATGATATAACTGTTTCTATGAAAAATGTATATACATATGTAGATATAGATATATGTTATTGACTAGAGAAAAATATGATAATCAAGATATATAAATTATTAGCATATAAATCATAGTTCATTCATTTTGACTTTGGTATTGGATGTTGGTGCCCAAAAAGCATCAGATACTGTTAAAGGGATTAAATAATTCCACTTTTCTATATTAAGAGAAAATAAAAATTTGCTAACATGTTAACAATATGCTCTATTTTTGCTATACCCCATATCATTCATAAATATACCCCAAAATGTCATATTATAATATTTTGTGTTAATTATATAATACCTATGGAAATTGAAATGTGTTCTCCACAAAAAAAGGAGGAAAATTCACCTATCTGTCTGATATAATGCTTTGGTGGCATTTGAACTCATTAAGACTTTTTCATAGGTGAAATAAAGCAAAGGACAATGTTTTGTAAGTCAATAGGTTGATTTTTTTCAGGATGGATATTTTCCTTTCAATTGGAGAGTAATGTAGCATCATTGCAAAAAAAGTACACATATCCATTAAATCAAAATATGAACATCAAAAATAAGAAATATAATTCATTTTATGGGTTGACTAGAAAGGGGAAAAGAAATACACTTTCTGGGGTGGAGCCAAGATGGCAGAGTAGAAAGACTCACATATGCTAGCTCTGAACCCACAGTCCATGAATCTCCTGTAAAAAGAACTCCCAACAAATTCTGGAGAAGGGGAAGTCTCGCAGAAACAGAGTGAAGGAGATTTACGTTCCAGAGAGCCCTGAAAAACCGATCCCAAATGTCCGCCGCGCACTGGATGGGAATGGAGCCCAGCCCTGCCCTGGCCCTTGGCACAGAGAGGAACAGATCCAGTAGATCCAAGCAGGCTTCAGTGATGGAATCTCAAGTGGCCACGAGGGTCCCTCCACCCACAGAAGCACAGGTCAGTGAGAGAGAAGTCTGGTTTGGTTGAGAAGGAAGTGGGGTGTCTCCATGATGCAGGCCCCCTTGGGAGGCAGCAACAGAGGCAGCTGGCAGCCAGAGGCTCTCAGAGCAGGCAGGAGCTCGGCATGGAGCTCCATTACTGAAGGTCTCTACATAAACCCCCTGAAGGAACTGAGCCTGGGAGGCGGCCCTGATCCCACCTGAGAACCTGATTTAATCTTACCCTGAATACCAGTCTGCCCCCAGCTGAAAGCCCTGAGGCTGGGGAGCAGCATTTGAATCTCAGACCCCAAGCACTAGCTGGGTGGACCTAGGCCAGGGGTGGAGAGGACACTCAGAAGGGAAGTAAATGGCTGGGAAAATGCCCAGAAAAGGGAAAAACAATAAGACCACAGAAGGTTATTTTCTTGGTGAACAAATGATTCCAACCTGCCTCTCTGATGAGGAAGAAAACTGCTTAACATCAGGTAAAGACATAAGAGTCAAGGCCTCTGTATCCCAAGCATCTGAAATAGATATCCAATATGCTCAGGCCAAGGAAGAGCTCAAAAAAGATTTTGAAAATCAAATTAGAGTGTTGGAGGAAAAACTGGGAAGACAAATGAGAGAGATGCAAGAAAAGCATGAAAAATGGGTCAATATCTTGATAAAAAACACCCCAAAAATGCTGAAGAAAATAACACCTTGAAAAATAGGCTAAGTCAATTGGCAAAAGAGGTTCAAAAAGCCAATGAGGAAAAGAATACTTTCAAAAGCAAAATTAGCCAAGTGGAAAAAGAGGTTCAAAAGCTCACTGAAGAAAATAGTTCTCTCAAAATTAGAATGGAACAGATGGAAGCTAATGAGTGTCTGAGAAACCAAGAAATCGCAAAACAAAACCAAAAGAATGAAAAAATGGAAGATAATGTGAAATATCTCATGGGAAAAACAACTGACCTGGAAAATAGACCCAGGAGAGACAATTTAAAAATTATGGGACTACATGAAAGCCATGATCAAAAAAAAGAGCCTAGACATCATCCTTCATGAAATTATCAATGAAAACTGCCCTGATATT
>CM053771.1:371388739-371415763 GCA_028658325.1 Potorous gilbertii | reverse complement strand
CACTTTCCTGTATTGTAAGATAGGTTTTCATACAAAAATGACTGTGCATTTTATTCCTTCCTTTAGTTCGAATGTGATGAGAGTAAACTTCATGTTTTTTTTCTCAGCTCTCCTCTTTTTCTCTCCACTAAAAAGTCTCCTGCTTGCCTCTTCTATCAGAGATAATTTACCCCATTTATTTCACTCTCTCTCCTCCCACTACATTTCTCTCTCACCGTTTACCTTGATTTCTTTTAAGATATGATCCCATCCTATTCAATTCACTCTGTGCTCTGTGTCTCTGTGTGTGCATGCATGTGTGTATGTGTGTGCACACACGTGTACATGTGTGTGCACATACGTGTACATGTGTGTGCGTATGTGTGTGCAATCCCATCAACTACCCAGGTACTGAAAAATTTCAAGAGTTACAAATATTGTCTTTCCATATAGGAATGTAAACAGTTCAACTTTGGTAAGTCCCTTGTGAGTTCTCTTTGCTGTTTACTTTTTCATGCTTCTTCTCATTCTTGTGTTTGAAAGTCAAATTTTCTTTGCAGCTCTGGTCTTTTCATCAAGAATGCTGGAAAGTCCTCTATTTCATTGAAAGACCATATTTTCCCCTGAAGTATTATACTCAGTTTTGCTGGGTAGGTGATTCTTGGTTATAGACCTACTTCCTTTGACTTCTGGAATATCCTATTGCATGCCCTTCTCTCCCTTAATGTAGAAGCTGGTAGATCTTGTGTTATCCTGATTGTATTTCCACAATACTGGAATTGTTTCTTTCTAGCTGCTTGCAATATATTTTCCTTGACCTGGGAACTCTGGAATTTGGCCCCAATGTTCCTAAGAGTTTCTCTTTTTGGATCTTTCAGGCAGTGATTGGTGGATTCCTTGAATAATTATTTTACCCTCTGGTTCTAGAATATCAGGGCAGTTTTCCTTGAGAATTTCATGAAGGATGATGTCTAGGCTCTTTTTTTAATTATGATTTTCAGGTAGTCCCGTAATTTTTAAGTTGTCTCTCCTGGATCCATTTTCCGGGTCAGTTGTTTTTCCAATGAGATATTTCACATTCTCTTCCATTTTTTTCATTCTTTTGGTTTTGTTTTATGATTTCTTGGTTTCTCAGAAAGTCATTGGCCTCCATCTGTTCCATTCTAATTTTGAGAGAACTATTTTCTTCAGTGAGCTTTTGAACCTCTTTTTCAAGTTGACTCATTCTGCTTTTGAAATCATTCTTCTCCTCATTGTCTTTTTGAACCTCTTTTCCCAATTGTTAGCCTATTTTTCAAGGTGTTATTTTCTTCAGCATTTTTTTGAGTCTCCTTTATCAAGGTATTGACCCGTTTTACATGCTTTTTTTGCATCTCTCTCATTTCTCTTCCCAGTTTTTCCTTCACCTGTCTAACTTGATTTTCAAAATCCTTTTTGAGCTCTTCCATGGCCTGGGCCCATTGAATATCTATTTCAGATGTTTGGGATACAGAGGCCTTGACTCCTATGTCTTTACTTGATGATAAGCATTGGGTTTCTTCATCAGAGAGGAAGGGCGCAATCATCTGTTCCCCAAGAAACTAACCTTCTATGGTCTTATATTTTTTTCCCTTTTTTGGGCATTTTCACAGTCAGTTAGTTGACTTCTGAGAGTCCTCTCCACCCCCGCCTAGATTTGCCTGGCTAATGCTTGTGCTCTAAGATTCAAATGCTGCTCCCCAGCCTCAGGGCTTTTGGCGGCAGGCCTGGCTGCTATTCAATGTGAGCTTAAGTTCTAGTGCTCAGGTGGGGGCAGGGCTGCCTCCCAGGCTCAGTTCCCTCTGGGGGTTTATGAGGAGACCTTCCCTAATGGAGCTGTTGCCAAGCTCCTGCCTGTTCTGGGAGCCTCTGGCCACCTGCTGCCTCTGCTGCTGCCTCCCGAGGGGGACCGAATCATGTAGACACCCCACTTCCTTCTCAGTCCGTCCAGACGTCTCTTTTACTGACCTGTGCATCTGTGGGTGGAGGGACCTTCGTGTCACCTGGAGATTCCATCCCTGAAGCCTGCTCAGATCTTCTCGCTCCTCTCAATGCCACGCGGCCAGGGCAGGGCATGGCTCCGCTCCTGTCCAGTGTGTGACGGACCTTTGGAATCAGTTTTTCAGGGCTCTCTGGAACGGAAATCTCCTTCACCCCATTGCTGCATGGCTCCACTGTTCCAGAGTTTGTTGGGAGTTCTTTTTATAGATAATTATGGGCTGTGCGTTCGGAGCTAGCATATGTGAGTCTTTCTACTCCACCATCTTGTTTCTGCCCCATCCATAAGTTCTTTTTCTGGAAATGGATGGCATTTTCCATCATAAGTCATTGAGAATTGTCTTCGATTGTTTTTCTTCTGAAAATAAATAACTGATCAAAGATGATCATCTTACAATATTGCTATTACTTTGTACACAATTCATTTCACTTTTCTTTATTCCATCCAATTCTTTCCAGATTTTTCTGAGAGTATCTTGCTCATCGTTTGTTTAAAGTACAATAGCATCCCATCATAATCACATACTGAAACATGTTCAGCCATCCCCGAACTGATCAGCATTCTCTGAATTTCTAATTCTTTGTCCCGCAAAAGAACTCCTACAAATACTTTTTTTTAGTGTATATATACTCCATTTTCTTTTTTTTTCTTTTTTGAGACACACATTTAGTAGTGACATTGCAATGTCAAAGGGTATACGTGATTTTATAGCCCTTTGGGAATAATTTCAAATTATTCTACACAGTGGTTGAATCAGTTCAAAACACTACCAATTCATTAAAGTCTCATTTTTCTAACATCTCCTTCCAATATTTGTCATTTACCTTTTCTGTGATATTAGCCAATCTAATCGGTATGAGGAAGTATCTCAAAATTACTTTAATTTGCATTTGTCTAATCTAAAGTGAATTAGAAATTCTTTTCATATGATTACTTTGATTACTTCAATTGAAAACTATTAATACCTTGATCATTTATCAGCTGGAAAATAGATCTTATTTTTATAAATTTGACTGAGTGCTCTAGGTTTGAGAAATGAAGTCTTTATCAGAGAAACTTGTTTGAAATTTTTTCAGTTACCTAACTACACTTCTCTCCATCCTAACCCCTTATGTTTATTCTATTCTCTCTCCTGATTTCACCCTGTCCTTCCTCAGAAACATTTTGCTCTTCTGACTACCTCCTCCTCCCCCTGAATCTTCTCTCCCTTCTGTCACACTGTCCCATTCTACTATCCCCTTCCTGTCCTATTTTCCTATAAGGTAAAACAAATTCCTATACCCAATTGAGTATGTATGAGAGTCTCTCTTTGAGCCAATTCTGATGGAAGTAGGGTTCATTTGCTTCCCCCATTCCTCCCCTTCTTTTCCTATGTTGTAAAAGCTTTTTCTTGTCATTTTGATGAGATAATTTAGCCCATGTTACCTGTGCCCTTTCTCCCAGTACATCCCTCTCTCTCACCCCTTAATTTTATTTTTTAAATATCATCCCTTCATATTCAACTCATACCTGTGCCTTCTCTCTCTCTCACTATATGTATGTATGTATATATATATATATATATATATATATATATATATATATATATATATATATATCCCTTCTTCCAACTCCCTTAATTGTGAGATAGGTTTTATGAGTTGTAATTATTGTCTTTCCATGTGGGAATATAAAGAGTTTAAGTTTAAGTCTCTTTAATTATCCTTTCCTATTTAACATTTTATACTCCTCTTGGAACTGAAAGTCAAATTTTATATTAATCTCTGTTTCTTTATCTTTTAAAAAGTTTACTTTCAGTTTTCAATATTCACTTCCATAAAATTTTGAATTTCAAACGTTCTCCTGATCATCCCCTTAACCAGACCCCAGGATATTGTATATTCTGATTGCCCTGTCCTCCAATCTGCCCTCCCTTCTATCATCATCACACACACCCCCCTTTCCCCTTCCCTTCTATTTTCCTGTGGGGAAAGATTTCTATACCCCATTGCCTATATATCTTACTTCCTAGTTGCAGGTAAAAACAATTTTTAAGATTTAGGTTTCAGTTTCACATTATCTCCATTCCCTGCTCCCCATCCACCCTCTTTCAGAAGGCAAGTAATTCAATATAAGTTATACAAGTGTAGTCATGTAAAACACTTTCATAACAGTCATGTTGTGAAAGATTATATTTCCCTCTATTCTGTCCCACTCTCCATTTGCTCTATTCATTCCTTTGACCTGTTCCTCTATCAAAGTGTTTACTTTTGGTTACCTCTTCCTCCAATTTTTTGTCCCTTCAATTATCTGGCCCCCAACCTCTTCCCCCCTGCTTTCTTGTAGGGTATGATAAGCTTCTATGTCCAATTGAAAGTGTATGTTATTCCTTCCTGAAGCCAAATCTGATGAGAGAAAGGCTCACTTATTCCTTCTTATCTTCCCATTCTTTCCTTTCATTGTAAAAGCTCATTCTTGTTTCTTTTATGTGACATGATTTACTATATTCTCCCTGTCCCTTTCTCTTTCTCCTAGTATATTCCTCTCAATATTTAATTTTCTTTTTTCTTTATCATCCCTTCATATTCAGCTCACTCTGTGACCCTCCCTCTGTATGTATATATGTCTATACATAAATATGTGTGTGTAGAGAGACATACATATAGATATATGAACATATGTATATGTATATGTGTATACATGTATGTAAATACATATATATATATATACACACATAGACACACACATATAGACATACATTTATATACACACTAAAACCTGTGGAGATATATATATATTATATATATATATATATATATATATATACATATAGTGTGTGTGTATAAATATATGTGTATATATGTACACATATGTATGTATAATGTATATATGTATGTATGCATGTATATATGTGTGCATATGGATGTGTCCTTATACATCTGTGTATGATATTTTGATTAAGAATATTTAAAAGTTCTCTACTTCATTGAATGCCTTTTTTTCCCCCGATCTGAGAACTCTGAGATTTGTCTAAAATATTCCTGGCAGTTTTCATTTTGAAATCTCTTTCAGGAGGAGATTGGTAAATTGTTTCAATTTCTATTTCCTCATCTGGTTCTAGACTATCACAGCAGTTTTCCTTTATAATTTCTCAAAGTTTGAGGTTCTCTTTTTGGTCATGACTTTAAGTAGTCCAATAATTTTAAACTCATCTCTTTTTTTACATATTTTCCAAGTGAAATCTTTTTTCCATGAGACATTTCATATTGCCTTCTTCTTTTTTCATTCTTTGGTTTTGTTTTATTGTTTCTTGATTTCTCATTAGTTTCTATTTGCCCTATTCTGATTTTTAAGAAATTATTTTCTTCAGTGAGTTTTTGGACTTCATATGGCCTAAACCAATTTATTTTCTTTAGTATTTTTTATATACCCTTTACTAAGATGTTGACTTGTATTTTCCATAATATTCTTGCACCACTCTCACTTCTCTTACCATTTTTCCCTCTATCTCTCTTACTTGCTTTTCAGAATCCTTCTTGAGCTCTTCAAAGTTCTGAGACCAATTTATATTTTCTTGGACTTTGCTGTCTTCTTCTGAAAGTGTTTTTTGTTATTCTTGGTTACCATAGTAATTTATTTGCTCATTTTCTCAGCCAATTACTTAACTTTTCACTTTGATAAAATAGGGTTCTAATTCCAGGGTGGAGGGCACATTGCCTCATACTTCAGGTATTTTGTTCAGCTGTTTTGAGAAATACTTCTAGGAACCTCTAAGTTTTCAGTATTTCCAACGTGGTATGATCTAAGAACAAATGTTTACTACTTTACTGGCCTGTGCTCTGGTCTATGAAAGACCAGAAGCACTCTTTTAATAGCAGAATTGTGAGAAAGGTGCTCCCTCTACAGTGGCTACAAGCTCTATTATGCTAATTCTTTTCACTCTGGGACTGCCACGTACATGTGAGATCCACATCGTACTATGGGCAATTCTACAGTGTTTTGCCTCAGTGCTAGCAAAAAAACCCTGTAATCTCCTTCTGACCAGCTGTTATACCCTCTTACTCTCTGACCTGAGAGCTTCAGAAGCAGTGGCTACCATTGCTGCTGCTGATTTAATCACTCCCAAGGCCTGACTGGTTTGCTGGACCCAGGCTGTGTTGGTATGGCCTGTACTGCACTGACCTCCAATCTCACAGTGACAGACATTTTCTACTAACCTTCTAAATGTCTTCGGTGTCTGTGGGTTGGAAGATCTGGAAACCACTAATGCTGCTCACTAGTGATTCAGTCTCCCAAGCTCTGCTCTGGGTCTGTTTGGGCCTGGTCTGTCCTGGTGTGCTCTGCAGTGGACTACACTCTTCTCTCACTCCAACACAACAGAACTTTCCTGCAGACCTTCCAAGTTTTCTTTGGCTTGAAGTGTATTTCATTCCATCTTTTTGTGGGTTCTGCTGCTCTAAAATTTCTTTAGAGTAATTTTTAAAGGGATTTGAAGGGATTTGGGGGGAGCTCAGGCATGTCCCTACCTTTACTCCACCACCTTGGCTCTGCCTCCCCTAAATGATTCATCTTTTTAAAGATACACAAGGAGAGAAGAATGAAAGCAGAATTCAAATAGAAGAAATTATTGTGGAGCAAAAACCCTGAAATATAATGGAAAAATCTCACCATATGGCCTATAGGTGAACAATTTGGAGGGTAGAGGGATGTGGAAATATTTATAAAATACCAAATCAGAGCACAAATTAATGGGTTAAGGCTAGGGGAAAAGTGAAATGTTTTATATACTGTATTCAAATCAATGATTGACAATGAAGGGAGAATTATAACTTAATATTACAATCTCTCAGGATAATAGTTCTCAGGAGAAAGAGACTCTACAGGGGAATGGAAGAGAAGGCAAAGTAATTGAAACAGGGAGGAAGAAAAGCAAAAATGTTGTTTCATTGTTGGAAGAGGGCCCCAAAGTAGATTTTCCCTATGTGGGGAAGACATATGTTTTATAATGGGAAATGAGGATGTTACAAAGGTCATAATCTGCATGGATTTAGTGTTTACACTCTACCTGTGCTTCTTAACTAGAAGGAAAAATCAGAACTCATACTAACAACTAACACCCAGATGATTGGGAGAGCAAGAACCCAGAGAAATTTAATGCCAAATGGAAAAAAGAATAATCATATGGGGAATAAATGTTAAAATTAATTACAAAAAGTCATAGGATAATTCTAATCATGTACTAATCCTTCTATTCTATAACCTACAGCAACTGAGGTTTCTAAAAAGGAGACACAAAGAAATGGGGCCATAGAAAAAGATCTACAAGGCAACAAAATAAAAATTCTTTAGAAGATCTTAAAATAGGTACCTTTGAAGCTTAAATTCCATGAGGAATTCAGAGCCTAAAGAAAGAATAAATAAATAAAAAGCATACAAGTTAAAGGATAAAGGAACAGAATCACCAGAAAGAGAAGATAAATAATGACGAGAACAAGTGAAAGAAATTATTTTTAGAAAAACGTGCAAAAAATGAAATAAAATCCTAGCAAAACAAATTAGCAAACTATACTTAACTACTTAACTAAGAGGGAGAAAAGAAAGGAAGAATTAGACATCTAGATAAAAAGAAGGAAGAAAACTAATTTAATAAGTTAAGTAACACTGAAAAACTAGGGATGGGGTTACAAATGGGAGAAAGGGAGCTGTGAGTGTGAGAACAGCAGACACAGATCAAGTTACTTAAATGTAGATTAAGCTAAAATAGCAGGAGGAACCAAGTACTTTCTCTACAGAGGAAAGGGAGATAGGGAGATTCTATTTCTTTTTTAATTTTACTTATTTAAAGTTTTCAACATTCATTTTCACAAAATTTTGAGTTCCAAATTTTCTCCTCATCTCTCTGCTCCCCCCACCCCAAAAGACCTTGCATTCTGATTACCCCTTCCACCAATCTGCCCTCCCTTCTCACACCCTTCCCTTTCCTTATCCCTATCTTCTCTCTTGTCCTTTAGGGCAAGATAAACTTCTATACCCCATTACCTCTATTTCTTATTTCTTTGGATGCAAAAGGGAGATTCTAATTTTAAAGAAACAGATAAATAGAAGAAAGTAAAACCTCACCCCAAGTTGTGATTTTTCTTCCTCTTCTGATATAAACACAGTATTATTTTCCCTGTTACCTTAAATTTTTTAGGGTGTACTTGCCCCCACTGGCTCTGATTGCCCCTAAACTCTTGTTTTGATTTATTACCCCTTTTCCTTTGAAATTTAAATTATTTACTTTTTCTCTCCTGATTTATCTGCTTATATATTTTCTTTTTTTCTTTCTTCTTGCTTAATCAAGTTTCAATTACCACTTTTCTTTATATTTCTTTTAGTCTCATTTTCTGCCCCCTTTCCAAAAAGGATTTTTCTCTTTCTTCATTATCCACCCTTTCTGTTTATTCTAGACTCTCATTCTCTGATTCAAGACCTCTAAAGTTATCTCTTCTCTCTCTTTTTCTTTCCAAATTCCTTACATAATAAAAGATTATTAGATATTAATTCTAGTCTCTTCAGTATAGTCACTTTCTACAATTGCCTTGTTGGACTTGTCCCATGAATTCACATTTTCCATTGTGACACATTCCCAGAACAAAGGCAATAGTTGCTGGTGTTAGATAGAATATTACCCCATGGTAGGGTTCTTACACATCACTTCCTTGCATTTGTTATTCACCACTGATCCATCACCTTCCTTTCTTCACCATTTCCTCCCCAACATCTGCCTCAAAATCTCCTCCCCTTTGTTCATGCCCTGCTAGTTGTCAGGTACCCCCAAGGATAACAACCCAAGCACTAAATTCTCCATGACACACCCAATTAAATGTGTCTACTTCCTTCCATAGATCATGTCTCTCCCATTCACAAGCATTTATCAGTGAAACCCTCCCATCCCCAGAGTAAGGCCTCCTTCTTTCCTCTCCTTTTCAAACTTTCTCCACTTCTATTCATTCATTTCCCTGCAGGTTATTCTCTTATTGAGACCTCAGGGCTCACTTTCTACTCATTGTCGGCTCTTAATTTTAACCTGGTACAGCACATTCTCCAACCTTTCTTTCCTAATTAAATTATTTTATTTGTTTTTAGTGTTCTACATTCACTTCCATAGATTTTTTTCTACTCCCTCCCACTCATCCCATTCCCTCTCTGAGATGGCATATAATCTTATATAGGTTCTACATGGACATTCCTGTTAAATACATATTTCATAGGAAAACTAAAATGAATGATAGAAACCATAAAACAAAACAAAACATAATACGAAAGGAAATAGTCTGCTTCTATCTGTGATCCAATTCCATAGTTCTTTTTATGAATGAAGAAGACATTCTGGCTCAAGAGTCCACTGAAAATTTTTAAAGTACTTGCATTGCAGTGAAGTACTAAGTCTACCAGAAAAATTTCTTGCACACTGTGGTTGTTGCTTTGTACAAAGTTCTACTGGTTCTGTTCCATTCTCTCATCATCACTTCATATGAGTCTTTACAGACCTTCTGAATTCTTCCTATTCATCCTTTCTCACAGCAAAATAGTATTCCATTGTATTCATATACCACCTTTTGGTCAGCCCTTCTCCACATGATGGACATCCTGATGATTTTTAGTTTTTGGTCACCAGAAAGAGAGCTACTATAAATATTTTTGTACATGTGGGACCCTTTCCCATTTCTATGATCTCTTTGAGGTAGAGTCCCAGAAGTAGTAATGCTGAGTCAAAGGATATGCAAATTTTTGCAGCTCTTTGGGCATAGTTCCAAATTGCTTTCCAGAGTGTGTGGATTAGCTCACAACTCCACCAGCAATGAATTACTGTTCCAACTCTTCCACATCTTCTCCAACATTTATCATCTTTCTGCTTTGTCATGTTAACCAATCTGATAGGTACCTCTGATGTGGTACCTCGGAGTTGTTTTTATTTGCATCTCTCTCATCAATGGTGATTTAGAGCATTTGTTTCGAATGATTATGAATAGCTTTAATTTCTTCCTCTGAAAAATTCCCTGTTGATATACTTTGACCATTTATCAAATGGGGAACGACTTGTATTCTTTTACATTTCACTCAGTTCTCTACATATTTTAGAAATGAGACCTTAATTGCAGACACTAGTTGAAATAATTCTTTCCTAGGTTTCTGCTTCCATCCTAATATTGGTTGCATTTGGTTGCTTGTGCAAAACTTTTCAATTTAATGTAATCAAAATTATCCATTTTGCACTTCATAATGTTCTCTCTCTTATTTGCTCATAAATTTCTCCATTTTCCATAAATTTGATAAGAACACTATTCCTTGCTCCCTTAAATTGTTTATAGTATCAATCTTTGTACCTAGGTCATGAATCCATTTGGACTTTATTCTTGTATCTGGTGTTAGGCACTGGTCTATGCCAAGTTTCTTCCAAACTGTTATCCAGTTTTCCCAGCAATTTTTGTCAAACAGTGAGCTCTTATCCCAAAAACTGAAGTCCTTTGATTTATCAAAAAGTAGATTGCTATATTTATTGAATACTGTGTTTTGAGTAGCTAACCTATTCCACTGGTCTATCCCTCTGTTTCTTAGCAAGTACCAAGTGGTGGAATGACAGCAGCTTTATAATACTATTACACATCTGGGAGGAGTAGGTCACCTTCCCCAGCATTTCGTTTCTTTAGTTCCATTGTTATTCTGGACCTTTTGTTCTTCCCGATGAATTTTGATATTATTTTTTCTAGCTCTAGAAAATAATTATCTGATAGTTTGATTGGCATGGCACTGAATAAATAAATTAATTTGGATAGAATTGTTATTTTTATTATATTGGCTCGTCTTACCCATGAGCAACTGATATTTTTCCACTTACTTAGATCTTACTTTATTGGTGCAAAAATTGTTTCATAATTGTGTTCATATGCTGCCTGGGTTTGTTTTGGCAGGTAGACTCCAAGATATTTTATTATGTCTACCAAAACTTTAAATGGGATTTCTCTATCTGTCTCTTGCTGTTGGGCTTTGTTTGTAATATACAGAATTGCAGATGATTTTTCTGGGTTTATTTTGTATCCTGAAACTTTGCCAAAGTTGTTTATTATTTCAAGTAGATTTTTAAAATTTTTTTAGAGAATCTTAGAAAATAAATAAAATACTAGTTGAAATGATAGAGACAGAGAAGGCCAAAGAAAGGGAGAGAGAGAAGGATAAGGAAGGTAAAGGAAGGAAAGTGAAGGGAAAAAAGAATAGAGGAGAAGGAAGGAAAAGAGAAAAGAGGAGAGAGACAGAGAGTAGAGGAGAAGTTGATATATTAGAAAGTTAGCTAGAATTACTGAAAAGACAAATGTTATCAAGTTAATCCAAGTTCTCTTCCTCTTAGCCATGTCTTGGACCAACTCATTAACTACCTAGAGTAAATGTTCAAGGTCAGAGAATTCATATAACATTTAGAATAGTTACCCACCTGGTTGCTTATCATAGCCTGTATATTAGTCATTTTTATTTATTTTTGCATGGATTATCATTTTGTTCTCTTTTGAGTAGTTACAGGTCTTGGTGACATGATTATGCACTCTTTGGGAGTTTGATCTAATCAATATGATGAGATAGGCAAAGAAAGGAGCCTGGATAATTTCAAGAACCAAGGACATCCCCCCATCATTTGTAATCTCTTTGTTATCTTCTATGAGATGGCAGTTAGATGACACAGTGGAGAGAGGACCAGTTCTGGAACAGGAGGACCTAAATTAAAATCCAACCTCAGATGCTCACTAATTGTGTGACGCTGGGCAAGTCACTTAACCCTGATTGCTTCAAAAAAGTAAAGAAAAAAAAAAGATAGCCTCTATGCTATTAGCTAAAAAATTAAACACTTAGCAAATAAATCTCTGGCCTTATTTCTTGCTACTCAGAAGACCACCAAAGAATACAGTTCTCTGGGGTTATATCATATGTCAAGGAATCTTAAAAGATCTTAACCCATGCCAAAGAGACACTGGAGATTTTTGTAATTACACCAAGTCAAAAAAGAAAGAAAGAAATTTATCAAACATTGGAAATTTGCCATATAGCTTACAAATACTATATCAAAACTACTCGGGGAAGTAGATGCTATTTTTATCTCCAATTTATAGCTGTGGAATTTGAGGCAGAAGAGTCTGGGACATTTACACAAGTTGTATCTGAGGAGAGATTTGAACTGATGTCTTCCTAATTCCAGGCCCTGCACTGTCTCCACTGCACCTCTTGGTTGTTTGTGTAGGGGAGAATACATTCACACACACAAAAACACGCACATGTGTGTATATGTACATATATATATATATATATATATATATATATATATATATATATATTTAAAATGCTGTTACATTCAAAAGTTTTTTGTATTTCTTTGTTTTATTTGGTCCCCCAAAGGAAGAACTAGATTCATGGAATGGAATGTTAAAGGAAGTGTATACTAACTTAATATGACAATATCTTTCAAACAAAAGAGCTTGACAAAAGTGAAATAGGCTACCTTATAATGAAATAAGTGAACCTGGACATATTTGAGAAGATATTTCTTGACTACTTACTGTGAATTATATGGCTAATTATATAATTTGGAAAGGTGACAAGGCAAGATCTCTCATTATCCTTCCAACTCCAGAAATCTATTGAAAAATGTCACCTATTTTACACAACACAAAGGAGACTTAAAAGGATTCACCTCTGTTTACATATGTAATCATAACTTGGGTTTACCCCTAGTATCTTCCTTGACAAATCCAATACTCTCTTTTCCACTGAACTGTATTCTCATTCTTAGAGCTTAATGTGTATAAAGGCAATTCTTTACAATTATAGAGAATTCTTTTAAATTAATAATTAATTTTAACTCCCATTAGAAAAAGTTGTATTTAAGATGAGAAAGTACAGGAGTGTTAACCTTAGATTTGGGGTTTGGAAATAAATAAAAATACTTTAGTGTTAAGAACTTTTTACTTTATCTTTCCAGAAACTAAACTTGTACCCGATGAGACATCTCCAAAGCATCATTCTCTCCCCTATCTCTTTTCCAGAATGCATTTATGTATTATTTTCTTTCATTATAAACTCTTTGGTATATTTTATTTCCATGTATTTGAAACATTTAGTATAACATATAATATATGTTTAAAATATGACTCATTTAGCTTGTAAAGAATTTTGTGATCTTCTCTTCTAGGTTAAAATTAAAACTAATAAAACTTTTAAAAGCATAAATATTTCCACCAGAATGCAATATTAATAATGTTATTTGTATATCTTTTAAACCTTAGCTACTACTTCGAGTTAATTCTCCCGTCAAAAATTTAAGTCTTCATTATCTCACTGTGTGATGTGGTAATGCTCAAAACATAGACCTAAATTCATTAGAGCACATATAATAATTTCTTATGATGCACATATGTAAAAGAAAAAAAGGGAAAATAATAAACACATAAAATGTATGTCAAATCTAGTTTTATTTATTTAGGCTTTTTGTCTGATTTTTGCCTTATAGTGACTGATTTCTTTAAGTCCCAAGGTAAAAAAAAAACATGCAAATCAATTTATTTTGCTATACAAAATTTGTCAAAATGGTCGAACTGGATTTTTAAACATTACGTGCAAAAATCCAAACTGTTCATGTTAAACTTTTATGAAGTGTTCGTCATTTGAAGTCAAGAGGTCAAAATACAGAGAAATTAAAAGACAGCTGAAAATGCATGTGTTCCTAGGGTGTTGGGAAATCTGCCAAAACTTCTAGCTATGATTTCTAGATAATCAAGAGACAAGTAACCAAATTCAGTTCTTTTCAAAGCCTGATGTCATTTGTCTCTTCGTTTCAACGTTTCCTTCTTATACAACTCCTAATGGTACTAATCTTCATCTTCTTGATTAGATGTTAAATTGACTGATTAGTAGACTTAATATATTTTTAAAAACTGAAGCACTGTTATATACTTTCTTAAGTTTATCTTAAAGAATATAGCATAAAACTAGAATTTTTGCTACTCTTTTTTGGTTAAATCAACTCTTTTCCCCTGAGTTTCCTTAAAACCTTGCCTTCCCCTAGGTTGCCCTATATGTCTAAATCAATCTCCTATTCAACATCTTCTCATTTTTCTCAGTTGTTTAACGCTCAATTCAACCTCTCTTGTGAAATCTTCCTTGAATTAACTTGGAATGGTGGGAAAATATCCCTATAGCCTTAAGCTGCCTCTAAGGCTGCTCATCAGCAAGTATCATTGTAATCACAACTCCCAATGAAGTAGAAAGCAAATTATTGCTTACCTTGTGTTAGAATACATGATGCTGTAGGAGATTTGAAACCAGGATAATTTGATACAGGGGAGTTGAAATGTAGTCAATTAAAAATTTCTCTTCTGATATTCTAGCACCTCGTATTGTAATGGAAGGGACTTTAGATTCTCCAAGACTATGGCAGGTAAGCATAAACTCTGGTGGGTCTTACAATGCTGGAAAGGCAATATATGTGTGCTTGACTTTGAGTGAATCTGAATGTTGAGAAACAGCCTAGAGAAGGACAGAAATTCTTGTGATTAGATATTTAGTGACAAAAAAATTTGTTTCTTTAACCATGAGCTTCTTCATTTGTTTATTAATTTACTTGCAAACTTACATATTCATGAGTTCATTAATACACATATATTTATTTAACGATACACACATGTGTGTATGGGCATGTGTGCGTCTGTGTGTGTATATACATATATAATATGTATATATACACACACACTCATATGTGTGTGTGCATATTTGCTTATCATGATGTAGTATCTCCTGAGGCAAAAAGCTTCAGCTCTGCATCTCTGGATGGAGTATTCACTCCCCGGAGAAATCATTAATTTACTGAGGAGTCAGCTATAGTTTAGTAGACAGGCACCAGAAAATATCTACACTTGTGTTTCTTAAACTATGTTTAGTGAACCCATATAGGGTTACATAACTGAATGTGGGGGGGTTCACAGAAAATTTGGCAACAATAAATTTTCTGAACACACAACCAAAAATCAAATCAAAATCAAATGCCTAATGAATCTAAGGTATTTTGGGTAGCATTTATCCACGTTGCATCACACCACTTCACTTCAGTCTTGGCTCTGAACACAAAACATGAGTGTTTTATGCTGTGTACTTCATCAGGCTGCACAACACCAATGACTCTTGCCAGAAACACCTTGGCTTAAAATCGAGAATATTGTATGTTATGAGCTACAATGTTTTTACTTTACATACAAAATTGTTAAATTAATTTTGGCTTGGGAATAGGACAGAATTTCCAACAATTTCTGCAACTACTGCAAGCATACTTCTACCATTTTGTACTACATATTTTTGTGAAGTGGTGTTCTCAACACTGACAATTATAAAATCTAAATATTGATCATCTCTGAAAAATGTTGAATATACTCTATATCCTGTAGTATCAAATATTCTGCTAAGATTTCATTCTTTATGTAAAAATAAATAAGCATATCCATCTCAGTACACAAATTTGCTTTCATCTTTAATAAATGGTAAAGTTATATGTATACCAATGAATTACTATCTTAAAATAAAGTTTATGATTTATTATCAGTTTGATAATTGTATAGCTATTTATATACTTATATATTCAAGTGTGTGTAAAAATTTCTTTGACAAAAAGGAGTCAAAAGTGGAAAAATTTTAAGAAGCACTGTTCCAGATCACACTTTTGTAGACTTCTTCCAATAACCAAATAATAACCCTTTCCCACTTCTAAAGAAAAGAAACATGCTTTAGCTATATATTCTCTTTACTTAAAATCATTTCCAAATGCAAATGATAGATTAAAGGACTTCTCTAGCAATGTCCAAGTCTAGAAAAGAGATACTGAACCCAGAATTTAGAGTTATAGATACTTTGGTTTTAGATCTCTAAACTATATTTGTTGAAAAGTTTTCCCCCATCTTTCTACAGCAAATTTCCTGAAACTGCATTGGATCTTAAAGTATCTATTTCTTATTGCTTATTTCTGTCATCATTGATATATATGTGCATAATTAGCTGAGGGGGTGCCACCTGGAATGGTGATCACTTTGAGGAGGAAGGAAGAGGATATAAATAGAAAATGTTTTGGCATAGGTCAAGATCACTTAGAATGACATTTTCTAAGTGAAAAGGTTTTGCAACCTGCCTCTGAGAGAGATCAGAATGGACATATATGTGGAGGCTGGAATATACATGACTACTTTGTGCTTGGGAGCATCTCTTTTTCCATTGGCTATCTAAATCTTTAACATTCCATGCTAACATTTTCTTTTTTTTTTTGCTCCATCTGTATCTTAGTGTAAAGATGTATTCACTCAAAGCAAGTGCCACAATGTATTAAAGGGAGAAGGCCTGAAGGTAATATACCTCACATCCACTTAAACCTTCTCATAGGCTTTTGTTTCCAGTTCTAGTTATAGTTTAGACAATGGATCCTACAAGCCAGAGCCTCCAGGCATGGGAATCTATGAGCGCAAGATTCCAGGATGCATGTTACAGCAAACTCTCCAGGGAAGACTTAAGAAGTGATGTTCCAAAAGAGGCATTCATACACACACATACATATACACACATGTAATGCATGCATGTGTTTACATATGTGAATCACAAAAAACTTGCACAATGGGGATTTGGACTTCAACCAGCTGGTCATAAAACTATGTTGGCAATGAGATAAGCTGTGTATTTATTCCTCTTTTACTTTTCAGAGACTGACATGGTACTAAGTTCCCAAGATGTTTGAGAAGGGGGCAAATATTTATGTGTTTATTCTTGCTCTAATTTTTAATATAAATAATAAACTTACCTAATGTCAAATTTGTTAAATGAAATTAAGCTGCTAGTCACTACCCTCTGAAACTGATGGAACCCAATTGATAAAGGGCTCCAACCAATGATTGCTAAGAGAGAGCTCAGATACCCTAGACTTACTTAAGAAATTTGTGGGAGGAGTGAAATATTACATAAGCCTCAGAATGAGGCCAGAAAAATCCCATGTTACTGAATAAAATTTGCATTTGTTAGTAGCTTTGGAGCAATTTTATGGCTAGAACTTTACATTTTATATACCCTACTTTTTGAGATCATATAGAAATTGACAAAAAAAATAATTTAGCCTGTAATTATATGGATGAATTTTTTTCCCTGTGTATGTTCTCCTACAAACCTCTTCCTTTGATGTAATTTTTCAAACTTTGTACTTGTTGATTCATTCAGTATCTAAGCATTTGACACTTGCTGTATTACTGAATCCTGTGTAAGTATTGATTTTGAGTATAATGTGAAAAATAATGGAGTCTACATTACTGGAGTACTGTTGCCTAGTTGCAAAATGCCATTTTAAAAATCCTTTTTGCATTTAAAGAGAGAGTCTACTTAATCAGTAAAATCTGTTAAGTAGTCTGTTTACGTAATGAACTTTGATGAACTAATATGGAATGTTTCTTGTTTGTTGAATCTGTGAAACTGTAGACAATTGTGATTTTTGCCTCTACATACAAGATTTTTAAGATAATGCCACATTGACTGTTTTGACTGTTTCTAGTATGACACTGTGGAAGAAAGTAAAAGGAAAATTCTTATGATAACCTGAAGAACCCAGGGCAGTCTTCTATGTTGGGGACATGAACAACATATTCAAATTGCCCTCTTGATTGCTTGACTAGGATGGGAATTTTTTTCAGAAAAAGGGAGTTTGTAGGGGGAATGGAATTGACACATGCTCAGATAATTTAATATGACACCATTCATGTGGGAGATACTTGAGACCTGCTCCTATAAAAAGGAAGAACTTGTACACATTTGGCCATTGTGGGTTGGCCTATAATATGGTTAAAAGCAGCCCTTTTCCATTGGAAGCTTAGCCAGAAGTGTCAAAAATCTTTGAAACTATCTGACTGACCTCTTTCTTAGATAGTCTTCTAGATGTAAAGAACTCATTAACTCATGCAATAAGGGGAGAAGACTTGAGGTCCACCACCCCCATTCCGTAGCTAAATATCTTTGAAGAATAGGCTGGGGAGTCTGATCTTGCCTATTTTTAGCTCCAAATATGGGGAGTGGATTTCCCAACCCTGGGAATTCAGGCCATGGGCAATCTAACCATATGAAGAAGTGCACTAATCCCTAAGACAAATTTTATATAAATTTTTTCTGATATGTATTTTTTCTAATGCATACAAGTTTGATATTCAAGTTACATAGACAAATATTTCAGACTAATAAGCTACATTCATATATATGTATTAAGATGTGTGTGAAATATATAAATATATGTTTGTATATGCACACAAATAATTTTCCCAGTAAATGGTTTCTCTTCTGATGTTAAGTATACCAAATTTTATTCAAAACTTTTCAATTTTCAATAATATAAAGTGACTGTTTTCTCCCTATGATTCATTATATCTCGTTTGTTCAGTCCTTCTTCACCTAATCATAAATGTAAGTGGTAACTTCTTGTCTGATCCTTAATTGATTTTACCTAGGACATTTATATGAGGGTTATATATTTACTTTAGGATTATTGTGTTACGTTTTATAGATGTTCTATAATTAATTTTTATCAGGTTGCTTTCCAATTTTCTCAACATTTTTTCCTAAGTAGTTGTCTTTTACTCAGGTACTTTGGGGTTTATCAGCATTCTGCTGCTATTTCTTTTTTGTTTCTTTATCTTGTGTACTTAAGTGTGTAAGCTCATTTAGAGTAAGAGTTGAATTTGTATCAAATGAAGATGCTTTGCTGTTTTTGTTTTAATAAAAGTGCCTCTGATTGAATAATATGATTAAAGAAGATCTTCCCTACTCATTGATGGGCCTGCCCATTGAGGGAAGCTTGATTAGGGCAGTTGCTTGGTAGGAGGGTCCCAAATACCTTTTATTTTTTCTATTGAGGCACTGGGTCAGAGGGTTATGCCCTCTGGCTTTGAAAAATAAATATTCTGAGGGTGAAGTTTGACTTTTAGGCTTACTGACTCTTTGTATTGCCAGACAAGGACTCTGGGGAGCTGTGAAGAAGCCCCCTGGCTTGGGAAACCCAGATGTCAGGGCTTTCCTGTAGGGTACTTATGGTCAGACAGTTGAACCTTTCTGTTGATGATCAGGTAGAGGAAGCCACATCTGTTGACTTGGATTTATCTGTATTTTCTTTGATGTTCAGAGTGTTTGCTCCCCTGAACTAGGTGAATGATACATATGCTTGATAAAAGTCATTGTTAACTCCTCAAAAGTTACTTCTCTTTTTATGAATATAGATCTAAGAACCTGTAGTACCAAGCCCTCTCGTGTATCTTGGGGTGCTTACTGATACAATGCACAAAGCAGACACTTAATAAATATTTATTGTTTGTTTAATCTGGTGTTGTGGAAAAAGAGATGCTCCCAAGCACAAAGTAGTCATGTAAATCTGGTGTTGTAGTCAAGATTATGTCTCTGGAAAAAAAATTATCTGATTGTATTCCTTAAATTTAATCTGGATTATTCATATTTTTCCCTTCATTTTTGTAAGTATAGGCAATTCATAAAACAATAGATCAAAACTGATTTGTAGCATTTACTAATTTCGAGGGTGTAAAAGATGGAAATGACAACTAAACTATTCTCTCCCAAGAGGAGGTACAAACTTGTCACAGCATATCACTGAGTTAATCTGTTACATTGATTAATTTTTCTCTTTTTAAACCAATAGCAACTAAAAATATTATAGCTTGGCAAATATAGTTTCAGATATTTCCAGACTCAAATTTGCACGGTGGGTGAAACTTTATATTTAAAATATTTTTGTTGTTAACACATTTTTTTTATTTTCCAATTTATTAATAAATTATAATATCTTCTTTTATTTTATGCGTGGCTTCATCCCAATTACATTCATTGTTATGTATGTCAGCAATTCTATATACTATGCAATTTTTGTTATTTTCCTTATTTTTGCCATAAACAGTCTCTTTTAACAAAGGTATGAGAGAAAAGGAAAGGAAGCAAAACTTGTTATCTATAAATTTAAGTAATGTGCTTCTATTCCATCATCCTTTTTCTCTTCACCTTTCCTAAATCATGATTGTAGGTTTTAATATTTTTGTTTCTTTATTTTTCCTTTCTTTGTTTAAAATTTTACATACTTATTTTTCCTAAAATTTATTTTCAATTTTCAACATTCACTTCCACAAGATTTTGAATTACAAATTTGCTCCCCATCTTTCCCCACTCCACACCCCCGGGCAGAATGTACCCCAACCACTTCTCTCCCCAGTCTTCCCTCCCTTCTATCATCCCCCCTTCTTCCATCACCCTCTCCTCTATTCTCTAGTAGAGCAAGACAGATTTCTATACTCAATTAGCTGTACAACTTATTTATCAGTTGCATGAAAAAACAATTTTCAACATTCATTTTTAAAGCTTTGAGTTCCACATTGTCTCCTTCCCTCCCTCCCTAGCCCCCCTCATTGAGAAAACAAGCAATGTGGTACAAGTCATAAATGTGTAGCCATGAAAAACACTTCCAAAACAGTTATGTTGTGAAAAACTAAATTTCTCCCTTTACTCCCTTCTCAACTTTGACCTTCCCCCTACACAATACTATTTTTGCTTCTTATTATCCCTTCCCACAATCTGTGATCCCTTCTATGAGTCTCCTTCTCTTATTCCCTTCCCCCCTGCCTTCCTATAGAGTAAGATACATTTCCATACCCAATGTGTGCTATTCCCTCCTTAATCCAAATCTGATGACAGTAAGGTTCATTTATTCCCTCTCATCACTCCACTTTTCTCCTCTATTATAAAATCCCTTTCTTGCCTCTTTTATGTGAGACACTCTGTGAGAGCATTCTACCTCTCCCTTTCTCTTTCTCCCAGTACATTCCTCTCAGCATTTAATTTTATTATTTAGGTATCTTCCCTTCACATTTGCCTCACCTTGTGCCTTTTGTATACACATACATAAAAACCCACACATATACATAATATAGACATCTACACACAATACACATATGCATACATACATATATACACATATATAATATACACATACATACACATACACAATATACATATATGCACACACATATATACATATATATGTATACACAAGCATATATATATATACACATAAATATATGCATGCATATGTATATATATATATGTGTGTGTGTGTGTTTATATAATGTATAAATGTATACATACATATGTATATATATAAATTCCCTCTAATCTAATACTGACAAAGGTCTCATGAGTTATAATTATCTTTGAAAGTAGTGATGTAAACAGTTCAACTTTAAAGAGTGTCTTATGGCTTCTCTTTCCTGCTTAGCTTTTCGTGTTTCTCTTGATTCTGGTATTTCAAAATCAAATTTTCTGTTCTGCTCTGGTCTTTTCAAGAAAAATGCTTGGAAGGTCTCTATTTCATTGAAATTCCATTTTCCCCCTGAAGTATTACACTTGGTAATACCTTTGCTTGGCAGATGATTCATGATTTTAATCCTACCTCCTTTGACTTCTGCAATATCATATTTCAAGCCCTGATCCCTTAGAATCCTCTGTTACCTGATTTTGTTTCCACAATACTTGAATTGTTTCTTTCTGGCTGTTTGGAATATTTTCTCCTTGACCTCTGAATTTGGCTACAATATTCCTAGTTTTCCTTTGAGAATCTCTTTCAGGAGGTGATTGTCAAATTCCTTCCATTTCTATTTTATCCCTTGGTTCTAGGATGTCAGGACAATTTTCTTTGATAATTTCTTGAAAAATGATATCTAGATACTTCTCTTATTATGGTTTTAAGGCAAACTAATAATTTTTAAATTATCTCTGTTGGATATATTTTCCAGGTCAGTTGTTTTTCCAATGAGATATTTCACATTGACTTCTATTTTTCATTCTTTTGATTTTATTTTATAATTTCTCGATTTCTCATTAAATCATTAGTTTCCATTTGCTCCATTCTAATTTTTAAGGAATTATTTTCTTCAGTGAGCTTTTACACCTCCTTTTTCATTTGACCAATTCTACTTTTTAAGACACTCTTCTCCTTAATGACTTTTTGGATCTCTTTTGTTATTTGGGTTAATCTATTTTTAAAGCTGCTATTTTCTTCACCATTTTTTTTTTTGGTGTCGGTTAGCAATCTGTTGATTTGTTTTTCATTATTTTCTTACATTACTCTCATTTATTTTCTCAATTCTTCTTCTAATTCTTTTACTGGATTTGGAAAATCCTTTTTGAGTTCTTCCATTCCCTGAGACCATTTCATATTTTTCTTGGAGCCTCTGGATGTGTAGGAACCTTAATCTTGTTGTCTACCTCCGATTTTAAGCTTTGATCATCATCATAAGAAAATACATTTTCCCCAAGAAAGTAACTTTTATAGACTTATTTTCTCTCTTTTTTGTCATATTCGTAGGCAGTTTCTTGACCTCTGAACTCCATGTTAAGTGGAGAGTGCCTGTCCCTAAGAACTTTGTGCGTCTTCTTTAGAGGTATCTCCAGGGTCCTACAAATTTTCAGTTCCTCCCAAGTCATATGATCAAAGGAGAGTTGTTTACTCCTTTCCTGATCTGCATTCTTATCTGTGAGCAACCACAAGCACTCCTTTCGGTCCTTCATCTGCAAGTAGAAATCCCTCTCCACAGCTGCCACCAGCTTAGTCATGCCAGTGCTCCTTCTTGTCCCAGGGCCACCGCCCAGGACTTTGATCTAGATCATTTGCAGGATTCTCCCACCACTTGTGGGCTGAGAGCTCCCAAATCTGCCAGGCACAGCAGCAGTGACTACCACCACACTGGGGCTGGGACTGGAAGTGGTGCCAGACCATGTTCCTCTCTCACCTGGGTGACAGAGATTATCTACTCTCCTTTGAAGCTGTCTTTGACATTTGTGGGTTGAGAAGTCTGGAAACCATAGCACATGTTTCAGCACCCTGACACCTGCTCCAGTCCCATCTGTACTGCTGCAATCCATGCTGGGCTGTGTTCAACTCAGAGTCCAGTGCTACAGATCCCTCCTGTCAGTCTTCCAGATTTTCTTGGGCTCAAAATCTGTTTCACTTTCTCGTTTTGTGGCTTCTGCTCTACTAATTTCCCAGAGTCAGTTTTTACAGGTATTTTAGGGGTTTAGGTGGAGAATTCAGGCAGGTCCCTACTTCATCTCCACCATCTTGGCTCTGTACCCTCTATTTTATATAATTGAAGGATTATTTTCTTTTCCTTTCTTTTCTCCCTGAATACTTTATCTCAAAGTTGAAATTGATTTTGTTAGTGTCCTTTGTTTTATTATATGTCTTCCTTTTTGAACCACCTGCCCCCCTCTTTCTGTCTCAGTCTGTTTGCCTATTCAGGTTACTTTTACACAGAATTCATTTGTGTGAGAGAAAGATAAACCTTTTGGGTTTTTTACTTGCTTTAATTTTGATAAACAATTGCCAATTATAAGCAAAAAAAAATAATCCTTTTTTTGTCAGATTTTGAGTTCCATATTTTCTCACTCCTTCCTGTCACTCCTCCCCCTTCCCAATGAGAAAGCAAGGAATTTTATTTTGATTATACATGTGAGGTCATGAAAAACATATTTTGCTATTAACCTTGTTGCAAAATCAAGCACAAACTCAATAAAAACAGAAAGAAAGAAATTTTTAAAATGTTTCATAATGCAATTTTGAGGTTTTCTTGGCAAAATATTATAATGGCTTGCAATTTCCTTCTGCAGCTCATTTCACAGATGAGGAACTGAAGCAAAACAAGGTTAAATGATTTGGCAGGATTACATAGGTAATGAGTGTCTGAGGCCAGATTGGAACTCAGAAGATGTGCCTTCCTGTCTTCTGTACCATCACTTCATCCACTGTACCAGGTAGCTGCTCTGATACACACACACACACACACACATATACACACTTATACACAGACACATATATACACATACATATATGTACAATATACATATTTGTGTACATACATATATACACACATGCATATATGGGTATGTATATATATATATGGTATAATATAACAAATTATATATACACATATATATTTTTCACAATATAATTTTCAGGGACTCTGATACTTGAATAAAATTGTCCATGTTTTGTTCTTAGCTACCTATTATTTGGTTTGTTCATTCACTTAACTATTTATCTATTTATTTGTGTGTGTATGTAGTTGTGGTGGTTGTCCTTCATTTTAGAAGAAGATCATGCCATCAGAGAAATGATGACATGACTTGCACTTGACTTTGTTTTGAATGAGGGAGGATGTGCACGGTCATCAACCTCACTTTCTCCCCCTGAGCCATCTGGACCCAGTGAACAGATATTCATCAGGATAACTTCAGACAGCATAGTATGCAATGGGAGACCTTGGCTTTTTAGGTTAAAGCTTTTTCAGGTGCTGACTTAAAGTGAGATAATGCCTATTCAGTGAATAGGCCTCTTTAAAAAGTAGTAACAGGATGGCTCTTTTAATAAAAACAAACAGAAATAAATCACAATGGGAGGGGCAGGAGCTTCAGGTTTGTTGTGGTTTTGAGGAGAAATAGTTATTATGGACATTCACTGTAACACAGGAGGGTCCAAAAACAGCCTTTGAGTCGAGCTTGGGCAGGGACCCATAGTGGTTGAATCTATGGTCTTTAGAGTGCACTGAGTCTAAGGTTTTAGGGAAGATGAAAAGAAGGAAGGAAGGAAGCAAGGAAGCAAGGAAGGAAGGAAGGAAGAAATATAGCCAGTAAACCCAAGTTAACTGGAAAGCTTCTGGCCATCAAAACTTGCCTTCTTTTGGAGAAAAGGAAGAGGAGAGGTTAAGAGAGAAGATGAGCTGAGTTACTCAGTTGGTGGAATCCCCATTCAGGCAACTCGATCTACTCACAGGTTGTGTCCTCCTTTTGTTTTCAAAGAGGACTATGACATCAGAAAAATGACATAACTTGCACTTGACTTTGTTTTGAGTGAGGAAGGACTGTGCAAGGTCACCATCCTCAGTTTCTACTTCTCAGCCTTTGTGTATATGTACTTTTGTATGAATGTATGCATTTGTTTATTTACTTCCAGGTACTTGTTATGAAATGGCTCTATTTTGGAGTCACTTAGTCATTTCTTGAGACGTAATATTTATTTCTTTATTGTGTCTGTTTTTGCTTTCTATGTAAATCTATCTCTAGACTCAAAGGATAATTCCATACTTTTTCTTGTGGTCCGAGTCCAGATTTTCACACATTGGTCCATGTAGTATTTAGGTCTTATTTCTTTCTGACCCTCATTTCTTTTATGCTCTGGCCACTAGTTTCTAGTTTAACATGTGTTTCTATCCCCACAGTGTTAGAATGTTTTAGAATCTGCTAGAACATCCTTAGAAGATGCATAATTAGACGCACACACATACTTGCAAACATTTATGTATGTATGTATATACAGATTTTTCATACATACATATTTAACGTGGCTTTTAGTTGGTCTCCCATATACCTTATGGATCCAGTAGTTGTTTAAAACAGACTTTCTCTTTATCATGATTGCATTCTGATTTTTACTTTTTTGGGGGGGAGATTGACTTAAAAAAAATAGCATAGTATTTAATACCAATGATTCCAACAAATATGTTTTCTACCCCAATATTATACTGAAACTATTCTTTCAACTAATTTCCTAATTTTTTTTGAAATTTTCTTTAAATACATCACCTTACCATAACCATGATTTCTTTTTTAAAAAAAATTATTTCTTCAACTTTTTACATTCATTTTCACAAAATTTTGGGTTCCAAAACTTTCTCCCCTTTTTTCCCCTCCCCCATCCCAGTACACTGAGCATTCTAATTTCCCCTATCACCAATCTGTCCTCTCTTCTATCATCCCTCCCTTCTCTTGTCCCCAGCTTCTCTTTTGTCCTGTAGGGCCATATAACTTTCTATTCCCCATTACCTGTACTCCTTATTTCCCAGTAGCAAGAACAATGCTCGACAGTTGTTCCTAAAATTTTGAGTTCCAACTTTTCCCCATCCCTCCCTCCCCACCCATTCCCTTTGGGAAGGCAGGCCATTCAATATAGGCCATATCTGTGTAGTTTTGCAAATGACTTCCATTATGGTGGTGTGGTGTAAGACTAACAATATTTCCTTCCATCCTGTCCTGCACCCCATTGTTTCTGTGCTCTCTTTTGATCCTGTCCCTCCCCGAGTGTTAACTTCAAAATGCTCCCTCCTCTCATTGCCCTCCCTTCCATCATCCCCCCCACCCTGCTTATCTCCTTCTCCCACACTTTCCTGTATTTTAAGATAGGGTTTCATACCAAAATGTGTGTGCATTTTATCCCTTCCTTTAGTCGAATGTGATGAGAGTAAACTTCATGTTTCTTTTTTTTTCTCAGCTCTCCTCTTTGTCCCTCCACTAAAGAGTCTCCTGCTTGCTTCTTCTATGAGAGATAATTTACCCCATTCCATTTCACCCTCTCTCCTCCCACTACATTTCTCTCTCACCGTTTACCTTGATTTCTTTTAAGATATGATCCCATCCTATTGAATTCACTCTGTGCTCTCTGTCTCTGTGTGTGCGTGCATGTGTGTATGTGTGTGTGCGCATGCATACGTGTACATGTGTGTGCGTGTGTGTGTATATTTGTGTGTGTAATCCCACCAACTACCCAGACACTAAAAAATTTCAGGAGTTACAAATATTGTCTTTCCATACAGGAATGTAAACAGTTCAACTTTGGAAAGTCCCTTATGACTTCTCTTTGCTGTTTACTTTTTCATGCTTCTTCTCATTCTTGTGTTTGAAAGTCAAATTTTCTTTTCAATTCTGGTCTTTTCATCAAGAATTCTTGAAAGTTCTCTATTTCATTGAAAAACCATTTTTTCCTCTGAAGTATTATACTCAGTTTTGCTGGGTAGGTGATTCTTGGTTTTAGTCCTAGTTCCTTTGAGTTCTGGATTATCTTGCTCCATGCCTTTAGATCCCTTAATGTAGAAGCCGCTAGATCTTGTGCTATCCTGATTGTATTTCCACAATAC
>CM053771.1:371357828-371388239 GCA_028658325.1 Potorous gilbertii | reverse complement strand
CTGTTGAGTATTGTTCTTGCTACTAGGAAATAAGAAATACCGGTAATGGGGAATAGAAAGTTATCTAGCCCTACAGGACAAAAGAGAAGATGGGGTAAGGGAAGGGATGGATGACAGAAGAGAGGGCAGATTGGTGATATGGGTAATTAGAATGTCCAGTGTATTGGGGAGGGGGGAGGGGACTAATGGGGAGAAAATTTTGGAACCCAAAATCTTGTGAAAATGAATGTAAAAAGTTAAATAAATTTATTTAAAAAAAAAATAAAGCAAAATGAAAACAAAAAAAAGTATTTAATAATTGCTTTTAAAACAGTGATTCATTCTTTTTTTTCTTTCATTCATTCAACACCAACAAATGTTTCAATACATTTTAAAATAAGTTCTATGTATGTATGTATGTATATGTTTATATACACATATATGTATATAATATCTATATTTTAATGCATTACATGTTACTATATACCAATATTTCTAAAACTGTGATGAATATTTCTACTAAATGAGAATATAAATTATTCATTTGTATTGTTTTATATGCTTTCAAACCCCCAAATGGAATGTCTGGTTGAAAATATAATAGGTATATTTTTATCCAGGTTTTGAGAACATTGTTTTAATATTTTTTAACTGAGTGAAAAATAGAAAGACTACTTTCCATTTGAGGTGGCAATTATTATCTTTACTTCAAGTCAGGGTAATATCCACAATAACTTTGAATTGTTTAAAATGATTCTCTAATTTTTACTAGGTATTATCTGGGCAAACTTTGCGTGTAAATGGCTCTATCTTTCTCAATATAGATATAGATATATGGATAAACATTTGGATATCTATGTACATATACATACAATTATATACATAAATATATATATATGTGTGTGTATGTATACACACTTGTGTGTACATGAATGCACAGAGACTCACAGACACATCTGTATGTGGCAATATAAATATGAGTTTCAGGAAAGACTTGAAGTATAAAAAATTATTGTTTATTTTCTTCTGCCATTGTCTTACTCTGATTCCTATTTATGCTGTCAAGATGCCTGTGAGTTCACAAAAGATGTTATGTTGACAAAGCACAAGCTTTTGCAAGTCTTACAAAGCAATAAAAGCTTTGAGTATAGGTCTGTGGATGCATGACACAACTTCTAAATGTGGAACAGTGTAGTTCCAAAATTAAACAGCAATATGAAAGTTCAACTATTTTGTTTCCTTAAGTTTCTACCCAGAAATCACAGAATTGGAAGACTCAAATTATCATTAAAGAAAATGGATTGTTTACCATAGGTTTCCAAAGGGTGTGATACTGCTCCCTGGGGACACTGTAGTGATGAGGGACAATAGCAGTCTCTGGTTCAATTGGGGATATTGAATAAAAATAAGGAGGAGATAGAAGCATAAAGAGAGAAGAGAAGAAAATTTTGAAAAAACCTGTCATACATGACTGTATAACAGTAAAAGTCACAGTGATTCAATATTTTCCAAATAAACACACAAAATAAAAGTTAAAACTGACAGGTCTTAATAAGCAAGTATTGACTGAAGAATGTCACACATTGTTGAAAAGTCCAGCATATATCAGCTCAGATATATGTGCAATGACTTGTTTACAGTACACTACTATATGGTTACAGGACACAATATTGCATCATCAAAATTTCAGTGCGGGAAAACCCCTCACAAATTTACAATAAATTATTTAATAAAAGACCGATCATTTAAAAATATATTTAAATTTTTTAAATGATTCAAATATAAAACATATTAAAGGGATAAAGAAAGTAGATTTCCAGGGGGGCATTATGAATTTTTTATTGAAAAGGAGGTGGAAGGCCAAATAAATTTGGGAACCTCTGGTCTATGCTATTGTGGGTCAGATAGGGACACAGTAGATAAACTCCTGGATCTAAAGTCAGGAAGATTTAGCTTCCTGAGTTCACATCTGGAGTCAGATGTTTACTAATTGTGTAATCCTGAGCAAGTCACTAAATCCTATTTGTCTCACTTTCCTCATCTGTAAAATGAGCCAAAGAAGGAAATAGAAAAAATACAAATAGGATTATGAAGAGTTGGAAATAACAGAAATGAATGAACAACACAACAATTGTATTAATGATGAAAACAAAACAAAACAAACAAAAAAAGCCACAGAACTCCATTTCTAATATTTCCCCAATATTTAATCCTTTCTTATTTTCAGAGAAACAGTGTGTATGGTGGAAATAGTTTTCTATATGGATTCAGAAGACCTGGATTTGAATCGTAATTTTTCTATTTACCATGTGGGTGATAAAAGGAAAATAACTTTTTCTGAGTCACAATTTCCTCACTTGTAAAATAAAGGAAATTGACTAGATATCTAAGGCCCTTTCTACCTCTAAATTCTATAGCCACATGAATCCTTCTCACTATTTCCTAAACCTATCCCCAATATTTCTGTCATCTGCAGAAATATTAAAAGGTCTGGAAAGATTTTTTCCTGCTTATTATTTCATTCTCACCTACCTTCTAATAACCCTTCAGCTATTTGAAGACAGTCCATTAGAATAATGGATATCTCACTAAGTCATGAAATGTTTCATGTTTAATGTTTTAGCCTGGTATTGTTCTGCATCCTTTTCTTTTATATGTAATGGATTTTTTATGAAAATTTAGTATTCTTGGATCTTTCATTTGTAGGCAACGATGAAAAAATACTCTAGTTATTATTAACTCTTAACCAGTTGAATCAAGAATGTAGTTGAATAGACTTATGTAGGCTTTTTCTATTATATGGGGATTATAAAATTACAGCAGTGATGAGGAATGAAATATTCAATATAAACTCTGCTGGGTCAGATGTGAACAGGATTGTCAGTCTTACACTTCCCAAGTGAGTACTTTCCTCCCCACAAAGGGGGAAATATTTATATTATTTCTAGAATATTTTATTAAATATTCTAGAAGAGTCTTGACCACCAAAAGAAGCACAAATAAGATATTGTTAGAAGCATATCTGATACTAAGCTCATCTCAAACAATGCTAGTCAGCTTTCATATCATAGAAGACATTTATTGTTCAATATACCAATTTTTAGTGGACCGTAATGCCTATAGGATTTTAGATCTGTAGCTAGAAGGGACCTTCAGGTACCTGATCTAATCACTTCATTTTACAGATGAAATTGAGGTACAAAGAGGTTAATTGACATGTCCAATTACGTAGACAACTGGTGGCAGAATCAATATTTAAACATATCCTCTGACTCCTAATCCAGTATTCTTTTCACTATACCACTTTTTCTCTACTCATCATTGCCATTTGAAAAGATAAGAATAAAATGAAAACAGAATTCAGTGACAATCAATACCCAACTTGTTGATGTGGAAACATCCATCTGAATTTTTCCTATGCTAATGTCATTCAACATTGAACAGCTCTCTTTTGGCTTCCTTGAGGACTGTAGCCCACTGGGATCTCACCCTCCTTTGAACATATGATTCTAATTGACTGTAGTACTCACTTGGCACTTATGCTGCCCAGAGAGTTTCCTTTTATTGCTTCTGTACTTGTCATATGGGAATGTCGAGGTTTCCTCTCACTGGGCTATTAAGGTCCTTAAAGTTAGAGAACTTTCCTTGCACTAATTTAGAATGTGGACAGAATCTACTTCAATGTTACACAAAATAAATGCCCCATAAAGAATGGGGGGGGTGAATAGAGTAATCCTCTTTCATTATGGGAATGCTTATTATCATCAGCAAAGACTGGGAAGTTAGCAATCCTGTGAACCCTGACTGGCATTACGGCTACACAATAATTTAGATACTGCCGAACAATTTTCATACTTGCAATTGCAAGCAGACAATCCATAATTGCCATGTTCATTTTTTCAAGAGAGTTTAAAACTTTTATTTGATTTTAATCATTTAGTCCTTCTCTTTGAAAAATGTCAAACTTCTCTACATAAGTCCTTAAGAGAATCCCTCAGATTTTGACCTGTGACTGCATTGCTAAAGGAAATGGTATATGTATTCAGATAAAATACTGCACTAATAGCAATTTTAATGCAATCGACTTCATGATTGCACAGATAAAGGTCACAAGTAAACACTTTGTTCACAATTATACATTTAAATATGCCCTTTTATCTGTACTTTTTTCCCCCCAGGCAGCATACAAGGGACTAAGGAAAATAACTGTCTAAATATGTCATTAAAAAAAAAACAAGATCGTTTCAAAGTGTATTGCTTAGTTATGGACAATAATTATTCATATATGGCACTGGTAATATGAATATGATATTTTGCCTTAGAGGAGAAAGTGTCTCATACCCCTTTTATAGTTTAGCTGTATCCTAGATGACAGTCTCTTTTTGGTTTCTGGACTTCTGTCCCTAAAAATCCAATGCTAATTACAGCATTTGAAACAAATGGGAAAAGAATTAAGTCAAGGAGAAAGAGCTAGAAAATATTTCAAAAGTCAAGATTTCTAATTTATCTTTCCTTGATTTTCTATTCTTAATATAGTATACACTGAGATAAATTAATGCTGCTTAGGTTACTGGTTCCTTTGGGGGCATGTATCACCCAACTACTAGCCTGTCTACAACAGCTCTTCTGATTTTCTTCATGCCTTGAAGCTGGCTACTACACAGTGACGCAAATGAGAAAGATTACTGGACGTCAGAGGTCAATCAGCCCTAGTGAGCTAACAGCCTTCACCTGACCAAGGAGATTAGTCCTGACCCCTATTCTTACCCATAACTGACCTTGCTGATAAATCCAGATTACTAGAAGGGAAGACGAACATGACGGTGTTGATATGGACAATATTATGGCAGATTTGCTACTGCCATTGCTGTTAAATATTTCACATCTAGTATAAATTAAGTGATCTGCCTGAGAATGGAAAATAACCCTTAGGGCAAAGATCCTTTACTGGGATCTACATATTAAAAAAACAAATAAAAACAACTTACCATTTTCAATTTAATTGGTTTACTTTATTGTCCTATTAATTTTATTTTCTGCCATTTAAAACATCCTTTTCAGAAAAGAATACGTAGTTTTTGCCTGATAATCAAATCAAATAAAAGCCCTATTAAGAACCCCTGCCCTAGAGTGATTAGACGTGGTTATGGAAAAATTAATCAAACAATAAGGATTCATTAAATGACTAGAATATTCCAGATACTATGGAAGGATATCAGAAATGAAATGGCCAAAATGAAACAGCCCTTCTCTTCAAGAAGCTGACATTCTATGAAAGAGGTACATGTGTAAAGATACACATACATGAATATGCACATATTTTTGCACATATATACATACATCTGTCTGTATACATACACATACACACATATATACACAATCAATGCAATATCATTTGGAGAGAGAAGGTACCAGCAGCTGTTCCCCATATTAACAATTTGATATCTGGATGGTCTTAATCTCATTGGCCTCATACTAGGAATTATTCTCAAACATGGCTAGACATCTTCTATGATTTCTTGAGAGCAGAGAAGCTAGTGGCAGAAAATATTACTTCATTAGATATCTTCCCAGGAGACAGGGCAAATAAATAGCACTACTCGAGAAAATTCCCAAGACACTTTACAGTAAAGTTCTTCACTTCTTCAGGCTAACCTGAAATTGATCCTTCTTCAAAAACAACTAAATAGAGCAAAATTATCTGCCAGGAAATCACCATATTTTCAGCCTCATTGAATATCACAAGTACTACCACTTAGGTATGCCTTCAGGACAGTAGTAAAATTACAGAGTACTTTGCTGCATCCTAACATCTCCTCAGGGCAACGATAATTACATTATTAACAAGACAGACCAATCTGGGAGAGGCTTTCATTCACTGGATTGAAGTGAATTACTCTGTTGTCCAGAGAGGATAAAGTAATAAGAAGAAAATCACTTCTCAGTAGGTACAAGAAAAAGAAGTTATTTAAAACAGGGCCAGATCTTTCTTCCAAGAGTTATTATTCTTAGCACCATTTCTCAAGATCCATAGCATTAGTGCAGCCAGATAATGCAGTGAATAGAGCACCAGTCCTGGAGTAAAGAAGATCTGAGTGCATATCTAGCCTCAAACACTTACTAGCTCTGTAACTCTGGGCAAGTCACTTAAACTTGTTTACTTCCATTTCCTCATTTGCAAAATGAGATAGAGAATGAAAAGACTAATCACTCCAGTATCTTTTCCAAGAAAATTCCAAAACGGGATCACATAAAGTGAGAAATGACTGAACAACAACTCTTGTATTAGTGCGAGGTCAGATCCAAGGTTGACTCCCTAGTGGTCAGGACATGAGGATTCCTATAGGTTTCCATGTTTTCTTGATAACCAAACACTTGTGGTAAAGTTAGTGCACTATTTTATGTAAAAATAACGCATCATGGAAAATTAGCCTCAGTAAGGAAGAATTAGATTCAAGGTCTACCTGGAACCTGGGAAAGTAGCTGAATTTCTCAGTGACTCGGGTAGCTCTTTAAACCATACCTACACAATTTAGCAGTAGGTGGGAGTCAAAATTAAAACAGGCTAAACTTTTTTGGACTGCAGATAAGTTTTAGAGACTCACTTTCCAAGTAAACATATGATTAATGATTAAACTGTTTTGTAAATAAATCATATTGAAATAAAGGAAATCTCAATTAATATCAGTTAATTAAACTCATTACTTAATTTTTATTTACTATGAAATCACATTAAAGTTTTAAAAAAGTACTTTGCTAAGTAGTATGTTATAATAAATTTTCAAGTTTTCTTAATTTTTACATTGCATAATGACTGAAAACAAAACAAAAACATGACTCTCCTCTCAGACTAGAGACATACTTGATGATGATTGGTTGCCCTGGATCATATGACAAACAGAAATGAGTGTCTGCCAAGTTATGTGATAGGGACAATAGTGACTAGTGGAAGGCAGGTTAAGAGGGGCATGGACAAAGCATTCATTGCATCTTTACTTTCTCTCATATTTTCTACATTTTTCATGGGCCCCAAGCAGCTTGAACCATATGTCCTGTTGGGCTGCTCTAATCTATAAAATGCAAAGCAAGTGCAAATCAGTCCTGTTAGGCAGAGTTTTCACAGCTGAAGCTCCTTTACACTGATGAAATCAGAACACAATACTTCTGTCAGGAACTGAATAATATTATTAGTCATAAGTTTTCTGGAATTACAGTCACAATGTGTTAGCACTGTATAGAATAGGTTAGTCATTTTATGGGGAAGTTTTATTTATTTTTTTGTTTTCAAAGTTGCTCTTTTCTATATTGTTTTTCGGATCTATAATTGTTCTTATGATTTTGCTTACTTCATTTGGTTTCAGGTTATACAAATCTTCTCAGTTTTCTCTGAAACCATCCCTTCCAATATTCATACAAAGAATAAAAATATGTTTTTTGGACATAGCAGTGTCAGAGTTAGTTTTAATTTATTCATTTTTTAGTTTTTACTTTCTAATGAGGTAATCAGGGGGAGAGAGGAAAAGCTTAATTAAGAAAAATAAAATTTAATCAGCAATATGATCATTCTGTCTCTCTAGAGATGTCTTGTCCAGACTTATGATTTTCTATCTGTCTACCTATGATTCTGTCTGTATATGGCTAGTTAAAAAAAAAAAAAAAAGACCTTTCCTCAATGGAGGTGCTCGATACCTTTGAAAGAATCATTATCTTTCCTAAAAACAATCCAACGTATTCTCTTCCATTACTATCCATATCTCTGTGTCCATTCTTAATGTCTGCCCAAGATATATCGATGGATATATTAAATCATATATTTTTCATACAATAATGAGAGAGACAGAAACCAAAATGCTGATGCTAATAAGAGAGTACAACAGGAGGAAAAGTTATCATGGATTATACCTGACAGGGTTGTCAATCAAGTAAGGGGTTTTTGCTTAGTTTTGTTTCACAGATGGTGAGACATGGACATATTTGTAGGGAACAGAGAAGTGGAGAGTAGATAGCGAGATTTTGGAGATAAGAGGAGAAGGGACATTAGAGGGGAAGAGAGGACAAAATTTAATGGGATCACCTGTTCATATAAAAGCATTGAAGTTGTATGAATGATGTCAAATGAGGAGGAAGGTATAAAGAGGAAGCTTTCGGTTAATGGCTTCTACTTAGTGAAATTTATGGTATTGTTCTTAGCTGAATGAATGGGAAAGGGGGTGCTATGAAGGGTTCAAGGAATAATGAAAATGTTTTTAAATGTCATTGTAATGAATTAGTGTCTCATATTCACATTATAATAATCCAAAAGTAATTTGAAAATTTAATTTAGATATTGGTGTGGGACCACTAATATCTTTAGCATCTTAATGAAGTTAATAGGATCTTTTTGAGTTACATTCTCCCATAGAACCACAGCAATGGAACAGGTGTAAACATATATGTGAAAATCAAACACATCAGGCAAGATATTACTTGTTCTCGGACACAGAAGTCTTTAGTGCCAGAAATAAGCAAAAATAAACAATGTGAACCACACTTAAAAGAACTCGAATAATATTCCTAACAACTTACTTGTTAATAAAACCCATAGACTGTTTTAGTAAATGGAATCAACATCTTGCCACTTATCATTTATTTGACCAAAGTTGTCCTTTTGTTACATGTATTTGTTTTTTGTGTGTGTATGATCTTTTGCCACTTTAAGTTTTGCTGCTTCTACATTAATGGATCAGAGGTCTTGTAATATTATATTCTGGAAGGCAAAGGAACTAAGACCATGACCAAGAAAGCCTACAAAACTGAGTATCATCCTAAAAGGGAAAAAATTGATATTTAATGAAATTGAGAACTTTCTCTTTTTGGGTTTTCTTTTCCTTTTTTATTAGCTAATTTCTTTATTTTTAGTTTTCAACATTCCAATTCATAATCTTTTATCTTAAATTTCTTCCACTTCTATCGCCTTCCTTCTTCCCAAGATGGGATGCAGTCTGATACAGGGTCTGTATATGCACTCATATTAAACATATTTTCACATGAGTAATATTGTAAAGAAGAATTAGGACCAATAGGAAGAAACACACAAAAAAAGACACAAAACAGCAAAGAAAAAAAGGAGAGAACAAATAGTATACATCAATCTGCATTCAGACTCTATAATTCTTTGGATGTGAACAGCATTTTCTGTCATGAGACTTTTGGAGCTCTCTTACATCATTGCATTGCTGAGAAGAGTGAAGCCTGTCAAAATGACTCATTACACAATGTGTCTGTTGTTGCGTTCAGTGTTTTCCCAGTTCTGCTTACTTCACTCAGCATCAGTTCATGTAAAACTTTCCAGGTTTTTCTGAAGTTCACCTGTTCATCATTTCTTATACAGCAAGAGTATTTCATTGTGTTTGTAGACCACAACTTGTTCAGTCATTCACCAGTTGATGGGCATCCTCTCATAAATAGAGAACTATCAAGCATTCCTGAAGAAAAGACCTGAAAAAAAGCTGAATAGATATTTTAACATTCAAACAGAAGAGTAAAGAGATGTACTGAAAGTAAACAGAAAAGACATGATAAAGAATCTAACAAAGTTAAACAGTTTACATCCTACGTGGGAAGATGATACATATAACTCCTAAGAAATTTTGCATCATAAGGGCAGTTAGAAGAAGTGAAGTTAGACATGTGGTAGGGGTGGAAACTTAATAGTCTGGAATGATATTTTTAAAATAATAATAAATTTAAGGGTGATAAATACAAAACTCAACAAGAGCATGAAAAGGTAAACAGGAAAAAATAAACATGTTATTGAATAAGATGAAACTGTTTATATCCCTACATGGGGACATAATACTCATAACTCTTGAGAACTGTATCTTAAGTAGGGCAGCTAGAAGGAGGATACATAGGAAGAGTGTGACAGAAAAGGGAAATGATAAATGTTGGAAAGGAAGTATGAAAATCGAGACACTAATACCTTATTTTTTGTATTGTGAAGTGATCAAGTAATTCTGGAGAGCAATTTGGGATGATGCTGAAAGAACAATAAATCTGTGCATATTCTCATGCTCTAGTAACACCAGTACTAGGTCTACACAGATTAAAGAGATAAAAAACACCTGGAAGAAACATTTGCAAACATTTACAGTATCTCTTCTTGTGATGGCTAAGAATTTTAAGCTGAATATATGTCAGTAAATTGAGGAATGGCTATGCAAGTTGTCGTATATGATTCTGATGGAATATTCTTGTGGCATAAAAATCAATGATCATCATCATTTCAGAAAAAATCTTGAAAGATGTATACTAACTGATGTAGATTAAAGTGAACGGAAACCGAATATTGTAGATAGTAACAGCAATATTGCATAACGATCAACTATGAATGACTTAGCCACTGTCAGCAATACAAGGATCTGAGACAATTCCAAAATATGCATGATGGAAAATGCCATTCACTTCCAGAGAAAGAAGTATAAAAGATTGAAGTATGCTCTTTTTCACCGTTGTTACTTTTTTGGTCTGTTTTCTTTCATACCATTACTAATACGACAATATGTTTAGTGTGATTGCCCATATATAACCCATTCCAAATTGCTTGCAGTCTCAGGGAGGATTTTGGGGAAGAAGAAAATTTGAAAGTAATTTTAAAAAAGAATACTTGTTTTTTATGTAAAATTGGAAAGATTAAATGTTGTTCAAAAATATCTCCATAATAACATCTCAATTCCTCTTTAATTTACTCTTACTTTTCTATAAGTTCATTCATTGTGGTGAGGGAAGACAAAATCTCCAATCCTTTAAATATTTTTCCTACTACTTCAATTTATTAACTCTGCATTAGTTCCAAAAAGTATGCCTCTAATTTTCTTTTGTTACAGTATAATAATATTCAAATTCTTCAACTGTCCAGACATTTCAGAAAAAATGGACTCCTTTTTAATTTTATTTTCTGTTCTCTTTTGTCATACAAAGTTTGCCAAAATCTGTTATATTCATGAGGTTTGAATACTGCCTTTGATTTTCTCATATAATAAACCCAAAATATGAGTGATGTGTCAATGAGAATAAATATTTAAGTAATATTTCTCAAATATTTCGAAATTATTTTTCAAAATGACTGCTGTTATGCCCAGCTCCTATGGTGTATTGATACACCTTTATTGCAAAATCTCTCCAGTGTTGACTGCTTTCAATTTTTGTCACTTTGGAAAATTTTCTAAAGATGAAATAAGCCTTAGAGTAATTTTCAGGTAGATTTCTTTTTTTCCCCTGATGGACCAGTTTTATTTGGTTACTCATAGTTTTCAATTCTTTTCAAACCTTATCTCTTTGTTCAATGGCTATGGCTTTTATATTAATGACAATTCTCTATAAATCTTTTGTATTAAAATTTTATGATACATATGCACTTGTATGTGTTTGTGTGTATACCTCAAAGATAGTTTTACTTAATAATAGTATTTTTCTATTTGAATTGTTTCCATTCACATAAAAAGATTTTCATTAATTTTAGGAAAAGAAATGTTTATTTTGTCTTTCATGATTTCATTTCTTTACTTTTGTGCTTAAAAATTCTCCTCTCACTTGTGATCTAGATTCTAGAGAATAATTTGAAACTGTGAGCTATAAAACTGTGCATACCCTTTGATTAAGCAATACCACTACTAGGTCTGTATCCCAAAGAGATCATTACAAAGGGAAAAGAACCTACATATACACATGTGGTGGCAAAGAATATAATAAAATACTATTGTGCTGTAAGAAATGATGAGCAGGGGGATTTCAGAAAAAAAAAAAACATGGAAAGGCTTTACATGAACCGATGCTGAGTGAAATGAGCAAAATCAGGTATGGTGACAGCAACATTGTTTTGTCAACAACTTTAATAAACTTAGCCCTTCTTAGCAATAAAATAATCTAAGACAATTCCAAGTGACTCATGATGGAAAATGCTATCAATATACACAGAAAGAATTGTGGAGTCTGAGCATAGATCGAAACATACCATTTTCTCCCTTTTTTTCTTTCTCGTAGTTTTTCCCTTTTGCTCTAATTTTTCTTTCTCAACAGTACTAATGTGGTGATATGTTTAACATGAATAACCTATATCAGATTATTTGGTTTCTCAAAGAGCAGAGTTGGGAGAAAGGGAAGGAGGGAGAAAAATTTGGAGCTAAACGTCTCATAAAAATGAATATTAAAACTATGATTGCATGTAAGTGAGAAAATACTATTAAAAAATACGATTTGCCTTCCACATAAACTGGCCTGTTTATTATTCTCAAGTCTTGGTGGTTTGTTTTTCACCTCTTCTTTCACATTCATCCAGATTCAGGTCCCATGTCATCTCCTAAAAACATTTCCTAGTTTCTTTGGAATCTAGTGCTTTCTCCTTTCTATGTAATTTAGCAAGTATATATACACACACATATATATGTATATATATATATATACATATATATACACACACATATACATATATGTGTATATATACACATATACGTATATATACACACGCACACACACATATATATATATATATATATATATATATATATTTATGTATGTATGTATATGCTCATTTGCTTACATTTTGTATCCATTCCCAAATATCCTGGGGTAAGAAACTCTTTTTTCTTTCAGTTCCCAGTACAACATCTCAACATAAAAGGTAATTAATTATTGGAAGTGATAGGATACGACTAGGTGATGATGAAAAGTGCTTTGTTTAACTTCATTTTCTTTAGAGGGAGTTGTGGACACATTTCAAGACATCAAAATTTAACCATTGTCATTATAAAATTGTATTTGTTATATGCAATCATGTCAGTAAATCACATAGATTCAATTACTGTTTTCATAGATGATTCAGGAGATGTTCAGGGAGAATTGCTATGACCAGAAAATTCATGACACAGTAACTTACCTAGCAATGAATCCATTTGAGATTACTTAGACTGGTATTTCAAAAAGAGATGGATCTTTGGCTACAAAGTCTGGAATTAAAGCTTTTCCAGCTTGGAATGCCCTGGAAAACTCCCGGCCTCTGCCTCCATGATAACCTCCACTGGGGAACCAAAGGAAGGCTATAATCATTGTATAGATCAGAAACAAATGTGAATACAGCTTGGAATCATGTGGTATAAAAACCTTCTAATGATGTTCACAGCTTGCCTTACTATATACCAAGTTCACAGTGAAATTCACTATACCTCACTCACTCTAATATCAAATTCAGCTATCAATCTGTATCTTCACAAACATTGAAGCACAAACCATAAGAAAATAGTAATAGAAATAGTTGCTGTATCTCTAAACTTATCATATGGCATCCTTGCATTCTTATTCCTCTTCCTATCTTTCTCACACAGGCATCATCTAATAATGGCGAATCTTCTAGATATAAACCTCTTAGAACTAAGAATGATTCTCTAATAAGAGACCTAATCAGACTGAGACTCCAGATCTTTCTAACTTTAATAATAACTTTAGGAGATAAATCTTATCTTTAGTGTGCAATATTGGTATACCCATTTTACAGATGAAAAAACTCATACTAAGATAATTGTTTTGCTCTAGTGAGTATCCAAATTTGAACTCTCTACATTCCACATAGAGTGAAGTTTTGTCTATACTGTACTACTGAAATGATTTTTATTTAGATAATTACAGTAAACTATGTGGTTTCAAAGCTTTTTACATTTATGATTTCACTTTCTACTTACAGTTACCCTCTCAAACTAGTTATTTATCAGGTAAATTTAATTTAAATATAGGACTTTAAGTGCAATTCCATAACGGAAATATTATCTGTTCCCTGATAATTATTTTACTCTTTAGTTTTAGCTATATCTAAATATTTTATTATTAGGGTTATTATGCATCTTTAATTTTTCTAGAATGCATGACTACTAATATTTGCCAGATGAGTAAATATTTGATGTAATAATAGCAAAGACAAGCATTTTATAGCTACCCAGACTTCTTGAAATATATTATTTAACTTGAAGTTCACAAAAAACCTGTGAAGTAGGCTGGTTAGGTGTAATTGTAACCTCTTTATATATAAGGAAACACACTTTACTAGTAAATGGAAGAACTGAGACTTGAACTCATTTAATTTTTTTTTGATTCATATATTAGACTGAATTAAAGTCCATATATGTTGTAAAAATGTGACTGCCTCCTGCAGCATTTTTTTCTTAACTGAAAAATAAGCATACTTGTAAGGCAGCATGACATAAAAGATGGAGAGCTAGATTTGGAGCCTTAAAGAGCTGTATTCAAGTATTCCTTCTCACACAAGTACTGTGTGATTTGGGTCAACTCTCTAAGAATATATATTGCTGAAGTGTTGAACTTTTTTAGTAGTACTTTCTTCATTTGGGGATAAAATGACAGGACCAGTTTCTTAATGTCTATGAAATAAGCAACTGATTCAACTCGATTTAGACTGTATGAGAGAATTTATTTTATTTTACAATAATTATACTGAGAAGCACTTGGAATAAAAATTTAAATGGACAGATCTTTCTCATTCAGTAAAAGGTCCATGTGACCAGCTTAAATCACATGGAAACCTAAGGCACATGTGGTGGGAGAAGCTTGCTGAACAGGTGGAACAGGAAGATGAAGGAGAACTGGGAGCAAGTAAGTACATTTGAGGCAGAGGATAATGGTTGCAGGAAGGCACAGCAAGACTTAGTCTCATAAATATTTTCTTCTGAGAAGGCCCCAGTAGAGTGGGAGAGGCTTGGGAAAAGTTTTGCCCACTTCAGTGGCCATGTGTATTGATTTCTTGGCTACCAAGAGAGATTTAGCTTTCTAGCTCTGGGATTTGTTTTTTGTTTGTTTATTTGTTTTTTGTTTTGTTTTTGTTTTCTATATCTAAAATGGGTTTTTTTCTGTCTTCTATATGGAGAGTATTTTGTACTTTGTGATTGAGAACTATGCCAGCATGCCAGTCACTGCCAGTGCTGTGAATATTGCTTTGGTGATATTTTAGTGTCAGTAACAAGATAGCAGGGTATAAAATCTATTTTTGGAATCAAAAAGGATTTAGAGAAAGAAATTAATATCCCAGGTTGGGATGATTTACTGTATTTTTCCCTTGTAAGGTAATGGGCTGAAAACATTGGACTCTATGAAAGCTGGGAAGTAAAGATACAGGAGGGAGAGCCTGGAGACTTGGAAAGCTGTTTGCAAGAAATTTCTATTAGAACATGGAAGGAGTTGACAGGGGTAAGAGAGGCTGGACTTTATTATCAGATTACTTTATTATATGTAAAAGTAAAGAGGAGCTGCTTAAGGAAAAAATTCAGATTAAAAAAGAAATAGCCAGTTTGCATGAGAATTCTCAGTCTTCATGATAATAATAGGTTCATATGATCTGCTTAAATCACCTTGAAATCTAAGTCACTTGCGGTGGGAAGAGTTTGATGATCAGGTGGAACAGAAAGATTAGAGTAGAACTGGGAGGAAATGAATGAGGGTGGGTGGGGCTGAGGAGAGAGGATGCAGGCAGGTAGGTATGGAAAGGCTAAGGCTTATGAGTGTTTGCTTCTGAGAAGATCCTGGCACAGGGAGGAGGCTTGGGAATGGCTTTGCCCCTGTGGTGATCATGTTTGTTAACTACTTGACTACCACAAAAGATTTAGCTTTCTGATTCCATAATTTGGCTTTCTGGTGTCTAAGTAAATACTTCCCTTCTACCTTCTATAAGGAGAGAATTTTGTACTTTGTGAATGAGAACTATGCCAGCATATTCATAGTCACCACCAGTGCTATGAATATTGCTTTGGTGATACAGTTTTGTAGTGCAGTGGCAAGATTGTTGGAATTAGAGACTAAAGATCTGGTGAAAACAAACTATTTCTATCCAACTTTGTTTCTCTTTTTAGTTTCAATCTGCTTAATTGCCAACAACTTCTGTAGATATATTTTTTTTAATTTAGTAGTTATTTCAGTAGTTTATTAGAAAAATAAGTATCTGGGCTGGTTTGGTGCCATACAGAAGTGTTGCTTGATGACATACTTTCATGCAGAGAAAGGGTTTAGAATCTAGTCTTACACGTATTGGAATTCAGCTGTGAACTCTTCTTTACCTTATAAATCCATGAGGATTTCTTGGCAAAGATACTAGAGTGGTTTGCCATTTCCTTTTCCATTGGATTAAGGCAAGCAGAGTTTAAATGAACCCCAGGGTCATAGTAAGTGTCTGAGTCAAAATTTGAACTCAGGACTTCTGGACCTCAGAAGGCCCAGCACATTGTCCTCAGAGCCACCTAGTTGCTTCAGCCTTAGATTAAGTTTAAATATTATTCAGGATTTAAAGTATTAAAAGGATTGACTTAATTTAAAGATCTCATTTGCTTCTTAATAATCTTTGCTTTGCATTGTTTGTTTCATAGCAATTTATTGTTTATTACATTTGTATGTAATGAGGATTTTGTTTTATTTTTCAGTTTTTCATTTCTCAAGATCCATGGCCATGGTAATATCTAGTTTCCAGGTGTTAGACAATAATTCCCAGAATGGTCCCAAATATCCGAGATAAGAATTCACAGAATCATAGTGAGAGGCAGCCCTCCTGAGGCTACACCATGAGATAAGGGGTGACAAAATGTGATATTTACTATGGCTGCACAGAACGACAATATTGCTAAAGTTAACCTGTGAGTTTAATTTTGGCATGATGCCTTCTTTGTCTGTTGCCCTATAAAGCAAGTGGGTGCTAGTCAGTGAGTGGGGAATTTCTATGTGCCTTGACTGTCCACCATCAAGACTTGAGAGGAACCGAAAAGGGAATATGACAGTGCAACATTATGTGTGCCTCAACTGGCCCCCATTGAGGGTTCAGAGGATTTAGGGAAGTGCACAAGCTGTGTCTGTCTCAATTGACTCCCTCAAGATGTAGAGATAGTTTTTCCCTGCCTTCATACCAGTCCCTGAGAGAAAGGATGTTAGGGAATGCTATAGGAGTTAGTACTATCATTATTAGCAACTCCTTTTGAGAAGATTAGAGTAGAATAAAGTAAGATTGGTAACCCCTCTGAAGCCATTTCCATGTCCTTCCTATCTGACCAGATAAACAGTGAACCTATTAGAGGCTGCTGCACAAGACCTCCAGTGCCTCCCATGTGGTATCTGTGAAACAAAGATCAAAACAATTTTGTAGATATTTATTCAGAAACCTAGAATTTTGAAGTAGAATTAGTGTTTAGATATTTCCTCCCTATCAAATAATATTTGATAATTATTCTTATTACCTCAGAAAACAAAAGACTGACAATCATCACAACCAAGAAAGCAAAAATACTTCTTTTTCCAGTTATAATATAGATGATTTTTTAAGGTTATAAGTTAAATTCAATAACTAAAACTATCTAAGGGCAGAGACAAGATGGTGGAGTAGAAGTGGGAACTTGCTAGATTCTCCAACCAAACCTCTCAAAATTCCTATGAAAAATTACCCTAAAATTCTAGAGCAGCAGAAGCCACAACATGGTTTGGCAGGGTATGATTTACATGCTTTAGAAGACTTTGGGTTGGAAACAAAATAAATAAGCACAATCTCTCCTGGAAAATGTATGAGAATCCCTAAAAATCATTTTTTTAAAGAATCAATTTATTTTCAATATTTTATTTAATTTATTTTATTATAAAAATTGTTATTAAAATTATTATAAAATATTGTATTATTTATTATAAATAATATTTATTTTATTTTATTTAAATATTTTAAATATTCAATTCCACAAAATTTTGAATTTCAAATTTTCTCCACATCTCTTCCCTTCCCCTTTCCCCCTCAAGATAGAATGAATTCTGATTGCCCTTTCCTCCAATCTGCCTTTCCTTTTGTAACACCCTTCCTTATCACCTTTCCTTCTATTTTCCTGTAGGGAAAGATAGATTTCTCTGCACCTTTACCTATATGTAGTATTTCTTTGTTACATGTAAAAAACAATATTTAAAATTGTTTTTTAAAACCTTCAGTTTCATATTCTCTTCCTTTCCACCTCCCCACCCACCCTCATTGAGAAGGCAAGCTATTCAATATAGTTATACACAGGTAGTCATGCAAAACACTTCTGTAACAGTCATGTTGTGAGAAACTATCCTGTCCGATCCTCCATTAATTCTATGCTCTCCTTTGATCTGTCCCATTACCCAACTGTTTCCTTCAGATTACCTCTTCTGCCAATCTCCCATCCCTTCTATAACCTCCCGACTCTTAGCCCTTTCCTCCCTGCTTTCCTGTAGGGTAAGATAAACTTCCATATGCAATTGAGTATATATGACATTCCTTCTGAAATCAAATCTGATGAAAGAAAGACTCACTTACTCCCTCTCACCTTCTATTTCTTCTACTCCACTGTAAAAGCTCTTTCTTGTCACTTTTATGTGAGATGATTTACTACATTCTACTTTTCCCTTTCTCTTTGTCCTAGTATATTCCTCTCAACATTTAATTTTCTTTTTCAGATATCATCCCTTCATATTCAGCTCATTCTGTGCCCTCTCTCTCTGTTTGTTTTTATCTCTCTTTTACTGTCTCTCTGTCTCTGACTCTCTCTCCATATATGTGTGAATATAAATATATGTATGTATATGTGTATGCATGTATATACATACACATATATATGTATGTATAGATACTACACATACACACATACAAATATAGATGTATATGTATACCACACTATACACACTAGATAGATAGACAGATAGATAAAGATCTATACATAGTGTGTGTATGCGTAATTATACATTCCCTCCAATAATGCTGATACTGAGAAAGGTCTTGTGAGCAATGAACATCATCTTTCCAAGTTGGAATGTAAACAATTCAAATTTAATAAGTCCCTTATGGCTTTGTTTCAGGTTTCTTTTTTCATGCTTTTCTTGAATCTTCTATGGGAAAGTCAAATTTTCTATTCAATTCTGCTCCTTTCTTTTTTTATGATTCAGCAGAATTTTTAATATAAATTTATTTATTTAACTTGTTATATTCATTTTCACAAGATTTTGGGTTCCAAAATTTTATCGTCATTTGTCCCCTCCCCCATCCCAGTAACGGAGCATTCTAATTTCCTTTATCACCAATCTGCCCTCTCTTCTTTCATCCCTCCCGTCTCTTGTCCCCAGCTTCCTTTTTGTCCTGTAGGGCCAGATAATTTTCTATTCCCCATTACCTGTATTTCTTTTTTCCTAGTAGCAAGAACAATACTCAACAGTTGTTCCTAAAACTTTGAGTTCCAACTTCTCCCCATCCCTCCCTCCCCACCCATTTCCTTTGGGAAGGCAGGCAATTCAATATAGGCCATATCTGTGTAGTTTTGCAAATGACTTCCATAATAGTCGTATTGTGTAAGACTAACTCTATTTCCCTCCATCCTATCCTTCCCTGCATTGTTGCTATTCTCTTTGATCCTGTCCCTCCCCGAGTGTTGACCTCAAATTGCTCCCTCCTCCGATTGCCCTCCCTTCCATCATCCCCCCATACCGTGCTTATCTCCTTCTCCCCCACTTTCCTGTATTGTAAGATAGGTTTTCATACCAAAAGGAGTGTGCATTTTATTCCTTCCATTAGTCGAATGTGATGAGAAGAAACTTCATGGTTTTTTTTTTCTCAGCTCTCCTTTTTTCCCCTCCACCAAGAAGTCTCCTTCTTGCATCTTCTATGAGAGATAATTTGCCCTATTTCACTTCACCTTCTCTCCTCCCACTACATTTCTCTCTCACTCTTTACCTTGATTTCTTTTAAGACATGATCCCATCCTGTTCAATTCACTCTGTGCTCTCTGTTTCTGTGTGTGCATGCATGTATGTGTGTGTGCGTGCACGTGTGCACATGTGTGTGCATGAGTGTGTGTGTATCTGAGTGTGTAGTCCCACCAACTACCTAGATACTGAAAAATTTCAGGAGTTACAAATTTTTTTTCCATATAAGGATGTAAAGAGTTCAACTTTGTTAAGTCCCTTATGACTTCTCTTTGCTGTTTACTTTTTCATGCTTCTTTTTATTCTTGTGTTTGAAAGTCAAATTTTCTTTTCAGCTCTGGTCTTTTCATCAAGAATGCTTGAAAGTCCTCTATTTCATTGAAAGAACATATTTTTCCCTGAAGTATTATACTCAGTTTTGCTGGGTAGGTGATTCTTGGTTTTAAACCTAGTTCCTTTGACTTCTGGAATATCTTATTCCACACCCTTCAAGCCCTTAATATAGAAGCTGCTAGATCTTGTGTTATCATGATTGTATTTCCACAATACTGGAATTGTTGCTTTCTAGCTGCTTGCAATATTTTCTCCTTGACCTGGGAACTCTGGAATTTGGCCACAATGTTCCTAGGGGTTTCTCTTTTTGGATCTCTTTCAGGCAGTGATCGGTGGATTCTTTGAATACTTATTTTGCCCTCTGCTTCTAGAATATCAGGGCAGTTTTCCTTGATAATTTCATGAAGAATGGGGTCTAGGTTCTTTTTTTGATCATGGCTTACACGTAGTCCCATAATTTTTAAATTATCTCTCCTGGATCTATTTTCCAGTTCAGTTGTTTGTCCAATGAGATATTTCACATTCTCTTCCATTTTGTCATTCTTTTGGTTTTGTTTTGTGATTTCTTGGTTTCTCAGAAAGTCATTAGCCTCCATCTGTTCCATTCTAATTTTGAGAGAGCTATTTTCTTCAGTGATCTTTTGAACCTCTTTTTCCACTTAGCTAATTCTACTTTTGAAAGCCTTCTTCTCCTCGTTGTCTTTTTGAACCTCTTTTGCCAATTCAGTTAGCCTATTTTTCAAGGTGTTATTTTCTTCAGCATTTGTTGGGTCTCCTTTATTAAGGTATTGACCCGTTTTTCATTGTTTTCTTGCATCTCTCTCATTTCTTTTACTAGTTTTTCCTCCATCTGTCTAACTTGATTTTCAAAATTCTTTTTGAGCTCTTCTATGGCCTTCTATGGCCCATTGGATATCTATTTCAGATGTTTGGGATAAAGAGGCCTTGACTCTTATGTCTTTACCTGATGGTAAGCAGTTTTATTCCTTGTCAGAGAGGAAGGTTGGAATCGTTTTTTCACCAAGAAAATAACCTTCTATGGTCTTAGTTTTTTCCCTTTTCTGGGCATTTTCCCAGCCAGTTATTTGACTTCTGAGAGTCCTATCCACCCCTGCCTAGGTGTTCCCAGCTAGTGCTTAGGGTCTGAGATTCAAATGCTGCTCCCCAGTCTCAGGGCTTTCGTCATTGGGCCAGCTGCTATTCACGGTAAGATTAAATCAGGTTCTCAGGTGGGGGTATTGCCGTCCCCCAGGCTCAGTTCCCTTGGTGGGTTTATGCAGAGACCTTCTCTAATGGAGCTCCTGCTGAGTTCCTGCCTGCTCTGGTAGCCTCTGGCCGCCCCCTGCCTCTGCTGCTGCCTCCCGAGGGGGTCCAAGTTATGGAGACACTCCGCTCCCCTCTCAGCCCGTTCAGACGTCTCTCTCACTGATCTGTGTGTCTGTGAGTGGAGTGACCTTCGTGGCCACTGGAGATTCCATCCTTGAAGCCTGCTTTGATCTGCTCGCTCCTCTCAGGGCCACGCAGCCAGGACAGGGCAGGGCTCCGCTCCCATCTGGTGCACGACGGACCTTTGGAATCAGTTTTTCAGGGCTCTCTGGAATGGAAATCTCCTTCACTGTGTTGCTGCGTGGCTTCCACTGTTCCAAAATTTGTTCGGAGTTCTTTTTAGAGGAAATCCTTGGGCTGTGGGTTCAGAACTAGCATATGTGAGTCTTTCTACTCTGCCATCTTCACTAATATGGAAATGTTTCTCATGACTACACATTTGTAAGCTATATTAAATTACTTACTTCTCAATGAGGGATCCTGGATAGAAAGGGAGCGAATTTGGAACTCAAAATTTTAGAAATGAATGTTACAATTGTTTTCCCATTTAAATGAAGAAATAACATAATAAATTTTAAATAAAATAAATGCAGACAATAAAAATGTAATGCATTCAGTTATCCCATTCTATTTTATGAGTAAGTTCATCCTATTTACCATTACAGTTATGATTGCTAACTGTACACTTCCCTCCATTCTGCTTTTCACCCTGTTATTCTTTTCTTTCTCCTTTCATTCTGTCATTCCTCAAAAGTGTTCTGCTACTGACCATCTCCTCCCCCAGACCCATCCTCCCTTCTGTCAGACCCCCTCTTACTCTTTTTCCATTCTTGCTTCCCTCTAGCGTAAGACAGATTTATTTAACCAAATAAGTATATTATTTCCTCTTCGAATTATTATGAGAGCACGATTCAAGCTTTGGCCTCCACAACCCCCATCTTTCCTTCCACTATAAAAATCTTTTTTTATACTTGTTTAGTGTGAGATAATTTGTCTCATTTTGCCTTTCTCTTCGCCCTTCTCCTAGTGCATCCCCATTTCTCACTTACTAATTTACTTTTCTTTAGATAATATAGCCATCTTATACCCATGCAATTTGTATATATATACTTCTAACTGCCATAATAATGACAAAACAAAAGTTACAAGTGTCATCTTCCAATACAAGAGTACTGTTTAACCGTACTGAATTCCTCATGAGTTTTCTTTTCAGTTTACATTTTGATACTTTTTCTGACTCTTGTATTTGAAAGTGAAATTTTCTATTAAGTTCCAGTATTTTTGTCAGGAATGCCTGAAAGTCTTCTATTTCTTCAAATATCTATTTTTTCCCCTAATGATTTTGCTCACTTCTCCTCCGCAGGTGATTCTTAGTTGTAAATCTAACTCACTTGCCTTCCAGAATGCCATATTCGTGTCTCTTTGGTCCATTAATGTAGATGTTGCTAATTCTTGTGTATTCCTGACTACTATTACTCCACTGTATTTGAATTGTTTCTTTCTGGCCCGTAGTGATAATTTCCTTTTGAGCTGGGAGCTTTAGAAGTTGGCTGTACTATTCCTTAGAACTTTCATTCTAGCAATTCTTTAAGGATGTAAGAGGTGGATTCTTTCTGGTTTAACAATGCCAGGGCAGTTTTCCTTGATGATTTCTAGGTTCTTTTTTGGGCATGGTTGTCAGTTTTTTCAAATAATTCTTTTAAAATTAATTAGTTAGTTAAATTTTAGGTTACAACATTCAGTTTCGCAAACTTTTGGCTTTGGAATTTTCTCTCCCCCTCCTTCCCCACCCCTCTCTCTCCCTCTCCAGACAGCGTGCAATCTCTATCTCTATATACACATGCATACATACATACATATACATATATATATATATATATATATATATATATATATATATATACATATTTATATACCTACGTATATGTATACACATATATGTTCACATTAAACATATTTTCACATCAGTCATATTGCAAAGACGAATTAGAGCCAATGGAATGGACTGCAAGAAAAAAGAAACACACCAAAAAAATAGAGAGACTAAATTGTATGCTTAAGTCTGCAATTGTTTCTATGGACGTGGATAACTGTTTCCATCATGAGTCTTTTGAAGATGTTTTAGAACCTTGCATTGATGAGAAGAGCCAAGTCTATGACTTGTCATCTCACAGTGTGATGACAACTGTACAATATTCTCCTTGTTCTACTCCCCTCACTTAGCATCAGTTCATCTAAGTCTTTCCAGGTTTTTCTGAAGTCGGTCTGCTCATCATTTTTTATAGCAAAATAATATTCCACTACATTCATATATTATGACTTGTTCAGCCATTCCCCCATTTATTGCTATCATCTCAATTTAAAATTCTTTGCCGACGAAGAAAAAGAGCTGCTATAAATTTTTTGGACATGTGGGTGATTTTCACATTTGTATGAGCTCTTTGGGTTATAACCCTAGAAGTGATATTGCTGGGTCAAAGGCTATGCACATTTTAAAACATCTTTTTTCTTTTATGAATTTACTGTTTTATTTATTTTCAGTGTTCTATAATCACTTCCATATAACTTATATTTTTCCCTCTCTCCCTTCCTTTCCCCCTATATCCCCCCTCCCTTCTTGAGATAGCACACAATTTTATATAGGTTCTAAACATACATTCCTGTTAAATACATTTTCACCTTAGTCATGTTGCATAGAAACATTAAAATGAATTAGAGAAATCATTAAACAAACCAAAACATAATACAAAAGAAAATGATCTGCTCCATTCTGTGATCAAATTCCATAGTTCTTTCTCTGGATGTGGAAGACATTTTCCCTTAAGAGACCACTGGGAAATTTTTAAGTCCTTGCATTGCAATGAAGTACTAAGTCTACCAGAAATACATACTTGCATACTGTTTACAAAGTTCTTCTGGTTCTTCTCCTTTCACTTAGCATCAGTTCATATAAGTCTTTCCAGGCCTCTCTGAAGTCTTCCTGATCATCATTGCTTAAAGCACAATAGTATTCCATTACATGCACATACCACAATTTATTCAGCCAGTCCCCAATTGATGAACATCCCCTTGACGTCCAGGTTTGGCCACCATAAAGAGAGCTGCTATAAATATTTTTGTTCATGTAGGACCCTTTCTCATTTTTATCATCTCTTTGGGAAAGAGTCCCAGAAGTAATATTGTTGGTCCAAAGGGTATGCGCATTTTTATAGCCCTTTGGGCATAGCTCCAAATTGCTTTCCAAAATGATTGGATCAATTCACATCTCCATTAACAATGCATTAGTGTTGCATTTTTTCTACACCATTTATAATTTTCCTGTTTTTTCTTAGTCAATCTGATAGGTGTGGTGCAGAACGTAAGAATTGATTTGATTTGCATCTCTCTAATTAATAGTGATTTAGAACATATCTTCATATGATTATAGATAGCTTTAATTTCTTTCTCTGAACACTGTCAATTGGAGAATGTCTTCTATTCTTACAAATTTGACTCAGTTCTACATATATTTTAGAAATGAACCGTTTGTCAGAGACACTTATTATAAAAAGTCTTTCCCAGTTTCCAACTTGCCTCCTAATCTGGGTTGCATTGGCTTTGTTCGTACAAAAACATTTCTATTTAATATATAATATAATATGATATTATATTATATGACACAATATAATATGATATGATATGATATAATGTTATATAATGTAATATAATGTAATGTAATATGATATAATATAATGAAATGTAATATAATATAATGTAATATAATGTAACATGATGTAGCATAACGTAATGTAATGTAACATAACGTAATATTGTATAATATATAACCAAAGTTATCTATTTTGCACTTCATAATGTTCTCTACCTCTTGTTTGTTCATAAATTTATCTGTTTTCTGTAACCATGACAGTTGAGCTACTCTGTGCTCTCCCAGATTGCTTATAGTATCAGCTTTTAAGTCATAAACCCGTTTTGACTTTATTTTAACATATTGTGTAAGGTACTGGTCTATGCCCAGTTTCGGCCAGTATTTTTGAAGTTTTCTAGCACTGTTTGTTAAAGAGTCACTTCTCTCAGAAGCCATGGTCGCTGGGTTTATCAAATAGTGGATTGCTGCAGTCATTGATTGCTGTGTCTTGTGTACTTAACCTATCCACTGATCTACCACTCTCTTAGTCAGTAACAAGAAATTTACATTGTTGCTTTATAATTCAATTTGAGAACTGATATGAATAGGTCACTTTCTCTGGCATTTGTTTTCAGTAATTCTCTTGATAATCTGGATCTTTGTCCTTCCAGAATAATTTTGTTATTTCTCAATTCTAGATTTATAAAACAATTTTTGGTAGTTTTACTGATATGGTTACAAATAAGGAAATTCATTTAGGCAAAATTATCATTTTTATTATATTAGCTAGGCCTAGACACAGGCAACTGACCTTTTTTCCAGTCATTTAGACCTGACTTTTTTTTACACCCCCATTTTTCTTTTTTATTTACTTATTTCCTTTCCGAGTTTTCTCCACATCTCTCCCCTCCCCCCACCCCAAGACACTGTGCATTCTGAGTACCCCTTCCCCCAATCTGTCCTCCATTCTATCACACTCCTCCCTTCCCTTATCTCCATCTTCTCTCTTTTCTTGTATGGCAAGATAGATTTCTATACTCCATTACCTGTACTTCTTATTTTCCAGTCGTATGTAGAAAAACATTTAACGTTCATTTTTACAACTTTTAGTTTCAACTTCTCTCCCTTCCTCACTCCCCACGCGCCACGCATCCCCATTAAGAATGCAAACAATTCAATATACGCTATATAGGTGTAGTTATCCAAAAGACTTCAATAATAGTCATGTTATGAAAGACTAACTATATTTCCCTCCATCCTATCCTGCATCCTCAATTTATTCTATTTTCTCTTTTGATCTTGCCCCTCCCCAGCAGTGTTTACTTCTAATTATTCCTTTCTCCAATTTGACCTCCATTCTATCATCCTCTCATCTCTCTTATCCCCTTCTCCCCTACTATCCTTTAGTGTAAGATAGATTTTCATACTAAATTGAGTATGCATGTTATTCCCTCCTTAAGCCAAATGTGATAAGAATAAGCTTCATTTTTCCCCCTCTCATCTCCTCCATGTCTTTCTCAATTGTAAAAGCTTTTTCTTGCCTCTTTTATGAGAAATAATTTGTCCCATTGTATTTCTACCTTTCCACTCCCAATATATTCCTCTCATTCCTTAATTTTATTACTCATTCACTAACACACACACACACACACACACACACACACACACACACACACACACACTTCCACCAACTCCCCAAATACTGAGGAAAGTTTCAAGAGTTACAAGTATTATCTTTCCATGTAGGAATGTAAACAGTTCAACTTTGGTAAGTCCCTTCAAATTTCCTTTTCCTGTTTACCTTTTCATGATTCTCTTGATTCTTGTATTGGAAAGTCAAATTTTCTATTCAACTCTGCTCTTTTCATCAAGAATGTTTTTAAGTCCTCTATTCCATTGAAAGACAACTTTTTCCCTGGAAGAATTATACTCAGTTTTGCTGCGTAGGTGATTTTTTGTTTTGATCTCAGCTCCTTTGACTTCTGGAAAATCATCTTCTAAGTCATTCAATCCTTTAATATAGAAGCTGCTAGATTTTGTGATGTCTTGATTGTATTTCCACAATACTTAAATTGTTTCTATCTGGATGTTTGAAATGTTTTCTCCTTGCCCTGTGAACTTTGGAATTTGGCTACAATATTCCTTGGATTTGTTCTTCTTGGATCTCTTTCAGGAGGTGATTGGTGGATTTTTTCAATATTATATTTTCCATCTGGTTCTAGAATAACAGGGCAGTTTTCCATGATAATTTCATGAAAGATGATATCTAGTCTCTTTTTTGATCGTGGATTTTAGAAAGCCCAATAATGTTTAAATTGTCTCTCCTGGATCTATTTTCCAGGTCAGTTGTTTTTCCAATGAGATATTTTACATTATCTTCCATTTTTCATTATTTTGGTTTTGTTTTGTAATTTCTTTGTTTCTCATAAAGTCATTAGCCTTCATTTGCTCCATTCTAATTTTCAAAGAACAATTTTTTTCAGCAAGCTTTTGAACCTGCTTTACCATTTGGTTAATTCTGCTTTCTAAATCATTTTTCTCTTCATTGGATTTTTGGACCTCTTTTGACATTTGGTTTAGTCAATTTCTAAAGGTGTTCTTTTCTTCAGCATTTTTTGTGTCTTCTTTAGAAAACTGTTGACTCACTTTTCGTGATCTTCTTACATCATACTCATTTATGTTCCCATTTTTTCTCCTCTCTTGCTTGATTTTTAAAATCTTTTTTGAGCTCTTCTAAGTTCTGAGACAATTGAGTATTTATTTTAGTGGTTTTGGATGCCAAAGCTTTTTCTTTTATGTCTTCCTCTGATGCCATGCATTGTTCTTTCTCATCTGAACGAATGGAAGAAAATACTTTTCACTAAGCAAGTAACCTTCTATTGTCTTATTACCCCCCGCTTTTTAGGCATTTTCCCAGCCAGTTACTTGACTTTTGAGTCTTTTGTCAAGTGGAGGGTATGTTCTAGGAACTTGAAGCTTCTTCGTTCCTCTAAGGTGGAACAATTAAGGTAAGATGTTTACTTCTCTCCTGACCTGTGCTTTTGTCTGGGAGCAACCACAAATTTTTCTGCCCAGAATTCGTGAGTAAAACTCCCTCTCTAGAGTCTCTACCAGCTCCAGCAGCCAGTGTTCCTCCTCACCACGGGGCTGCCACTCAGTACTGAGATCTAGCTCACCCTCTTGATTCCTCCAGGGACTTTAGGCCAAGGGCTCCAAAAATGCTTTGCTGCAGTGACTTCTGCTGCTGTGGGCCTGGGGCCTGGGTGAAAGAGCTTTCTCTCTGACCTTTGATGGTGTTTTTGGCTTTTGTGGGTTGAGAAATCTGAAATCTCCAGCTGCTCCCCATGGTTCTGCACCCTACAGACTGCTGCAGTGCTGTCCTTGTTACTCTGCATGGCCAATGCTCGGCTGCACTCTGTGGGCTGCACTCTTCTCTGAGCTAGGTGGGATAGGTCCTTCCCATCAACTTTCCAGGATACCTTGGGCTGGAAATCTCTTTCTCCCTGTTGTTTTACAGCTTCTGCTGCTCTAGAATTTGTTTAGAGTAATTTTTTCACATCTACTTTATGGACTATGGGGGGAAAGCTTCTACAGGTCTGTCTTTCTACTCTGCCATCTTAGCTCAATCCCCCTAGATCTGACTTTTTGTGTTCATATAGTTTCTGTGTTTGGGCAGGTAGACCCACAAATATTTTATAATAACTTCAAATTGAATTTCTCTTTCTATCTCTTCCTGTTGTCTTTCTTAGTAATATATAGGAATGTCAAGGATTGATGATTCATTTTATATAATAATTCTTATATTAGCTCTTCTCAATCCATTTTCCAGATTAACCATTTTTCCAATGAGATAATACACTACTTTTTCATTCTTTTTATCTTGTTGCATTCTTTCTTGATATCTTCTGGAGTCATTAGCTTACTTTTGCCCAATTTAAAATATTAAGAAAACATTTTCATCAGTGAGCTTTTGTATTTCTCTTTCTCCTCCAATTTGGCCAGTTCTACTTTATAAGGAATCCTTTTCTTCAGTGAATTTGTGCATCACCTTTTCCATTGCGCCAATTCCACTTTTTTTAATTTCTTGTCTTCAGTATATATATACATATACATATATATATATATATATGTATATATATATACATATATATATATATATGTATATATATATACATATATATATATATTTGCTTCTTTTACCATTTAATCTATACTGTTTTATAATATCATATTTTCTTCAGACTTTTACTCTTTTGTAATGATTTTCTTCCACCACTCTGGTCTCTTTTTCTACTTTTTCCTTTACTTCTCTGGGTTTTGAAATAATTTTTGAGTTCATGAAGGAATTATTTTTGGTCCAGAGAACAATAAATTTTTGTTTTCTTAGAGCCTCTGTATGTAACTATTTAAGGTATTCTTTATTTTTGAATTTGTCTTTTATATTCTCTGATACCACAGTAGTTATCTAGTGAAGGCCAACATTTAACTGTGGTGAATATTTAAAAACAAGTAAATTGCAAACTCTAGGGTCAAAAATTGAAATAAAATCATCAATAATTACAAATAAAAAATCTTAAGCTCCTATCATTGGGACAGGCATAATAATAAAAACCGAGATTTGAGAAAGGAACTATGGAAGGTTTTACTCCACTCATTATCTATTCAGGCAGCGTTTATTTGTATTCATAGTATATCCATATGTAGAGCTATATTAATATCTATACCTATCTCCTGAGTAGACAAGTGGGAGAAAAAAAGCTCAATAGCTTTTTAACATATGATTTTCAATTACTCTTTTAAGTTGTTTTGATATCCTAATTTTGTTTGATATAGAAACTCTTAGTCAACCAAGACTTTTTGTATTCATGTCTGTACATTTATTCCGTACCCAAGAAGGACAAATAGAGGGTGTATATGGCTAGTTGAAAATGGTCAAAATTAAACTAGACCATAAAAATAAAACTGTGTCCAGAATGTTGTTCCTTTTACCCTTTCACTGTGTACTCTATCAATTTTAGTGTGAGAGTACCGTATATTTTTTTTTAAATAAATTTATTTAACTTTTTACATTCATTTTCACAAGATTTTGGGTTCCAAAATTTTCTCCCCATTTGTCCCCTTCCCCCTCCCCGATACACTGGACATTCTAATTACCCATATCATCAATCTGCCCTCCCTTCTATCATCCCTCCCTTCCCTTACCCCATCTTCTCTTTTGTCCTGTAGGGATAACGTTCTATTTCCCATTACCTGTATTTCTTATTTCCTAGTAGCAAGAACAATACTCAACAGTTGGTCCTAAAACTTTAAGTTCCAGTCTCTCCCCATCCCTGCCTCCCCACCCATTCCCTTTGGGAAGGCAGGTAATTCAATATAGGCCATATCTGTGTAGTTTTGCAAATGACTTCCATAATAGTCGTGTTGTGTAAGACTAA
>CM053771.1:371323765-371357328 GCA_028658325.1 Potorous gilbertii | reverse complement strand
GGTGGCCAGGATAGGATGGAGGGAAATATAGTTACTCTTACACAACATGACTGTTATGGAAGTCATTTGCAAAGCTACACAGATATGGCCTATGTTGAATTTCCTGCCTTCCCAAAGGAAATGGGTGGGGAGGGAGGGATGGGGAGAAGTTGGAGCTCAAAGTTGTGGGAACAACTGTTGAGTATTGTTCTTGCTACTAGGAAATAAGAAATACAGGTAATGGGGTACAGAGAGTTATCTGGCCCTACAGGACAAAAGAGAAGATGGGGACAAGAGAAGGGAGGGATGATAGAAGGGAAGGCAAATGGGTGATAGGGGAAATTAGAATGATCAGTGTAATGGTGGTGGGGGGAGGGAACAAATGGAGAGAAGATTTGGAACCCAAAATTTTGTGAAAATGAATGTAAAAAGTTAAATAAATAAATTTATATTGAAATAAAATATATATAAATAAATAAAAATGATTAATAAATAAAATAAACAACTGCAAAAAATTTAAAATATTTATGAGTCTACCTGCCAGGACATGTCCAGGAACTTTATGAACACAAATATTTTTCACAAAAGTAAAGTCAGATCAAAAAATTTGCACAAATATTAATTGTTCATGGGTAGGAAAAGGCCAATACAATAAAATGACGATTCTACCTAAACTAATTTACTTATTCACTTTCCTAGCAATCAGGCTATCAAAGCATTATTTTATAAAGTAAGGTGAAAAAATCATCTTGAAGAATAAATGGTCAAGAGTATCAAGGGAATTAATGGAAAAAAATGCAAATGATGGTGGCCTAGAAACTACAGATCTCAAACAATATTTTAAAGGAGTAATCATCAAAACTATCCGGTAATGGCTAAAAAATTCAACTGTTGATCAGTGAGACATATTAGGTACATAATACATAATAGTCAATGACCGTAGTAAATTAATGTTTGACAAACTGAAAGATCCCAGCCTCTAGTGTGGGAACTCACTATTTGACAATAATTACTGGGAATACTGGACAAAAATATGGCACAAACTAGCCATAGACTAATATCACACAACATATATCAATGTAAGTTCAAAATGGATACAGGATTTAGACATAAAGGGTGATACTCTAAGTAATTTAGAAGAGCAAAGTGTATTCTGCTTTTCAGATCAAAGGAGAAGGGAAGAATTCACAATCAAATAAGAGATAGAGAGCATTGCAAAATATAAAATAAGTAATTTTTTATTATATTAAATTGAAAAGCTTTTGTACAAACACAACCAATGCCACAAAGATTAGAAGGAGAAGGGAAAGCTGTGAAATACTCTTTACAGCAAATTGTCTTTGATGAAGATTTCATTTCTCAAATATATAGAGAACTGAGTCAAATTTGTGAGAATACAAGTCATTCCTCATTTGATCAAGTGGTCAAAGGGTATGAATAGTTTTCAGATGAAGAACTCAAAGTTATCTATAGCCTTATGAAGAAGTGCTCTAAACCACTTATGTTTAGAGAAATGCAAATTAAAACAATTCTGAGATGTCATCTCACACCTAACAGATTGGTTGATATGAGAAAAAAGGAAACTGATAAATGTTAGAGAAGATGTGAGAAAATTGGGACACTAATGAACTGCTAGTAGAGTTGAAAACTGATCCAACCATTTTGGAGAGCAATTTGGAACTATGCCCAATGGACAACCAAACTCTGCATACCCTTTGATTGAGCAATCCCTCTACAAGACCTGTTTCCTAAAGAGATCATAAAAGGGAAACAGATTTACACGTGCAAAAATATAATAACTCTTATGGTGTAAAATTATATTGGAAATTGAGGGGAAGTCAATCAAATGGGAAATGGTTGAACAAGTTGTGGCATATGTGTATAACAAGAGTACTATTTTACTGAAAGAAAAGATGAACAGGGCTATGTCAGAAAAACCTAGAAACACTTATACCAACCTATGCAAAGTGACATCAGCAGAACCAGAAAATCTAAAATCAGTAATACTAACATTGTGTGATTATCAACTCTGAATAATTTAGCTCTTCTCAGTAACACAGTAATCCAATACAAGTACAAAGGCTCATGATGGAAAATGCTATCACATCCTATTGAAGAACTGATAAACTCTGAATGCATTTGTCAACATATATAGATAGATATGTGTATATATATAGAGAGAGATATATGTGTGTATATAGATATAGATATATAGATATAGATATAAATGTATATATGTGTGTGTATGTGTATACATATATATATATATATATATATATATATATATATATGTATATATATACACATTCCTGTTTGGTTTGTTTCTTTTCTCACAAATGTGATGCATGTTTACACCTATATCAAATTGTTACCATTTTAGGAAGAGGGGAGGAGTAGGGAAGAAGGAGAGCAATTTGCAGGTCAAAAATAATGCTAAAATAGTTATTACATTTAATTGAGAAAATATGAAGTATTACTTTATAATGGAAAATATGATAATACCTAAAACAATAAATTGTATAGCTTTGGAAAACTAGGGAATGTCATGAGGAAACGGTTTCTGCAATGAAAGATATGAGGTTTTCTTTCTAATTATCCCTTTTCTGCTTGTAATTCAATAGGCTACAATGTTGACATGATAATATGGTGAGCACTGGGGAGTAGTACTTTGATATAGGCTGGAAGAATTTATGGTTATAGGAAAGTTCATGAGCAGAAAACTGACCTGTGAAAATTAACCGTCAGTACCTGCCTAATTATACAGAAAATTTTGGTTTGGGACTTAAAAGCAATAAAGTTACATTATTTAGAAAAGTGAAATTTTTTTTTATTGTGAATTTGGAAACCAAGATGAATATTTTATATGCAAAGAACAGAAGAGGATTAAATATGAAACTGTAAATTTGTCAATAGTTTTAAATGCATGTTAAGTTTTCTCAATAAACACAAAATTAGTAAAAACTTTTGCTCTCCTTTCCAGATATATTTACATAAATTATGTTTATTTCAATTTGTTACTTCCATAGTTTACCAAATGTCATAATTCATTGTGGAAAATTATGGAAATAGTATAATTTTAGTAAAGATCTAGGCACTACTGCAATAATTAGATAAGTAGTAATTTAATAAATCGTGCAATTTTCCTCCTTAATTAATTCACCATCTTACTCCATACAGAACTACTTGCTGTTTTCTCTTCTCTTCTCTTCCCTTATTCCTATATATTCCCTTCCCTCTCTGTTTTAGGAAAGAATCTCTCCTATAATTTTGCTGGAAAAAAATGAAATCATTTAACACGAACTGAAGATTTATCTTTATTTGTTCAGGATGTTGTGTGCATTCACTACAAACTCCCTCTTTTTCTTTCATTTCAAAATACTTAATAACATCATCACTACCTGTAGTTCTCCATAGATCACAATATAAATAATATTATCTCTGTTAGTATCTCTGTCAGTCTCTATATAATCTAGCTTCTCATCTGTCTCTGTATTGCTTTCTGTCTCTCTTTCTGTCTCCCCCCCTCTCTCTCTATGTCTCTCTTTCTCTCTATCTGTCTCTGTCTCTGTCTGTCTCTGTCTCTGTCTCTCTCTCTCTTTCTCTCTCTCACATACACACACACACACACACACACACACACACACACACAAACACGCCCTTTCAGCCTCTTCCTATTTACTGACATCAATGGTTTATATTTCTCCTTCCTTTGTTACTCAAACTCCTAAAGGAAAATAAACAAACAAGCAAAAACAAACCTTCCTGCACTGATTCCCTCTACTTCCTTTCTTCATATTCACTCCTGAACCTTTTTCAAGGAGTTTACTGATTTCATCACTTAAATGAAAATGCCTTCTCTAAAGTTAATTACTACTTAAATTGATGTTTTTGATGGTCTTTTCTTATCTTCTTGACCTGTGTCTTACATGTGATACTGTTAACTACTCTTTCATCTGAAAGTCTTTTCTTTCCTGGCTGTTTATGATCCTGCTGTCTCCTGATTCTCCTTGTACATGACTGACTAGTGCTTCTGAGTCTCATATGTTTGCTAACCCCTGAGGAGTTAAAGTAGTCCATAATTCCAATACATTTTTATTTATTCATGTTTCTGATGAATGCCTAATCACAATTTACTCAATCATATATATTAGCAATTGTTTCCTAAAACCTTCAGTGGAAAATATTCATAGGTAACCAAGGTAAATAACTTGAATTTATTTTCCTGATTGAAATATTTAAGTACTAGTACTTTTTCTCCTGACACAGAGTAAAAACTGCTTCAAGAAATGCATGGATTTTATTCCTTCTTGAAATAACAAAAGTACTTTTTAATCTTATTTCTGTTCCTTAAGAAATTTCTCTGCAAGTATATTCTTGGCTGTCTTTGATTAGGTAAAGGCAAATCATAAAATGAATATTTTTAAGAATCATTGCAATGTAAACTCAGATAATATGGTTGTCTTTTTATTTCTCTGTGAAATCTATGATAAAGTGTATATGCAGTTTCTTTCACATCATCATTGATTATAAATATTAAAGAAAAATTTTAAAATTTCTTAAGTATATGTTCATGTGTTCTTGTCAAAAATTACTTCACAAAACCTTATTCGGATTCTTTATTATAGTGTAAATTGATGGATGATCAGTCTTCAAAAATCCATTTTTACAGAGTGAAACCTATCAGAGATTCTAAATACTAAAAAGTCTTTGCATATAGTCTCAGTGATCTTTGATTCTTCCCTAGACAATTATTCCTGTAGTGACTACACACTTCTCCTTTCCTTACCTTCACCTGTTGGTGAACCATTTCAATACTATATTACTATGTAACTCAAGTCTTTTGCCCCACAAGAACAATTTGATTACTCCCATCATGTACTGTCTTCTCTTTTAATCACATGCTGCTGAACGACACTTAAGGACATCACCATCACAGATGGAAATTTAGAGGTAGTTTTTAACTTCAGTGAAAGCATTTTCATTTGAATGATGAAGTCAGTAAACCACTTTTAAATAAAGAAGAAAAAAGAAAAATGTGAAATACTGGAAGAAAATGCGGGAAAATTTGAAAACTAACTGTTGATGGAGTTGTGAGATCTAATCATTCTGAAGACCAATTTGAAAACAAGCCCAGAGGACAACAAAACTCTTCATTCCCTTTGATCCAGTAATATCACTTCTAGGTCTGTATCTGGAAGAGAAAAAACAAAATCGAAAAGGACCCATATGTACAAAAATATTGAAAAGAAAATACAAAAGCTAATTGATGAAAATAATACCTTTAAATTAGAGTGGGACAAGTGGAGGTTAATGACTCAATGAGGTATCCTGAATCACTCAAATAAATTTTTAAAAAATCAAATGTAAGAAAATGTAAAATACCTCATGGGAAAAAAAAACCTGAACACGAAAATAAATTCAGGATAAAAGTATATATCTATATCTACATATCTATCTACATATCTCTCTCTCTCTCTCTCTCTCTCTCTCTCTCTCTCGATATATATATATATATATATATATATATATATATATATATATATATATATATATATATATCGAGAGAGAGAGAGAGAGAGAGAGAGAGAGAGAGAGAGAGTGTATGGGTATTAGGTGAATTGGAGGGAATGACATAAAAATTAAGGGATAAGAAAGAGGAGTATGATGGGTATAGAAAAAAGGGAGAGATAGAATAAGGTAAATTATCCAACATGAAGAAGTAAGAAAGACTTATTACAGAGAAGGAGAAGATGGGGGTGGGGAGGCAATGGACATTGCTGGAACCTTACCCTCATCAGCATTGGCTTAAAGCAGGAATGATACATACAATCAGTTGAACATAGAAATCTATCTTACCCAACAGGAACGTAGGAGAATAGGAGATTAAGTAAAAGGTGAGTGGGAGTGGTGGTAACTGACAGAAGGGAGCATAGATCAGGAGAGGTGGTAGATAGAAGCAAAACATTGGTGAAGTGGGAAAGGGCAAAAGGAGTGAGAGGACCACCAGGTGGACAAATAACATGGAGGGAATCAACACACGCAGTCATCATAACTGTGAATGTAAATGGGATGAATTCTCTCCTAAAACAGAAGTGGACAGGAGAATGGATCGATAAACAAAATCTTACAATATATTGCTTACAAGAAACACATTTGAAGCTGAGAGACTCACACAGAGTAAAGGTAAGGGGCTAGAGCATAATCGATTATGTTTCAACAGAAGTAAAACAAACCAAAAAAAAAAACGCTACTGTAGCAATTCTAATCTTAGAGAAAGCAAAACAATAATATAGCTATTTTAAAAGATAAGAAAGGAAATTACATCTTGCTAAAACGTAATATAGAAAATGAATCAATCAAATTAGAAAAACAAGGAATGGTTTACTTGTCGGATCTTTGAAAAGGAGAAGAATTCATGACCAAACAAGAGATAGAGAGCATTAACACATCTAAAAAATACAATTCTGATAATATTAAATTCAAAAGCTTATACAAAAAAAAACAAACAAAACAGTGCAAGCAAGATTAGAAGGAAAACAGAAAGCTGGGAAACAATCCTTACTGCATGTCTCTAATAAAGGCATCTTTTCTCAATTATATAGAGACCGAGTCAAATTTATGAGAATACAAATTATTCCCCAATTGATAAATGATCAAAGTATATGAACATGCAGTTTTCAGATGAAGAAATCAAAGATATCTATAGGCATATGAAGAAGTGCTCTGAACCATTTTTGGCTAGAGAAATGAAAACTAAAACTACTCTGAAATAACACTTCACATCAATCAGATTAGCTAATGAGATGAAAAAGGAAAATGGCAACGTTAGAGAGGTTATGGGAAAATTGGAACTTAAATGCCCTGTTGGTAGAGTTTAGATCTTTTTTTGACTGAGAACTTGAATGCCCAAGGGGCAACCAAACTCTGCATACCCTTTGAACCAGCAATACCACTACTAGGTCTGTATTCCAGATAAATCATAGAAAAGGGACAAGAACCTGAATGCACAAAAGTATTTATAGCAGTCCTGTTCATGTTAACAAAATATTGAAAATTGAAGGGATGCCCATTATTTGTGGAATTACTGAATAAGCTATGGTATATGAATGTAGTAGAATATTGTTATGCAATAAAAAATGATAAACAAGTACATTCCAGGAAAAAGAATTGCAAAGACTTGTACAAACCAATGTAAAGTGGAATGAGCAGAACCAGGAAAACACTGTACAAGCAGGAAAACAACAATAACATCGTGTGATGATCAACTGTGAAACACTCAGCTTTTCTCAGCAACATAATGATCTAAGACAAATATAAAGGACTCAGAAAGGAAATTAAAATCCATATTCAGATAAAGAACTGATGGACTCTGAATAGAGATTTACCCATATTTTTTTGTTTTATTCTTTCTTTTCCTTTTTTTATCTTTTGATCTTTTTCTTCTTCTATAACCATGATTATGATGGAAATGTGTTATGATAATACATGTATAAACTATATCTAACACCCTATCATTTTAAGAAAAGGGGAGGGCAGAGAAGGCGAACACTTTGGAACTCAAAATATTGTCAAAATGAATGCAAATTTTTCATTTGTAATTGTGGGAAAAATAAAGTACCATTTAAAGCTAAAAAATGAAGTAAAATTATTTTGACATGTAATTTGAAAAACAATTAAAATAAAAATAAACAAAAAAGAAATGCTTGATGACCATTTAATCCAAGAATAGTGAATTGGACACTAGGATTTGGATAGATTGGCTATGTTAAGCTGGGATCCAAAGAAAAGTACAAAGTGGCTTTTTCTCATATAGATTTCTTCCACTTCTGCAGTGAATATATTTGAGTGCTCTATGAAGGGGCAGAATGCACTCAGAATAATAATATTTTTGGATCTCCTATAAAAATGAATTTCCCCATTCATATCCTAAATTTCGAATTATTTTATAATAAACAAGAAGCTGACATACTGTTGAAAAACTAAACTAGATAAATATTAATAAAGTTATTACCAGTAATTCAACCAAGCACTAATTCTACAAATAGATAACACTAATTTTGTCCTGAAAAATATAAAGGGAACAGGGAAGAAGGTGATTAAATCAATGAAGAGTACTATCTTTCTCTCACCTTCTTACTCTTTTAACCGTGTTGCTCATGGAACCATTAGGAAACTAAACTCTAGTTTGAAGCAGAGAGAGGCCTGCTGATGACAAACAGGTCAACTAAGAAAGAAGAGCTTGGACTATTCTTCTCCTAACTTGTCTTGAAGATGAGACACATCGATATTTATGCCCTGAGGAAAACAAAAAAGAATGATCAATGACCATTTTCTATTTAGCTGTTGGCACATGATTATCTTTGCCTATTTTGTTTGTTGTTTTCTTATCTTAATCATCTGAATTCCAAGAATTTATGAAGCTGCGACCTGAAGAGCTTGAAAAGTCATAATATCTGGAGGATCCTTTGGAGTTCACAGCATTGTGCACCGGAGAAACAATAACTCAACCAATTCTCTTCTTTTGGATTTGAAATACATAAGGACAGCTTAAAGAATCATGATTTTTCAGGGAACAGAGAAAAGTGTCAACTATGGACTTTTCAGACCTTTGAAACCCAATGTTGAAATTCATGATTTCTCAAGAAGAGAATTTAAAAGGTATTGGATATCACAAAGAGAAAATGATATCACAGTATAAAAATAATTATTTTTAACCAGAAAAGAAAAGAAATATTTAAAAATCAATGGATTATTTCAAAGTTACACACACACACACACACACACACACACACACACACACACACACGCATACACACATATTTAGATCATCTAATAGCTGACAAAGTAAAAACAAAATCACTATTAAATTTGAAGGATAAAAATATAGAGACATTGAATGAAATTACAGCAGTTCTAAAGTGACAAATAAACATTCTATGGAAGTTGAAAAAAAGTGAATAGAAAGAGATATTGGTTCTGGTTACCACAATTGCTTAAGGAAATTTAGATAGTATAACTCAACTACCAGAATTTATAAGAGTAAAGAACCTTGAAATCATTTCAGCTGAAAATCCTTAATTTATATTTCACAAAGAAAGACATAGTAATCAAAAGCATTACTTTGTTAAGAAAAGTATAATTTGTTAAGCTCTTTTACAAAATATTCATTAGAAGGACTGCTGAAAATTATGAACTAGTTCACTTTATAAAGCAGAGAAGTGGAGAAGAACCATAATGAGTTTATATTATTGAAATATAACATAGGCAGGGAAAGAGGAAAGAGTTAGGACTTCTGATATATGCATTCCATATCATTCCAAGAACAAATATGAAAATATAGGAAAAGACAGGAAAACATCATGAAATAGGTCTTTCAACACTTCTACAGAAATTTTCATTATCCAGAACAGGGAATTATATATTTTTCCCATCAAAATACCACACATTGAGAATCACATAATTAACCAAAAGCAAGCATAAAGAATTTTATATATTATTTATCGATTATATATTGTATATATTGTTTGTCGATTATAAGATTACATTTTCATCAAAAACATAAGCCCAGAACTATGAGATCTCAGAGACAGGACCATAAAGAATTCCTAGTCAAACATGCTTCTGGACAAGATTCTCTTTGGTGCAAGACTTTACAAATGATCATTCATATTTTGCTTAAAACTGTCAATGAAAAAGAAGCAACTATTTTAGGGAAATCCATTCTACATGACAATTCTGTTAGAAATAATATTGACTTTTTTCCTTTATAACAAATCCATTTCTTTCAGTTTTCAATATTAATTATGTCGTATATTGAAGCTATTACTCACGCATCCTTCCAGAAGCACTATAAAAATTGAAAAAAGAAGGCGTCTAATATAATAGATTTTTTAGTTTGATTTCACAGCTATCACTTTTTAAATAATTTTATTGACTTTTTGTCTTTTTTAGCATAAATAAAACTTCTCCAGAATTCCACTGCATGTCCAGCTTATTTTTTTTTTCAGTTTATCAAATACTTGGTTATTGAATTTCATTGTTTTCAATTTTCAATTTTTCAATTTGTTCCACTGAGACAATTTTCTATTTTTACAAATAACAAACGGTTTTAATGACATAATTTTTAATATAGCTTGAGGTCTGAAAATGCTATTCCCCCTTCATCCCTATCTCTTTAAAATATACTTTTTGCTTTATCTTCCAGGCTTTTTGTTTTTCCGGATGAAATTAACTATTATTTTATTGTTATTCCAAAAAGTATTTCTTTGACAATTCCATAGAAGCATCAAAACTTCATTACTCATTTACCATGCCACTGCAACCCCCTCTTCCTCCAATCTTCTTATGTGAGAACTTTACCCCAAACTTTATTGAAAACAATTGAGACTATTTTTCTAGAGAGTCCCTTATGTTTTATTTTTCATCTCACATCATAAATATATCAAACGTACATATATCAGGGTGTATATGAGTTTATATTTCCAGCTAGCTCTCCCTAGTCTCTCTTGAGTTGTAATCCTATATCATCAACCATATGAACATCCCAGGTTCAATATCCTATGTTCTCAACCAAAATGTATCCAAAACTCATTTTACCTTCCCATGAAATCTCCCCTTCTTCCTAACTTTGCTATATATTACTTTGGAGAAGATCACCATCCTCTCCATCATTGCTACTTGCAACCACGGTGTCATCCTCAGTTTCTCACACACACCATTTCATGATTTTTTCTTGTTTTTTCCAATATTTTCATATTTTTTCTTGGAATGATATGGTATCTGTATGTCACAGAGAAGTCCTACCTCTTTGATTCTTCCCAACCTATGTTATATTTCAATAACATAAACTTATTATAGTTCTTCTACACTTCTCTGTTTTATGAAGTGACATTTTTCATAATTTTCATCAGTCTTCCCAATGAATATTTTGTAATAGAACTGAACAAACAATGTCAAAAATTGTTTCTACTTTCCAACATGTCCCATATGTGACCTCTTCTCTTTAATCATAGATAGGTAGCAAACTAGTGCAGATATTATTTACCTTTCTCCTGGACCATTTTAATATCCTTGTAGTTCTTTCCTGGTCTCTCCTCTCTCTAACCAATCTTTTACATAACTGCCCAAGTGATTTTCCTTATGATCAAGTGTGATGATGTTACCCCCATCCACCACACATTTAGACACACACAAACACACACACACACACACACACACACACACACACACACACAAACAGACACTCTTAAAATACTGCTGCCATGCCTTATTATGTTGAGGATCAAATATAAAGTCTTTTTCTAACACTTAAAAATTCTTCATTTTTAAGATAAAATATCTACCTCTTTTAATCTTTTAACTTTTACCATTTCCATGTATTTATCATCCAATAACCCTGACTTGTTCTATGAGCAAGAGTGTCTATCTCTATACAGTGTTATTTTGCTTTGTGGTTTTTGCCATCCTTGGGATGTTCTCCCTCCTTACCTCCCTATCTTAATTTGCTCTTCAAGAATCAATAAAGATCTCTCTTCTTTATGAGACTTCTCTTCCTACTGTGAATTATTTCCATCAACTCTGTGTGTATCTTGCATGTATATAGTTATTTATATGTTGACTACTCCATTTTATTATGAATCCTTTAAAGTTGGACACTGACAATCTTTTTGTCCTTACTGTAGTTCCTGCAAATAGTGAACATATAATAAATACTGAATAATTGACACCAGAAAAATATAAGACCATGACCACACAGTCTTTATTCTAGCAAGGTTTCTGAAAAATTTTTTTTTGGTTGGTTGGTTGATTGGTTGGTTGACATTACACATTTAACTGTGGTCATTGATAAAGAAATTTGTGCAAAAGAAAGCAGGTTCAAATGCTTCCCCCCTCAAGTACTACCGGAAAAATGCATGTAGTTCCAGATCTGTAGGTCATATTTTACATTGAGAATATGTAGCATAAAATGGTAAGATTTTTCATATAGATTTGTGAAGTAAAATTTAAAAAGGTTCCTAGCTTTTTTCTTGCCATTTTATATACAGAAAAAATTCCACTGCTAATTATGTCGGTGATATTTTCCTAATTTCCTTGCTTTCTAAGGTATTGGTTTAGAAGGAAACAGAATGCTTTCTATTCTCTTCCTAAATATTTACTTTGGAATCTGTGAGCAATTACAATTGGCTGAGGGATAAAGCAAAGTAAAAGAGTAAAGTAGGAGATTCAAAACCAACTCAACATAACCTCATAAATTTACCATTCCCCACAAAGAAATGGAAGCCTGCTCTCAGGACTCTTGTGGGGGGGGGAGGAAAGCTTAGAAGCATGTTTATGGGTGTGTTCACAGAGATGAGGTTACAAATAACAAAGAAAAAAATAACAGTTCCATTAAATTTGTCTATAAGCTGAGGTCCTTAATTTTAAAATCTTCTGAGTCACTCTCCAATGCTTTAAAAACATATTACCTATAAAGTTGATATAAACAGTTAATATTCACTCAGGACTATTGCTCAGTACCATCATTCCTCAATACTCAATTGATAAAGTCTTATGTCTATGAGGCAGAATAATACGACAAGTACATGGGAATATGAAAATCTTTGCTTTATATGCTCACATTTATAAAACACCTTAAGTTTTGTGAAGCTTGTTGCATGTACTATCTCATTGGAGACTAATAACCATATGAAGCATGTATTAAAGCATTTATTAAGTGTTTACTCTGTGTCATTCAATCTGCTAAAAGACTGGAATATGAATAGGTAAATAGAAAAAGCTCTGCTCTCAAGGATTCCAATACAGAAATATACTATATATCAGAGGGTTCATCTCAGTGATCCTTTACTGGTATAACAGCTAGCAGTGGCTAGAGGTTCTGGGGTATAGTTCTAGCAAGTCTATGAACTTATGCCTTTGCCTACCAGGAAATGTACTTCCTTCACCACATGGTTTTCTAAGAGTAAAGTGCAGTACTCTTTTACCATGGACTTTATTCATTCATCCATTTACTGACAACAGTTTGTACACCGGTTCACAGTATTGCACCAACCTTTTCATAAATGTCCTCCTAAATCGACTATACCTCAGTCCTGGGCAAGGGCAAGGGCATCCCAAATGAATTTGTAGTTATGACTTAAATGGAGGCTATGAAGATAAAAACTGATGTTCTTGGGATCTGAGAGTTGAAGCTGCACCTTCCATAGGGCAGTTGTTACAATTCATCCCCATCCCATCTTCACTTCTATATTCAATGACAACTATCACCTTTCTCTCATAAGAAAAAAAATGTCTAGTTATTCTGACTTACAGCTTCAGGATGAAAAAAAATCATACATGCTATTATTATGGCATTTTTGGTAAATAATCAGTATGTTAGATGAGTTGTACAGTTACTTGCTCCAGGTAATACACATATCCCAGGTAATTTAAATCAAAGCCATGATACCAATGAATAATGTGCAAAATATGGAACATCACATTAATAACATACGACAAGAAAAGCGTTATGTTGATAACGTACTATGAATAAGGATGACAGATAATCATCTTAATGTTTTACTATGAAAGGTAAAACCACTGCCACCACAACCTAGATAATGTTGGATATCTCTATTAAGGATTTATAGAAGCAAATGTACAGGAATAATATAGGATGAGAAGATTTGGATTGTTTGAATCTTTTACAATTTGAGGGAATACCCTCATTGATGAGATCATAAATCCACTGAAGCAGTGAGGCAGCTAAATAACTTAGGGGTTCGAGGACTGGACTTGGATTCAGGAAAGCTGATTAATAACTAGTGATTTTAATTCTACACAAATCACTCAACCTCTCTCAGACTTAGCAGTAAAATACACAGCCACATCTGTAAAATAGGGATGATAAAAGCACCTACTACACAGAGTCATTGTGAGGATAGAATAGCACGTAAAGTACTTTGTAAACCTTTAAGAACTGTATAAATGTTAACTACTACTGTTGGAAAAGCTGCAGTTGAGTTGTATTCTTTGTAAACTTAGTTTTAGTTTATATTTTATCTGACTAAAAATATCTGGGGACCAGATTCTCTCTATATAAAACTACAAGGTCTGGACTGAAGTTCAGTTATTTGACATTTCTAGTTACATTCTTTAAAATAGATTGCTGCTTTGGATTCTTCCACCATGATTTTTGTGATACTAAGGCAAAGGACAGAGCCAAACTGGTTTGTTTTCTGTGTTTGTTTTATGGCAGTATTTCATATCATTACTTCTTATTTATATGGAATCTTTCTGTGTCTCTCTCTTTCTGTATTTGTTTCTGTCTGTCTGTATCTCTTTTTTTTTTACCTTTGCTCCTCTTCTTTTGGTTAGAATGTAGCAATGAGAGCAAGTCATGAGGTAAGAGTTAGTGACATATCACTTTTCATAAAAAAGAGTTTTTCTACACATACATTACAAATATATGTTACCTAGAATATTTCAAACATTTTTGCAAAACTGCCACTAATAGGACTTTTAAAGACAAATGTCAAAAGCATTACACGTTCTGTCTGAGGGGAAATCTAGATTGCACATTCAGGGTGGTTCTCTTTATTTTCTATTAATCTTATTTCTTTACTGAAAATAGGATTGTGACCCTGAAGTAAATAATTTTTGTAACTTTATTTTTAATTAGTTAGGGTTAAAAAATGGTACACAGCACGATACAGCAATTTTCAAAATTCCATTCATTTTCTATCTTATCCTCTGACTTTCAGATTGGAGTTCTGGCAATTTTTTTTTTTAAAATCATACTTCTAGCATCAATACTATGAAAATGAAAACATATCTGATTGATACTCAATTCAATTTTATGATAACAGTTTTTTCAATGTCCTTGTGATAGTGAAGCTAATGAAGTAATAAGCTCACAGCTATAATTCTAAAACATTGATTACATATAATGTTTTTCCATATGATTTGCATTTCCCATAGTGTATTTATTATTACATTTCTCTGCTTTTGGTTATTTTACCTAAATAACTTTTACTTCATAGTCTTCTGTCAGTGTTTCAAGTCTAATGTGAATAGTTGTTGAAGTAATCCTCAATCAATAAATTAAAAGTTTTCAGTAGAGGAGTTTTCATTTGAGAGCACCCAAAACTGACTTCCTCTTCTCTATTAAGTATTAGAGGAGGAAAGGTTGAGTGAAGATGGAGTAGAAGCACAGATCTCCTCAAGCTTTCCCCACAAAGCCCTTCAAATATCTACAAAAATGTCTCTAAACAAATTCTTCAGCAGCAGAAGTCACAAAATGACAGTGAGACAGATCTTCATTCCAAGAGTGGATTGGAGCCCAGTGTGGGCTGCACTGGCACAGACAGGACTGGAACAGACTTCAGAGTGCTGAATTATGGACAACTGCTGTGGTTTCCAGATTTCGCAACTCACAAACACCAAAGACAGTTTCCAAGTTCAGTGAGAAAAGTTTTTCACCTGGGTGAAAGGGGAATGTGATTAGGCCCCAGCACCATGCTCAGCCCCAGGGAGGCTACAGCCACTTCCACAGCAGCAGCCACTTCTGGAACTCTCAGCCTACAGACAGTGGGGGAATCGAGCAGCTGATCTGGATCTCAGTCCTACGTGGTGGTCCTTGAGTGAGAAGAAGATTTGGTGTGGTGGAACTTGTGGTGACTGTGGAGAGGGAAACCTACTTGCAGTTGCATGGCAGAAAAGAGTGCTTGTGGTTTCTCACAGTCAAGAGCACAGTGCAGGAGAGGAGTAAACACCTTTCTTTTGACTATGCTACTTTGGAGGAACTGAAAACTTACAGGTCCCTAGAGATATCTTGGAGAACAGCTGCACAAAACTTCTGAAGCCTGGGGCACTTGACAAAGGACTCATTGGTCAAGTAATGGGTTAGGAAAATGCCCAAAAAGGAGAAAAATGAGGCTATGGAAGGTTATTTTCTTGGTGAAAAGGTACTTTCTTCCATCCTTTCAGGTGAGGAAGACCAATGCATAGGACTGGAGGAAGACAGCAAGAACAAGGTTCATACATCCAAAGCCTGCAAAGAAAAATGAATCAATCTCAGACCATGAAAGAGCTCAAAAAGCATTTTGAAAATCAAATAAGGGAGGTCGAGGAAAAATTGGGAAGAGAAATGAGAGCAATGCAAGAAAATCATGAAAAATAAGTCAACAGTTTCCTAAAGGAGACCCCAAAATGCTGAAGAAAATAACACCTTTAAAAATAAATTAACCCAAATGACAAAAGAAGTTCAAAAAACCTATGGGGAAAATAATGGCTTAAAAAGAATATTGGTCAAATGGAAAAAGAGGGCAAAAATCTCGGTGAAGAAAATAGCTCTTAAAAAAACTGGAATGGAGCAGATGGAAGCTAATGATGTTATAAGAAATCAAGAAATGACAAAAAAACAAAAACAAAAGAATGAAAAAATAGAAGACAACATGTAATACCTCATTGGAAAAATAATTGACCTGGAAAATAGATCAAGAAGAGATCATTTAAAAATTATTGACCTAACTGAAATCCATGATCAAAAAAGAGCCTGGACACCATTTTCCAAGAAATTATCAAGGAATACTGCCATAATACTCTAGAACCAGAAGATAAAATTGAAATGGAAAGAATTCACTAATTGCTTCCTGAAAGAGACCCTGAAAGGAAAATTCCGAGCAATATTGAAGTCAAGAACCAGAGTTCCCAGGTCCAGAAGAAAATATCACAAGCAGCCAGAAGGAAATAATTGAAGAATTGTGGAGACACAATCAGGATAACACAGGATTTGGCAGCTTCTACACCAAAGAATCCAAAGGTTTGAAATATGATATTCCAGAGGTCAAAGGAGATAGGAGTAAAACCAAGAATTAACTATCCAGCAAAACTGAGTATATTCCTTCAGGGGAAAAACTGAATTTAAATGAAATAGAGGACTTCCAAGCATTATTGTTGAAAAGACCAGAGCTGAATAGAAAATTCAACTTTCAAATACAAGCATCAAGAGAAACATGAAAAGTTAAAGAGGAAAAAGAAGTCATAAGGAACTCATTGAAGTTGAACTGTTTACATTCCTACATGCAAAGATGATATTTGTAACTCATGAGACCTTTTTCAATATTAAGGTAATAATAGGGAATATATATGTGTGTATGTATGTATTTATGTACATATATATATATATATATATATATATATATATATATATATATATATTATATATGTACACAATACACACACATAGACAGAAGGCATAGGTAGAGCTGAATATGATGGGAGAATACCCAAAAAATGAAATTTCCTATTGAGTGGAATGTAGTAGGAGTAAGAGAAAGGGAGAGATAGAATGTAGTAAACCGTGTTACATAAAAGAGGCAAGAAAGAGCTTTCATAATGAAGGGGGACATGAAATGGAATAAGTGAGCCTTACTCACTCAAATAGGTATGGAAATCTATTTTACTCTGCAGGAAGGCAGGAGGAATGGAGCTAGGAAAGGGAAGGTAATAGAAGGGACATAAAATTGGAGAAAGGGATAATCAGAAGAAGCAAAGACCAATGTGAGTGGAGGGGGCAGATCAAGGGATAGAATGGAATAAATAAAATACCATGTACTCAAAATGGTAAAGTTGTGTCTTTGGCTACAAGGTGCCAATAAAGGGAACATATGTGATCAATACGAAAGGAGAGATTAGAATCTCGTTCTGAGAGTTTTATGTGCTAAGTGGAAAAAAAAGGCAAAAAACAAACAAATAAAACAAAATGTACTTTTTTTCTTCCTAAAATCTGTAATGGGAAAACTGAAGTTTCTTGACTACAGTTTTAGGAATATCAGTTTAAAAGCTATATAGAAGACTGATTGGAAAGGGGAGAAATGGAAGGAAGGTTGATCAAATAAAAATCTCTTCCAAATACTTCAAATAACAGGTGATAAATCAACAGAGTTATTTTTTATCCCTTAAGAAATGGGAACAGAAGTGAACTATACTGAGAAATGGTAGGCATTCCTTGAGCCATGAAATGCCATAAGAAGTAACGAAAAAATTATTTGTCACTACCATGAAACAAAGGAATTATACAAAAAGGAAAACCAAACTGTATCTGGATTTTTTATTTTGTTTATATATCTATGCTTGTATATTATATATCTTTATTTAGAGAATGCTATACATATATGTATACATATACTTTATACACACATATATGGGGAGTATGGACATATATAAATAATTCTAATAGTTTCTTGGTTTATCCTTCAAATTGTTTCTTGACTGCAAAAATATCCATACCACATATGTATCAGTCTTTTCAAAAAGATGTGTAGGTTTTCCTTTACATGCACAGAGTTGAGAAAGACAACTGACTTCATTTATTGAAAAAATGAGTTTCTTTGTGTGTCTTTGTGTATCTATTTATCTATCTATATATATATATATATACATGTGGAGTGTATATATGTATATATATATATATATATATATATATATATATATATACATACACAAAGGCATGTATATATGTATGTGTGTATACACACATATTATCTATATATGTATATATATATTATCTATTTATGTGTGTATATATATATATTTACTATGCATAAACATGTAAGTATACACACACAGCACACACAGAAGCATTTTTTTCTCCCTGGCAAATCCTTCTCTACTAGTGTGTTTCGGTTTGAGGTTGGGAGGGAGGTAAAGAAAACAAAACCCTTGTAACAAATAGACCTCACTAAGCAGAACAAATTCTCTTATAGGGCATGTCCAAACGTGTATGTTTCCTTCTACATATTTAGGCTATCCTCTTTCTGAAAAGAGATGGTTAGCATTAATCATTTTTGCTTCCTTATGGAGTCAATAGTTAGCAATTGTCATGATCAAAGGTCTTAAATCGTTCAAAATTGTTCGTTTTTATAGAATAGATTGTTCTCCTGGTTCTTTTCACTTCACTCTGCATCTGTTTGGTGTAAGTATGTTCCAAAAATCTTTGGAACAAGTAATTACTTGTCCTATTCAGGCTTTAACATATAACATCAACTTCGTTCTAAGGTGCTTAGATGCATTCTTAAAGATATAGACCTTCCAGGAAAAGACATTTGTGAAAACTTTTGTGTTCTCAGGGATCTTTCGTACTATGTCCAAGAATTATTGCTTCTTGTAGAAGAAAAGTTTTTACAGGCCAATGCCAAGAGGTAACAAACTCATTCAATTCCCAATCCTATGTATGCTTTACTTTTTTCTTTATGAAAAGTTGTACAATTTAAATAAAAAAGAGAGTGACTGTTATAGCACAGGAATATGGAAGGAACATAGAATCTACTTCCTATAAAGTAAATTGTGATCTTTCTCTTTCTAAAAACATATGACTTTACAAATGTGTATATTTTTCTTGATCTCTCTTACCATGCATTAGGATTTCCAAATGCTAGCACTCAGAGAGCCTTGATAAAGATAAATGGTTCAAAAATTAAAATTGCATGACTGCTGCTCCTTTCAACTAAAGGTGAAGCATCCAGGGTACAATCTCAGCTAAAGGGCTCACCAGTGAACTGGATAAAATTGGTGTAGACATTATCTGGATGACACCTTCCCTTTCGGATGAACAGAGCTTTCTTGAATTCACCAGCTATTACATGCTCTCTGGGAAAGGATTTTCGTAGGTAGCCTTTGCATTGTGTGCTTTTACAATGTTCAAGTATTTCATAAGTAGTTACTTTCCTTTCCCCTGTACATTTTGATATTTAGGATAGATGATATGAGCCTGCTAAAATGTAATGAAGTGCAGATGTCTGACCATAAATGCACATAGGCATATTGAACTATTTTTTTTTACTGAAATATAACACACTGTTATCGTGGATAATGTAGTTTATAGGCTGTATTGTCACGTTCTTGTAAACAAGAGATAAAAATACTTGCCTATAGTTGCAGCTGTGTTCTTTAACCTGCTAATAACATATTCAACAAATTCTTATAGAAGTTAGTATTGCTGTCCCAATAAGGAATCAAAAGAGATAAAAAAAAAATTATAGTTTATTCTACCCTAGGCTAAAGAGGGCTTCATTTAAGTGGTTATTAGGTGCCAAACAGGATGTTAAGCACCCTGAATTGAAAGAAAGCATAGCATTTGTAAATCTTCAGGTGGCCCATCTTTTATTAATTTTTTTTAATTTTTAAAATTTATTTATTTAACTTTTAACATTCATTTTCATAAAATTTTGGGTTCCAAATTTTCTCCCCATTTGTCCCCTCCCTCCACCCCAAAACGCCGAGCATTCTAATTTCCCCTATCACGAATCTGTCCTCTCTTCTAATATCCGTCCCTTCCCTTGTCCCCATCTTCTTTTTTGTCCTGTAGGGCCAGATAAATTTCTATACCCCATTACCTGTATTTCTTATTTCCTCGTAGTAAGAACAATACTCGATAGTTATTCCTACAACTATGACTTCCAACTTCTCTTCATCCCTCCCTCCCCACCCATTCCCTTTTGGAAGCAAGCAATTCAGTATAGGCCATATTTGTGTAGTTTTGCAAATGAGTTTGATAAGAGTCCTGTTGTGTAAGACTAACTATATTTCCCTCCATCCTATCCTGCCCCCCATTACTTCTGTTCTCTCTTTGGATTCTGTCCCTCCCCAAGAGTGTTGACTTCATATTGTTCCTTCTTCCCATTGCCCTACCTCCCATCATCTCCCCCACCCTGCTTATCCCCTTCTCCCCCACTTTCCTGTACTGTAAGATAGGTATTCATGCTAAAATGAGTGTGCACTTTATTCCTTCCTTTAGTCGAATGTAATGAGAGTAAGTTTCATGTTTTTCTCTCACCTGCCCTCTTTTTCTCTCCACTGAAAAGTCTTTTGTTTGCCACTTTTATGAGAGATAATTTGCCCCATTCCATTTCTCCCTTTCATCTCCCAATTATATTTCTCTCTCACCACTTAACTTCATCTTTTTAAGCTATGATTCCATCCTATTCAATTCACTCTGTGCCCTGTATGTGTGTGTGTGTGTGTGTGTGTGTGTGTGTATGTAATCCCACCAACTACCCAGATACTGAAAAGTTTCAAGAGTTACAAATATTGTTTTTCCAAATAGAAATGTAAACAGTTCAACTTTAGTGAGTCCCTTATGACTTCTCATTGTTGTTTACCTTTTTATGTTTCTCTTCATTCTTGTTTTTGAAGGTCAAATTTTCTTTTCAGCTCTGGTCTTTTCATAAAAAATGCTTGAAAGTGCTCTATTTCATTTGAAGACCAAATTTTCCCCTGAAGTATTATACTCAGTTTTGATGGGTAGGTGATTCTTTGTTTCAATCCTAGTTCCTTTGACTTCTGGAATAACATATTCCATGCCCTTCTATCCCTTATTGTAGAAGCTGCTACATCTTGTGTTATCCTGATAGTATTTCCACAGTACTGGAATTGTTTCTTTCTAGCTGCTTGCAATATTATCTCTGTGACCTGGGAATTCTGGAATTTGGCCACAATGTTCCTAGGAGTTTCCCTTTTTGGATATCTTTCAGGCAGTGATCGGTGGATTCCTTGAATATGTATTTTGCCCTCTGGTTCTAGAATATCAGGGCAGTTTTCCTTGATAATTTCATGAAAGATGATGTCTAGGCTCTTTTTTTGATCATGGCTTTCAGGTAGTCCAATAATTTTTAAATTGTCTCTTCTAGATCTATTTTCCAAGTCAGTTGTTTTTCCACTGAGATAGTTCACATTATCTTCCATTTTTTCATTCTTTTGACTTCAGTTTGTAATTTCTTGGTTTCTCATAAAGTCATTAGTCTCCATCCCTTCCATTCTAATTTTGAGAGAACTATTTTCTTCAGTGAATTTTTGGACCTCCTTTTCCATTTGGCTAATTCTGCTTTTGAAAGCATTCTTCTCTTCATTGGCTTTTTGAACCTCTTTTGCCAATTGAGTTAGCCTATTTTTCAAGGTGTTATTTTCTTCAGGATTTTTTTGGGTCTCCTTTAGCAAGATGTTGATCTACTTTTGATGCTTTTCTTGCGTCTCTCTCATTTCTCTTCCCAGTTTTTTCTCTACCTCTCTAACTTGATTTTCAAAATACTTTTTGAGCTCTTCTGTGATCTGAGCCCATTGAATATTTATTTTGGCTGTTTGGGATACAGAAGCCTTGACTTCTATATCTTTCCCTGATGGTAAGGATTACTCTTCCTCATCCAAAAGGATGGGATGAGATATCTGTTCACCAAGAAAGTAACCTTCTATGGTCTTTTTTCCCTTTTTTGGGCATTTTCCCAATCAGTTATTTGACTTTTGGATCCTTTGTCTATAGTAGGGTAATATCTGGGAATCTGTGAGATTGCAGTTCCTCCAAAGTGGTACAATCAAGCATGTACTTGTCTGGATGCAGAGAGGGATTTTTGTTCCCAAAATCTTAACACCTACCTCTCCACAGCCACTTGGCCTCCAGTGCCACAAATTCAGCACTTGGGGCTGATTTTCAGATAAGCTGGATAGGCAGGGCCACGATTCAGTTGGAGACAAAGACCAGCTCAGCCAGGGTCTTCAGCCAGGGCCTCCACCCAGGGTTGAGATAGGACTCATCTCTTCAATGCCCCCAGGGGTTTTTTCACCCTCCAACAATGGAGCTTCCATAAGAGCTGCTGTGCTGCTATGTGGCCACTGCCTGATGCTGGAGCTATGGAAAGGCCCTTCTCCCTTCCTGGCCCCCTGATAAAACCCCATCACTGACCTTTGGCACCCGCGGACCAAGGCTGGGCTGGACTCCACGCTCGAGGTCCACATCCAGCGCAACCAATGTTTCAGTGGTCCTTTCAGGTCTCTGTGGGGAGGAAATCTCCTCCACTCTGTTGTTCTCCACTTCTGCTGCTCCAAAATTTGTTGAGAGTCCCTCTCTACAGGTATTTTATGGGCTGTGGGGAGAACCCTGTGTGTGTCTTTCTACTCCGCCCCCCAAGTGACCCTTTTAAAATAGTTTTTTTTTAATCAGCCCAAAATGTATTATAGTAGGAAATTGAAATTAAGTATTCAAAATTTCACAGCTATCCACACAGAAATTTTAACAGATTCTATGCAAGCTGATGAAATCACCAAAGGAGGAAAGAGAAAAGACATTTAGGCCCAAGATGTTCTTGTGCTAACAGAAATAATACTGAATGAAATTGGTTAGTTTTTTGTGCATGTGAAATTTAGGGAGAGTTGTTTTGTGGCAGATTGCATAATTATTTCTATATATAAAAGACCTAAATATAATATTTTTCATGGTGAGATTTTTTTTTTCTTGTTCTGACCACTGAAGAAAATAGAGGGATGGGGAGAAGTTGGATCTCAAAGAAAAAAAAATCTCACCATGAAAAAGATTATATTTAGGTCTTTTATATACAGAAATAATTATGTAACTTGCCATAAAACAACTCTCCCTAAATTTGAGGTGATTATATAGGGTGTGAGTAGATTAACAAAAAATTAGCAACAATCAAGTAGATTTGTGATTTTCTAAAAGTAAACTTGGAGTTAAAAACCACCTAATAAATTCACTGAAATGGACTTAGATGGGCAAATCATAAACTCTAAGTTGATTAGTGATGCAAAATCCCTACTTTATTGTGGGAACCATAAGAAAACATGACTCTCTGATGTGGCTTTCAGGGAAGGAAACAAGCATCACTTCCATGTTCTAGACCAGTGTAACTTTAGAGAGACATCAGAGAATCAAAAAAATGAAAGCAATCTAGGTATATTGAAAAGAAAAAGAAAATTATGTACAATTTTTATTTATTTACTTGTGGATATTTATTTATAGTCTGAAAAAATTCTTCTAAATACATAACTATTTTTTTTAAAGCCATAAAGTCTTAAATATAGCAAGGTAAAGAAGAGATAGTTTATAGAATTGAACAATGGATTATTAGGGAAAGGGATAGAAAAGGGAGAAATAACATTTAGGAATTAGGTACAACAAATGCCTAATTCAGATAGCCAGGAGAATGATATTATCGATATATAATTTGAAGTTTAGCATTGGATCTTTAAGAGATGCTGACTAGTGTGTACTATGGATAGTAGCCTAAAAAGAGAAGATAAAATATATGGCCAGATCATTGGTCTGGCAAAGAGCAAATGAAGGATAGACAGAGAGGCAGACAGACAGAGAGATAGATGACAGAAAGAGGAGGGGAGGGAGAGGAGAAGAAAAATGGAGAGAGAGATGGGGGATAAAAGAGGAAAAAATGTTCTTCATGAGTTTGCTATATGTTTTATTACTACCTTTCATCTAATCAAATCATGTGTAAAAGATGTCACCAAAAATGTCTTCTCAATATGTTTATACCTTGTTTCTTAATTTCCCCAGTGGTTGGACACAAAAGTCACTTTTCTTCAGTCGGGAGTTTCCTCCTATGTAGTATGTATAGTACAATTTTAAAAGAAAAAGGTTCTTTCTCTTAACTGTAGGAAGTTACTTTTTAAATATAATCATTTCATTTATTGTTGTCATTCCCCCTAAAGACTATGGAAGAATGATAAAATTACTGTCCTTAAATGAACCCCAGAGATTGACTTCAGTAACCCCAGTGTTCTGAAGTTGACAGCTTCCAGTAAGCCTCCACACCTACCCTGTCATAATACTCTTTAAGAAACCTCCTTTTTTTGCACCATGAATTTCCCTGAAACGTTTCTGCAACAAATAGAGCCTCCACTTCTTAGAGAGAGTTCTACTTCAACAAAAGCTGACCTCATCTTCGTCTGTATCACCTGTTTCACTGAAGATGACCCTCAGTGAACTTCGAGAGCAGCTGAAGCAAGTAGAATCCTTTGGTGTTTCTTTTTTGCCTGTGATTGGTATGAAATTATTTTCTTGCTGAAGATGGAGTATTCTAGAATACTGGGGAAATTCTTCCTTTCTGGCTTGAACAGGAAATTTCTTTGATTTAGTGAAACCAGCTATACTCAGACAATATCAACCTTATCTGTTTTCTGTAACTAATAATACATTTTTCTCCAAAAATGTACTATTCTTTTTTAACAACCATTTATGTTATATGAAGAGCGATTTTTCTTTTTCTTTTAAGCGTTTATATAGTATTTTATTTTTCTCCAGTTACATGTAAAAACAATTTTAATATTCATTTTTAAACCTTTGATTTTCAAATTCTCTCCTCACCTCCCACTCCCATGGAAAACGCAAGCAATTTTCTCTAGGTTATACCTGTGTAGTTATGCATAACTATGCATATGCATATTCATAATAGTCATGTTGTGAAAGAAAAGATGGACAAAAATTTCAAGAAAAAAGAGGGGGAAAAGTATGTTTGAATTGGTATTCAGAGATCATCAGTCCTTTCTCTGGGAATGGATAGCATTTTTCATCATTATTCCTTTAGAGTTGTCTTGGATCACTGTATTGCTGGGAATAGCTAAGTAATTCACAACTAATCACCTTACAGTATCGCTGTTACTTAGTACCCAGAACAATTTACTATGCGTCAGCCCATGCAAGTCTTCTAAGGTTTTTTTGAGAGCATCCTGCTCATCATTTCTCATAGTACTATAGTATTCCTTCTTAATCCCATAGCATAACTTGCTCAGCCATTCTCCAATTGATGGGTATCCTCTCAACTTCTAAATCTTTGCCCCAAGAAAAGAGATGCTACCAATATTTTTGTACATATGAGCCCTTTCCCTTTTCATTTTTTTTAGGTCTTTTAGGATATAAACGTAGTAGTGGTATTGCTAGGTCAAAGATTTCATGACCCTTTGGGCATAATTCCAAATTGTTTTTAAATATGGTTGAACCTGTTCACAACTCCAACAAGAGTTAACTAAAATCTCAGTTTTCCCACATTCCCTCCAACATTTGTCATTTACCCTTTTTTGCTCTATTAGACAATTTTAGAGGTATGAGGTAATATCTCAGAATTGTTTTCATTTGTATTTCTCCAATCAGTAGTGAGCTACAATATTATTTTATATAGCTAAAAGATAGCTTTGATTGCTTCATCTGAAAACACATTGAATCTCAGGATCTTTTATCAATTGAGGAATGTCTTCTATTTTTATAAATTCGACTCAGTTCTTTATATGTTTGAAAAATGAGACGTTTATCAGAGAAATATGCTTCAATTTTTTTACATTTGCTATTGCTAACTGTATTGCCCTCCATCATATCCACCCATTTATTCTATTCTCTCTTTCCTTTTACCCTATCTCTCCTCAGAAGAGTTTTACTTCTTATAACTCCCTCCCTCAGTAATCCCTGCCTTCTATCAACCCTCCCTTTCTGTTATCCTCTTTCCTTCCTACTTGCTTGGAAATTAAGCAACATAGATTTCTATGCCCCATTGAATGTGCATATTATTCCTCTTTGAACCAATTCGGATAAGAATAAGGTTCACTCACTCCCCTTCAACTACCCTCTCTTCCCAACCAATGCAAAAGCTTTTCCTTGCCTCTTTTAAGTGAGATAATTTACCCTATTCTACTTCTCATTTTTGTTTTCTCCCAGTACATTCTTCTTACCCTTTAATTTTGTTTGTTTTTTTACATATGTGTTCTGTGTCTATATATGCTCTTTCTAGCTGCTCTAATAATGAGAAAGGTTTTATGAGTTACAAGTACCATATTCCTTATGTTTTTCCTTTCTCATTTAACATTTTATTCTTTTCTTGAAACTTATATTTGAAAGTCAAATTTTCTATTCACTCTGGTCTTTTCATCAAGAATGCTTAAAGTCCTCTATCTCATTGAATATCCATTTTTTTCCAAAATATTATTGTACTCAATTTTGCTGGGTAGGTGATTCTTGTTTGTAATCCTAGTCCTTTTGCCCTCTGTAATAATATCACATTCCAATCCTCTGAAACTTTAATGTAGAAGCTGCTAAATCTTGTGTTATTCTGACTCCACAATTGCTCCATGATACTTGAATAGTTTCTTCTGGATACTTGCAATATTTTTCTTTGGCCTGGGAATTCTGGAATTTGGCTATAATTTTCCCGGGAGTTTTCTTTTGGGGATACCTTTCAGGAGGTGCTATTGGATGCTTTCAACTTCTCTTTCACCCTCTAGTTCTAGAATATCAGGGCAGTTTTCATTGATAATTTCTTGAAAGATGACATCTAGGCTTTTTTTATGACTTTCAGATAATCCAGGAATTTTAAATTGTCTCTCCTGAATCCATTCTTCAGGTCAGGTGTTTACAAAATGATATATTTCACATTGTCTTCATTATTTTTTATCCTTTAATGTTTGGTTTTACTGCTTCTTGATGTCTCACAACGTCATCAGTTTGCGTTTCTGACATTCTACTTTTTAAGGAGGTTTTTTCAGTGAATTTTTGAGTCTGTTTTTCCATTTGGCCAGTTGTGCTTTTTAAGGCATCCTTCTCCTCATTGGCATTTTGGACCTCTTTTATCATTTGTTCTAGTTTTTTTTTTTTAAAGGTGTTATTTTCTTCAGTATTTTTAGTCTCTCTTTTATCAAACTGTTGACTTGTTTTTCATGATTCTGTTGTATCACTCCTATTTCTCTTCACATTTTTTCTTCTACCACTCTTACTTGATTTTGAAAATCCTTTTGAGGTCTTCCATGTCCAGAGACCAATTCATATTTTTCTTGGAGGCTTTGGTTATATGAACTTTCACTTTAATGTCTTCTGAGTGTGTATTTTGACCTTTTTTGTCACTATAGTATTTTTCAACAGTCAGAAGTTCTTATTCTGCCCTTGTTTGCTCAGTTTCTCAGTCTATTAGTTGATTTTTAAGTTTTTGTGAAAGTATGGCTCTCTTTCTAGAGTGGAGAGTGCATTGTCCCAAGATTCAGGGATATTTATGCAGTTGTTTCCAGAAATTCTAGAGTCCTGTAAGTTACTAGTTCTTCCAAGTTGGTATGGTTTAAGTTGAAGGGTTCACTCCTCTCCTGGCCTGTGCTCTAATCTGTGAGAGACTACAAGCACTCTTTTTTTTCACCTGAAACTGTGAGGAAAGCCCCCACACCCTGCTGTGACTGCACGATCTTCTATGTTAATGCTCCTCATCACCCTGGGACTATCACTTAAGACCTGAATCTGAGTATAAGCAAAGCAACAGAGTCCTACCTCAGTGTTAGCCAAAAGAATTCCTGCAATCTCACTCTGACCAGTTGTTAAATCCTCCTTATCATCTGTGGGCTGAGAACTCTGAAAGTTGCAGCTGCTGTTGCTGATTCAATCACTCTAAAGGCCTGCTCCTGGTTTATTGTGATTTGGTTATGCTTTTGTAGCCTGTGCTGAACTGGACTCCTCTCTCACCCAGGTACTACAGACCTCTCTTGTTTACCTTCTAAGTAGTCTTTGGCATCTATGGGCAAGAGGTCGAGAAACTCTCACTATATCCAGTGATTCTGTGGCCCCAAGGCCCTCTACAAGTTTGCTGAGACCTGGTCTACACCGGCATGGTCCATGCTGAATTGTACTCCTCTCCCTCCATACTTCAATAGACCTTTCCTGCTGACCTTTCAAGTTGTTTTGGGCTGGAAATTTGTCTCACTCCATCTCTTTTTGGGTTGTACTGCTTTCAAATTTGTTTAGAGCTATTTTGAAAGGTATTTTAAGAGGTTTAGGGGAGAGATTAGGTAAGTCCTTACTCTGCTATCTTGGCTCTGTGCTAGTTTTCTTTACTTTTTTAATCACTAAATGATCAATATTGAAATCAGATTGATTATGTACTTTTCAGTTAAATGTGGAGAAGCTATATATAGTAAGTTAAAATAAGACCCAGAGCTAAATAAGACTCAGATAATGAGGTTCTTATTACAAAATTTCTACTTAAACTGAAGAAAGTAGAGAAAACTATCAGATCATATAAGCGCAGCCTAAATAACATCCCTTATGAATATGAAGTGGAAGTCACTAATAGATTTAAAAAGGATGAGATCTAGAAGACTTTGAAGTATTTGAAGAACTATGGACATAGGTTCATAATATTATATAAGAGACAACAACAACAAAACATCCCAAAGCAAAAGAGGATCATGAAAACAAAATACTTATCTGACAAGTATTTTAAAAACCTTTTCACAGAAAGGATGCAAAAGGTAAGGGAGAAAGGCAAAGACAAACCTAACTACATGCAGAATTCCAGAAACTAGTACAGAGAGATAAATTTTCTGAAATGAATAATAAAAACAAATTTAGAAAAAAATAGAATGAGAAAGACTAGGCATCTCTTAAGAAAATTGGAGACATCAGGAAAACATTATACAAAAATGGTCATGACAAAATATTAAAAAATGATAAGGACTTAAAAGAAGTAAAAGAGATTAAGAGAAGGTGGCAAGAATAAACCTGAGAACTGTACAAGAAAGATCTTAAAATAATTGATAACTGCTATGTTCTGATTACTTCTGAAGAAGCAGACATCCTGAAGAATGAAATCAAGTTGTTCTTAGGTAGCATTGATAACAATGAGGTTATTGGATATCATAGATTTCCAGTTCAGCCATTTTTAAACCTCAAAAGAAGATGCTATTACATAAATTACATATCAATATGCCAATAAATTTGGAAAACTCAGCAATGACCTCTGGAATGAGGACCACATCAATAATCAAAATAAAACAAAAACCCAGAAATCATAAAATTAAATCTTAATAGATGCAGAAAAATCTTTTAACAAAATAGAACAGCCATATTATGATTAAAAACACAAGAGAATATAAGAAAAAGTGGAACATTCTTTGAAAATGATAAACAACTTCTATCTAAAACCACCAGTAAGCATTATTCATAATGGAGGTAAGCTAGAGGTCTTCCCAGTAAAAACAGGGGTAAAACAAAGATACCCATTTTTCACCACTACTATTCAGTATTTTAATAGAAAAGTTAACTTTAGCAAAAAGATGAAAAAATGGAAGGAATTAAAGTAGTCAAGGAGGAAACAAAACTATTACTCTTTGCAGATGATATGATATCATATTTAGAGAATCCAATAAAATTCAACTAAAAACTTCTTTAAACAACCAACAAATTTGGCAGAGTTGTCAGATATAACACAAAACTACATAAATCACCAGTATTTCTATATTTCCAAAAAAGGCCAGCAAGAAGAGAAAGAGAAATTCTTTTTAACATAAATTTAGAAAATATGAACTATTTGGAAGATTACCTGCTAAGACAAACCCAGGAACTATATTAACAATATTATAAATTTTTTTTCATATTAATAAAATCAGATATAAACAATTGAAAAAATATCAATTGCTCATGGGTCAACTGAGCTAATAAAATAAAATGGCAATTTTCTCTAAACTAATTGGCTAGTTTAATGCTATAGTAATGAAACTATCAAAAATTATTTTGTAGAGATAGAAAATAAAAAAGAATTCTTCTTGAAGAACAAAAGGTCAAGTATATGAAGATAATTAATAAAAATACAAATGAAGGTGGCTTAGTCATACTAGATCTAAAACTATATTATAAAGTTGTAATCAACAAAATTACTTGGTACTAAGAAATAGAGTAGTGGATCAATGAAATACATTAGGTACACAAAACAATAAGAAATGGTAATACTAATCAACTATTTCATAAACTCAAAGGATAATAACTGACTCTTTGATATAAACGGTTGGAAAACTGTAAAAATGGTGTGGCAGAAGTTGGGCATAGACCAACATTTCATATTATATACCAAGAAAAGTTTGAAATGGGTACATGATTTAGACACAAAGCATGGTATCATAAGAAAATCAAGATAGTAAGGAATAGTGTACTTCTCAGATCTATGGAGAAAGGAATAATTTTATGACCAAACAGCTGATAGAGAACATTCAGAAATGCAAAATGGATAATTTTGATTATATTAAATTAAAAAGCTTTTACACAAATCAAATTGTTAACTGATTTAAACTTGCTGGAGAGCAATTTGGAAATATGCCCAAAAGACAATCAGCTGTGCATACCCATTGATTAAGAAACAATGATACTATGTCTGTATCACATAAGAGGGGAAAAGGATCTACATATACCAATAATTTTATACCAGTTCCTTTTCTTGTGGCAAAGAATTGGAAATTGAGGGGTTATACATCAAGTGAGGAATGGCTAAACACATGCCATACAAATATAATGAAATAATATTGCGCCATGAGTAATGATGAGCCGGAAGATTTCAGAAAAACTTATCATGATCAACTGACCCCAGATTATGTACTTTTTCAGCTTTACCACCAACTGTAGTAACTGTCATGTCAGTATCTCTCTTCTCCCAACTCTGTCTTCACTGGTCCAATCCCTAAGTAGTATCGACATCTACAGGCATTTAACTTATACTAGGCACTAAATGGATACATTTATAAATCACCTAAGCAGTTTGTGGGATTATATGTATCTAAAAGTGTAAAGCTAGTTGACTCACCAGGGGAATGGTTACTTTTAAAATATATTACCAGCACTCTGGGTATTCTGAAGAAAAGAACTACATTGATATTTATGGGAATGGAGTTAGGATTGAGAAAAAAACATGACAGTGAATTATGATAGCAATTGGTATACAGTCAAGTGTTTATAGTTGTTTTCATCTTGGAAATCAGGTGATTATAGATTGAGCTAAAAAGGACTTTAGAAATAATATTTTTTTTCCGACTCCCTCATTTTACAGATTAGAAAAGTAACGCCAAATGTGAGAAAACAACTTATTCAAAGTTATACCCTACATTGCAAAGCAGGAACTTGAAACATGTTCTTACTATTTTATCCAAATCCTCTTATGTTTTTACTGAAAGTGAGACCCTCCTATGCCTCATCTTCTTATTAATTGCATCTGTATCATATCTATATATTGTTATTTTTCATAACATGCCAAGAGTTGAGGAAGTAAGAGCTTACTCAATCATAATATAACTATTTTTATTCTCTGAATATGTGATTTTAACTAAGTATTATATAATTATTATTTCAATGCATTAGATATTATGAGTGCTGTCTCAATGGATGTAGGACTGCGTTTGAATAATATCGCTTTTGTCATTACCTTATAAGTTTTCATTCCCTGATATTTAAATAGATAACTAAAAATAAGTCCTTATGATATTATCTCTGAATGAGCTCCCCTTGTCCTTTAGTTTTAATTCACAAGTATAATTCCCTAATGTATTAAGGATTTGATTATTTTGAAAGGCCCTAAGGACATTTTGTATGAAAGACCTAGAAAAGTATTTCAGCTAACTTTTATAAATGTGAAACTTATGGAGTGGTAATAGGTTAGTTTATCAAGTATCTCATCTCTGGGCATATGCATAGTGAGAGCTACCAAAATCTTCATTAAGTTAAATAACTTAATCAGGTTTTTTACAAAGATAAAATGAAAACAAGTGAAAAGGAGAGTGCATTTTGCCTGATATCTTATTTGTTTAATTTTTCAATTGGAAATAAATTCAGATAATTTTACATTATCTATTTAGTCCTCTTCAACAACATTCAAAAGTAGTTTGTAAATAAGTATTACCGAAAGCAAAAGTTGACTCCATTGTTAAATTGTATGATTTCGGAGGCCAGCTTTACTCAACCTCTAATTTGCAGCAAAGCATTTGATAGACCTGTGAATTTCCCTAATACATTTCAATACATTGAAAGCAAACATTTGATCTATTTATAGGAATCTCATACAAGGAAGGGAAATGGTTGTTCAGACAATATTGTTGATTGACCAAGCTGTAGATCCTTTTCTTCCTGGAGCATTAGCAATGGTAAAGTAAAAACAAAACAACCAAAAGAAAGGAAAAAAAATTCTCTAATATATTACAGAAATTGTTTTTGTTAAGAAGGTATATACTACCTGTTATTGTATTAGCTTGATTAACAGAGACGTGAGGTATAGTAGCCGTTTTATTTTATTCATGAATGTATTCCCCCAAACATATTACTGAATGAAATTTTCTGTGACAACAAACATTGGATCATACTTTACCCTTACAGAGTAGAGTTGGTTGTGCTATAGAGCTGTACTGACATTATTTAGTATTCCCTTCTTAAATTTTTAAAATAAATTTATTATTTAACTTGTTATATTCATTTTCACAAAATTTTGGGATCCAAAGTTTCTCCCCATTTATTCCCTCCTCCCACTCCAATATAGCAAGAATTCTAATTTCCCCTATCACCAATCTGCCCTCTCTGTCCCCATTTTCCCATTTGTACTGTAGGGCCATATAACTTTCTATTGCTCATTACCTGTAGTTCTTATTTCCTAGTAGCAAGAACAATACTCAACAGTTGATCCTAAAACTTTAAGTTCCAGCTTCTCCCCATCCCTCCCTCCCCATCCATTCCCTATGGGAAGGCAGGCAATTCAAAATAGGCCATATCTTTGTAGTTTTGCAAATGACTTCCATAATAGTCGTGTTGTGCAAGACTAACTATATTTCCCTCCATCCTATCATGCCCGCCATTGTTGCTATTCTCTCTTTTGATCCTGTCCCTCCCAAAGAGTGTTGGCTTCAAATTGCTCCCTCCTCCCATTACCCTCCCTTCCATCATCGCCCCCCCACCCTGCTTATCTCCTTCTCCACTTTCTTGTATTGTAAGATAGGTTTTCATACCAAAATGAGTGTGCATTTTATTCCTTCCTTTA
>CM053771.1:371305071-371323265 GCA_028658325.1 Potorous gilbertii | reverse complement strand
TTAAGAATTATTGGCCTGCCAGAAACCCATGATGGAGAGAAGAGCCTGGACAAGATCTTCCAGGAAATCATCAAGGAAAACTGCCCAGAAATACTAGATTCAGAGGGCAAAATAGTCATCGAAAGAATCCACCGTTCCCCTCCTGAAAGGGATCCCAAACTCAAAACCCCAAGAAATATAGTTGCCAAATTCCAGAACTGTCAAGTGAAGAGAAAATATTACAAACAGCCAGAAAGAAACAATTTAAATATCAAAGAGATAGTCAGAATTACACAGGACTTAGCAGCTTCTACATTAAAAGATGGAAAGAATTGGAACCCAATATTCCGTAAGGCAAAGGAGTTGGGTCTACAACCAAGGATCAACTACCCAGCAAAGTTCAGCATAACATGTCAGGCAAGGAGAAAGTCATTAAACGAAGTAAGGGACTTTTTCAATGCATTCATCAGTTGTGTTTCTTTTTTTTTTCTATGAGATGGCTCTGTGGAAGGGAAAGGAGGAAGGAGGAAGATACTGGGGATAACTATGATGATGTGAATAGAAGACCAATAAAAATTCATCTTTTAAAAATAATAAATTTTAGGCTTTGGACTAGTTTAATTATCTGACATCCTCTCTGGTTATAAAAATTAATTCTGTCATCTTAAGAATGCTCCTCATCTTGGAAACATAGTGTTTTTAATCAGGTTGTTTCATTGTTTTGCTGCTTGATCAATAAGGCAGGGTTTTTTTGCTCCATTTAGGTTTGTAAATTATAAAATTACCACCAACTACCAGAATACACTGTATGTGTCAATTTAAAATGTATATTATCTCAGGAATCTTGCTTGTCTTTCCTCCTTGGGTCTACCCTCTATGTATGCTTCACTCTGAAGTTTGTGTCTAGGAATATATCTCAGTACATACTAATCAACTCACAGATGTTTCCTCAATTAACTAGCCATTTAAAAAAATCCTTAACACTATATCCATTCATCCTACAATCAACGAACAGGCCTTTATTGAGCACATACTATGTGCTGGACACTTTTCTATTCCCTTTACACACCTAGAAGCATAAGCAAACCATCAAACGTCTTTCAAACACTGTCACACAAGTAAATACAAAATACAAAATTCCAGGTAAAATGGGCACAAGCTTAGCGAGCACATCTTGTCAATGGATAAACACATAGGTTACAGTTGCTGTAAATCTTTTGCTTCTTGAAGAATGCTCAAGAATTCTCCCTTTCCTTCTCTCTTTCTTTACTCAAAATGTTTACATTGAGTGAAATTCCTATGAACAAAGTATAGACTATCTGTTACCATTTTGATAGAGACATACACACATACTACATTTATACATATTGATGTGTGTGTGTATATAAAATGTGTCTTTTTTTCTGTTGGGTAGAAATTGATATCTTAATGTCATTTTCCTTTGAACTGAGCATCTTACCACAGAACTATTAAGAATTTTCTATTTTTTCCTCTGCTTTTTCCACCTAGAAGAAACTAAGTGGTGCAGTAGATAATAATTTGATATTAAATCTAAACCATTAATATATTTCTGATTAAAGGGCTGAGGTGTTCTTTTGTTAATTTGATTATGTGATCATTGGATGCATATCATATATATGTATATATATATATATATATATATATATATACATTCACAACATTTATATAATTTACATCATAAATATTCAATATATTATTGTTTAATATTTTATTTTAATGCACTTTTACAGCAATATTAATTCCACTTGTGCTTTTTTATGTTTTGACAATAAGATAGTAAATTTTTGACAAATTTTTCCTTTTGAATCAATTAAAATCTTTTCTGTAGTAGATGCATTTATTCTAAATAGCATATTTTAAAACTTCTGCTTTGTCATCTGTCCTGTGATGTCTATTCTTCCTTTATATTGAGAGTTAACCTCTTTTGCATTTTGCATGAATTAGAATCATTAGGTTGTTTTTTATATATTTATTTTATCATTTCAATCTTAAAAGGGATATATAAAAAATGCTTTTCAAATCTACATAGTTATATTGAGATTTTCCCAAGGTAAATAAAAGACTTCCTTAAGGGATTACCCTGTAACCTTCCACTTCCTTTTCTTGGTATTTTCATTTTTTTCTCTTCATCATCCTGACATCTTTAGTGAATATGACAATATAATTCTCTGAAGATGTTCTTATTTCACAATTATCTGATTTCTCTTGACTCTTTTAGATACTTAGCTTGCTTGAGAGGCTTATTTATCTTTTGAAGACTTCTTGAAGTGTATATATTTCTCTACAAACTTTTCAAAGCCTGATTACTTCTCCAATATTCATCTCTTGTCTTTGTACATCATTTTGAGTTTTTCTGGATAGATAATTCTTGATTCATGACTCATGCTTCCTAATTTTATGTGTTGCATTCCAATTTCTCCAGTCCTTCACTGCACATCTTGAAAAGTCTGCTGTGATGCTAATTATTGTTCCTTGGAAAGTGTTTTTTTCACTTTTTTTGTAACATTTTACTTTTTAGTGATTAATTGAACCTTAGCTTTGATGTTTCCAAGCATGTTAAATATTAATGCACCTTTGATCCACAGAGGAATTCTCAGAAGCCAACCCCTTTCATTTTCCAGATAAAGAACAAAGGAACAAAGAGATTAAGTGACTTCCAAAAGTCATTAAATGATTGCCAGGGGCAGGATTTGAACCCAATTCTTTTTTTTATCATGGGTATCTTTAACCTCTTAATAATTCAGGCAAGTAGGTGTTGCAAAGTATAGATCTTCCTGGGTTGGAGTCTGCTTAAAGAGAAACCCCCATATCAATTAAATAACAGGCCCAAATTATGAAATAAATATACAAATGGGACAAAATAAATAAATGAGTAATGAATAGACACATATATACATATAAAAATCAAATAAATGCACAAATTATTAAATAGACTAAATACATAAAAGGACAGAGATAAGTAAGTAACTAAATACCTATTTCAGAATATCTTTCACAACTTCTTTTTCAGTTTCATGATGTCTTATATATTAGATGATTCAGTTGCACTATGTATGTATTCATTTAAATTGAACCAACATTCTTCATTTCTGTTCTCATTTTCATATTGGTTTTAAAATTTATTTTTTGAAAGTGACTCCTAGCTGTTTTCTCATTTTTTTTGTTGGTTAGGAGACTAAATTCCTTCCTAGTACTTTCCCACAATGTTGGATCAGTCATGTTAAATTGAGATATTTGACCAGGAAGTATGATATTTACATTATGGAAATATATCAATTCTTTCAACCCCTTTAGATAAACAAAATAAACTGTACAAAAGTGTGGTTATCAGAAAATAACTGAAGACTGGGTTGGGAGTGAAGAGGATGTGGTAAAGTGTTAACTTTCCACTCCAAAATGCAATAAATAGAAACTATTTCCTTGAATGAGAGATAATTAGCTTGACTTATTTCCAGTTTTAAAAACTGTTTCTTCCTCTTTTGCTTCAATTTAATTTTATATTTGAATTATGGTGCTGGAATGTCATCTCTGTATCTGCTAAATGAAAATGTGACAGCTTCCATGATTTAGGTAAATTTAAAAAGATCTACCTCAATACCAATAAAACACCACAAATTATGGCTATGTTAGGGTGCTCCATTACTCAGAATATGAAAACACGTGCAAAGCACAATTAATCCCACTTAATAACCTTAGTTTATAAATAAGAAGCTCCGCTTTCATAGAAAGGTAGTCCTAGTGACTTGAAAATGGAAACAACAGCTCCTCTAGCCTTCAAGTTGGTACATAATCTCAAAGAACACACTAATCAATATTCTAAACTCTCCCCTTTATAATAAGAGCAACATAGGTCAAGCTCAGACATTTCATTAAGTGTAGATCAACACTCCATTTTATGATAGCTTTTCATTTATATCTTAAGCAAGATTCCAGAGCCTGAAGCACTTCCACTTTGTCTAGGCTTTTCTGCATCCCACTGATTTATTTTTTAATTCACTGGTGACATAAAACCTCTGGTAGCTATCAGTGGAAAGTTGACACCTGCATCTACAAAGAATTTTTCAAACATCAATGAGCTGACACAAATATCTGTGTTCGCTTCACCTTAAGCAGAACAGTGAAGCTTACAAAATCAATTTTTAATAGAAACTTTCATTAGAAAATAATGTAAAGTCATCACAATAGGAGACAATATCTGATGTCAAACAGAAGAGATTAAACTATTAAACCACCTTACAAACAGATGATGCCAAGAAGGGCAAGAAAAGTCACACAATTTCTTACATCATATCATAAAATTTTCCCTCATTTTCACAGGGGACATATTATTTAAATTAATTAATGTTCAATATTTTTGGTGTGACTGGATACAGAAAAGAGTTTAGGAAATTTCAAGTTACATGAAGTACTCGTTTTACATAAGGTAAAATTATTTAAATGTTAATTTTGTTTGTCATAGATTTGCAATAACTTAAGAATTAGGCCCTGATTTCTAGAATATTTAAATATTCATATTTCTCTGCAGAATGTATATAGTTCACATATATCCATGCACACAAACACACATAGTGTGTAAAATACAGAGTTATCTTTGAAAGCCAGAAGACCCAGGTCCTATACCTATCTCTGACACAAGCAGTCTGTATAACCTTGAATGAGTCACTTCTTAATCTTTCAGTACTCCAGGCAACTTTCTAAAGCTAAACTTTGCAAGGAATGTGCCAAGATGTATTGATCAAGGGAATTCTCATTTGTAATGAAATCACAATCTAATTCTTCTTCTCATCATTCAAACACTCTCAATAAGATGCTATTGAAATTCTTAGTTATTGGTTTATTTGTTTTTTCTAGGCCATGATGTAATCTAGGGGAAAGAAGCCAAGTGGGAAGTAAAGACATAACTGACCTGGGATCCCTCCATCAAAGGAATTTCTGGGAAGTTACTGACAAAATAGAACATGTTAAATTAGACTTTGAAAATAGAAATATAGTGAAGAGAATATGCAAAGTAATAGTTTCACTGTATTTTTATCTTGCAAAATTCATTTGAAATATATTGTCATGCAAGTCAAAGTATTTAATACTTTTCCTAGAGAATATCCTGAGAAAGGTAATCATTTTATGTTAACTGATGATGTAAAAACCTGAAAAAAAGAACAGACATTCAATTATTTGAAGATCATCATATGAAAGATGAATTTGTTGTCTTCTGTATGACTCCAGGGGATGAACTAGTGTGTTTGTCCTTTGTTGCTGAAAAAGGCCATGCCATCAGAGAAATAATGACATGACTTGCACGGGACTTTGTTTTGAATAAAGGAGGGCTGCGCAGGTCACCAGCCTCACTTTTCCTCCAGAGCCATCTGAATCCAGTGACCAGATATTCATCAGGATGACTGGAGATGACCCAGGAGAGGCCATTGGGGTTAAGTGACTTGTCCAAGGTCACACAGCTAGTGAGAGTCAAGTGTCTGAGGTGAGATTTGAACTCAGTTCCTCCTGACTCCTGAACCTGGGCTATATATACTGCACCACCTAGCTGCCCCTGAATGAACTAGTACCAGAGTGTGGAAATCATGGTGAGATACTGACACATATATAAGACATTAGTAACAACCAAACCTGTCTAAACATTGAATGCCTTCCTCATAAAGAAGGAAATTCAAAAAAACTTCAACAAGTGCTTGGTAAGACTCTCCTATATGGAGAACATTGCCATAGAATGCTCTCCAATGCTACTGGGCTGAATTTTTAGTCTTTTTGTCAGGATTGTCATTCATGTTCTAGGCCAAATGCTTTCTACTATACCCTGTCTTCATGTATCTCTCTCTCTCTAAATATATATTTTCTCTCCTAGTAAGTAATACTACTAGTTTCTATGGATTCAAAAATTTTCTCTGCATATGACACACAAATATCAATATTCATATCTCATTTCTCTGCTAAGTTCTAAGGACCATCTCTAACCACTTGCTTAATATCTGAATGACCTACAACAACTTAATATTCAACATGTCCAAAGAGCACTTAGTTTTTGCCCCTAAATCTTTTCCCCTACCTCTTCCCTCATTTCTTTCCATCATCATTATTCTTTCTTTCATTCTTCACTCTTTCCATCATCATTCCTCAATGCAATCAACTTAGAACCCTTATCAATTCCATCTCTTCAACATTTTTCACATATTTCAAACATTCTCCACGTTCACATGGACAGTACTTTAATTTGGGCCCTCATTACTTCTTGCCTAAATTATTATATTAGTCTCCTAATTGGATGCCAACATTCAAGGTCCCCTTTCTGCAGTCCATCATCCATTCAGAGGCCAAATTACTATTCCCAAAAATCAAATTTTACAGTATCACTCCTTTGCTCAAGAAGTTCCAGATGATTTATATTACTTTTTAGGGGGAAATAAACAACAACTTTTCCATCTGGCATTAAAAGCATCACAAACTGGTTTCAGCCATGCGAATTCACTTGAAATTTGAAATAAAATTTCATCTCCCAGCTCTGAGCATCATACTTTAACTGCTCTTTGTCTTCACCTCCGCGTCTTGTAACTATTTGTTCCTTCCAGAGATAAGCTCAACTGCCATATCCTTCAAGATCCATTTTTAATGTCACTGATTTCATAGTTTCACCTATAAACAACTATGTATTTTTTTTACATTTTCTATTTTTATGAAAATAGTTTGTTTTTACCTTTTTTATATTTGGTATTTTACTTTCCCCCAATTACATGTAAAAGTAGTTTTTAACATTAGTCTTTAAACCTTGAGTTTGACATGTTTTCCCTTCCTCCCTCATTGAGAAAGTAAACAATTTGATTTAGGTTATATATGGGTAGTCATGAAAATCATTTCTATATTAATCATGTTGTGAAACAAAATATAGACCAAAAGGAAAAAAAAGGAAAAGAAAGCTTAAAATATGCTTCAATCTCTCTTCAGACACCATCAGTTCTTTGTCTGGGGATGGATAGCATTTTTCATTAAAAGTCCTTCAGAGTAGTCTTTGAACATTGTATTATTGATAATAGCTAAGTTATTCACAGCCAATCATCTTATATTACTGCTTTTACTTTGTACACAGTATATTTCACTTTGTATCAGCTCATGTAAATAATTCCAGATACTTCTGAGAGCATTCCGTGCATCATTATAATCACATACCACCGTTTGTTCAACCAATCCCCAATTAATGGACATACCCTCAATTTCCGATTCTTCACTACCAGAAAATATCTGCTATAAATAGTTTTGCATATATAGATCCTTTTCCTTATTATTTTTAGATCTTTTTTTGAATATAGACCTAGTTTTAGTATTACTAAGTCAAAGAGTATACATGGTTTTATAGCCTTTTGGACATAGTTCAAATTACTCTATAGAATGGTTGAATAAGTTCACAAGTCCACCAACAATGTCTCATTTTTCACACATTCCTTCCACCATTTCTCATTTTCCTTTTCTGTCCAACTAACCAATCTAATACATATAAGGTAGTGCCTCAGAATTGTTTCAATCAACAGTGAGTTCGAACAATATTTTTTTTTCATAAGGCTATAGAAAGCCTTAATTACTTCACCTGAAAACTTCATATCTTTCGATCATTCATCAGATGAAGAATAGATCTTATTTTTATAAATTTGACACAGTTCTCTATATATTTGAGAAATTAAATATCTACAACTCTCCTGACCTTATTGTGCTCTAGTCTGTGAATGACCGCAAGCACTCTTTTCTGTCCTGGAAGTGAGATGGGTACCCCTGTTCCACTGAAGACCCAAGTTTTGGTGTATTAGTGCTTCTCCTCACCCTTGGACTGCCCACTCATGAGTGCTATCCTGATCTGAGTATAGGCAAAGCAATAGAGTCCTGTCTCAGTATCAGAAAAGGAAAACCTGTAATCTCCTTCTGACCCCTTCTGATACCTTCAATTCCTCCTTCAATCCCCTTACCATCTACTGTTTGTGGGCTCAGAATTTCAGAAGAAGCTGCTGCCCCTGCTAAATCAATGGCCTCCTAAGGCTTTTTCCTGATTTATTGGGCCCAGGTTCTGCAGGTGCAGCCTTCACTGGGCTCTGCTCCACCCTCAATCAGGTGCAACAGAACTTTCCTGTAATCTTCTAAGTTGTCTTTGACTGAGAAATAATTTCACTCTGTTGTTTTGTGGGTTCTGCTTCTCCAGGAATTGTTTTATGTCATTATTTAAAGGTATTCTGAGGATTTTGAGGAGATCTTAGGGGAGTTGCTGAATTTCTCCACCTTTTTGGTTCCACTTCCTACTCTTTACATTTTCTCATTTTCCTGTAAACATGTTGTGTTTTCCCAAGATAATATAAGCTCCTTGTGTCAGTAAGTAAGGGTACTAGTAAGAATAGCAACTGACTCACTTTTTTACTTTTGTTTCACCAATGCCTAGTAAAGTACTGTGCACATGGTAAGTACTTAATAAATGCTTACTTATTAATTGAATAATAATCTGTGAATGATATATGAAATTTACATAAAGCACAAAGTCTATAATCATGTAATATATTTACAATCCACAAGGACCATAAGATCCATATGAAAATTCGCATAATATTAGCACATGATAATTCATAGAGTACTATAAAATCAGCTACTATGTAGAATATGAATGGGATGCCCCTTTTGAACTGGTGGAATGAGGGAATGATTCAAGATTGAATAGACACTAAGGTGTGGGTTAAAAGGTAAAAGGAATACATTCTAGCTACAATAAATAGTATAAGCAAAGACATGAACAGAACTAAAAAAGAACATGATAGAAAAACAATGAACACAATTTGGCTTAATAATAAAACATAGAAAAGGAAGTGATAAAGTTGAATAGCTAGGTGACACATCACTATGGAAAGACTAGAATGATAAGTAAGAGAGTTTGAAATTTACTTAGTAGGTATGAAGAAATCATTGACACATTTCCAATTGGATAGTGTACATCCACAAACACACTTATCTATCTCCATCAAAGTGACTCTGAACCCCTAACTATAAAGAACAATCCTCTCTTCCATATTATCTGTTTTCTTATTCCTACTGACCTCAACCCTTCTCCACCTCCCAATGTTCCATTTTAAAATGCCCATCCTTTCTACTATTCTTTCTAAAATTTCCTTTTCCTAACTGTGTCATTTCCCTGAAATTTCATTTCACTTTACATAATCATCTCTCTTTATTCTTTAACACTTGCAATTCAATAACACTTGGCTTCCACCAGATGATAATGCATCCATAACTATCCTTTCTAGTACTGTGTGCACATGCTTTAATAACCCTGACTCACCAATTAAATTGGAGGCCAAATAATAAATGCTTCCCACTGTCACTTTCAGACTGTCCCTACTGAAAATTCTCCTTTTTTGATTCTCATAGAATGCCAATTTATCATTCAGTCTGAATTCTAGTAGCCATTATTTACTACTGCTGTTCCCTAAAATTAATTCTCATTCCTCAGTTGGTTCAATGTCTGGTCCATGATCTTGCTTCCTATTTCAATTCCTTCATAGTAGAGGAAATTGCTGTGCCCTGGTGATATTCCCTCAAATAGCCAAACTTCTATTTTTTTCAAACTACTCAGCTTCCATGAACAACTCATCCATTCTACTTAAGCGAGGTAAATGGTAATCATTTTTATCTTTATGTCTTTCATATTATTTTATTCCCATGTTAAAAAATTCCACAATCCCTTTATCCAAACAATCTATTATCTTTGACTTTCCTCCTATGCCTTACTCCACATTGAACTCCAGTGTCTATATATCTCTTAGCAAATTTTCAAGCAATAATCCTTATTCTGACTCCACTCTCCTTCTGAATCTCAACTCAGTAGTGAACCATTCCAATCCTACATAATTCTCTACTGTTTCATTCGTTGCTACTGTAGACTGTCACCAAACAAATCTTGCTAAACCCCAAATCTGGATTATTCTGATCATACAACTCTTTTTGTTTAACTCACATATTTTGGAAAAGAATAAGAGAAAATCAGAAAGACATGAGATTAGATAAATAGACAGACAGACAAACAGATAGATAATAGATAGATAGAGAGAAAGATAGAAGTATCTATAGGATGAATATGAAATAATTAGGAGAGTAGGCACTAGAATTAAGAGAGCTTAGGGAAGACTTGCAGCAGAAAATGAGATTTTAATTGGGATTAAAAGAAAGCTAGGGAGGTGAGTATGGGGAGCAGAAGAAAAAGAACATTTCAGGCATGGGAGATAGAGAAAATGGCAAGAACTGAGGGATGGAGTGTCTGGTACATGGAAGAGTCAAAAGGTCAATATCAATAGATCAAAAAGACTACAAGTTGGGAAGTAAGGTGTAAGAAGACTGGAAACAGTAAGAGGGGGTCAGGTTGTGAAGGGCTTTGAATAGCAAACAAAACATGCTGGACACAATAGGGAGCCACTGGAGTTTATTGAGTGCATGTATAAGAAGGGTGAAAGAGGGAGGGATGACTGAAACTGTTTTAAGAAAATTACTTCAAGGTGGAGACAAGATGATGGAAGACCTATAGAAGCTCTCCCAATAGCCCATAAAATATCTGATAAAAATGACTAAACAAGTTCTTGAGCAGAAGAAGCCACAAAACAAAAGAATGAAAGAGATTTCCAGCCCAAAATGGCCTAGAAGCCTGATAGGAAAGGTCTGTCCCACTGGACTCAGAGCATAGCACAGTCTGTAGAGTACAGGCCAGACTCAGTCTTGCTCTGTGGCAGGGATAGAACAACAGGCTTCAGGGGGTGAAATCCCTGGCAGCAGCTGTGGTTCCTAGATTGCTCCACCCGAAAATGCCAAAGACAGCTTCAAAGGTCTGTGAGAAAACTCTTTCACCTCGATGAGAAGGGAACATGGTCTGGTCCCACCAGATGCAGTGGCAGCATCCACATTTGGAACCCTTAGCCCAAAGACATTGAGGGAATTGAGCCTCTGATCTGGGTCTCAGACAAGAGTGGTGGTCCTGGGGTGAGGAGGAACACTGGCTGGCAGAGCTGGTGGAGGCTCTGAACAGGGATTACTACTCACAGATACTAGGCAGAAGAGAGTGCTTGTGCTTGCTCCCAGACCAGAGCACAAGCCAGGAGAGGAGCAAACTCCTCTCCCTTGATTGTGCCACCTTGGAGGAACTGAGAATTTATAGATCCCCAGAGTAAACTACCTCCTCTTAACAAAGGACTCAAAAGTTAAGTAACTGGCTGGGAAAATGCACAAAAAAAGGCAAAAAAAAATAAGGCTATAGAAGGTTACTTTCTTAGTGAACAGGTATTTTCTTCCATCCCTTTGGATGAGAAATAACAATGCATACTATCCGAGGAAGACCTAAAATTTAAGGTTTTTGCATCCAAAGCCTCTAAAAAATATATGCAATGGCCTCAGGCCATGGAAGAGCTCAAAAAGGATTTTGAAGATCAAGCAAGAGAGTTGAAGGAATAATTGGGAAGAGAAATGAGAGTGATACAAGAAAATCGTGAAAAGCAAGTCAAGAGGTTACAGAAGACCTAAAAAATGTTGAAGACAATAACACCTTTGAAAATAGGCTAACTCAAATGGCAAAAGAGATCCAAAAAATCAATGAAGAGAAGAATGCTTTAAAAAGCAGAATTAGCCAAGTGTAAAAGGAGATTCAAAAGCTCACTGAAGAAAATAGTTCTTTAAAAATTAAAATGGAGTAGATGGAAACTAAAGACTTTAGGAGAAACCAAGAAATTATAAAGTAAATCAAAAGAATGAAAAGAATAGAAGACAATGGGAAATATGTCACTCAAAAAAACAACTGACCTGGAAAATAGATCCAGGAGGGATAATTTAAAAATTATGGAACTACCTGAAAGCCATGATCAAAAAAAAAAATGAGCCCAGACATCATCTTTCAAGAAATTATCTAGGAAATCTACCCCAATATTCTAGAAACAAATGGCAAAATAAATATTGAAAGAATCCACCAATCACTTCTTGAAAGATATCCAACAAGAAAACCTTCTAGGAATATTGTGGCCAAATTCCAGAGTTCTCAAGTCAAGGAGAAAATATTGCAAGCAACAAGAAAGAAACAATTCAAGTAATGTGGAAATACAATCAGGACAACATAAGATCTAGCAGTTTCTTCCTTAAGGGATTGAAGGGCTTGGAATATGATATTCTAAAAGTTAAAGGAACCAGGATCAAAACAAAGAATCACCTACTCAGCAAAACTGAGTATAATACTTCAGGGGGAAAAATTGTCATTCAATGAAATAGAGGACTTCCAAGCGTTCTTGATGAAAAGACAAGAGCTGAACAGAAAATGTGACTTTCAAACACAAGAATCAAGAGAAACATGAAAAGGTAAACGGAAAAAAGAAATCATAAAGGACTTACAAAAGTTGAGCTGTTTACATTCCTACATGGAAAGGTAATATCTGTAACTTTTGAAATATTTCTCAGTATTTGGGTAATTGGAGGGATTACACACACACACACACACACACACACACACACACACACACACACACACACACATATATATATATGGAGAGAGAGAGAGAGAGAGAGAGAGAGAGATACACAGGGCAAGGGTGACCTGAATAAGAAGAGATGATATTTAAAAAAATAGAATTAAGGCATTAGAGAGGAATATATTGGGAGGAGAAAGGGAGAAATTAAATGGGGCAAATTATCTCTCATAAAAGAGGCAAGAAAAAGGCTTTTTCAATGGAGGGGAAAAGGGAGTAGGTGAGTGGGAAAAAGTGAAGTTTACTCTCATCACATTTGACTTAATGAGGGAATAACATGCACACTCAATTTGGTATGAAAATCTATCTTGCACTACAGGAAAGTGAGAAGAAGTAGGGTGGGGATGATAGAAGGGAGGGAAAATGGGAGGAGGGAGTAATTAGAAGTAAACACTTTTGAGGAGGAACAAGTTCAAAAGAGAGAATAAATGATAGGATGGAGGGAAATATAGTCTTACACAACATGATTATTATGGAAATCTTTTGCAGAACTACTATATATATATATATATATATATATATGTATACATATACACATAAACACATACACACACATGTATATATTTTATATATATATATCCTTTTTTGAATTTCCTGCCTTCTCAATGGGGATGGATGGACAAGGAGGAAAATGAGGAAGGGAGAGACATTGGAACTTAAAGTTTTAGGAACAAATTCTGAGAATCATTTTTACATGCAATTGGATAATAAAAAATACAGGTAGTGGGATATAGAAATTTATCTTGCCCTAAAAGAAAAGAGAGAAGATGAGGATAAGGGAAGGGAGGGATGTGATAAGAGGGCAGATTGGGGGAAGGGGCAATCACAATGCTTGGTGTTTTTGTGTGGGGGGAAGGGAGAGATGGGAAGAAAATTTGGAATTCAAAATTTTGTGGAAATGAATGTTGAAAACTAAAAATAAATAAATAAACATTAAAAAAGAAAAAAAAATTACTTTAGTCACAGAAGAGAGGATGGATTGGAGTCGATAGAGAGTAGAGGCAGATAGATCAGTATTTTATAATATCCAGGTGTGAGATGATGGGGTCTTGCACTAGAGTGGCAGCAGTCAGATAAGAAAAGGGACCATAAATGAGAAATATTGCAAAGACACACTAGGAGGCCTGGGAAAATTCCCACTTTTCTGTCCATCTTTATAGTTTATTTTCTCATACTTAATAAGATTAGTCGATTGAAATTTATTATATGCGGTGTGAGGGAAGTCAAAACAGTCACTTCACTATATTGCTGGCCAATTTTCTCAACCATATCATTTTAAAATGATATGAATAATTAGTTTTTATATTTTTTAAATAATGAATCTTTCCCCCTGTCTTTATTGCTTATAGGTATACTAAGTATTAATCTTTGTGTCTATTTCTATATAAAGCATCTATCTTGTTCAAATAGTATTTTTAAAAGTCTTTCCCCTATTGCTAAATAGTTTTAATGTGAATTATTTTACACTTCAAAATCTGAAATCAAAAGCCTACTACTTTCATCTTTGATATTGCTGTCTGATTTTTCCTATATTGTGTTGTTTTGATTTTTCCAATTAAAAAGTCCACATGACAATTATCACTACATTATATTTCTTATCTGTATAATATAATGATTAACATAACAAGAAGTCAAATAGTCAACAAGTATTTTTTGATGACCTACTACATCTTCTAATCAATCTGTTTAGTTCTGGTTGTTGAACAACAAAGAAGCCAAAAAGTGAAACCCATCTATACCCTGCAGCTTATATATTATGAAGCGGAAAATATGAAAATATGCAAATTAAAAATGAGAGGAGGAAGGAAATAAGTATTTGGAGGCAGGTTCAGAGGAAATTTCACATAAAAACAATTCTGAGACTGAACTTTGAAAAGAAATTCTTGATTCTAAAATGCAGAGATTAGGAGAGAGTTTTTTTCCTGACTTGGAAAACAGGCAGATCACTGTAGGAAGACATTTTAACAGGAAGTGGAACGCTGAATGTGAGGATGGCAAATATGTTTGGAACTTAAGAGTAGGTGAATGGGAGTAATACATAATAAGAATGGAAAAGAATGTTGGAACCACATTGTGAAGGGCTTTAAAAGTCAAAGTAATTTTTGCTGAAGCCTAATGGCATGAGGGATCCCCTGGAGTTTGTTGTGTGGAGGAGTGCTAATGTCATTAAATGAGTTAACGCATTTACCACTTTGGATAACTTAGAGTTCTTTATGAATGTGAAATATTATTAGCCATGACTACTAATAATGAGAGTATTTTGCCTTAAGAAAGTTACTTTGGAAGCCACGTGGTAGAAGAACAGGAGAGGTTGAAACACAGCAAAGAAACTCATTACAATATTATTGTAATAGTCTAGAGAAATGATGGTGAACGCCTTCGGATTAATTTATACTTTGGATTGATAACACTCGAAACTAGCACAAAGCCTGAAATATAAATATGTTTTAACTGGATGTCTATTGAATGATACAAATTTGATATGAGTCTGGAAAGGAGAAAGAAGGAGATGAGCTAAGAGATGTTGTAAAGGAAGAATCATCAAGATTTAGCCAATGCTGGCATTCCTTGGAGATATCAAGAGTTTGCTTCCATATCACCACAATAAAAGGGATATCAAAACAAAATAAGTCACATTCTTGTGTGTACAAAACTCCTATTTATACCATAATGTAGTCTATTAAGTATTCAATAATATTATGTCTAAAAAAGTACATACTTGAATTAAAAATACTTTTAAATTCTAACCATCATCTATGCCTTCATTGAGGTACAAATCTTTTTACTGGTGGAGGAACGTGTCTCCATGTTGATGGTTGCTGATTGATCAGGCCAATGATTGCTAATTGTTGGAATAATTGTGGCAATTTCTTAAAATAATGCAACAGTGGACTTTGCCGCCTCAATTGAATCATCATTTCAATTGAATAAATAGAGACTATTGTAGGGTTATTAACATCCTAATTCCAATATTGTTGTGTTTCCGGGAATATAGGAAGGTCTAAGGAGAAAGATAGATGTACAGAAGAGAGATTGACAGATGTATATCTGGGAGTCATGTACATAGACATAATAATTAAACTCATGTGAGAGGGCAAAATCAATAAAAAATAGTGTTAAGAAGAAAAGGAAGAGGTCCAAGAATAGACCTTTGAAGGATATTCAAAGGAAAATAATGGAATATAGATGAAAAAAAAATATGGTTGCTGTTCTTGAGGCTTGGAGAGGACCAAAATGGCTTCACTATGCTGGAATCAAGGTATGGTGTGTCTTACTGTGACTGATCATACCAATGTGAGCTCAGAAGACAGGTAGGTCACAAATATGCCAAATGAACATTTGGAGTACAGATGTCTTTAAATTTGTTCATCTCACTTTTCTTTTGAGCTACTCAAATGTTGCTTTACTCATGTAGCACAGAATCTTCTTTGATATAGGCACAGCATGTTGGGCAATCTTGTGCCGGTGTCTGCCATGTCTCACAATTTATTGCAATGTTCTCTAGGGAGAACTTGAGAGTAACCTTGTTTCAATTTTTCTGACCTCTTTGTAAGCACTTACTTTGTGACTTCTCTGTAAATTAATCTTTTAGGCAAACTTACATTTGGCATTTGAAAAAAATTGTGGCCATCCCACCATAATTGTGTTTTCTGCAGTAGAGGTTAAATGCTTGGCAGTACAGCCTGAGAAAGAAAGTCTGTGTCCAGTACTTTATCCTGCCAGGTAATCTTCAGACTCTTCCTTAATTCAAATGGAAGCAATTCAATTTCTTCACATAGCCCTGGTATACTGTCTAAGTTTCATAGGCATCCAACAATGAGATCAGCACAACGGTTCTGTAAACCTTCAGTTTGATAGGCAGTCAAATACCTCTTCTCTCCCACACCTTCCTTCAGTTTCTCCCAAATACTGAACTGGTTCTGATAATACACGCTTGAAATTCATGATCTGAATACAACCATGGAAATTATACTGCCAAAGTAAGTGAATATGTCCAAAGGATTCAAAATTTCTCAATTTTATGTAACTGATATTTCCATCTATAGATAGTGCAGTGTTTAGAGGTGCAGAACTTCTGCTTTCTTGGCCTTGATGCCATTTTATTTTCATTGAAAAAGCCAGTGATAAACATTACTAAAATCATACTAAAAAATCATAGGAGCAAGCACACAGCCTTGCTTCAATCCACTGGTGATGAGAAAAGCATCAGAGCATCATTCATTATTCAGAGCCCATAAAACATGCCATCATGAAAGTGGTATACAGTATTAATGAACTTGTGCAGGCACTCAAATTTTGCCATTTCCACAAGCCCTAATGACTCACAGTGTCAAAGGCCTTGGGCAGATCAGCAAATATGTATACAAACCTCTTTTCTTCCCCTGACACTTGCCAAGTTGTTGGGCAGCAAACACTTTATCAGCCATTCCTTGGTCTTTTCTGAAGCCACACTGGATCTCAAGTAGATGATCATGTTTCAGGGGGTGGATTAAATGAAGGAGATTTTGACAAGAATCTTGCCAGCAGTGACTAAGAAGATTCCCCTCTTGCGATTGCCAAAGGACAATTTATTTCCTATACTTTTATAGAGATAGACAATGGAGGTACCCTTGAACTTCTGGGGATTAATCTCTTCTTGTCATATAGTCTAGAAAATTTCCATCAATGTTCATATGAGCAGTGGAACCCCTGCCTTATAAATCACAGCTGGAATAGAATCAGCACCAGGTTCTTTGCCACAGAAGAAAAGCCTAATGGCAATCAAAACCTCTTCTTCAATTGGAAGTTCTGCCAGAGAAGGTTTGACTTCAACCTCAAATAAAGGGCCATTGGTTTCATCATTGACTGATGATGTTCTGTTAAGACTAAAGTGTTCAGTCCATCTCTCCACGATTCTGTCTTTATTGCTAGTCACTGTGGCTCCTATGGTACATTTCAACTAATCCGTGCTAAAGGGCTCAGCAGCTCTAACCCCATAAGTACTAGTTTACTGAACACGGGCAACATCCCACACAGAAAGTAGGGAGGAAATAAGTTATGAATTATACACAAACTCTAAACTTCTAAGATTTTCTTCTCAAATAAGCACAGGAATCCTGGGGGTAGGTTAGGGTTTATTACTCACTCCCCTCTGAGACTTTTGGAATACAGTGTTTTATTATCCACAAATGAAAGGGGAGGGGGGGATCAAAATAAGTACATTTAATATATTTTCTTTTGTAACTTTTTAAAATAAATTTATTTATCTAACTTTTTACATTGATTTTCACAACATTTTGGGTTCCAAAATTTTCTCTCCATTTGTCCCCTCCCCCATCCCCAATACACTGAACATTCTAATTACCCATATCACCAATCTGCCCTCTCTTTTATCATCCCTCCCTTCCCTTACCCCACCTTCTCTTTTGTCCTGTAGGGCCAGATAACTTTCTATTCCCCATTACCTGCATTTCTTATTTCCTAGTAGCAGGAACAATATTCAACAGATGTTCCTAAAACTATGAATTCCAACTTCTCCCCATCCCTCCCTCCCCACTCATTCCCTCTGGGATGGCATGCAATTCAATATAGGCCATATCTGTGCAGTTTTGCAAATGACTTCCATAATAGTCGTGTTGTGTAAGACTAACTATATTTCCCTCCATCTTATCCTGCCCCCCATTGTTG
>CM053771.1:371194686-371295124 GCA_028658325.1 Potorous gilbertii | reverse complement strand
ATTCAAATGCTGCTCCCCAGCCTCAGGGCTTTTGGCGGCAGGCCTGGCTGCTATTCAGGTTAAGATTAAATCAGGTTCTCAGGTGGAGACAGGGCCGCCTCCCAGGCTCAGTTCCCTCAGGGGGTTTATGCAGAGACCTTTTGTAATGAAACTGCTGCCAAGCTCCTGCCTGCTCTGGGAGCCTTTGGACGCCTGCTCTGGGAGCCTCTGGCTGCAGCTGTCACTGCTGCTGCCACTGCCTCCTGAAGGGGTCCGAGTGCCAGAGACATCCCACTGCCCTCTCAGCCCATCTCTCTCATTGACCTCTGAGTGTGGTTGGAGGGACCTTTGTGGTCGCTGGTGATTCTGTCCCTGAAGCCTGCTTGGATCTGCTGGCTCCTGTCAGTGCCACGTGGCCAGGGTGGGGCAGGGCTCCACTCTGGTCCAGGGCACGATGGAGCTTTGGAATCAGTTTTTTAGGGCTCTCTGGAGCAGAAATCTCCTTCGGTGTGTTGCTGTGTGGCTTCCACTGTTCCAGAATTTGTTGGGAGTTCTTTTTAGAGGAAATCCATGGGCTGTGGGTTCGGACCTAGCATAGGTGAGTCTTTCTACTCCACCATTTTGATACATTTAATATAAAAATTGATGGATGTGTGTTTTGAATATTTTTGAATTAGTTTAGTATATCTTTAGTTATGTAATTTGAGTCAAGTAACATTCTTTGGTTTCTACTTCTCAATAGGAACATTTATCCAAATGGATTAGGAAGATGGCAAAGATTGACTATAGGATTTGGAGACAGCAGGGGTCGACAATTTTAATTCAAGGAAAGGGAAATGTTAAGAGTTAGCATTCAGCTGCTCAGGAGATGGTGCAACTAAAAGAAAAGTGATGATAAAAAATAAGCTTATTAATATTGGATGAGATTTTTTTCCTAATGCTGCAAAAATCAGGTCACTGGATACCAAAAAGCCTTTGAAAAGCCTAGACTTTTGCTGTTGGCTTCTTGCTGATATCATGATGATGATAAGATAAAATTTCAGTACTTGACTTAATCTTCAATTTTCTTTTCTTTTATGTGAAGTCTTACACTTTCAGAGTACAATAGAAATAAAAGAAACTAGACCTGAAATGTTTGAATTCGCCATCTCAGAAAAGGAAAAAAAAATCATAGCAACCTAACAATAAACAAAGACACAAATAATATTTGAGACAGGCATGCCAATAATAATCATGCCAAGTGTTCTATGTACCATCTACTGATAGTAAATAATATTCAGAATCAGTTTTAAGCAGTAAAATATTCACCTGTTTCATCAGGATGCCTTCTGGGGCTGTAGGGAAGCTAAATTCCTGTGGGAGAAGAAACAAAAGTACTTTGTGCCAGGCACTAGACAAAATGTGGGGGATACAGCTACAAAAAGAAGATATTCTCTGACTTCAACAAGTTCACAATCTAACAGGGGAAGACTACAAATATGGGATTGAGATGGCAGTGAGAGGATGCTATGGTTAAAGAAAGTTAGCTAAGTGGAATCTTAAAATAATTGATTAATAACGTGGTAATATGACATTATATTCATATACTACAACTTGTTTACCCACTCCTGTGTGGGTAAACACACCAATAGGACATTCCTCCAGTTCTTAGACAACATGAAAAGAGCTCCCACAATACTTTTCTATATATAAGTACTTGTCCTCTGTTTTGATTCATTTGAAATATAGGGATTATATCATTCGTATTATTGGTATACAAAGTGGATAATCTAGTGCCTGCTACAGGATAATATTTGTTGTTTCAATGAATGATTGAATTAAACGTTTGCCTTAATCTTGACCACTTTGAACTGCATTTTCTCTGGAAACATCTTTATCAGGAAATAGCTTATGACAGTTTGGAGATAAAGAAAGAGTGAGGGGGAGGGGCGGAGAGAGAAAGAAAAGGATAGCTTGAGAAAGAGACAAAGAGATACGTATACAGAAAGATAGTGACAAAAGCAAAGTTCAAGACAGAGAGACAAGGAGAAATAATGACAAAGACAAAGGGAGGCTGAGAAGGAAGGGAGTAGAGGGGTGGAGGGAGAAAATGAAAGAATAGATAAAATATGCTGCTATAATCTTCATATTATACCTTAGACAGGGATGCCATTGTTCCCATTTATCAGATGCATATAGATGAGAGTGATTTGACCAGAGATGTTAAAATCTCAGATTAGATAAAAGTCTTTTTATTTCAAATCCAAAATTCCTGTGACTAGAATATACTGAACCTTTATCAACATTTATGTTTCTAATGTTGGATGGATATAGATGAAAGGACAGGGAATTAGAGAAGTGGGATAAAGGGATACAGGAGATTTTAGAAAAGCAAATATAAATCAGGAATGAATTCATGGAGAAGAATGGGGCAGAGAGCAGAGAAAATAAATTTTCCAGGACAGTCTGAATGTCAACCTATTAGCAGGTGAACATTACCTAGAATCTTTTGAAAAGCTCTCAATGTCCTAGTGTATGAGTTTCCTTATCTATAAAATGACAATAAAACATTTCACAGTCAGGTATTGCAAGGATTAAAAAAATACTCTCCGTAGAGGTAGGAGTTTTAAAATTATAAGAACTTAACTATTTTGAAAGTCCTAATAAGTATCTTAATGTACACAACTGAATCAAATTCTATACAACAGACACCTACTGCACTGACCCTGCTAGAATCATAACTACCTTTAACTTCTAGAAAACTTTATTAATTATCTAATTAAATAAACATTCATTGTTACAATAATGAATATGATTCAATTTAATATGCTAAAAAATTCTTAATAAATTTGCAAAGTGAAAGTTACTAGTAAAAATTCAAAACAAACAAAAACCAGCATATAAAGACTTCTTCAAACTTCAAGAGCCAAGATGGCAAAGTAAAAGCAGGTCTCACCTGACCTCTTCCACAAACTTCTTCACATATCTCTAAAAAGTGAATCTGAACAAATTTGAGAGTGGGAGGATCCAGTAGGAGACATAGTCTGGCAGATTTTCATTCCAGGACAGCCAAGAAACTAGACAGGCAGAATCTGTTATAGGGGGCTGGAGGAGCCCAGACCATGGGCTGCACCATCACAGACTCGAACATAGCGAAAGGGGAAGGGGAATTGTCCTAGTAGAACTGAATCAGAAACAGCAGTGAAGACTGTGAAGCCTCTCAGCAAGGGACTGGAGTCCAGTGAAACTGAGTGAGAGAGAAGTGCAGGGTCCATGGCAGCAGATGCAACCACCTTTGCGATGATCAGCCCCCAGACTAAATGTTTGAAAGTCACCTACTTGAACTTGCAGGAGCCAAGATAGAAGATTAAACTATAAGTGCTCTCACCTTTCCCTTTGACCTTGAAAAACCCAATGAATATTGCCCCAGGAAAAATTCTGGAATAACAGAGTGAGCAGAAAGGGAAAGATCAACAGGAAGGGTCCCTCTTGTTGTGGCTGAAGGGGACCAGTGCAGGACTGCATTCCAGCAAACACTACCTCAGTGGACCAGGAGAAGAGATTGAGCCTACAAAGGGTAGAGCCAGTAGGTGCCCAGACCAGGAATACAAACATGTGTTAGCAAAGTCATGGGAATTGGGCAGACACCAGTTTAGATGGGGCCACTGGGCCTATATGTGCTCTAGCACAGAACTAGGAAAAGAGAGCCCCATGACCAGACCTCCCCTCTCATGTGTCTCATACAAAAACTTCAGAATAATCGTGGGGAAACTCAGAAAGACTTCACCTGGCCTTGGCTTTGGTACACACCAGGCAGCTCAGAACAAGGTAAGCTGCAGCATTATATAGCTTCCATCTGAAAGAAGCACAGGCCACAACACAAAAAAACAGAAACCAGGACCCTAACTTCAAGTACAAGAAAAATGGGACAGAGTCTCCTCTGCCTTAAAAGCAGAGATCCACTTTAAAAGCCAGGAAAAAGACAATCACCATGAGCAAGAGGCAAATCAGAAAAGCAAAGACCACAGAATCTTACTACTGAGACAGGAAAAGTCAAAATACAAATTCAGAAGAGGACAGCACTGACAATGTACACATCTAAAATCTCAACATGGAATATGAACTGGTCACAAGCTGAAAAAGCACTCTTGGAAGAGCTTGTGAAGGATTTTAAAAGTCAAATTAGACAGTTATAAGAAAACTTAGCCAACGACTTTAAAAATGCAGTTGACAAAAAGAAAAAAAAAAGAATTCATTGAAGAGAACCACTGCTTAAAAAGTAAAATTGTCCAAATGAAAAAGGAGGTACAAGACTTTACTGGGAAAATTGGACAAATGGAAAAGGAAGTACAAAAACTAATTGAAGAAAGCATTCTTTAAAAATTACAATTGGGTAAGTAAAAGCTAATGATTCTATGAGGCATCAAGAATCAGTCAAATAAAATCAAAAGAATGAAAAAAATCAAGAAAATTTAAAATATCTCATTGGAAAAGAAAATCTAAGAATTATTGGTCTACCAGAACGCTATGATGAGAAAAAGACCTGAACAATAGCTACCAAGAAATCATGAAGGAAAAGTGTCCTGAAGTCCTAGATCCAGAAGGCAAAATAGTCATGGAAAGAATCCGCTAATTATCTCCTGAAAGAGATCCCAAATTGATAACGTCAAGGAATATTATTGCCAAATTCCAAAACTATCAGGTCAAGGAGAAAATTCTGCAAAAGGCTAGAAAGAAACAATTCAAATATTGAAGAACTATAATCAACATCAAACAATACTTGCAGCTTCAACATTAAAAGTTAGAAAGGATTGGAATATGATATTCCATAAGGCAAAGGAGCTTGGATTACAACCAAGGCTCAATTATCCAGCAAAAATTGAGCATAATTTTTTCAGGCAAGGAGATAAGCATTCAATGGAATAAGGGATTTCCAGATATCCCAGATGAAAAGATCAGAACTCAATGGAAAATTTGATCTTCAAATACAAGACTCAAGAGCAACATCCAAAAGTTAAAAGGAAAAAATAATAAATGTTATTCAATAGGGCAAAGTGTGTATATCCCTACATAGGAAGATGATGTTTGTACCTCTTGAAAAAACTCTTGTAACTGTTTTCTGTTTTCTGAGATTTAGAAGGGATATACATAGACAGAGGGTGGGGATATAAGCTGGCTTTCATGTGATGATAAAAAAAACAAGGAGTGAAAAGGGATTGCAAAGGGAGAAGAGGAAAGGAGGAGGTAGAAAAGGATAAAATACAACCCCCAGAGAGACACAGAGGACTATTCAAGTAAAGGGAAGAATGAATGGAGAATAGCTTTATTTGAACCTTATTCTCATCAAATTTGGATCAGGGAGGGAACAACATTCTCAGTTAAGTGTGGAAATCTAACTTGCTCTTCAGGCAGTAGGAGGGAAAAGGGAAAGAAAAGGCAAGGAGTACTTAGAAGGGAGGGAAGAAGTAGTAAGGGAAACGATGGGGATGGCTGACAGAAGGAAGGGAAGATTGAGGAGGCAGTGGTCAAAAACTCTCTTGAGGGGGAAAAAGGGGAAAGTAGAAATAAAAGCATACATGGTAGAGGAAGCAGGATGGAGAGAATGATACAGATGATAATCATAACTTTGAATGTAAATGGAATGAATTCACCCATAAAATGTAGGTGGATAGTATGTTAGATTAAAAAACATGATCTTATGTGGAGGCCCGGTTAGGCCCGGAGCCACTGCCCTGCCTGAGAGAGGAGGTGTGGCAATACAGAGCTAAGGAGATGTGGTAATGCAGGAGCTAAGGAGACGTGGCAATACAGAGCTAAGGGGATGAGGTAATGCAGGAGCTAAGGAGACGTGGCAATACAGAGCTAAGGGGATGAGGTAATGCAGAGCTAAGGAGATGAGGTAATGCAGAACTAAGGAGATGTGGCAATACAGGGAAAGGGAGACAGGGCTGAAAGGCAGGGCAAAACTCAGGGTATATGAGAAAGCAGTGGCTGGGGGGAATTTGGGATTTGCATGCTGACCACTCTACAATAAACATCTGCTCTAACCACTCTGGTTCGCTGCCTGGTATTTGCCTCCTCCCGATCCCTGGAGGAGGACCGGAGACGTCCAAAGCCCCGTGGGCAGGGGAAGAGGGTGTAGCGGTACTCCCAGCAGGGGGGTACAGGGGGTCGGACCGCCCGCAACAATCTTACAAAATGTTTTTTATAAGAAACAAGTTTGAAACGGGAAACACACAGGGTATAAGTAAAATGCTGGAATACAATTTATTAGGCTTCAGCTGATGTAAAGAAAAGTAAGGTTAACAATCCTAACCTCAGACAAACCAAAAGCAAAAATAGATGTAATCAAAAGAGATAAGGAAGGAAACCATATACTGCTAAAAGGCACCATTTAAAATGAAATAATATCATTACTAAACATATATTCATCAAGTGGTGTAGTATCAAAATTCTTAGAGAAGTTAGGGGAATTAAAGGAAGAAGCAGACAGTCAACTCTACTAGTGAGGGACCTCAACTTCCTCTCTCTGAACTTGATAAATATGACCTCAAAATAAACAAGAAGGAAGTAAAAGAGGTGAATAGATTTCTGGAAAATTTAGATATGATAGACCTCTGGAGAAAACTGAACATGGATAGAAAGGAATATGCCTTTTCTTGGTAGTACATACCACATATACAAAAATTGACCATGCACTAGGGCATAAAATCTCACAGTCCAATTCAGAAAGGCAGAGGTAATCAATGCATCCTTTTCAGAAAATTATACAATTGAAATTATATATAATAAATGGCTGTGGGAAGATGGACCAAAGATTAATTGGAAACTAAATTATGTAATGCTAAAAAATGAGTTGGCCAAACAATAACTAATAGAAAAAATCAATAACTTCATTCAAGAGAATGGCAACAATGAAACAACCTACCAAAACTTATGGGATGCAGCAAAAGCAATCCTTAGGGGAAGTTTTATACTTCTGAATACTTACATGAATGAAATAGAGAAAGAGGAGATGAATGAATTGAGCACACAACTGAAAAATCTAGAAAAAGAAGAAATTAAAAATCCCTAATTAAATACCAAATTAGAAATATTGAAAACCAAAGGAGAGATTAGAAAACTGAAATTAAGAACATTATTGAACTAGTAAATAAAACTAAGAGGTGATTTTATGGAAAAAAAACAATAAAATTAACAAACTTTTGGTCACTTTGATTTGAAAAAAAGGAAGAATACCAAATTACCAGTCTCAAAAATGTAAAGGATGAACTCACCTGCAATGAAAAGGTAATTAAAATTAAAATTTATTTTGCCCAACTGTATGTCCATAAAATTGACAATGTAAGTAAAATAGATTAATATTTACAAAAATATAAACTCCCCAGATTAACATAAGAGGAAGTAAAATACTTAAATAACCTCATCTCAGAAAAAGAAATTCAACAAGCCATCAATGAACTCCCTAGGAAAGAAATCTCCAGTGCCAGATGGATTTACAAGACAATTCTATCAAACAATTTAACGAACAGTTAATTCCAACGTAATATAGACTATTTGGGAAAATTAGAAAAGAGTCCTGCTAAATTCTTTTTATGATACAAATATAGTACTTATACCTAAACCATGAAAAACCAAAACAGGGAAAGAAAATTATAGACCAATTTCCCTAATGAATTTAACTGCAAACATTTTCAATGATATATTAGCTAAAAGATTACAGCAACTTATCAAGAGAGTAATACAACATGGTCAAGTACAATTTATACTAGTAATGTGGGGCTGATTAAGTGTTGGGAAAAGTATCAGGGTAACTGATCATATCAACAACAAAACTAACAGAAAACATATGATTGTCTCAATAGATGCAAAAAAAGCTTTTGACAAAATACAACAGCTATTCCCATTGAAAATATTAGAGAGAATAGGAATAAAAGGAGCTTTCCTCAAAATAATAAGTAATATCTAATTAAAATCATAAACAAGCGTTATCTGTAATGGAGATAAGCTAGATGAATTACCAATAAGATCAGGGCTGAAACAAGGTTGTCCATTATCTATTCAATATGGTACTAAAAATGTTAACTTTAACAATAAGAGAAAAAAATTAAAGGAATTAGAACAGGCAAAGAACAAACTAAGTTATAACTCTTTGCAGATGATATGATGATGTACTTAGAGAATCCCAGAAAATCAAGTAAAAAACTACTTGAAATAATAAAAAATTTTAGCAAATTTGCAGGATACAAAATAAACCCACATAAATCATCTGCATTTGTATATATTACTAATAAAGCCCAACAGCAAGAGATAGAAAGAGAAATCTCATTTAAAATTACTATAGACACTATAAACTATTTGGGAATCTACCTATGAAAACACATCCAGGGGACTACATGAACACATTATGAAACACTACACACAAATAAAGTCAGATCTAAATAATTGGAAAAATGTCAGTTGCTCATGGGTAGGCCAATCTAAAATGACAATTCTACATGCATTAATGTACTTATTTAGTGCCATATCAATTAAACTACCAAAAAGTTATTCTCTAGAGCTAGAAAAAATAATATCAAAATTTATCTGGAAGAATAAAAGGTCCAGAATACCAAGGGAATCAATGAAAACAAATGCCAAGGAAGGTGCCCTAGCCATATGAGATCTCAAATTATATTATAAAGCAGCAATCATCAAAATCTCTTGGTACTGGCTAAACAATAGAGAGGAGATCAGTGGAATAGGTTAGGTACAGAAGACACAGTAGTCAGTGATTATAGCTGTGCTTTACTGAATAACAAACTCAAAGATCATGGTCCTGGGATAAGAACTCATTGTTTAACAAAACCTGCTGGGAAAACTGAACATAGTGTGGCAGAAACTGGGAATATATCAACACCTGACACCATATACCAGAAAAAAGTCCAAATCAAGGTGTAAAGACTTATACCATAAACACATCAGGGGAGGAAGAAATAGCTTATTTGTCAGATTTATGGAGAGGAAGGAATTTATGACCAAATAAGAGATAAGAGAATATTATCAAGTGCAAAATGGATAATTTTGATTATATTAAATTGAAAAGATTTTGTACCAACAAACCCAATGCAACCAAGATTAGGAGGGAAGCAGAAAACTGGGAAAGAATCTTTACAACTAGTGTCTGTGATAAAGGCTTGAGTTCTAACATATATAGAGAACTGACTCAAATGAACAAGACTACAAGTCATTCCCCTATGGATAAATGGTCAAAGGATATGAATAGATAGTTTTCAGAGGAAGAAATTAAAACTATCTATAGTCATATGAAAAAATGCTCTAAGTCATTATTGATTAGAGAGATGCAAATCAAAACAACTCTGAGGTACCACATCATACCTGTCATATTGGTTAACATGACAAAACAAGAAAATTATAAATGCTGGAGAAGATGTAGGAAAATTGCAACACTAATGCATTGTTGGTGGAATTGTGAACAGATCCAACCACTTTGTAGCGCAATTTGAAACTATGCCCAAAGGATTAAAACAATGTGTATACCCTTTGATTCAGCAATACTGCCTCTAGGACTGTGATCCAAAGAGATCATAAAAATGGGGAAAGGACCCACATATACATGTGTTGTCTAAGAACTGGAAATCAAGGGGATACCCATCAATTGGGGAATGGCTGAACAAATTGTGCTTTATGAATGTAATGGAATATTATTGTGCTATAAAAACATGACAAACAGAAGGACTTCAGAAAAATCTGGAAAGATTTATATGAACTGATGCTGAGTGAAATGAGCAGAACCAGAAGAACCTTATACCAAGTAAGAGCCACAGTGTATAAGGACTGTATCTGATAAACTTTGCTCTTCACAGCATTGCAAGGACCTAAAACATTTCCAAAGGACTCATACACATATGGAGAAAACCAGAGAGTTAGAATGCAGAATATTTTCTATTTTGTTATATTTTGTTTTTGTTTTTCATGGTTTCTCTCATTCATTTTAATTTTTCTATGCAACATGACTAATATGAAAAAGTTTTTAATAAGAATATATATGTAGAGCCCACATAAGATTATATGATGTCTTGAGGAAGGAAGTGGGATGGAAGGAGAGAGGAAAAAAAAAAAAAAATATATATATATATATATATATATATATATATATATATATAGTGATTCTATACAGATTTTGCATAAAAATCTATAAAACAATGAAATCTCTTTTGTCTACGTGTACAAAAGAATAAAACCATTCACTTTTTTTCATTCACACAAAAAGAAATTGACATTCTCAGGAAAATTTGGAATTGAGTTTTTCATGTAGCATGCTTGAATGAAAACAGTTTTTTTCTATAAAGAAAAAAATCACTCCTCTTCTGTATAAAGTCAATATCAAAGTTTTTGCACGCTTCATTCTCTTCACAGGAGTTCCTCAAAAGTAAAGCTGTAGTTCAGCTTAAGATTACATATGTTGTTCACTTTATTCTATAGATTTGCTTCCCAAGACAAAAATAAGAAAGGAATAACAAGAAAAAAATATTTTGCTCTTATTTTTACGAATCGACTTCTGGTATTTTTTCTCTTTGGTAGTATTTTATAGTTGAAATTTTTTTTTTATTTGAATTCAGTGTTGGGTTCAGTCCATACTCTGACATTTAGTATTTATGTCACCTTGGGCAAATCATTTAACTTTTTTTAGGGTGTCTTTGGCTTCTTGTGAAATTGGAGGGTTTTATTAAGTGAACAATAAGTTGCCTTCCAGTTCTAAATCTATCATCCTATGATATGCTTCTATTTTCCAGTAAACATGTGTCTGAAATAGCTCATATGCTCATTTATTCAACATTGTTTGGTGCCTACCAAGTTCCATGCATGCTAATAAACTTTGGGAATACAGAAATAAAATAGAAACAATCACTAATTTCAAGAAGTATACTTTCTATTTTGTAAAACAACATGTGCATATTAAATTATTTACAAAAATTTTGTCAATTAATCTCTGCATAGGTTATACACAATCAAGAATTAAGCCTAGCAGTGGTCATAGGTTGGAGAGTGTATTTTATATGAGCTTTGAAGGAAACTGGAGAAAGGAACAAATTTCTATATATACCTATTGTGTGCTAAGTACTTCACAAATGTTATCTCCTCCCATCTTCACAACAGCCCCATGAAGTAGGTGCTATTATTTTTCAACATTTAACTGATGAGGAAACTGAGGCCATTAATGACTTGGTAGATCAAAAGGTAAATATGAAGCCAAATGGGAACTCAAGTCTAAGAGGCAAACCTGAGGAGTCAGTGCCTTGATTGAGCAGGGAGACAGCCAGACACTGAATTTGACTGAAGAATATCCTGTATAAGAAATATTAAGTCAGTTTAACTGCATTGTAGGTACATGAAGGGGATTAATGTGCAATAAGCTTAGAAAGATATGCTGGAGTTAACCAAAGGTAAGTTGTCTCTAAAAGCACACTATTAGAATTAATGCCAAAGATTGGACTTGTCATCAGATTAAATGGCTTTTATATTGCTATCATTATTGGGATTACTTCTAAGCCATTGTAGTGCATTTAGGCCATTCTTATCATTAACCAGCAAGATTTTCTAGAGCATTTTATGTTATGTGCCTTTACATTCCACCCATGTCTAGTTATCTTAGCCCTTATTTGAACAGGGAAAGCAATACTGACATTTTTCACCAGTTATTGCTTTCTCCGGAGTTGAAATGATTATAGAAAAAGATAGTTTTTTGACTACAAGAATAACATATATGAATCATTTTAAACTTTCCATAAAAGATCACACTATAGAAATGGAAGGAATATGTCAATACAGTATGAAGAGAAAGCTGGAGAAAACCATGTTTTTCATGGCAGGGAGACAGTAAAGTGTAAAGAAAACTTGTGAATGTGAAGTCAGGGCACCAGGATTCACATTTGGACTTTGTGACCTTCTACTTATGTGATATTGAATAAATAATTTCACCTTTTGTCCATCAGTTCTCTCATTTTTAAAAGGAATGAGGGGCTGGGTACCAATGATCACTAGTCCTAACATCTTAATCTTTTCCAACTCTTAATCTATACATGATCCTGTTCATGTTTCATTTCTTAAAAGATGCACTTAAGGACAATATATAGATAATGATGGAGTCTTGAAACAGGGATGAGATCATAGGTATGGGATCACAATAGAAATAATATTTAATTACAAGGATCAGCAACCATTTTGCTTTGTTGGTATCCAATAATCCATTCCAATAAACATGTATTAAGTTTGTCCCAAGTGAAAGACCCTGCGTTAGATGATGGAGATATAAAGACCACCAACAAAATTAAAAAAAAAAAGATTGTATGCACTCAAGGAATTTAAATTCTATAGGTTTGCCCATAATAATTTCAAAAAAGAAGTTAAGGAAAAGAAAGCGAGGCAGGGGAAGGGAGTATATATTTATATAGTTCTACTATTTGTCAAACACTTTCATTTGATCCTCATAACAACTTTGAGAGGTAGGTATAACATCTATCATCTCCATTTTACAGTTGAGGAGACTGACTCAAATGATTGACTTGCCCACAACTACACAGCTAGTAAAAAATTGAGGTCAGATTTTAATTCATGTCTTTCTAGCTCACATGTTCTATAAACTATGCCACTTAAATGCCTAAATACTAAATAGTAAATGCTAAAACCTATAATACCAATGCTAAGAGCATTGGCAAAGACTTCTATTATTAGGAAATGAGGTATTAGGGGAAATGAGGATTCTCAGAAGCAAAAACGAGAAGGGACTGGATTCTAGGCATGGGGGATAACCTGCAAAATATGAAGGCTGGAAATAGTCTTAAACAAGCAAGTAAGCTGGTTTGCCTAGGACACAGAGTACTTGAGGAAAAAATATGAAACATTCTAGGATAACCTAGAACCAGATCTTTATTAATTGGATTCTCTGTTTTCAGACAATTTCCAATATCCATCATCCACACAGATTGCCCACCCCAAAATATGGCGTTAGTTTGGTATTTCTTGTCTTAAGCAGCTTCCATGGAACCTTATTACCTCTAGAATAAGGTGAAATTAATACTTAATATGTAAAATAATTCTACTTTGTATCTCATTGTTCTCAGCTGATTTTGCATTATTTCTTCACATGGACTCAATGTTTCTATCAGTCTACTGGCATTTCATTATAAATGACATTTATGCCATGTCTGTCTTTGCACAGGGTGTCCTTCACATCTGAAATGCCCTCCCTCCTCACCTTAATATCTCAGAATCCCCAGGTCCCATGACATCTCAGTTATGATGCTACTTCTTATATAAGAATTTTCCTAATATCCTTTGTTCTTATTAGTCTACTTCCCCATCTTCTCCTCTCCCCTAAACCTACTTTGTATTTCTTTAAATACTGGTGTTTACTTATCTGTGTGTCTGTTATTTGTTGCTAAGAAGTGTTTTGTTTTAATTTTTGTTTTCTCAATGCTTGATAAAAAGCTTGTTAAATCAGGTATACAGATATGGTGCTGAATATATATATATATATATATATATATACATATAATCTATACATATAATATGTTTACATATAAATATATGTGTAGATATTACACAGAAATAATATATATTATATACGTGTATATGCATATATGATTCTATAGAACTAGCACAAATACATAATGTATAAAACACATACACATATTCAGAATTAATGGTATAAATAAATAGAACTAGACTGAGGGTCAGAAGACCTGGAGTTCTACCTCTCTACTCAATCAATAACTTTGTAACCTTAAGGAAGCCATTCACTTGCCCTCAGTTTCCTCACCTGCAAAATGATGAAGTAGGATCTGATCATTTATAAGATCTCTTCTACATCTAAAATACTATAACTGTTTTAAAACAGTTCCATCTCTTATGAAATAAAATATGAAGAGAATCAGCATGTTATAGTGGATAAAGAGTTGGCTTTGAAGATGAGAAAAGGTGGTATCAAGTACTTTTTGATGCTATTTTAGTGAAGGTAAGCTAAGCAACATCTCAGTGTTCCATGGTACTGTATAACATTCTAAGTTATGGAAAAGATGCCAACCTATACTGATAAAGGGAGCTCCCCAAGGCTGGGTTTCTTATGCCAATGAAATGACAGGTTCACTCTGGTCCTTATCCCTATACCCAAGAAGGTACCAACCTGAATTTGCAGAGAGAGTTGTCTTACCTGGTAGTTCTTAATGTTAATTAAATCAAAATCTGGTATTTATCACTGTATTTTATAGTTATTGTACTTTTAAATCCTGAATTAAAACAAAACTATCAAAATAACTAAATGTGAGTTGCTAAACATTTTAAAATAATTCATATAAATTTAACTACATTGAAGTAGCCATTGATCAACTTGGTTGATGGACCAGGTAACACTGCATTATGGCACTGTCTTTATCTGCTGATTTTGAAAAGAATCCCTAGAGAAACTGGTTATTTCACTCCCCTTCATAGCACTGTAAGCTCCTCAAACATAGGGATACTTATACACCACACGACCTAGTACTATGCCTTGCACCTAGTAACTGTTCAATAAGCATTTGTTGAACTAATGAATTTGCATTATCCATTCATCCATTTAGGCATGTTATGTGGAAGGAAGTTGAACTAAAGAACATTCTCTCTCCTGGGTTACATACAGGTACTAAATTAGCTTGATATAGTGGAGAAATTTGTTTGATTTATGCAAAAAAGTTGTCTTCTAATTATTTGCAAAATCTTGCAAAAGGAGGCAACCTTCTGATAATGTTGATTTTACTATCAGAATTTGCCATCTACCTGAAAATGTAGATGTCATCTTGCTTGATCTTAATCTCCCTGAAAACCTTTTGTATTGTCTTTCCCATGTCTCAGTGTGATGTCTTCCATGGCACAGACTGAAACATAGTCCCATGAATGAGGAAAACTTAGGTCAACTCTCTTGAGGCTGATAGGTGGCACTCTGTCTACTGATAGAGCCCTGGGCCTAAAATCAGGAAGACCTGAGTTCAAAGTTAGTCACTAATACTTGGGCAAGTCACTCAACTTCTGTTTGTCTCCGTTTTCTCAACTGTAACATAGGGATATGTCCCAGTCAGAGGAATTTGAAGGCAAAAGTAAAATCAGAAACCATTTCAGTGGAAAAACAAATGAAAATGCCTAGACTGGATTGGGGTATCTTGTGAGGAAGTCATGGCCTGTATTGGACTGTTCTCCACTCTCACCAAGTTCAGACCTTTCCTGCCAAACGTTTAAGTAGTATTGGGTTGGAAAATTATTCCACCTCATCCTTTTGTGTGTTCTGCTACTGCAGAATTTGTTTTAAGGCATTGTGTGAAGGTTATGTGAAGGTCTTTGAGGGGTCTGGGGGAGAGCTTAGGTGAGTCCCTCCCTTCTCTCTGCCATCTTTGCTCTGCCTCCTTAACACTTCAAGTTTTGCTTGATTTTTTTCCTCCTTAATATCAGTGCTGCAAAGTAAGGAAGGAAAATATTAGCATCCTGCCTCTATAGAAGAAGGTGAATTTCATAGGCCCTTCCCTTGGAAGGAATTCACCAGTGGGAGAAGGGAATTAACATGGTGAAAAGGTATTCCTGTATGAGAAGGATTTAAGCAATGAAAGATGTTCTAAGATAAGAAGAGTCAGTACCATAGCCAGTGAACATGTATAGAAATATTTGTGGGGAGGTTAGTTGAGGCATTTTCCCTAAAAAGGAGGCCCAAGAAGGAACAGGAGACAGAATTTCAGCTGAGGAATATTCTTTAAAAAATAATTACTCTTTAACATTTCCATAAATAATTCTTTCTGTACATAATATACTTTAACAAAAATTTGCAAATATATATAAAAAAGGGAAAGAAAAAAAGAAAAAAAGAAAAGAAAGAGTCTCAGACTTCGTCTTCTGGAGATTTTTGTCCCAGTTCAGTCCTTTCTAGTTCTGTCGCTTAGTTCTCCTTCTTCCAGTGTCACCCCCAAAGAGGGGTGGGCCTCCAACGTCAGAGGTTTGGTCTGGGCAACCGTTCAGCAGACAGGCCAGCACAGACAAGATGGCAAGAGCGGCTACTTTGCAGGAAATGGTGGGGTAGAGGCAGAGGGGGCAGAGGTGGGAGGGTCAGGCCTCCAGCAAAGACCTCCTGGACATGGCTGGGTACTTGGAACTCTAGCTGCAAGTTAGATGCTAATTACCTTACATTTACTGCAGGCTTTTTGGCGGCACTGATGCAGAGTGCAAAAGTAGGGAGCTGTAAATGTAGAGGGGGAAGCCTGGAGAAGGGTAAGGGGTCTTAAGTTCTGCAGCTGGTGCTTCACCTTCATGAAGCGATTCTGGAATCAGGTTTTTACCTGAACTTTAGTTGGATCTTGCCCTCCAGTTTGTGCCTCTCTGCAGTGCACAGGTAGTGGCAGCTTTGAAAGGATCTCTCCAGAGTGCTGATGTGCTTGGTCACGAAAGTCTTGAGAACACAGCCTGGGGCCTCCTACAGGCCACAGCTGCTACTGTAGATCTCAGGGGAAGCTTCCTAGCCCAGAGACTTGGATTTGACTGAGGAAGACCTCCAACGGTGGTGGTAGGTAGCTCGGGTGTCCAGAAACTCGTAGAAAGTCCCTCTGAATACAAGGTATCAAGCCCTGCCAACAAAGATCCCCTGCGAGTACATGGGGGCCTCAGCCTACCCTGAGGTGGAAGCCTCATAATCACTTTGGCCAAAGTGTGAGGGCTTCTGGCTGCTCTCCACGAGCCATTCCACAGAGAATGGTGTCTTCATCACTGGGAGGATGCTGGACAAAAAGGGAGACATACTTTAACCAGAGGAATAGTCTTTTTAAAGATGTAAGAATGTTTTAGTCTCAGTCTTCCCTCTCTCCTTCATCTTGGTTGGATAATGACCATTTGAGCCCAAAAGGATCTAGAAGACTTTAGATTTTTCATGTTCTCCTTTGGCATCCTAAGGGTCCACTCATGAACTGGGCTGATGGCGGTGTCTGCATTAGTAGCCCAGGATTGACTGAATAAGAGGAGGAAATCTAATTCAAACCTTCACAATGTGCCCAGAAGAAAAGTTATACTTTATATAAGGGAAGCCTCTTAAGGATTCGAAAAAACTTCCATTTGTGAATTAATGTCTTGCCACATGTGCTCTGTAAATTTGTGCTAACTTTCCCCCAAATTCTATTAATACTTTTGAATATATTATAGATCTCTTTTGTGGGGTGGGTGTTTTTACATATATATTTTCTCTGACCCCTTTTCTAAAACTAGAATGAAAGGCTATCAATTGACAATTATTAGAGAAAACATAATTATTTGTAGGGGCTTATGCATTTTGCTTCTAGAAAATCTCCCACTAAACTGTTTAGGAATGCCCCTTAGGTAAGGATGCCACCCTTATAAAAGATATAGTAATTATATTTTGCACATCTTCCTTATACTACAAGGGTTAGTTGGGATAGTTACTTCAGAGAATGTGCTCTATGCATTATGTGTAATTTGGGGAGTCCTCATATTGTTGTAAACTGTAGATATAACAAAACATTTTTTGCATGTGTGGTTCAACTTTCCATTCCCAATCAGAGGAAGGAGCTAAATGCCAAGCTGTTAATAGTGAAGACACTTACCTATGAACATTTTATGTGGAAAAATCATGACCAAAATCTACATTAAGATATATTCTTTTAAAAAGAACATAACATCCTATACAACAGAACTGAGACAAAACAAATAATATAATAATTCACTTGACCCAAAAGAATAATGTGTTTTAAGTATGTCAGTTCATTTATTAAGTTACACCCTTGGGATTTATTTTGCAAGCAAATTTCTAGGATAATATAATACATCAGTCAATGCTTCAAACTTTGGGTTAGGGTGAATTCAGTGGAAAGAAAAGATGACAACTGAGAACAATTTGAAGACTTTTCCCATTTTATCACTGGGAAGGAGTCAAGAAATGTATCCAAGGTACCTACATATCAGGATAATATCTAGAAATTCTTGTACCATCTCATTCAGTTGGAGAGTGCTATTCAAAGTACACTTTGCCAGGAGATGCAACTCATCCCTAAGAAGTCTGGTCCTTAGCCCCATTTAGTGGCTTTCCAAGATGAGGTAGGGATATGTCTGTGTGTGTGTGTCTGTGTGTGTGTGTGTGTGTGTGAGAGAGAGAGAGAGAGAGAGAGAGAGAGAGAGAGAGAGAGAGCAAGCAACAACAACAATGGTATGGGGCAGAACAGTGGTGCTTTGCAGGCATCATGAAAGACTGTGGTTGGACTACTTTCCTAGTACCATATGAGCCCATATGATCTCATTCCATTGAGCATGACAATGATGGGAATGACAACCCAGGGTGAATGAGAAAGTAATATACAATATGTGGTCCTTCATGCAGAAACAGCAAGCTGGAGTGTCATCACTGGGACGAAACACCCTCCTACCATATTGGTGACTTGGTGAAAATTTCTGATTGTCTTCCCTAAAATCTCTATAGCAGACTTATTGTAAGATTCCTCTGATAAAGAATATTCAAATAGAATCCTCAAAGGAAGTTAGGAAAGCTTGTCCAAAAGGGGTCATGTGCTCTCTACCTATTCCTACTTCCTCCCTGATGCTCATGCTTGAATATTTTTACATAGTTGAAATCTGGTTTAGATCAATGTAAAAGAAAGACTTGAAGGAAAAGTGAAGTTTTCAGAAAGAGAATATCCAACCTAATAGTTATGTGGAAGATAGAAGGTGAAGTCCTATTGAGTGACCAGAGGACATTGGGGCAATTTATGATCTGATTGCATTTTAATGAGCTTTCAATATGTGTTTAATCAGTTATAGGAAGAACTACCATTTCCTTGCTCCTCAATACTCACTCCACACCTAGTTTTTGCCTAGAGAGCAGGTTCCTCTAACTGCAGGAGTCTGTAATCATTCTAGTTTGACATAGCCTAGAGTTACCCTCATACAAAGTTGTTGCTACTGATGCTGCAACTGCTGTTGTTGCTACAGTCTTTGTTCCAAAATCATACAGGTCCATTACCTTTCTTTCCATATAAACAAGTTATATAGACAGAGGAAAATACATTGTGGAGCCAGTGTTACAGTACAAATGGAAAATACAGGTCTCAAAAACACAGTTTTAGATTTATGAGGGCATATTTTAAACATTGAAATATTTCTTTATTTCAACTCAGAATGAATATAATTTATCATACTTTAAGGAAGATATTTAACTTAATTTAGAAGTAATTCATCCTCCACTTTTTCTTAAGAAAGAAAAAAAGGCTTTGTTCTAAAGATGTTCTTTATAGGTGGGACAGTAACAATGCATGGGGGAGTGTGGAAGATGAGAGGAAGAAGTGGGAGAACTGAAGTGTCACCTTCTCACTTCAGCAAGCATTCTGTCTCCTGGGCATAGAGATATTTAACATTTCATCTTGCACATTTCATCATATTTATACACTTGCTTCACAGGAAAGTTATTGTAGCATGGAAGAAGTAATAAATTCCAGAATTTTCTTGTCTTGATATTTGAATTTTTCTTTTAGAACAATGAATAATTTTCTCAATGATCTACTTTGTCCTCTGGAAAACATCCATATTCTCTGCTAAAATGATCTTTGATAAGCCAACATTTTGTTACCAGATGAATCAAAATGAAAATTCAATAATTTTCAACGTTTTATGGCTAGTTTAATTTTTATTTGCAGATAGTAGAAACTGAAATAAATCTAATATTTATCATCTCAAAGATATAATCACATTACTCAAGGTAATTTTAATGTACATCAAACCTATGGAAATATTTCAAGAATCCTAGACATTCTTATATAGGCTATAGCAGTGCCTCTCTTCTTCTGAAGCAGTCACCAATTGATGCTTTAACAGAAAATAGTCATCCAATGGTGGCAGCTCTCTGGTGATGAGCCTCTGTGCTAGTCCTTTGGGCAACAGATACAAAGAACATTTGTCTGGGACACAATCTCAAAGCCTTTCTGGCTTGGTAGCTGTTGGAATTTATATTGCTCCCAATTGGAGAATGGTTTTGATTTTTTTTCTCCTTTGACAATCCAAATGCAACACCATGCCATGATAAGGTATTAAGGTAGGAATTTAAGCCCTTGCAGTACATATAATATTAGCATTCTTGAGGTAGGCCTGGGAGAGAAAATTGGTATAATTAACTTTAAGAAAGGTAGGCTCTCCTACTGGAAGAAGGATGAAGTAATAAATATATATGAAACTTCTAGAGTTTTTGCAGAAGTAGAATATTTAAGGTTCATCCTTTATAGCATGAGTTCTTAACCAGTGTGTGTGTGTATGTGTGTGTGTGTTTGTATTCTCTTTGAAAGTCTACTGAAACCTATTGAAATTCAGTTATTGAATATTTTTAAAAGTTCACAAACCCTAGGTTAGGAGCCCCTTTGTAAGGAAAACAAAAAGTGTTATGATGTTTCTGGAAAACAGTATTAGTTACAGGATGAGATACTATCAAATAAATGATTATATGTACTTTCCTCTTATTCACTGAGCTGCCTTTCTGATATAACCTTCTACAGTTCAATTCAATTCACTAAATCCTTAAGTGCTTATAATGTGCCAAACACTTCTCTAAGGATTGTAGGAAGGGAAGTAAGAGGAAGGAATAGATATTTATATAGTTTATTATCCCTCCTCTCCACTTTGCATGTGCTGCTGTGCCTGTTTTCAACTCCACACAACTAGATTTTTCCAAGAGGGATACTCCCTGAATCCTCCCCTCTACTTTCCTGCCTCCTTTTGTGTGCTGTCTCCTCTCATTAATTCATGAGCTCCTTGAAGGCAGGGACTGTCTTTTTATTAATTGTACCCCCACTATTTAGCACAGTGTCTGGCACACAGCCAGCAATTAATAAATGCCTATTAGATAAACCCTACTTTATATCCCAGGCACTATATACTCACAACAACCCTACATGACAAATAATCTCATTTTACAATTGAGAAAACTGAGGCAAATAGAGGTTAAGTGACTTGCCCACCCCAAATTACACAGTTCATAAGTATTTGAGGTTGGATTTTTAATTCAATCCTTTATGTCTAGACAGTGCTCTAACCATGGAACCATCTAGCTGTATTAGAGATACAAAGACAAAAACAAAATAGTCACTATGCTCATGGAGCTTGCATTTTACTGTGGGAAAAGAAGTTTTGCAGCCATAGGTAAATATAACATGTACTTAAAGTAGATTAAAGAGCGAGAAGATTGAGAGAGAAGTCTACTAATTATTGGGGGGGGGGGCATAGGGGTAGTTCACATCAGAGTTGACATTTGACCTATGCTTTTAAGGGAGTTAGAAATTTAAAGAGTTGAGGGGTGGAAAAACATTAGAGAGTTGGTGGCAAGTGAGAACAGAAGATGATAGATAGGAGATGGAATTTTGTCTAACAGTCTAGGAGATTGAATCATTGTACTTCCATATCTTTGCAGAATTTTATGTTCTTTAGTCAGATCTTTGCTTACCAGACCTAATTCCATTTTCCTGTGTCCCTGACCTCACTTCCTACTAGTTAGGACATTTTTCTTTTATTCTACAACTCAACTCCATATTCTTTATTCCAAGCTGGTAATCTGAACTTAAATCTCCTTCGCTCTTCCATATCTTGTCAGAAAAAGCCTCAACTCTTTCTCTATTTCACTGGATATTTTTCTTCTCCAAGTTTCAGAAGGCAGGGTTCATGGCATATAAATACACATATACTGACATTTAAACAACACACACACACACAATACATATATATGTATTGTTGATATAATGTCCTGGTTTGTCAGGGGAAAGTTAATGTAATTCCTTAAGTTCATTACTTAATACCAATGTATGATGTTAGCTGGAAAAATCTAGATCACATATGATTATATTCATTAAGTAGGGCTCTGTTTATACTTCTATTGCCAACTTCAGTGTTTTATTTTGAAGTAACTTCATTTACCATCAATAAACCTAAAAAAGATCATCCAATGATAGGGAGAAATGTTCCTGAAACTTACATGCCTATATAAATTTCAAATCCTCATTTTCTGTTCAGGAACTCAAACACATCCCATTATTCTTTCATTTAAATATAGTTAAGGTTATGGCATGAGATCTTATGCTGTGGGTAAATGGTTGTCTAGAAACTGCGAGCAGCACCCTAATATATGAATGAGGTTTTTCTTTTTTAATTAAAAAAGGCAATACAAGATTTGAAGTCAGTGAGCATGGCTTAAAAATCCATCTCTACTGCTTAACCTCTGTATAATTTCTCAACCTCTCTGAGCTTTAGATTCTTACTTATAAAAAGGCAAAGAAGTAGGTTAATTGATTTTTCAGTTCACATATAGGTTTGTATATTCCATCTTATGTTCTTATAGAATTTTATAGGCATATAAAAATGAGTTTAAAAGACCTAGAGGACATTTATTTCACTTACATAGCTGTGGGGATTTGGAGTATGGTCAAAATATCAAAATAAAACCTCAAGAATATGTTGGGGGGAGGCAAGAGACAGAGAGGAAGAGAGAGAGAGAGAGAGAGAGAGAGAGAGAGAGAGAGAGAGTAGTATTGCTTCAATGTAAAACTTGTCCTAATAAAAATGGCTATTTTTGATGAACTATTATCTGTATTTTGCAATGCCCCAATTAACTCAAAGCACCCCTGTCTCTTAGACATTCACATTCAATGTTTTATAAGTAAAATAGCTATAATTATCCTTAAAATTGTATAACTACTTTCAAAAGCTAAAGGCTTTAACGTTTTCCAATCTAAGGGTTTACAATTTAGCCAAAGAAATTTATTTTACAGTTATCTTCAATGACAGTGATACCGCAATTGATGGTACATTTGAAATGTAAAGATAGTATTCAATAGATACTATTTCCCTTAAAAGGTATCTCTAAAATATGACTTTTTCTCTAAAACGGCATATCAGAAGGTAGTAGAAATTGGATGAATGATGAGTTAATAAATCATACTTAGTAGTAGTGTCCAAATAAATGTTTTTTTCAATTTGAATTGCTGTTATTTCTTATACTGTTATACAAAAGAACATTCTTTAATGTCATATTGGAGTCAGAAAATGAGGCTATTGTATTGGGAGGCAATTGTGAATGCGATACTATAGTACTAGGCTGCATTTCTCAGCTTTCTGTAATGAGTCTTAGCCAAGAATCTGAAATTCTGGTTTCCATTGCCAGCTGTGTCCTTCACTACTTGTGAAGTCATTCACTACTTTGGGGTAGTCATTCTTTTGGCTTCAGTTTCTGCAGCTATAAAAAGAAAGGATTGAAGTAGGTGACCTCAAACTCCCCATTCTAATGCTAAAACTCAATAATCTCCTCAGATCCAAATGAATATCTTAATTGCAGAACTTAGAGATTCTGATATATCTAAAAGTGAGAGTGAATTAATGATTCTAAACCTAAGGAGATCAGGTCATAATATGGATGGCTCAGCCTGGTTAAGTGTGAAGAAACTTTTGTAGGACTTGTACCAATGTCTGAGGTATTTGGCCATCATGGTCGGAAAGGAACAACATGTATTTATTTTAAAATTATTATTTTTCCTGTTTGTTTTTCCTACAAGTATGTGGCACTTTCTTTGCTATGGCAACCTCATTGTATTCCATGGGAATTTTTTTTTTGTGATTTCAAGTCAAATCAGTTCAGCTCAATTCAGCAAACATTTATTTATCCAGGGTTATCTCCTATAAGCCCAATCATAGAGTGAGAACCAGAAGATCTCTTACAGTTCTTCTAGCCCTGCACTTTCATGCCACAGATGAGAAAATTCAAATCTAGAGAGGTTAAATCTCTTCCTTAAAGTCATACAGTCACAACAAAGTAGAGATTTTGGACCATATTTTTCAGACTTCAAATCCTATTTTATTTTTCTACTTACTTATTCTACATTCTGCATCAGTCAGTCAGTTACTAAATCAATCAATCAATATCAGGCACTATGGTAAGAACTAGTGGTACAAAGAAAGGTGAAAGACAGTTCCTGACGTTCAGGAGCTCCTAATCTAATGTAGAAGTTCACAATCTAAGTATATAATCCTTCTAAGAGGAGTGCTTTTGTTCACTCTGTGAAACTTGATGAAGTTAGAAATATAATCTTGGCTCATAATTAAGGAGGAATGCAAGATAGAAAATGAGCAGTGTCACTAGTTAGATATGTTAGAATATCCACTCTCTACAACATGAAATCTCATTATCCTTACATGAAAACAGGATTTCCCCATATAAAAACCTCTTTCCCCCTTGTTATTGTTTGCATTGAGAGTTACTGTTGAATTTTCACGTATCCAGTTTGCTCATTGAGACCTTAGATTTACTTCATATAATTAATCTTCCTAAAACTATCATTGACAAAACATGAGATGACTCCCATTCTATTTTGATTCACAAATTACACAAATTTCATTTGGAAACTGGTTCCATGTGCATGTGTCACATGAATGTAATTTCATTCATGTATGCCCTCCCTTGACCCTGATGTAAAATCACAGCTCCTCTATAACACAGGAGAAGGCTCTCAACACTTACTGTGTCAGAAAACTGACTCAGTGGACAATCCATTGATGAACCCCTCTGAATTGAGTACTATTGATCCTAATATCAGAGCTATATAGTGAGTCACTAAGCATTACTTAATAAATTAGTACACTGCATCCTAAATAATAACTCAATGTACTGAAAGAGTTTCTTAATGTCTCACCTTCAGTTTAAGCGACCTGGATCCAACAATGACCACTCTGGTAACTTAGGGCTAAAATTTGTCTATGTGGAGGGAATATCACTCCTATGAAGTTATAAACCTTTGAATGTTTAGAAGACTCTCCCTCTTTATCTCTATCACTTGGAATCTCTAGCTTCATTCAAGAAACAATTTGGAAATTTCTTCTTACATGAAACTTACATGAACTATAGTCTGATCTTCCCAGGTGTTACTAATCACTTTCTGTTCAAATTACTTAAAAAAAATATTTTTGATATATTCATTATGTGTACTTGCCTGGGTTCATTCTGTGCATTACTTCCCCTTAACTCTCACCAGTAGAAGAATGTAAACTCCCTGAGTTCAAGAGTCATTTTATAAATCCAGAACATAGCACAAATTGAGTATCTAGTAAATATTTGTTGATTGAATTACATGGAATTGAATTCAAACAGTTAAGATATACTGGGTAGAAGTGACAAAGAGAGAAATTGAAGTTTGATGTAAGGTAGGGGAAAGCTTTCTACGAATAGAACTATTGAAAAGTGAAATGGGTTGGCTTATAGCATAGTGGGTTTCCCCACACTGCAATTGTAGAGTAGTAGGTTTCTGAACAAGTCCTCCATCCAGGAAGCCCTGAATCTAGTGACAGAAAAAGAGGAACAGATAAAGATAGTAAACTTATTTTAAAGATAAGGTCTTCCTTGGTTTTCTTTTTACAACCTTTGACTATAAGAAGGACATCAGAGACCAGCTTTTTCCCTACTCTCACCACTTAGCCCTCCATACCTCTATCATATACAGAAATACTCATGTCTATGAACAAAGGTAGGATAGTGGTTTGTCACTTGTCTGGTAATGATTGGAGTAGCTGGCAACTTTACATCTTCCAACAGTGAAATTCTGATTCTATAAAGTGGCTAATATATCTTAGGCTGTCACCAGGTACACAGTGTCCCATTAACTTTCATAGTAGTTTTCCTTCTAATTGTTTCATTTATACATTATCTAGTCTCAATGAGTGGAGAGAAAGAAAATGAATGCTTTCAGCCAACTCAGATAAATTTTCACAAGACTAAAACTTTTCATTAAAGTAACATTCATTTTATTTATCTTCTACTTCAATTACTACTGTTCCTAGCACTTGTATGTGGAGAAATCCACCTCAAATTATTTCAAGGAAGCAGATGTTTCAAGAACGTTTGTTAACATTTTCAAGCAAGCAGTTAAATTTAAAAGGAGGATGTGTTTAAATGAATTACAATAGTATCAGATTGCATTTTCAAATTCTGAAATTACAGCCAGAGTAGAAGAAATTGTAATACTTTTTTTTCCCATTTACTTAAGATTTTTTTTCATATTCTCCCCAACATGGACACAATTAACTTCAATGTTTGGGAAAAATACAAGACATCAGCTTTTAAGATGGAATTGTTTGCACGGCACATTGCTTCAGAATATCACTTATAATTAGTGAGTTAACAGGGAGCCCCAAGAGCTCACCAAAACATGAATATTTTTAATTTCATCAGATAGTTAAACATATGTAAAGAAAAGATTAAAATGTGATAAAGGTATCAAGATAAACTTCCAAATTTCCCTGCTATTGTCAATGGCATCACTACCTTCTCAGTCACTGAGGCTCATAACCTCAGTGTCATCCTCAATTGATCGCTCTGAAACTGTTATCCAATTTACTTCTGAATTTTGCCATTCATAGCTTCACAATATCTTTCAAATAAATCCTCTTTTCTCTACTCCCACAGCCAGAATGTTGGTTCAAACCCTCATCATTTCTCACCTGGACTACTGAATTATCTTTCTAACTGGTCTCTCTGCGCCTACCCTCTCTCCATTCATCCCACCACCTAGCTACTAATGTTATTTTTCTAAAATGTATGTCTACATTAGCCATCCATCCCACCTCACACTGCCTTGCACGAGCTCGAGTAGCTCTCCATTACTTCCAGAATAAAATATACACACTATTTGGCATTTAAAGGTTTTTATAACCTGGACTTTTCCTACTTTTCCAGTCTTATTTTATATGCCTTCAAATATTCCATGATTCCATACTGTTAGCCTAGTTGCAGTCTCTTGAAAAATGATATTCCATTTCCCATCTTCATTCATTCCTATTCCCATTTCCATTCCTATCCTTGCATTGACTGTTACCCATGGTTGAAATATTCTGTCTCTTCACTTCTGCCTCTTAGTTCCCTGACTTTCTGGAATCATATCATATATGACTTTATTCATGAAGCACTTCCTGATTCCCCTAATTATTCATGGATTCCTCTCTAAAATCACCTTCTGTCTACCATCTGTTTTATATGTACCTAGTTTTCTCATGCAATTTTCTCATTATGGCATATTCTTCTTGAGGACATGGATTGATTTTGCCTTTGCGTCCTCATAGCTTAACAGAGTATCTGATACATAGTATGCATTTAAGAAACGCTTATTTGACTGACTAATAGGAAGTAATGGCCTTGAATTACCCTCTCAGGTTTAGTATAAGCCTGTGTCTACTATGTGGGAAGCTAGATGATGGATAGAGCACCAGTGCAGGAGTCAGGGGGACCTGAGTTCAAATCTCACCTCAGACACTTGACATTCACTAGCTGTGTGACCTTGGGCAAGTCCCTTAACCCCAATTGCCTCATCCTGGATCATCTCCAGTCATCCTGATGAATATTTCATCACTGGATTCAGATGGCTCTGGAGGAGAAATGAGGTTGGTGACTTGCACAGCCCTCCCCCCATTCAAAACAAAGTCAAGTGCAAGTCATGTCATTATTTCTCTGATGGCATGGTCTTCTTCGGCAGTGAAGGATGAACACAGTATAATCTCTACTATGTTCATTGTCTTCTCCTGTAAGATACCTCAGCTTCTGGAGGGATGGATATTCCCTTTCCATTTTGCTGAATTCTGAAAGATACATGTGGTAGAGCAGGCTTAGCTAAGTCTAATATCTAGTCTTTCAGACACTATATATTCAGCAAGACTATGTCTGTTTCAGATAGACCTGACTATCTCCTTATCTCTTGGCCCACCCTATTTCCTTGTATATATGTCTAGCAAGGTATGGCAACTTGAAAGATAAGTGGATCAACTAAGACTGGAGGACATTAACTCTATGGGCTAGCCTTGTTAACACTTTTAGATTAAAGGAAGTCATGTCAGTGGCTCAAACTTTAGCTTCCTTCAATCAAGTCTTAGGGAGTGTTTCCTTTCATTTTAGGGAGAAAAGAACCCTTCTCAAACAAAACAAAACAAGTTTCACCAACCTGAAGAGAATCCTGATGTCTATGGTTCTTACCACAAGATATAAGGGAAAAAGTGAAGAGTATGTCCTCAAGAACTCAGATTTTCATCAACAGTTGAGTTCTTACAGAGTAGGGCAGCTTTGCTTTTCTGAGGAAAATGAGGATATAACTGATATTCTCTAGAAAGTCCTTTCATAGAATTAGTTATCTTTTGTCCAATGACCAACATTGTGTAATCCCAGCAGGTGAACTGAAGAGCTTCTACAATTTGATCAGCTTATAACAATGGACCACAATTCATTATGGCATCAGACTATGTAGGAAATCACATTATAATCTATTAATAGGTTCCTTAATCTGTCTCCCTTTCTCAGGGAAAAGACGAAACTTGACTGACTTGCTCGGAGTAAAATAAAAAAGGAGCATTGGGTAGAAGTTGTAAAAAAAAAAGTCAAATTAGGCAACAGCTTCACATCAAATTGCTTAAGGTAAAAAAATACTTTTTGTCTAATAATTAGACATTAAAATGAAATTGATAGCCTCAAGAAGCAATAGTTTCTCTTTCATTGGGGCTTTCCAAGTTGTTTGTTATAGTGAGGAATTTCTTCTAAAACAATGACTTGCACAACGTGGTCCCTGAAATTCTGAATTTAAGCACTTCTAATATTATTCTTTTAAAAATTAATTTTCATATATATATATGCATATATATATTCACATATATTACCTAATATAACTTTCACAACTCCTTATCAGAGAAAGATTCCTTATACTGAATGAGGAGCTGGGGTGGGAGAAGTATAGCAACTTCTGTTTTATTTTTTTAAGTGATGTTAAATGCAATATTCCATATTTGATCTCCAAAATCTGGAAAGAAAAGGTGGGGGAAAATGCCTTCTCATAATTTTCCCTGGGGCCATCCTTGTTGTTTATAATTTTATAGTTATTTACAAATTATAGCTAAAACTATAATGAATTTGGTATTTATGAGGACTTTCTTTTAACCATTGACTTATTTCTAGTATATAATTGGTAGGAGAGTTGAGCTAACTTATTTGCTAAATTACTAGCTGCTTTCCAGAAGGTTTATACTAAATTCCATATTCACCATACTTTAATGTGGTGATCTTTCCACAACCCACCAATATTAACTATTCCTATCTTTTGTTAACCTTAGCAGTTTGATACATTTGAAGTAAAATATCATGGTTGATTTTATATGCATTTCTTTTACTATTAGTGATTTGAAGTTTTTTTTTTTTCCTTTTGGCTAATCGGATTGTGACTCAAAACTTTTGTCATATATTTTGAGCACTTACCTATAAGGTCACATGCTTTAGTTCTATATGTTTCTCTTAATTGTAAATCCACGGTAGATATCCGACCCTGATCAGAGATATTTAATAGACTTTTCCTATTTTTGTCATATTTTCATTACTTTTACCCATTCAAAAACTTCAATCTCATGTTATCCAAATTATTTACTTTTTATAATTACTTAGATTAAAAATTCACTCCCTACACAAAATATAAAAGTCTATAACTCTTTCTGTTAAATTTTTTTTGAGAAGTCATATTATCCTTCCTATTTAGGTAATGTGCTCATTTCAGATTTGTTGTGATATAAAAGATGGTGATTTAAAATAGAGGTGTCAAACATCCACTGTCACGTATAACCTATATCACTCCTAAGAACCAGGAACCAGATTAAAACATAATTAAGAAATATTTAACAAAATTCTTAAAGATTCAACAAAACATAGATAACAGTAATATGTGTTTTTTAGAGTAAATATGTGGCCCACAGGGATCCTTAAGTGTGTTGTGTGACACTCCTATAAATCTAATTCCCGATACGTTGCTTTCATGTTTTTGCTTCAAGTTTTATCAAATATGGAACACTCTCCTGGGTAATTTATATTTTCAGGTTTATCAAACTGTGTGCTATTGACTTCAACTACATTTCCTTCTTTACTATGTAGTCTCTTCTATTAATGTTTTTTGGAATAACATTAAATCTCTAAATTAATTGTAGTAGTAGCATCCTCTTTATCATATTGAAGTAACCCAGTCACAAGTCCTGTATATTCTTGAAGTTAAGTTGTTATAGTTGTAAAATGTTTTACACAGTCCTTTGCACATAGTAGGCACTATATAAATATTGTTCCTTTCTCAGTTGCACACTTTCATCTACCAATAGTCTCCAGGTTATGTGAATTAGCTAGATTCTAAACCAAGTATTTTTTGCTTTTGCTTCCCCCTCATATGACTTATAATGATAATTTATTGCATAACTTAAGTGTATTATTGGTGAAAATAGTAAACAGTAATATGCAGGGTTGTATAAACAACATTTAAATGGTATATCAAATCCTCAGAATCTCAAAATTCATTGAGAGATGAATAGAATATAAATTGCTCTCTATTGCCTTTATCATTTGCAGGTTAAAAAAAAAAACCAAAAAACTTGAGTATAAAGTTCAGTTGGAAATATTTTATTTTTTGTTAATCCACAATAGATGAAACCAAGGAGATAATGTTGGTCAACAATTTTTTAAGTACCCGTATCAATCAAAGGACAAAAATTGTGTGCACCTATGGCAAGAGATTTCACAGGACAATTGCTTCCACTTATACTTGCATAAGAATTCCGTCTACTTTGAAAAATCATCAATAAGGGGTTACTCTGTACTTGGAAAGTTCTAGTGAGTAGTAACCTACTTCTTCCTAAGGTAGTTCATTCCACTTTTGAATAACTCTACTTGTTTGAAAATCTTTCCTCACCACACCCAAAAACATCTCTATGAATTAATAATAAATAAATAAAGCATTTTGTAAGTGTTCACTAAATGCTAAACATTGTCCTAATCACTGCATATGCAAACAGAAATGTAAGATTGCCCTTGCTCTCAAAGAGTTATAGTCTAACAGAGAAGACAAGGCACATTGAAAGTTTCAGTTGTAAATCATGTGGAAGCATCCTATGGTCCTTATGGTACATGACAAAGCAAATGCTAATTAATGTCTGTTCTTTAATGTGTTTTCCACTGTTAAAACCATTTCAGTATCTATCTTTGACACTAGGCTAGTAGTATCAAAATGTTCTTGGTTTCAGGGTCCTGGGATGAGGGGAGATGGTTGTCAAGCTGGTTGAACCTTCCTGACAGTGGTGTCTCCTCTTTGATAGGTAAAGATGGTGGTAGTGATGTCTTGACTCACCCAACACTTACTACTGTCTGTTTCTTCAGGGTGCTTTGCTGCAGCTTTCTCCCGCTGATACTAGATGTGTCATCAAGGAGAACATGCCATATCCCTCTTCCATATGACAGCCCTTTCAATACTTCAAAATTGCTAGCAATCCCTAACCCTAACTTTCAAGTCTTCTAGAGAATAAATTTCCCCATCATATTTAACTTCTTCAACATTCACCCTACAGTGGATGGTCTGCAGAAGATATGTATTTCCTAAAATACATGACTTTACTTGTGCTCTGTCCAGGTAGAATACACAGGACTATCACCTTCCTAGTCCTGGGTAGTGTGCCTCTTATGCTGCAAATTATTGTTGCCTTCACCTTTGTCAGGAGGAGGGGGAGTGTTACTATATTGAAGGGTTGGCTTTTGAACTTTCAGAGTCCCCTAATATTTTCCTGGTAAACTGTGGAATATGTCCAAGTTGTATCTTCCCCATCCCAGACTTATGAAGCTGAGTTTTTTAACTCAAACACAAGATTTAACCTTTATCCCAGTAAAATTTCCTCTCATTTGAAACTTTAAAATTATTTTTTGGATCTTGAATTTCTCTCAAAGTATTCTTCCTCTTAGCTGTTTCAATCATACACAACTCTGAGATTTCGTTTTTGCTTTTTTTCCCCCAAAGTTATTGATGAAAATGTTAAACAGTACATCAGCACATGCCTAAATCAGCCTAGCCATCAACACAGGACAGATAAAGGTGGATGCAGCATGCATATTATCCTATTTATAGAAGGAAGTTGGAAAGATAACATCCATTTCCTCATCAAAACAAATATTGTAGACAACACTACAGCTGAACAATTAGTTGGGCCCAGTTAATTGAAACAGAAATAGGTTACAACTCGGGAAAAATGACATGATTTCAAAGACCTCATGTTGATTCTTGCCAGTCAAGCCAATCAGTTAGCTCCTAGGGTACAATATATCTCTGTATCATGAACTGTGAAGATCTCAGATAAAAGACACTTGCACATGACCTAAATAAGGAAGTCTGTGGTGGCTGCAGAATTTTACAAAAGATTAAGATAAGTGGACAGATCATGAGACTTTAAGTCAGAAATATTTTCTCATGCTACTTTCAAGGGAGAATTTGTTGAAGTATGGGACTTCAAGTAACCAAATAAAATTCTTCCATAAACATTTCTTGGCTGTGTGAAATAAAGCAAATTACTTAATCTCTTTCTGCTCACTTTGATCTTATATAAACTAGGAAAAAATGTTATCTCTCTCAAAGGGTTACTGTAAAATTCAAATGTAAAGCATTTTGCAAAGTAAAAAGAAATATCTTTATCTTATACTATTTTAGTATTACTATTAATGTTTTTGCAAATATCATCATAAAAGGCCCATATGATTGGAAAAGGAGAAGGGAACATACATTAATTGGTGAGAGTGAAGTAAATCATAAGGACTCTTGTGTTGGAAGCATTGTGTTGGAATCTCGAAAGCAAGAAAAGATCTAGGGAAAAGACTTCAGTGTTTTGAATTAACCCTCTGGGAAGGATTTATGAAGAACAAAAATATGAATAAGAGAGAAGATGGGAGGGCAGTGATGAGTTATAAATGGTGGAAATGATCTAATATTCATTCTAATGAGATCAAGGATCCATTTAAGAACTGGTGTTAGTATTATCTGGGTTGTCTATCATATTTTAATAAGTATGGTTTCTGTTATTTTCTTTAATATCTTCCATTGCCATTCCTTCTGGAATCCTTACTCCTTAACTCTGCTTTGTAGTTCTGTATTGGTCCTTTTGTTTCCCTTTCTGGAATCTCCACCACAGGTGGGGTAGAAAGATATACCTGAAAACATGAAAAACATGAAGTAATAACATATTTATTGAGAAAAAATGTCATATTGTGCATAATTCTACTTTGGTGTTTAGTTCTTCCTGGCATATTTAACTCTATGTGACTCAGTTTCTCTGTGCTCTATTGTAAAATTTCTTGATTAACCTCTGAATACAAGATGCTACTGTAACCTTATACAGAGGAGATTCAAGATTTATTTATATTATTTACATTTATCATTATAATCTACAGCATATATTGATTTTTTTGTACTATAGCTTTCGACCTGAACTCATAAATTAAAAATAGTTTAATAAAGAACTAAAGAGATTATCTAAATAATTTAAGCCAGTACCAATGTGATTGGATAATTCAAGGGAAAATATAGTTTTTTGATTTTATGAATTTATTTGGTAAGAAGGGGAAAAGAAAAACTGCTTCAGCCATTATCTTTTCTTGGTTCATAGATATTTCAAAAGTGAGTGATAAGACCAAAGTCTCTTTTTCATCTATGTCAGGGAATGATCTGCTATCACAGATTTATGAAGCAGCGAAAAACCTTCATTCTCACTTCACAACTTTGTCAGGAAGGAACACATACCAATGTTAGAATATTTGGTGAGTGAAAATTGATAGTTTCACACAACTCTGCACTCAGAAACCTCTTTATCTTCCATGACCCAGGAACAACAAAACTTTTTCTTTTTGTGAGTGTTTTTAAAGGATACTTTTTTTCATTCAGTTGATCTGTGATTTCAGTGATATAGGTACTCCCTTCTATTGTGCAGATCACAATGAATTCATAACTTCTCACTCTTATTGATTGATTTATGTCTTCTGATAAATCTTCTAGAAGAATTCTATCCCATCTCCCTCCTCAATGGATATACATTCTGTACTTCTCTCCAAACATAAATGGCTCATTTCTTTTTTCTAATCATACAGCATTTTGATGAGATCTTTAAAACAGATTGTGTGTACAATTTGGGATTGGTAATAAGTGACAATTTATGTACACATTTTATGAGTTTCTTCTTTGCAATCTTTTGGAGTACTCATCATTTTGATTTCTTAGAAGTTAGGATATTTAAATATTTGAAGGCATTACCAAAAGAATATGGGTATTTTTAAAAGAAAGGTTTATCTCAGGAAGAAGATTGAATTTATTGCCTCAATTTGGATAAGAAGTGATAAAGGACTAAACTAATGTAGGTTCTATGTCAATAGAGATAAGCAGGCAGATGCAAAAGATGATGTGGAGGTACCAGCAGTATAATTTGGTCTCTGATTGGATATACGATTCGAGGGAGTGAGAGAAATTAAAATAATTCATTACAGATCTGAAAAATTAGAAAACTGGTGATACCACCAACATAAATAAGGAAGAGGATAAAGGAGTATTCTGGGGTTGGAGTGGAGTGAAGATTCTAGTTCTTTAATGGCCATGTTGAGTTTGTTATATCTCTGGAATATCTAGTTTGAAAAATTCAATAAATATCTAGTGATATGGGACTGAATCTCAAGGAAGACAATGGGCTGAATATAGAGATCAGAGAATCACTCATATTGAGATGATAATTAAGCCCATTTTAGCTTATGAGATCACTGAAAACATGTGAAGGGAGAAGGGAAGAGAGTCCAGGACATAACCTTGTGGAACACACATAGTTATGGGGCATGATATAGCTGATAAACAAATAAGAGAGACTGAGGCATGATCAGAAGGGTAGATGGGGAACCAGAGTGATAGTGCCTTGGCAACCAAAAGAAAAGAAAAAGTATCCAGAAGGAAAAGGTTGATCCACAAAGTTAAATACAGTAGAGAAGTAAAAATGATTGAGATGTGAGAAAAGGCTGCATGATTTGACAAGTAAAGATCGTTGGTAAATTTGGGGAAAGCAATTTTAGTTGAGGAGCAAGATTGGAAGCTAAACTGGAAACAACAGAGGAAACAAGTGAAGGGACTGATTTTGGTTGGTTTTGCTTTTCTAGTATTTTGACTAATAATGACAGAAGAAATATTAGACTGATAGTTTGAAATAATGGTAGGCTTTAGTGAGAAATTTGAGCATGTTTGAAAGCAGCAGAGAAGGAATCAGTACATAATAAGAAGTAGAAAAAAGGGAATTGATTGAAGTGATACTTTGCTGAAGAATATGGGTTGAAAGGATCGAAGGAGCCTGAGGGGGTGGGCCTTCACAAGGAAAAAGAGTAGCTCATTATCAGAAAATAAATACGACTAAATACAAAGAAACCTGGAAGTTTAGGAAAGAAGTTTGTTATTTGATGTAACTGATGAAAGTCTGCAGTGATAAAGTGAGGGCTCAAAGTGTAAACAACTTTATGACATGTAAGGGAACAAAGACTTTTCCATACCTTAAAAATCAACTTCCCTTAACACATCTAACCCATTCATGTGATTCCATCTCTTTTAAATCTTTTGAAGTTGTCTATTTTTGAGCCTCTACCCTATCACTATTTATTAGAATACAAGATACCAGTGATGATGGGATGAATGAAAATGAATGAGAGAGAACAGATATTTGTCAGAGCATCGTCTTGAAAAGGTAGGAAGGAATGAGACCAAAGGCATAGATAGATCAATTCAACTGAGTGAAGGGTAACATTCCATTTCTGTGTAGACAGAAAGAAAGTAAATGTCAGGAGGTTGAAAAGTTTGATCAAATGGAAGAGGGGAGCTGATGGAACTCATACTGGATGAACAAATGTATTTATCTTTGTACTTAATGTTTGCAATGCAGTAAAGCCCTTATTCCCGCTTGATTCTAATTATTCTATTTTAAAAACACCATTGTCATTTTTTATAAAATGTGTTTTATACAATTCTGCTTACTTGTGTTCTAACTCCAACTTGAAATTACATTTGGAAAGATCAATTTTCAATATGTTTTACAAATGTTACTCTGAGTTAAAAATAGAAAGTTCAATTTTATAAGGTTGCTATTTATCAAGAATCCCATTTATTTCATCATGAATTATGACTTCTCTTCTACACTGACATAAATGCTGATACTTCTATGATTCATGAAGGGATCATCAAGAATGTTTTTGGGCAAAAAGTTACCAACCTGTAATAAGTGTCTTAAGTAGACTTAAATGTTCTTTGATGGCAGACATATGTTCTATTAGTGGTCCTGCAGTTGAAGCTTTTACAATTTTGTGGGAGCTATCAGAAATTGTAATCTTCTAGCTAAACATTTGAGAACCTAGGTCACCTCAAAAACAAGGTATTAAGGTAGGATTATGTCATTTTTTTCTTCTTCACACAGTAAGACCACACATTAAGCTGTCATGTTTTGTCCATGCTCGTATTGTTAATGCATTTTATCTCCATTTATTTTATCCTTACAAGAGTAGAGAAGACATACAGAATAGGGTAATGACTCTACTTAAAAAAATACAAATCTGTGATCTCCTATGTAACATGATTTTTGGACAATCAATTGCTTCTAGTACTAGTAGAAAGTAAAAACAGATCTATGGTGAAGTGGAGAGAGGTGTGAACTTCAGTATGAACTTGAAAATAGTTTTAAAGACTAAAAGGTTCATTTTCTTTTCTTGTTTGTCAATGAAAGTATTTATATTTGTTCAAGATTTTTGTTTCATGATAGTAAGGGAATTTTTTTCAACTGTGTTTGAATTCATAATTTTCATACTCATTTGACTGTTAGCGATTTTTTTTCCTTCTCACAATATGTTGTATTTACATTTCTGTGTAAATCATGTCCTGCTAATTCCTCTATACGGATTCTTAACCTGGAGTCTGTGAACTTTCCTAGAGGTACAAAACATATACACATACACTTACTTGGGAATATGTACATGCAAACTTAAGTATACATTCATAAGCACATATAACATATGCTTGTATACATGTAGGGGATATGTATGCATTCCAAACATTATTTAGGTGTAATTGGTTTCCTTTGTATGCCTATGTATTTTATGCTATTTCAAAGCATTATTCTGAGAAGGTAGTCATAGGTTTCAAAAGAATGCTATTTGTGACCATGACACCAAAAAGGTTAAAACTCTGACCTTGTGGCATATAAGCTCCGGAAAATGTGCTATTTTTCATTTTGTCCTTTGTATCCCCAGAATTTGGCACGTGACAACACACATAACTACTCAGAGAATTGAAGTGAGTTTACAAATAACATCATATATTACTATAACTAAGAATTTTTTCATGTGCCAAATAGCTTTTTACAAAAGTTCTGTTTTAGATCAATGTACTTTGGAAAATTTCAAACTGCTGGCAGATTCATTTACATTTTTATATTTCAGCAAAGCATGAATTGGACACAATCATTTTAATGCTTCTATTTGAAATTTAATTTAATGTTAAGGAATATGATGATTTATTTCATAAACCATCCTAACAATACCCATACAAATTAGCCATAATGTCTTCAAATGAGAGAGAGTTCTTCGGAAAAAAAAAAAAAACTTATATGGCGAACTATCACAATATGAATTGTTTGGCTACAAATCTTAATAGTCTGTGTGCCCTATTACTTGTGACAGGGGTGGTTAATTGTGAAACTTCAAGGCTATAGTATCATCAGTTCTCTTGAAGAGTTGGCATAAATCATTTAGGGATTTGGAGTGTCAGAATTGCCTGACAATTAGAGGTAGCCTGTAGTAGAGTGGATGGAGTTCTGGGTCTGAAATCCAGAAGACCTCAATTCAATTATGCAATATACAGTACAATATCTTTGTGACCCCTGATAAGTAATGTCTGCTTGACTTAGTTTTCTCAAGTGTAAAATGCGATCAATAATATCTTCCTCAGAAGTTCTTTTAAGGATCAAATGCGGCATTATTTGTAAAAGTGGTTAATGCAACGCCAGACACAAAGTAGATGTTACATAAATCCTTATTATTTTTCTTTCCCTGACTATCCCCATGTATTATGGAAAACTTTAATCATCCTGCTAATGTTTTTTCACATGGTAAAACCAAAAGACCTTTGGAACATGAAATAAGTTTCCAGAATTACATAACACTATCAGTAAAAATAAAAGTTCCATAATATAAGAAGGGAGAGTATATTCTCCAAAATCATCTCTGTATCTACTGCCCTGGGGTAAAAGTGCATAGATTCAAGGTAAACTGTCTGTCTGTCTATCTATCTATCTATCTAATCTATTTTTTGAATTCATAGCATTTATAGGATATGTAACTTTATATTCAAGGCATTTCTGTGGAAACTCCCTCCACCATTAGCACTCACAGAACAGCTATAAATCAGTGGATGAGTATTAGAGAGGTTACCTGTGGCAATACATTTTGTAAGTATCAGAGATAAGATTTAGACCCCGGTATTTCAGACTAGAAGTCAAATTCTGTATTTGTTTCCCATGATTCCTTTCTGTGACTCCATATTATAGGACAAATATGTATATGTATATGACGTGTGTGTGCACACTTCTTGTTCAGTTTTTCAGTTTTGTCTGACTCTTCCTAACTTCATTGATCATAGCACACCAGACTTTTCTACCTTCCACTATTTTTTGAACTCTATCCAAATTCATATTCATTGTTTCCATGATACTATCTATCCATCTAATCCTCTGCCATCCCCTTTTTATTTTGCCTTCAATCTTTCCCAGCATTAGGGTCTTTTCCAATGAATTGTCTTCTCATTATGTCACCAAATTATCTAACCTTAAGCTTCAGTGTTCTACTTTCCAGTGAATAGCTTGAATTAATTTCTTTAAGTATTGACCGATTTGAATTTTTTGCTGTCTAAGGGATTCTCAAAAGTTTCTCTAGAACACATATACACACAGACAGATACACATATGATGTACATATTTACACGCATATATACACATGCATAAATACATGTGTGTATGTACACATACACACACATTATATATATATACATTTAAACTGATCTTTTTTTAAAAGGAATATCTTTTTTCTTTTTCTAAAATTTTATTTTGTTTTTTCCATTAAAAAATTTGACTTCTTCTTTCTAGTTCTCCATGAAAAAACAAAAACAAACAAAATGGAATCTTTGTACCAAATATGCACAGTCAAATAAAACATGTTCCCACACTGACCAAACTCCCAACGAGAATATTGGATAATTTTCTCCCCTTCTTTTCACTTTCTTTCCCAGTATTTTTCTATCCTTTCTTTTCTCTTTAAGTATCAAAATATAATAAAAAACACTTCTACAGTCTGTATCTTAGCTCCTTCTATGTTCCTAGATGACATTATGATTCTGAGTGGACAATTTCATTATCTGCCTCAGAATTTAAATGCTTCACCCTTGCTCAGGCACTCCAAATTTTTAACTTGTATTTATATTTTTATGTTTCTCTTGAATTCCAAGTTTGTATTCCAAATTTTTTATGTATCTGTGGTCTTTTTATCAGGAATGCTTGGTAGCATTGGTAGCAACTATTTCATTATTCATCATCCGTTTCCTCTCCACTCTCATACCTTGTAGGATTATTCTTTTATATCTTGGTATTTTGTTATTAGTGATGAACCTATATCTTTTTCATCTGAATATATATATATATATATGTATATATACATGTACATATATATGTATGTATTTCAGTCTTCTGACTTAGTTTTAGAATTTGTTGGTAATACATAGCATTACTAACTTCTATTTGGACCATTCTACTTTTCAAAGAGTTTGCTAGTTGTATAAGATCATGTACCTTTTGCAAGAAATTGTTAATTCTCTTGTTTTCCTCTAAAGTTATCATGTCTTTTTTCCAATTTTTCAACTCTAGTGTTCTCATTTTATTTATAAAATAATTTAATTAAAATATCTTTTTGCTTCATTTTCTTTCATATTCTCATTAATCGTATGTCCAAGCTTTAATTTCCTTTGAAATTTTCCTTTAGGTGTTTTAGAATTATTCTCTTCTGAGTTTGTGTTTAGGTCTTTCTGTCTTAGTAATAGTTCTTTGTTGTGCCTCAATCTTATTTGGTCACTATGAATATTCTCTGGCATTCTGATGCTACTTCCTCTGGAAACTGACTATAGAATTCTTCAAGGATGTTAGAGATAGTTCAAGATAGAGACCTGCAAGCTTTCCATGCACCCAAAGTGGTCTGATCAAGAACAAAATCTGATCAGTGTCTTTTTTGGGCTGAGCTTTGTAAGCTTCTGTCCATGTTTGTGATCTAGACAAAACAATAGTAGACTTGCCCTTGTTTGAAACTCTGATACATAGATAGTTGTTGGTCTCCTCCAATATCATCTGTATGGAATGTTCTACAGATTCAGAGCACTGAAATTCAGCTTCCTGGTTTGTCTGAGATCTCTGACCTTGTTATTCAATTTCCAATTTGTGTTTGGATTTAAGTCTGAATCTAAGTTCTTGCTCCAGAGTCAGAGTCACAAAACTTTTCGTTTCTGCCCTTTTTCCTTTCTTAGTACGTATAGCCTCAAATGTGGGATGTTCCTCATAGTGATATACCATGGTATATTGCTAAAGGTCAGCCATCGGGAATCCCAGGTCCATTCTTTAGTATCCACTAAATCTTGGATGTAGTTCTGAGGTCAGAAAACTAGTTAACTCCTGCTTTTGATCCCTGTAACACCACACTTGGTCCTGCTGAATCCATGATGTCTTCATAAAACTGCATTACATAAATATATGAGCAGTTCAGTCCCAGTGCTGAAAGAGCCTCCAGAGCACTTTCCTGGTTAGATCAGGTCTGCTATGCCTGCTGGCTGTTGTTTCTATCCCTACATTAATCATTGCTGGGGGGTGGAGATGACTCCCTGCAATTTTTCCTTCAATTTCCTCATATGATTTTAACTTCAGTTATTTTCTTAGTCTTTATTAGAACTGTGATGGAGATGTATTCTCTCTTGTTTCACACAATTGTACCATCTTTGTTCATCTGATGGAAAATGGTAATTTTTCAAGAAAGAAATATTTTATAAATCATCCAATGAAACTCTAATTTTAAAAATTGTCAGTTTACTTTAAAAATACTAAGTACTACCATTCATGTAATTTTACTGATTTGTTTTCCCTTTTTCTTTCAGGATCCTTTGGAAAGCTCAGGAAGTAAATTTAAGGCTTAGGAGTCTGTGTAACTCCATCAAATCAATGCCTTGCATCTTGAATTATAATACAGACCTCACTTAAAGGATTTACAGAAAATTGTTACTTAGTAAGCTAATGCAAGAATGAGTTTTATTACTATGTGTTGCAGCAAGAAGACAAAATCAAAAGTCTGTACATACACATGCACACACACACACACACACACACACACATCTATGTGGCAACACAGAGATTCAGCTACACAGAGCCAGGGTAAGGGAGACATGAGAAATGGCAAAATTTTGATGGGAATATATGCTCAACGTGGGGAAGTTTTATACCTTAAAGACAGGCATGGTTGAGAACATATAATTAATGCCAAATTTGGAAGGCAGCATTCCTAATCAGATCCAGGTGTGGTGAGGAAATTCTCATCCCTTATAAACATCAGACTTGGGTTGAGGGATTTCCTTATCAGGATGAGAAATTAGTGAGAATCCCAACTGTAGTTGAATAATACCCTTGTTTGATAAAGAGACATGGTCATTTACATGTTTTATATAGGGTCAAACTGAGCAAGCAGAGTGGAAAAATACAGGCTCTCTGTCATTGCTTATACCTTTACTGCTTCTATGCCATTAAGATGCTTAGTCTAAGTGACTCCACATTTAAATTTCATCACTTATTCTATATTTCAAAAATCGCAATGATCACTATCAAGAAGCTATCCAATACTTTTACTATTAATAATATATACTATTACAATTACACATCATACATACTATACATTATGAGTATAATATGTAGTGCACATATATATGCATATAATACACATATATAATATGCAATATATGTTAAGAACTGTAACCCAACTAATGATTGGATCAAACATGTGCACATTTCTCAGATAACTGAATGTAACAAAAACATCCTGAAATAAATAAATGAATATAGAAATTTCTACTTGCAATGAGACAAAAATTCAGGGAATATTATTAAAGTTTCCTGTCTCCCTCCCCCAACTTGATCATAATATAACATATGTGAGTACTTGAAAGGAAAATGAGAAGATTATACATAAATAAGTATTTCCAAATGTAAATAAGAAGCTTTTGATCTTTTTCATACATAAGTTCATGGGGGAAATAGCTATATACATTTTATGTATAAATATATATGTGTATGAGATATTTGTGGAAGTTTTACTGCTATATGCCAACAAAGGATTTTCTCATTGAACTTGGAATATAAAGGCAGTGATTCAAATCTTAAATAATAAAAGAGAAGTTCTTTTTTCCTCCTCATGCCCTTGGGAAGTCTGGTTAATTAAAACTGTTTATTACAACTTGATCAAAAAGTCTAAATTCTATGTGTCCTACATCTAGCTACTAGAGTATTCTCTGTCATAGGTCTCATGAGGGCCTGGAGATTTTGACTTGGTAATGTAGCCTTCAAAGGGATAGGCTAACTAACTCTTTAGTTCAAGATGTTTGTTCCAAGATGCACTGCAAAATATGCTTCAGGCTTTCTAAAAGCAGTCTTTTCTTCATTCTTAATTTAAAACTAAAATCTTCTTGCCATGCTTAATTAAACACCAGAATCCAATTAATTATTTTGTAACTATACTGGTGTAAGATGTAAACTTCAAATTTAGTATGGGACGTTAATTTGAAGTACAATACTCTTCTCAAGAAAGTGTGACTATTTTGGGTATGTTGTGTTATTCTAAGTATGCAAAGATTAAAAAAAATTCTACAGTTTTATTTAGTGACAAGGGCTCATTCAACGGTTTCATTAGCACAGGGAACAACCTCTATCAAAGCAGGTTGATATTCTCCGTAGTTTTCAAAAAGCTTTCAAGAGCATTAATATATTGAAAGACTTGCTTAAAGTCTTGCAGACAATATCTATTAGAGGCAGGACCTAAAGCTGTGTCTCTATGGCTTTGAGGCCAGTTTTCTATCCACTACAGCATGCTGCCTCTCTCAAACATTACTTAAGAAGATAAAAATTAAGGATAAACACAGCCAGTGGAGTATATTTTCACAGACCTCTGGAAATCTGATAACATTTTAATATTTTACTCTTTCCTAATGTTATTGGTAGAAATTTGTCTTAGACACTCATGTCTTCCCTATAAACCTATGAGCACATTTGTTTAAGAAAACCACTTGTTAATTTTGTTTTATTTATTGACAGTTCTTATTGTCTTACAGAATTCATTCATTTGTTCAGTCATTTAGAAACAACAAACATTTATTCAATACTTATTATGTTCAAGGCTCTATACTGACTGTGGATGTCAAACCAAAAATAATAAGAAGCATCTATATAGTGCTTTAAAGTTATATAAAAGTGCTTTATATATGTTATTTTATTTGGACCCCAAATTAACCATGATATTATTGGTGATATTATTCCCATATAACAAAGAGTAAAATTGAGATTGAGAGTTTAAGACAGTTATTCGGAGTCACATGTGTATCTGATGCAAGATTTAAACTGATTTTTGTTTCTACTTCAAATTTAATGCTATATCAACTACACTATCTGGCTGCTAAAAGGAAAAAAAAATGCTTTTTCACTCATGTACTTTATGATCCACTACAACAAAACAGAAAATTTTGTATTTTATAAGGTGTAACAATGTAATTAAGAAAGGCAAATATGAGGAAGGAACGGTAATATGGAAAGACCACTGAAACCATAGAAAATGTTGTTAAAACATCCCTAAGAATGGAGTATGCACTAGGATCACAAAAAAGAAAATTCAAGGGGAATAAATGGACATAATCTTGTGACGGGGTTTAGAAGAAAGAACTTTAAAAAGTGCTACAGTACTGTATGCTTTAAATTTAAATCATTTAAATTTAAGTACTTCCAAAGAAGCTTAATGTTTCATTAAAAATGGATGAAGTCTTTCCCGATCGCAGCAGCTTCTGTAGGTGTGTTGGAGACAACTAATTTTTGCAAGAGTTCAATTTTCAGCAAATTGACTCCAAAGCAAGACTTGGTTTATTGTTTGTTGATTATCTAGTCTGAATAAAGTGTTAATAATGCAGATTAAACTTAAGAGTATGTGTATACTTTTAATTTTATTTTTTTCAAGAAAGACTAATTATGAAACATTTACCAGTACACCACTGTGTTTCTCTATAAACATGGCCTGGCCTAAGAATTTCAGTCGAAGGCTCAGCAAATGGAGGAATCACATGACTGGAAGCCTTAGTGACAGCAAAATTATAATAGTGATAACTATTACAATAAAAATAATAATATAAACCAGCATTTATTGAGCACTTTAAATTCTGCAAAGTCCTTTAAACCAATATTTGAGTCTCATAATATCCCCTAAGATCTTTGATTTTGAACTAGAAGGAGACTTAGAGGACACTCAATCAAACCATCTGATTTTACATGAGGAAACTAAGTGACTGAGGCTAGATTGGCATTTAGATTTCCCTGACTCCAAATCTAGCATAATATTCACTCCACTACTTAGCTCCGTTAAGAGTGTTCCCTGGAATCTGAGAAATTCGCTCCTTCTGTCTTGAAAATCTACATTTATGTTATGAAGGTCATCATCTTTCTGTGGCTACTTAAGTCATACAGTGAAACAGGAAAGACATAAGAATTAGGAGTCCTACTTAGGCACGTTTACAGATCATAGCCCAGGAACACATGTGTAGTTCATAACAAGTCAAGAAGACATTCCTACTGGTTGCTAGGCTCTGAGTCTTAGACTATAAGGATAAAAACAAGGTAGAAACCAGAAGTAAGAAGATAGAGGTTCTATTTCTTGGTCTTCTCTACCCTCCATGAGGTTTGTGGCAGCTATATTACCTTGTTCAGACTTCCTTCTTACCTGGAATGCCTAACAGGAAGGTCCAAGTTCTGGCCCTTGCTCAGTCTCAGGTATTTCATTGGTGCTTCAGGGACAGACTGCTGCCACAGCCAAAGCAGCTGCTCGTGCCACCTGTGTGATGCCCCTGAAGTTCTCAATCTCAAGGGTAAAACAACAAAGATGCCAGTTTTGCTCCCTTTGTCATATGGAATAGCTGACAAGAGCTATTCTGTGTCTCAAGGGCAAAGACATGAAAGGCAAAGAGGAAAGGGAAATTTAAATGAGTAGACACAAAATCTCACCATTACCTGTCCTCTAATCAGGGGTTCATTGCTGTTGAAAGTGCGCTTTCAGAGCAACCTCACTTTAATAATTCATTAATTCATTTTCTAAGATAGGAATTCTTTGGACCACTTTGACTTTCAAAGGGAAATAAGTGCAGGCACTACACTAATAAAACATTTACTACTACTACCACTACTACTACTACCACCACCACCACCACCACTACTACTACTACTACTACTACTACTACTACTAAGAATAATGAGAATAAACTCCCTTTCAAGCAGCATGCAATTAGAAAAACTGCTAAAAATCACAATGTGATCTTAATGGCAATTTACTTTGAAATCAAAATACGTCCAGACCTGACGGTTTGCAAAGGGAATTTTGGAAATGAAAGTAATAGTCAATGCTAAGTCTGTGAGCTTTAAAGAAGAGTCTCAAGAAAAAAACAGCAGGAATTCTTGCCTAGAGGACAGGTTTTGTGGTATAGCCAACCCTACATTTTTCACTCTGATCTAGATGCTAAAAGTGTGATTTGACCATTAAGTAAAAGCAGAGACTCAATCTTAGCAAAGGCAACCTAAGTAAACATCTGTATGAGTTGGTCACTGAAGCCTAGGAGAGCCCCTGCCTGTGTCACAGAGATCACTACCCCTGACATTCCTGAAATGTCAATAGCTGCCTTTTTACATTCGAGATAAAGCCTACAAATGAAGCCTCTATGCCCTTTTTGTGGACAGCTGCAGGAAACGCTCTGTGATTTCAGTCACCTTAAATAACTTTCAGAGCAGTTTCCCCTTTTAAAAATAAATGGATTCCATTTTTTTCTTCCTCAGAATACTCAGAAATCTCCTGCACATAAACATAGAAGTTTATTATGCATTCATTCCAACAGCTGCTCTTATTTAACAGCATCAATAGCCAAGGAAGTTTGATTTAGTTGGAAATCTCAATTATCTCAATATAGGAAATATTTCTAGTAAATCTAGGGTGGAATAGAGAGACACAGTCTTTGTCTAATTCAGGAGAGGATTGATTCTTTCACAGCACAATATTTTGATGATAGTAAGAACTTTATAAATGGTTATTGAATGGAAGAGTGAATTAATGTTAACATATTTCACAAAGTATAAAGCTCTATAAAAGCAAGGTTTCATTCAGTATAATCTCTAAATCCTAAATTAGCCTATATCATAATCTTATAGTACTTTAAGGTTTGCAAAGCACTTTACAACAAACATTATCCTGTTTTGTCCTTATAAGAACCCTGGGAATTAGTGCTATCACCTCCATTTTACAGATGAGGAAATTCAGGTATAAAGGGTTAGAAGTGTTCCATTCATAGATACACAATAAGTATCTGATATCAGATTTTAACTGATACATTTTTGACTTGAGCTCTAGTGCTGTATTCACTACTCCACCTAAGCTGCTTTGATAATATATGAAAAATGACTTACAGGTTGTCAAAACTCCATTATGCCACTGGCATTAGTGTCAAAAAATTTCACAGACTTTATTAGGGTCCCATAGTAATATAATAATTGTCTCTTAAGAAGTATTGTGGCTTGGAGAGAGAAGACAGGGTTGAAATGAAAAAAAAAAACATTAATATAACTGTTGCCTCTGATAGACATTGACTCCTTCACAATCAGAAGAGGTAATAGTAACATAGAAAGAGGGTATGGTTTGGAGTAAGAGAAACTGAGTTTGAATTAAAGCACTCTAATTTTACTAGTTGTGTGACCTTGGCTATCTTGGTTAAATCTAGGTTTTCTTCCTTTTTCTTTTGTGCAGAATGAAAGCTTTGGATTAGATGAGATCCATGATCCCTTCCACCTCTACATATATGAAATTAAACTTATGAGATCATTCAACTCCTTTAGACCTTAAGGCGATGATCTAAGAAAAAGTTATTCATTAATTACCCATCTACATTGGTAGAAGGAATTGTTGCAATGGGAGGTCACAGCACCAAAAAGTCACAGGCCTAGATCCCTTTCCATGTAAATTATATATAACTATATAAATAGGAGACAATATCTGAAGCACAATATTTGATCCATTTTATCAATCAGGAATGCAAAGCATAAGGAATAATCACTACAAGGAACTTAGAATCTTTTTTGAAAGACAAGAACCTATAACTAGCAAAATTATAACTATTTAGAAACGTAAGAATAGTACACAAGGCAATATGACATAAATGAGAAATGAGAAATACTGAAGATGGAAAGATAATTGTTCTCTCTGGGTTCAGAGATCTTTGAGAGCTTGAGTGCTCAGAGCTCACTACACTGAAGAGTTTCTTTCCAATTATACTTGACTGGATTAGGAGGTCATGGACATTTTTGTTTAATGTTTTAATTTGACAGACCCAGTTGACTTTGGAACAACTATAAATATAAATGAATAAATTATAAAAAAGGAATTAATTAACAATTCAACCTTCTTTAATATTCCATCATATCTTCTACAGAAGTCCTACCCCTTTGCTTCATGGTGGCATGAAGGTGACCTTGTATTCTTGGAGGCTTTACTAATCTCAAAAGTTTTCAAGTACAGTCTTCAGGCAGATTATATTGGATATCTGAGGGGACAGCCTTGTTGTTCACGACATATCTGATCAGTAGGTGATAAAATAAAAGAAAATCCTGGACTCGTTCAAAACCCTTCTGCTTCTGTAATGAAGGCGGGAAGGCAGCCAAAAAAGGTGGGGCAGAAAGGGAGGAGAGTTAAAAATAACCAGTTTATGCTATATGCAAGTATAATTTCAAATATTGGGGCACCAAATGTGACATCTTCATTTAACTACCAACAAGTTGATATGCTAATGAAGAAAATGAGCCATGTCAATATTGATTTTCACTTCATAAATGAGATCCGAGGAAGTCACAGATAAATGAAAGAATGATTCACAGATTTCCTTCATAGAGACAAACAAAATATTTGGAGGGAGTGGTTTCCTCATTGCCAAGAAGAAGCACTTCCTGGAAGATGTCAACTTGCCTTTCAGAAATAGTAAGAGGGATTGAAAAGGGAACATTATTAAGATGGCATGTTAATAGCGATTCCAACCAGACCACCAGAAACTCTTGAGGATCTTCCCCTCCTAGACTGATTCTTTTGTTAAGGCAAAGTAAGCCATCTTCTGCCTCAATTTATACATGGTCTTTAATTACTGAATGGGTGACACCTCGGAGAAATTGAGACCCAGAAAAAACCTTAGCTTGAAAAGGTCAAGATCTTCCATCGCATTCAGGACCATTATCAAAAATCTTGAACTGTGTCTTGCCACTGGATTCAGATGATTCTCAAGAAGAAAATGAGGCTGATGACACTGCACAGTTCTACCTCCCTTAAATCCAATTTACTTGCAAGTTAAGACATCACTTTCCAGAAGTCATTGATCCCCTTCAAGAATGAAGGACAAACAACAACTACAAAGATATTCACTGAAAATGTACCAACATATCTTGTAAAGATGAAATGCAGAAAAAATATCTGAAGAACCTGATAGTTTCTAAAATAACTCAAAAACTTGATTCTTTAATGTGAAACTAGACAGAGAAACACAGTCATTTTTATGCCAAGGTCTTGTGATTTCAGCTATGTAGGAACTCTCTTCTATGAGAAGGCTACACACTGTCTATAAATTTTCAATCCGTTAAAAAGTATTTATTAAGCATCTACTATGTTTCTGACACTGCAGAGAGTATGAAAAATAAACAGCACCTTCTCAAATAAAGTTTATAATTAATTAGGATCAAAATAGTATAAACATATATGAGTAAATGAAAAATTTGTGGAAAGTAAATAGAAGGTACTTCAGGGGGAAAGGAGGTACTATTTGTGGAAAAATCACTTATGGGACATAGCACTGGAGGTGAAATTTGATAGAGTCTAAGAATTCTAAGAGTCAAAGGTAAGAGGAAGTACATTCCAACCACAGGAGAGAGCTAGGGAAGTCTTGGGCCTATGAAGAATAGCAAATTGGCTAGTTTAACAGGAATGTAGCTTACAGTACTTAAAAATAATTAATATTTAATAAACCTGGAAACATATAGGTTGGAACCTGACTATGGAGGGCTTTGTATGTATTTTGGGATAGAGGCAATAAACTTAGAGTAGGGATTGCAAAATGGTCATACCTCTATGTTTTACGTATACCACTATTGCAACTGTGAGGAAAATGGAGTTAGAAATGGAAGAGACTTGAATTAAAGAATGGAGGTTATAATAATTGGGAGAAGATGTTGCCATGTAAGTGTGGAAAAGGCATATGTGAAAGATGTGAGAAATAAAATCAGAAATGCCTGATAATTGATTGTATATTGGGTGAGGGAAGTGTCTAGTGGGTGAGGGAGAAGTAAAATACAAACATAGCTCCAACGTTTTTAAGTTAGGTGACTGGAAGGATCTTGACTCCCTTGACCAAAATAGAGAAGTAATGAGGAAGTCAGGTGAAATTCCTGTGGTGTATAGAGTTGGAAATGCTGGAAATACAGTTGGTAATGTGGGACTTAAGATTAGATAAGACACTCTTTGGAAATATAGATTTGGGAGTCATCTGCATAGCGATGATAATTTATTTCATGGGAGTTGTTGAAATAACAGAGAGAGAAAAGAAGAGATATCTATGTGGACCCCTTATAATGTGGGAAAAGGGGTTGGAAGAAGGGGAGAGACTTGGATGTTAAGACATTCTGTGTCTGTGTAAAGGCTACTGAACTTGGAGCACTGAATTGGAGTTCTAGCAGCCGAATTAGATTCTCATCTATATAACCTTTACTACCTGTGTGACCTAAGGCAGTTCGTTTTGGGTTAGCTTGACTTTTTTTATCTGCTAAATGAAGAGTACTGACTAAATGTCTTCTCAAGTTACGTCTAACTTGAAATCTATGATCCAACAAAGAAGAGTGAAATGTGACAGCTGGACAAGTCCAGAAAATAGTGTCATAAAATCCCAGAGAAGAGAGAGTATCCAGGAAGAGAGGGTAGCCAGCAGTGTCAAATGTGGCTGAGAGGTCAAGAAGGATGAGGACTAAACTTAAATTACTGGATTTCACCATTAAAAGAGCAATGATAACTTTTGGGAGAGCAGCATTAGTTTAATGATGAGGACAAAAGCTGATTATAAGCTTCCATAAACTTAAATGAGAGAAAAGAAATTGGAGGTAATGAGTCTGGGCAATGTTTTGGAAGACTTTATCAATTTAAAAAAAATGATACAGGATGATAGCTTTATACTCTTAAAGAACCACCTTGGACTCAGAGGTGTTAATTTCTTATGATCAATTGCATAGTTACAAAATGTAGGGAATGTAATTTGAACACAGATTTTCTTCAGCTCACATCCAGCACACCATCCAGGATGGCATACTGAAACCAATGAAAATGAACAACAATGAATGGGCACGGGAAAATATAGACTGAGGTGAGAAGTGAAAAAGATTGCAATAAATCAGAATATGCAATGCAAATACTCAGAAAACTTACACCTGTGTATCATAATTTTTTCAAGAAAATAATGTAAGACTTGACAATCACCAAATAACAACAAAAATCAGTTTGCTGGATTTTGTGCAGAAAGAAATGATTGATTACTAATGTTGGCACTATTTAAGAATGAGCTTTCTAAAATCAGTCCAAACATCTTCTGTTTTAAACAAAAGCAAAAATTCACACTATAGTTGAATAAAAAAATAAAGAGGATTAAAAAAAAAGATTCATGTCAACATGTCAACTTGTCATATTTAAATTACCCACTTAAAAGTGAATGAATTGATTGAGTATTCTAATTTCTTAAATTGTACCAATAGAAAACATTTGTCATATCAGGGCTGCAAAAAGTGATCAGAAATAATCTTAGTCACAAAATGCTTATTTTCTTTTCTAAGCAGAAATTAATGTCTACGAAGAAAAAAAAACAAGCTTAGAATGCAAGTTAATTTGCAAAACACACTGTCGTTGTTGTTTGCTTGTGTCTGACTCTTCATGACCCTGTATGAGGTTTTCTTGGCAAAGACACTGAAGTGGTTTGCCATTTCCTTCTTCAGTGGATTTAGACAAACAGAGGTTAAGTGACTTGTCAAGGATCTCAAAGCTAGGGAGTGTCTGAGGTCAGGTCTTTCTGACTCTAGGCCTAGCCCTCTATCCACCTACCTGCCAAAAAGTTAGTTGTGTCCAACTCTTCCCATTTGGGATTTTCTTGGCAAAAATGCTGGGTTGGTTTACCATTACCTTCTCTAGCTCATATTACAGATGAGGAAACTAAGATAAACAGGATTAAGTGACTTACCCAGAGTCTGACTGAGTTCAGGCCTAGCACACTATCTACTACACCACCTGGCTGCCCTTGGAAAACACAGTGGATCAATATTAGACCAGGAAAAGACAAATACAAATAATTGAGGGGGAAAATGAATCTGCAGAAATATTGGTACGTGAGATTATCAAAGGATATTATCCAAAGACCATTTACAGATAAAACAACAGGAAGAATATTAAATAAGTAAAAAAATGGAGTATATCTACTAGAATTTTTGTAGTAACCGAGTCTCAGTTTTAGATTAGAAACAATACTTCAATATTATTACCTTATTAGATGGTATGTGAAAGTAGAAATGGCAAACAGGAAAATAAAGTTAGGGTTGAGGAACTGGACCTGAATAAATAAATTCAGTACAAAAATAGACTTGAATGACACAAGGTTAAAGACAATCAAGATTTGATTTTTGAGATGTTCCTAAAAGGAAAAGCAGCCAAAAGAATATTAAATACTACAAAGCTATCGTCATAAACAAAACAAAACAAACCAACAAAAACCACCTGAGTATCTATGACTATTCAACCATATGACTACTTTCTTATCTCTTCAAAAGTTTTCTGTAAGTAGTTTATGCATGTATCGAAGCTATTACTAATGTAACTATTAGAAGACTATTCAGCTACACATGACTTTGTAAAGTCAATCATATTTTTTTCCATAATACAACTAAAAAGATTTACATAGGATAAAATATCCTTGATTTTTAAAATGGATATGATAATGTTCAACGGAGCTTTAAAGATCTTTTGTTCTGTAATTTCAGTCATGTCTCTTTGTGATGCATTTGGGATTTTCTTGGGAAAGAAACTAGAGTGGTTTATCATTTCTTTTTCCAGTTCATTTTACAAATGAAGAAACTGAGACCAATAAGGTTAAGTGACTTGCTCAAGGTCACACAACTAGTAAATATCTGAGGCCAAATTTGAACTCAGATCTTCTGACTTCAGACCTAGTAAGGGATCTGACAGGGTATGGACCCACATCAAGACCTTTGCCTCTTACCCCAAAAGAATTTGGGTCCCATTTGTCTAAGTCCCTGGAAAAACTCCATCTTGAACTCTTCTTGGAATTCCCCACTTCATCTGACATTGGCCTGAGGCTATAAGACTTTCATTATCCCTGCCCAGTTCTCTGTTATCCTTAACCTAGCCTAGCCCTCTGTTTTTTATTTTCTTCAGCTACTTCTCATCTTTGATCCTATCTAAAATCCTATTCTCTTGGTTCATGGCTTCCCTCCTCTAGTTACTTCAGTCTACTGGCCACTCCCATCCAGACCCTAGACCCTTTTTCCAATCACCCCAGACTATGTGGATAACCCTATATCCCCTATATATATATATATATATATATATATGTATATATATATATATATATACATATATATATATATATATATAATCCCATCATATTCATCATATTTCCATGAAGGTGCTCAGATTCAATCTGGCCCACTTCCATTAGCAATACAAATTTTCAATTCCCTTAAGAATCTGTCCAATATGGTAAATTTTTAATATACCTTGTTTTTCTTTGGCTGAAAGAAGACTTGAGTTGAATTCATTTGGGCAGGACCAGTATTTCAGAGTTCTACCACCCCCAAACCTCAACACTATATATGGTGCAACCTGGCCACAGGAATACTCATTTTCTTGAGTTCAAATCTTCTGCATCATGGTAACACTTGAACACATGGAAACAGATGAATTTACTATGGGAAAGAATGTGGGTATGTAAAAGAAGAGGGCACAAGACAGCACACTGCATGATATTCACAATAAAGAAGTAGGAGATTATATAGGTAAAGAACAAAGAAATATATATTATAGAAGTGGTCAGACAGGTAAGAAGAGTAAAGGAATGGAACAACTTTATTGAAGCCAAAGGAAGAAAGAATATCTTTGGGGAATTCCTCAACCCAGAGATCCTAAGACCCTTAAAAGAATAACTTCTCTCACCTAGAGGTGGAGGTCAATCAAGAGATAGGGTGACGAGATTAAAAAAAAAATTACCATAGGTTGGTGGGCCAGGTAGGCTTAGTAGCCAGGATAAGAACAGAGATAGATGTATATATCTATGTTGCATATGTCTGAGAGATGTATATATCAAACCGTCTTTGATACAATAGGAAGTCTCAAGTTAATATCAGACTATCTAAGGCCAGACCAGAAGGAGTGGAGGCTTCCCTTTTGAGACAGAATCAGCACAACTTCTGCAGACTTCATAACATTGTCTTCTGGGAAGATTTCGGAGGAGGAAGAAAGACGACTTCCCTAACCTTAAAGCAGGTTTTGTTCATTTTTCCATTTGAATCTAGTAAGGAATTGGAATAAATGATATTAAGTAGATCAAAAAGATGAGGCCAGGGATAAGGCTACAAGAGTTAGAAGGTATGGTATTATTTGTGATAAGCTGCCAAAAGCCTAGGAGTTTTGCAGTTGACCACATTTTCATGACAAGAGAATTTAAAACAAATGATTAAAAGTGAAGGACAATGCAGTGGTTCTATCTAGTATTTTGGTTCTTCTTGCCTTTCTCCAGGTCTTGTATATGTCAGGCCCATTTTGGGGGCTGAGAGAAACTGAGTTACTACAGAACTGCTTTGCAAGTTTATTGGAATGCAGCCCCATCTCCATCCTTAGTTGGTTTGAAAAGGATTGTAGATAGACAATCAGGAAAAAAATGATTGTTAAAGGAGACTTTCTAAGGCTGTCTGGTATAGACTTGAGACTAGACTTCGATGGCTCTGGCTGGAAGAAACTATTTCAAATCACAGACTAAACACCTTCAGGCTTTCATTTGTAATTTGATTTGTCAATGTTCCATAAAAGCTTTGGCCCTTGGGCTAAGGCTCTGAAATCTAGCAGCACCCTCTCCTTGTGGAGATAAAACTGAGTACCAGGACTGGATATGTTAGGAACTGCCTCTGAGTCCCTGAATGAACAAATGAATGAATCAAAAAGCATTTATTAAGTGTTTATTGTGTGTGAAGCATATGGGATAAAAAAAGAAAGTGAAGCTTCTAATAGAGAGACAACATATATTGGAGATTTCAGGCATAAATCAGATGGAGATGCCTCTGGTCCTAAGGAGGCATGTGCAAAGCAGCATTGAGCAAAACTGATAAATGTTACTGATGCGGATGGGATCTAAGCCCCTCAAAGGAAAATACCATGTCTGGATCTGAACCCCAAAAAGGAATATCTCTGGATTTTCCCAGAGGTCCAGGTCCCTGGCATTCCCCTAGGGCAATCAGCCCTTCCCAGTTAATTAACTGTCACTTCATTGTCTGCACCTGGCTTCATCCCAGACTACCATTCCTTAACTCCATGGAAAACCCTCTCACTCCATTCTATATAAAAGATCCATCTTGCCTCCATTAAAATGCTCAGATTCCTTTAGAGTCTGGCTGGCTTGCATTAGGGGTACAAATTCTTAGATTCTTAAAACCTGTCCAATATGGAGGATTTTTAGAATAATGCCCACCCTGATCCATGTTCTAATAAACTTTGTCTTTGGATGAAAGAAGGCTTGGGTTGAATTCATTCAAGGGAGGACCCACATGCCACTATTTCAAGGTCCTTTCACCCCTAAACCTCAAAACCACTCTATCACTGCTGTATGTCCTTGCCATGTTTGGGCAAGGGAAACCTCTTTTAGTAAATGTTCAAAGACTTACAAGTGTCCTATTTTGTAACAGATTTGAGCCTCAGTTAAAAGTCTTGGGCTTTCAGCAGCCTCCTAAAAAAAAAAAAGTTCATTTGCATTCAAATCTCTTCCCTCCCCCTCCCCATACACACCCTTTTTTACTGTGCCAAATTCAGTCAAATTGCTTAAGTTTATTTACATCTGCCTTGATTGTAAATTCTTTTATAAGGTTTTAAGAAAGGTTAAAAAAAATCCCACTGTATTATTTTAGTTTATATAATTAATATCCTGTCTTCATAGCTATAATTTCATTGATACTGCATCAATTTTATTAACAGTGACCTGTTATATAATATTAGGGAGATATTTTTTTGAGCATTATATAAGAAGTACTTGTTTAAAATTATGATCTGGTTTGAAGTCTCCCATGCATTATGTCATGAATGAATAGTCCCATGAGGTAAGCCACTGGGCATGACAGCATGAAATAGTTTTAAAATTATTTGCTCCATGTTCAAATATCAGTAAGACAAAACATGGCATGGAACCAATTATGCAAAAATAGACAAATGTATCTCTATTACACACAAGCTGAACAAATAAATAACCCGCCAGAAAGAGATGAATAATTAATCTATTTGTACACAGCAATTTAAAGAAACTGGTCAAACCACCTCAAATTTTTGAAAGGTCAAATCCTCAAGTGAGGAATATACTGAACTACCCAGAAAAAATAACCATCAGGTATCTAATGGCCATTTCAGGAAATTTAATTCTCAATGCATAAACTTATTTGACTCCTACCTACTTGATAAGATTGTTAAGGTGGGAATGAAGTAAAGTCAGGTATTTTATGCTTATTAGTTTTTTCTTCTCTCAAATATAGACATTCTGCACCTTAAACAGAAATCAGAAATATTCAGCAGCAGCAACAGTATGATTGTTTCTTTTTCCTATGAAATCTTATTTCAGAGTAGATACAGATGCATTATTAGATAGTGACTTTTTGGAGGGTCGGGGAGAGGAACAGTGTAGTTCCTTTCCCCTTTTATCATTTTTTCTTTTTTTCTTTTATCATTATTTTACAGTTTATTCCTATACAAGTATCTGTTCTCTGTTCCATCAATCTGATCTTAATTCCAGTGAGTTTCTGAGACTTGTTGAATGGATTTCACTCCAGAAGATCCAAATGGATGGAATTCAATTAGTACCTGTGATATAACAAAATTATGAAGAGATTCAAATTTTACTTCATGTTCTTTTGCTTTAGCCTTCTAACGCCCTCTTATAGGAGTTTCTTTTTTCTCCCAAATATTTATCCTTTTCCCTTTTACAAATGTGATTTCTTCTGATCTCTATCTCTAACTTTTCTCATGAGCTCCTCATTCACACATCTGACTACTGATTATTTAACCCAAATTACTCTCCAGCATTTCAAATGAAAACTGTCAAACACCAAGCACATCATCATTTTTCTGAAGTGAGCTTCTTCTGAGAGTGTTGCGCTCTCAGCAAACTAGACATGATTCCTGAGGACTAGTATGATGATGATGTTGACAATAAAGATTGACAATAATAAAAATAAACTTCTCCAAATCTTTTTGTGCATAGAGAAGAAAGAGATCAAGGAAGACAAAGCAAAATAGTGGAATGTCAGCCAGAATCATGTTCCAGATGCTCCTTAGACCCTGAAATCATTGTGTTAACTTTGAAAGCCAGGTAGGAACTTTGCAACTCTCACAAATTGTGATCTGCATCTACAACTGATAGAGTTTATACCTAGGCCACTCTGATATGGTCAAAGAAATAGACAGAGCATGAAGGATGACTACATTTGAAATATTTGATGGATCTTGACATGAGGAATAGCAAAGTGAGTGGTACTATGTCTTGTTCTGCTACTATAATAAGGCAATATAATTAAAGAAGGGATAAACATCACATGCAAAAACAAATACCAATAGCCCTTGCTGAAAATGCATCATTGAAGATGGCACTGAATACTAAAGTACTCAGTATACAAATGTGAATAAAATAGATTAAAGATAAGAAAGTATTCATTTTGTGCCAGTATTCTATCATATCAACATGGCAAAGACATATTTCTAGTTATAGACAAAGACTTACATGATTTTTTAAAAACTGCAATTATCAGGTTCTTCCTAATAGCTCAGTCATAGGGTTTAGTAACTCCTTGATTGAAAGAGTGAAAAGGTTATGCTAATTTGGATTGACTAATTTTAATATTTGTGGCAATTCTACAGAATACAGCTCAAACCACAATGGTGATCCCAACAAGACTTATCAGATCCATTAATTTTTACCATGATATCAGTAAAAGTACCTCAAATGTAGTTTCGAAGTGAGTGGTGCAGATTATTGTGTCTGACAAGAGGAAGATATTCTGTGGTATCAGAACCACAAATCAATTGCCATCAATGAGTCTGCCTCAATCAAACCCACCAATCAGCTTGAGAGCTAGATGCCCATTGCTCAGAACAAGACAATCTGGAGGTTCTTGGATAGGAAGGGAGGATCTGACTTACATACTTACTGTTGAACATGTCGCTAAAGATTTGACAATCTTATCAAAAGAGTTAAGTATGAAAATAGAAAATAAGAAAAGTGACAAGAGGAAAGGGACTGTATTACTGTTGACATAAACAACAAGTTGAAACTAAGGGCATGAGATTCTTGGTGGTACCTTTTAGAAGTGCCTCAAGAGTAGAGGTTTATCTTTGGATGACAGCCACAGACTCTTGGCAGACTTTCAAAGTCTTTCTTGTTTTTCAAGACAAAGCCTTAGAAATCTGGGTCACTTCCATGCAACAATTAAGAACGAAAGTAGGTAATTTCCAAACCAGGTTGCCTGTACTTGTGCATCTTCTTCCATTCCCACTGGGCCTAAAGTCTCCCTCCCCGAAATAAATTTTGGGGTATAGATAGTGAATTTCTACTTCATTTTGCCTGGAACATGAGTCCCTCATACTTTTTAGAGTCTCTTTTCATGATGTCTCCTAAAAATTTAAACTATTTGAGGACAGGGGCTATCTTGCTCACATAAATTTATATCTCAAATATTTAACACAGTGCTTGACACACAGCAAGTACTATTTTTTTATTTAAATGGTTGTTACATTTTACTGATGAGGGTAATATTTGTTTCTGGTAAACTTGAATAAAAATTTTGTGTATTCATTAGGTTCTGTTGCAATGGAGGCTGGCATTTCAGGATGATGGGGAAAAGAAAAACAAATTTGAATTTGTAGGTTGTCTGAGGAAGTGTACCTCATGTGTGCATAAAGGACAGAGTTAGGGAATCTTTGTTACTTTAGTTGGTACATTTTTTGATTAACAATCTTTTGTTTTGAACTAAGCAACATGTCCTTTTCCTGAAAGATAAGTGGGAACTTCTCTCTAATGTTTAGAAATTATCATTTTGAGTGGGTTTTGAACTATAGTATTAATCAGCAAATTCTTTTTTTGACTTAAATACTAAAACATAAATACATAATGTGAAAAGACAAAGAAACAAACTGTAAACTTAAACATTAAAACAAATATGAAATAAGAAAAATGAGAAGGGGGCAAAATGGCAGAGTAAAAGCAGGAATTTACCTGAGCTCATCCACAAATTCCTTCAGATACATCTAAGAAATGAATCTGAAGAAATTTTAGAGTGGTAAAATTCACTGGGAGGCAGAATGTGGCAGATTTCCAGGCCACAACAGCCTGAAAGGTCAAAGGGAAGGGTCTGTTACACTGAGCGGGGGGAGTGCAGAGTATACAAGAGACACTAGTGTAGATGTACCCATAACAGAGTGAGAACATTCCAGGTGGGATCATCAGCACTGGTTCAGATTCCCAAATTACTCAGCACAGGACAGGAGTCCAGCAGAACTGGATGAGAGAGAAGATAAAGGCCCCCAACAAATGCAGCAGCTACTCCTAAGGCTATCATTCCACAGACTAAATGGTTGAAAGTCACCTACTTGAATTTCCAGGACCCAACACGGCAGAGTAAACCATGAGTAATCTCACCCTCTGTTGTTTACTTTGAAAAACCCAGAGAATACTGCCCCAGGAAAAATCCTGGAAAAGTGGAGTCAGCAGAAGAGGTATAGCAGTGTTTTAGTTTGGGAGGCTTGGGAGGTCACCAGGAAGAGTTCCTCTTACTGTGGCTGAAGGGGAGCAGTGCAGGACCAGAAAGGTTCCAGCAAGCCCCACCTGAGCAGATGAAAAAGAGATCCTGAACTCCAGGGATGTACATCAAGTAAGCACCAACACCAGGACCCCAGGTGTGCCTGAGAACAGCCAGGGGAATAGAGTTCAGCAAGTGTATAAGAATACAATCACCTGAGTAACCTGCACATGGACAGTTTAAAACAATGGATGTTTTTCAAAAACAGTACAAACACATCAATTGCTACACATAGGCAGTTTCCAGGTAAGACACCCTGATGTTTGAGGTGTACTTTAGCCGTCAAGTCTAAACATTCAGTAAAATTAGGGTGAAACCAAAGCAAAAGCTTTGTGCTGAGCAAAAGCTCAACACAAGACCTAGGTGGGTTCCAAACATTCCTCAGTAATTTTAGACTCCCTTGGAAGGTCTCTGGGGTGAACATCAACTACATCTAAGCTTTGGGTTACAGTATCTTGCCATACAAGTATAGATATAACAAATTCCTGGGAAACATAGTGCTAATTGGGAAACATAGAATAGGAAGTCTTAAGGACACATATGGCTGGTAAAGCTGGAAAGGTTCTCATGAAAACTCAAGAGACAATAGAAGCAAGGCATATGTATTTCATTACTGTACATGAGATATTAGTAAAACTAGAGAGGCCATCCTATCACATTGACTATAACCACCTTATAAAAGTTGTTTTATTTTTTTAATAATGGGTTAAGAAAAATATTAACAAATGAAAAATTCCTTTGCCTGAAATTTAAGTTATTCCGTAATCTAACATTGTTTTAACTGTTATTGCCATCTCACCTTATTCCATTCCACCTATTCTACATTCTAACCAAACTAGATCATTCTCCGTCCTCCAAATAAGCTAGTTCTTTACTTTTTCTCCATTGTGTCTTTAGCCTAGCCTAACCTAGAATATACCCCATTACCTAGTTTACCTTCTGAAACATTGCTCATCCCTTACTTTCTAATTTTTTTTATTTTAGACAAATACTAGAACTTAAACATATGAGGAAAGAAGTATTATAACCAAATATAAAATAAGGAAAGAGAAAATGTATTGTGCACAGCAGAACATAGGAGGGGATTCAGAAGCTATAGTAATAACTTATCATTTCAAGAAAGTGTGTGTGTATATATATATGTATATCTATATATGTATATATATATATATATACACCTATAAAATACTGTGCAATATGTTGAAAGCTGTCCATATTTTCTTTGTTTCCTTGTAGATTTTCTTTTGTTCTCTGATGTACACTTTTTACTTTGTACTTTTTCCCCCTTCCTCCCCGCTACCCACTGCCCCAAGACTACAATTAAGCATGGACATTTTTATATAGATATAGACATAGATAGACACAGGTAGACATAGATAGATATAGATATACATAGATATATAGATGGATATATACATATATGTATACACATATAAATACAAATATACATGTATCTGTGTGTGTATACACACACACAGATACATATATAAACATACTTTCCCTAAGAGATTCTACTTCTCCTACTCTTGGTTATGGTATCTCTGTTTTCCTATCTCACCTAACTCCTCCACTTTATTTCTATCTAGTCCTGAGGTGTGAGCAATGGCCTCTGGCTTCTGATTCTCTTCCGTTCTCCCTTTGAACTTTGAACTAAAACCAAAACCTCCAATCTCCTGTGAATTCCCACAGTCAGCAGCATCCCCTGCCCTATTTCTTCTGCACTCACTATATGTGTTCTGGTTCCTTCTTGTCCCCTGCTCTTCTGTGCAGAACAGCTGGGTCTGATGTTCCTTGTCAACAGAGGTTCCCTAGATCTTCCCTAGGTCAGACACTCAACTCCCCTCATTTTCTGCCCCAGGGCTAAAAGTTCCTTATGGCCAGTGGAGGTAACCTCCCAACCCAGCTAACCCTACCACTTTCTGATTCTTGTTTAAGCAGCTTGCAGCTGGTTGTCAGAGGTGATGCTAGCCTGGAGGTGTTTACTCTGCACCAGAAGGAAATCATCTCCTGAGATTTTTCTTCAGGCATTCTTTAATTACCCCAACAGCAACCCTTTAGTAACTTTACTCCTATTTGTTTTCACCATGCTCACCCAGAGGCACTATTTTATCTCTTTAGTGAAGGAAAATCTTGAGAGCTTAAAATCTTTTTACTTACTCTGCCATCTTCCCAGAATCCTCTGTCTTGCAAATCCTTTAAAGCACCTTCTACACGGTAATTCTTTCATGAGACCTTCTTCAATCACCATGTTGGAAATTAACTAACCTTACAGTATCTTTCTAATGTATTTAACTTTATGATCATGCAATATAATTACATATGTCTATGTTCTCTACTACCCTGTAAGGTTCATAAATGCAGAAACTATGTCACCTCTAAACTCTGTATTATTGCCCATAGATTGCAGTATAGTTCTCTGAACACAGCACTAGATAAATGGGTGGTAAATAAAACTGCTTTGGTCTTTAAATTGTTATTTTGTCCTCCCATGTAGTTTCTCACTTACTACCTCTGATACTAACTTCTTTGTCTCTTCGAACTAATTCTCTAATGTAAGCTGTGAAACCAGGCAATCCAACCTGTAGTATGTAAAGTGTGCAATGACCTTTGTGATTTTGTTTGATATATCTTATTAATTATCATATTGTTTTAACCTAGAAATATCTAGATATAGAACAAAAGAAGGAGCTAGAAATTGTCTAACACCAATATTATTATTCTAGGTTCGGCTACCCTAGAAGACACTCCAGGCAAGCCTAAGAAGGAATACTTAAACCCTACTCAGGTCTTGTTTTGGGTCCACCTAACCAGGTCTTGAGTTGACCCAGTAACTTGTGTTTTGACTTCAACCAAATTTTATTGAATACTTAGCTTGCTTGTTGATGTACATTTCAAGCAATTTGCTTATATGTAATATGTGCTAATGTGTGCATGTATCCTTGTTTGTACACCATATATTGTGGAATGTAACAAAGATTAGGGAAAGGGGGCAACCATATCTTTTTCAGCTTTCTCCTCTGCCAAACAAACTTAGTAAAATTCTTTCTAAAAATCATTTTTAGACTTTCTGATTTGTTCTCACCAGTGTAAGTAACTGTGTATAGACTGTGAGGGATTCTCCTATAAAGAAAAGTAATGAACTTTAGTGAATAAATTTTGGATGTCTATTTTGACTTGTGAGATGCCCTGTTTTTTTTTTTTATTTTGCTTTGTTTTTTCTGCTTGCTGCCTCTTTGTTGTGTCTTCTGCATTAGTCATGCATTGCTGGAAATAAATTGAGTTGTGCGTTACTCCTGCCTCCATTACCAAAGTTCCAAGTGACATGGTTTTGGACAGGCAATTTATTGTCCTTCAACCTCAGTTACCTTATAGGCAAAATAAGGGAATATGTCTAGATGTTCTTTAAGGTTATTTCCAATTCTCTTTTATGATTTAATCACATTGATAATCCTTCCACTCTCACTTTTCTTCTTTACACTTGCTAGGGTAGTTCATACAAGGCTCATACTTTATGCTAAGCACTTTCTTTTACAATTCTTGGACTTTCACGTTTTAAAATTTTATTTTCCTATTTCAAAGCCATTAATCCTGTTTCATTGTGGACCTGAATGATCCTTGAACTACACGATTTCTCATGCTGTAATATCTCTTAACAGTTACTGATGTATGCTAAGAAATACAATTTTCACATATTTCCTTGGAGTAATATGCTTTTTTTGTAAATACAGAGAAACACACACACATTCAATAAAAAATATATGAATACCACTAAATCCAGCATTCAACTGATGGAACTACCTAAAATTGATGAAACAAGATTGGTTTCATCTGATCGAGGTCAGCCTAGTGTCACTAGAAACATTCACATAACCACTGCTGATGCAAAACGAAAACAAATACAAAATATTGTCTTTCCAGGATAATTTGCACATCACTGTAGTTGTCAGAGAAACAGAAAAGGTGAATTATAAATAACCTCATATCCATCAACACCACCCCTATCTGCCCTCCAAATGTCAGTCATTACCCCATTTGCTACCCTAAGCTAGGCGTAACTATTTCCAGATAGTAAGGGTTATAGTATTCCAACCCAGATTTGTTAGACAGTTTTAGCTAGATATTTGTTTGTTTGGGGTTTTTTTGGAGGCAGAGTCTTGCAGACATATAGAGCCTAATATGGTAAAGAACTATGAGGCTAAAGAATTCATATGCCATAGAAGGCTTAAGTATCCATTGGTCTATGAACATAATTCTTGAATGTCTTAAAAGCACCCTAGTGTATTGGGGAGAATTCTAGCTTTGGAGTAAAAAGAGCTGGATTTGGGACTTTAGCAGCGCAACCCTAGGCAAGTCATTTCAACTTTTAGAACTCTAGTTTTCTCATCAGTAAAATGGAGACAACATTCTCTACTACTTTAAAGGAATATTGTGAAGAAAAATGAGAAAATCTACATAAAGCACTAAACATATTTCAGTTATTATTATATGGTTATGTGCATGTTCAACTCAATCAATACCTGTTCTTAAATTAAAGCAAATGTATTAAAATTATATTAATTATATGAAAGTAAGTCCTATGACTCTAGAGGAGGGTAATAGGACAAAAGTTGAATGTTTGGAAATATAGCTTCACTGGTCCATGTTTCTGGGTGTCAAGGGGAGTTAAAAGATGAGTCTGAAATGGTTAAATTAGCAATGGTAATAGGCATCAATAAAAATAGAATACAAAGGGGATAGATCATTGTCTGAATCTCTGGTTATGAGTTCCACTGAGGCAAAAAGATCAGATTTCAAGTCCTGAATCTGAGATGTTGACTTGTGAACCTGGGTAAGTCACTCGTCAGTGTTTTTTTTTCCTTTTCTTTTTTTTTTCCAGTAAGCATGATTATAGTCCTTTAAAAAGTTATTTGCTATTTTATTTCTCACCAGTTACATGTGAAAATAATTTTTGACATTCATTTGAAAAATTTTGAGTTCCAAATTTTCTCCTTTTCTCCTGCCCTACCCCATGCCCACTCCCTGTGAGAAAATAAGAAATTCAATATAAGTTATAAATGTGTAGTCATGCAAAACATTTCCATAATAGTCATTTAGCAAAAGGAAATATGGAAAAATTAAAGAAAAATAAAGAAAGTAATAAAAGTATGCTTCAATCTGTATCCAGGCACGGTAAGTCTTTCAGAGTTGTCTTGGATCATTATGTCGCTGAGAATAGCTAAGTCATTTCCCAGCTGATCATTGTGGAGTTGTGTAGTACACAGTACATTTCACTTTGTATCAACTCATGTCTTTCCAGGTATTTCAGAGTGTATCCTGCTCATCATTTCATTTAGCATAATAGTATTCCATCATAATTACGTACCAGATTTTGTTCAGTCATTTTCCAGCTGATGGGCATCTCAAGAAAACAGCTACTTTCTCTCTCTCTCTCTCTCTCTCTCTCTCTCTCTCTCTCTCTCTCCCCACGCACACACACACACACACACACACACACACACACACACATCCACTAATAATGCATTAATGTCTCATTTTTCCCACATCCCCTCCACCATTTGGCATTTTCCTTTTCTGTTCTATTTCTCAATCTAACAGGATTGAGATTGTACCTCAGAATTGTTTTAAGCAGCATTTCTCCAACCAATATTGACTTAAGGTATTTTTTCATATGCCTATTGATATCTTTGATTACTTCATATCTTTGTTTATACTTTTTGTTCATTTATCATTTGGGGAATGGCTCTAATTTTTACAAATTTGACTGAGTTCTCTATATGTTGGAGAAATTAGGCCTTTGTCAGAGAAATTTGTGTCAATTTTTTTCACAGTTATTTTTACTAACTCTATTTTCTTCAATCGATTTCTCTTCCCCCTCATTTATTCTATTCTCTTTCCACTTTCATCCTGTCTCTCTTCAAAAGTTTTTTTTTTTTTTTTACTTCTGAGAACTCCCTCCCACAATCTATACTCCCTTTTATCATTTTATCTTCTTTTATCCCTTTACCCTTCAACTTTCCTGTAGGGTAAAAAAAATGTCTATATCCAATTGAGGGTGCATGTTATTCTCTCTTTGAGGTCATTGTCATGACGGATTAACTCACTTCCCTCACAACCTTCCTCTTCCCCTCCATGGTAAAAGCACTTTCCTGCCACTTTTATGTGAGATATTCTCCTCCACTTGACCTCTCCCTATCCATTTCTCCCAGTACACACCTACCTTACTGCTTAATTTTATTTTTTAATCCCATCATAATTATTTGAAAATCAAATGTTCTACTCAGTTCTGACCTTTTCATTAAAAAAAAAATTCTTACATGTCCTCTATTTCATTAAGTATCCACTTTTTTTCCAAAAGGATTATACTCAGCTTTGCTGTGTAGTTGATTCTTGGTTATAATTCAAGCTCCTTTGCCTTCTGTAATATCATATACCAAGACCTGTGATCGTTTAATGTAGAAGCTATTAAATCTTGTATTATCCTGACTGTGGCTCCATTAAAATTGATTTTTTTCTTTGGGCTGCTTGCAATATTTTCTCCTTGAACTAGGAGCTCTGAAATTTAGCTATAATATTTCTGGGAGGTTTCATTTTGAGTTTTCTTTCAGAATGTGATTTGTGGATTCTTTATATTTCTATTTTATCCTCTGATTGTAGAATATCCGGAAAATTTTCATTGAAAATTTCTTGAAAGATGATTTCTAGGCTCTTTTTTCATCATGAGACAACAGGGATGTCCAACAATTTTCGGCTTACTTCTCCTGGATCTTTATTCCAAGTCTGTTGTTTTTTCAATGATATATTTCACGTTGTTTTTGATTTTCTTCATTTTTTTCCATTATGGTTTATTGTTTCTTGATTTTTCACAAAGTCATTAGCTTCCATTTTCTACCTTCTAATTTTTCAGGAATTATTTTCTTTAATGAGTTTTTGTATATACTTTTCCATTTGGCCAATTCTACTTTTTAAGGAAATTTTAACTTTAGGGAATTTTTGTGCCTCCTTTTTTTCATTTGCTTGTTCTGCTTTTCAAGTTATTCTTCTCCTTGTTGACTTTTTGTACCTCTTCTAGCATTCAGTTTAGTATGTTTTCTTAAGGTGTTGTTTTCTTGTGAATGTGTGTGTATTACCAAGCTATTGACTCATTTTTCATGATTTCTTGCACTACTTTCATTTCTCTTCGCAATTTTTCCTCTGCCTCTATTACTTGATTTTCAGCATTCTTTTTGAGCTTTTCCATGGCATGAAACCAATTCACATTTTTCTTGGAGGCTTTGGATGCTATATTTTTGACTTTGTTATTTTCTTCTGAATATGTTTTTTGATCTTCCTTGTCACCATAGTAACTACTTTTGGTTAGAATTTTTCTCTGTTGTTTGCTCATTTTCCATGCGTATTACTTGACTTTTAACTCTTTGTTGAAATAGGACTCTATTTCCAGTACGGAGGGCTCAGTGTCCCAAATTTCATGGGTTTTGTACAGCTATTTGCAGAGATATTTGTAGGGGCCTATGTTTTCAGTTCTTCCAAGATGGTATGCTCTATGGAGAGGTGTTTACTCTTCTCTTAGCCTATTCTCTAGTCTCCGTGCCTGCAAGCACTCTTTTCTGTCCTGCAAGTGTGAATAGGGTCCCTGCTACACTGTGGCTGCAAGCTCTGCTGTGCTAGTGCTCCTTCCCTTGTAGGAAACTGCTACCTGTGATTGTGATCCAAGTCCGAGTGTGGGCAAAGCAACAGAGTCCTACCTTTGTGCTTGCAAGAGATTGCTGTAATCTCCTTCTTACCTGTTGTTAAAATTCTCCTCCCTCCCTGCTCCCCAGCCCTTGCCATACATCTGTGGACTGAGAGCTCTGAAAAGAGAAGCTTTCTCTGCTGAATCAGTCTATCCCAAGACCTGCTTCTGGATTCCTGGTGGGGCTGTGCTGGTGTGGCCTGCACCAGACTGTGTTCCACTTTCACCCAGGTATGTCAGACTTTTCCTGTTGACTTTGCAATTTTTCTTTGCCATCTATGCTCTAAGAGGTCTGAAACCTGCAAGTACTTTCTCTGATTCAGTCTCCCCAAGGTTAGCTCCTCGTTTCCTGGGACCTGGTCTCCTCTGGCATAGCCTGGGCTGGACTGCAGTCATCTCCCACTCTGATGTCACAGACCTCTCCAGTTGACCTTCTAAATTGCCTTGGGCTCTGAAATAGTTTCACTTCATCTTTTTGTGGGTTCTTCTACTCTATAAATTATATTAGAGTCATTATTTAAAGGTGTTTAGAGAATAGTTCAGGTGAGTGCCTTTACTCTGCCATCTTGGCTCTGCCTCCACTCTAGATAGTTTTTTGACTCTAGTACTTTCTAAATTCCACAGAAGGTGCTGACCTGCATTGGTAGCAAGAATCTCTTCACCCAGAAGATACCTATATTATTGAAATCACAGGTCCATTCTCATTCTATGTCCTCATTAATATGAATACACATTTGCATGTAAAATTTGTATAAACATATTTTCATTCTTAGAAATAAATTCCTATCTCTACAACTAACAACAACATTTTTGCAACCCATATTACGTTTCAAGCTTTATGCTAAGCACTTTATAATTATTATATCATTTTATCTTTACAGCAATCCTATGAAGTAGGTCCGGTTATTATTGCCATTTAACAAATGAAGAAACTGAGGCAAACAGAGGTTAAGTGGCTCGCCCAAAGACACAAAGCTACTTAGTGTCTGAAGTCAAATTTTAGCCCATGTCTTCCTGACTGAAGGTCCAATGCTCTATTGCCTGCACAGCCTAGCTGTATCTAAATGATAATAAAGTGTAATAATAAACTATGTAGGAAAACTCAAATATAATCTCTCCTTGAATTCATATAAGGAGGAATTTTCTGAGGTTTTTTTGCGGGGGGAGGTTTGGGGCTTTTGCAGGAGGCACTCCACTCAAAGTACCAAGTAGATGCTACATTTATTTTCATTTTTTCCTATTCTGCTATTTTGCCATTCTCATGTTGAAAGGGCTTATGCTACTGGTAACTTCATCTATTCCACCCTATTTCCTCCTTTATGCTTACCTTTCAGTGTTATAGTTAAGCTTTAATCTTTACAAAATGCTTCAGTGGTAGAGAATGAACCTTACAACAGTTACTCAGTAAATTATGCAGAATAATGTGAAGTGTTATAATATAGGATGCGACAATTTTGCACAGATAACATTATAATTCTGTCACACTCCCTAGGATTTTTCTAAGTTTCCTCAAATAAAGGGATTCATTTTTAGAAATAATTACTCCTTCAATTTAATAGGGTGGAAACAATAACAACATCAAAACAATATAATATAACTAATATTTCTCAGATTTTCAAACACTATATAAACATTAGACATATCTTCATTGAGGTAATTATTAAAACTTTAGACATAAGTGCAAATGCACTTGTCATAGACATTACCACTTCTGGTCATAGAATGAAGCCCTGGATTGATTAGCCACCTTATTTGTCTTCTTTCCAATGGAAATTCCATCATGTATTACTAGTAATATTCACAGTATAACTGGGTTAAAACAACTCAAAATTTGGGAAACAAGATTTGATCAAAAAGGTTGTCTATCTCTTTGGGAAATAACTCTATGAAAACTTACCAAATATATTTTATTCCTTTGAAATGGAGCCACATGTTTTGTGAAATGTGACTGAATTGAGTCTGAACATTCTTGTGTGGTTTAAAAAATATACAGCAAATTAAATTTTAGCATTTCTTTTATTGTAGTTCTCTTTAAGCAGCTATTTCAGACATGGAAAGGCAATCAATTTGATGACTGGTATATGTTCATGCAAACGTGTCCATTTCCTCCTTTTTCCACATTTTAAATTGACCATCTCTAAAAATATCAACTTTCATAAGGGAAAAAAAGAAACCTGCCAATTTAATAACTGAATTGATCCTGATAGTTTTAAATTTACTCTGAGATCCTTAAAATTAAATTTTTTTAGGTTAAGACAGACTTTGGCTGCTTTAAAAAAATATTACTTTCTCATTAAGAATCTTTGAGATGAATAATTTTAAGATTAAGCAGAGAGCACCATCAATCCTTTCTACAGTCTCGGTAAGTCAAGAGCAAAAGAAAATTCACTTTGCTAGAACTATATGGATATGTCAGTATGAAGGGAACACATCTCTGAGTTTAACTCATAACGCACAGCTTTTTTTCTCTGCTCAAGGTGCAAACCAAAAAAAAAAAAAAAAATCCAAACAAACCAAAAAAAAAAATACAAAACCTTGTTTTCCTAGATGAAATAATACCAGCCTGTATTTGGATGGTACTTTAAAGTTCAAAAAATATTTTCCTCACAACAGCCCTCTGAAGTGGCAATTGCAAATATTTATCTGCATATTACAAAGGAAAAGGAGGAGGTGGAGGAGAAGGAAGAAGAAGAAGAAGAAGAAGAAAGGGAAAGGAAGTAAATATGGAAAGAAGGAAAAAAAGGAGGGAAGAAAAAAAAGAAATATAAGAAATGTTGAAGTATTTTATACTTGAGCATGTATTAACCAGATTTAGCACACCAACTCGGTTCACATTTATATGGTGCTTTAAGCCTTACAAAGTTCATTAAAAGTGAAAAGCTGGGTACTTCAGGTGAACAATGAAATTTATCAAGATAAGGAATACCAGGAATAATATGAGTTGGATTGTTTGAGGAAAAATTCTGCATGTCTCTTAATGATATCAAATTGCACATTACTTCAGAAGTATATTTCTTTATTATCAACAATCTCTTCTGTGGAGAATATGGCTACACATCATAGAACAACAAAATCTGACAAAAATTAAAATCACCAAAAAGCCCAACAGCATAGAAAGATAAATTTGTATGTTACCAAAGATAATTTGCATGTGAGAAAAGAAAGTATTTAACATATGTAGCAGCACTAATTACAAAAAAATAAGAGATGGCCACTTCATTTAGAATATTCATCTTTGAGATAAGATAAAAACGAACAAAAAGGAGTCTTCCATATGAAGCCGATCCTCTCAAATGGATTTATGGGAAGATAAGGATGAGAAGAATATGGATGGAACCATAGGTATGTCAGTAATTAAATTACATACCAATGTAATTAAATATGTAGATTTAGAACTGAAAGTGATCTTAGAGGTCATCTATTTTTCCTCCTCATTTAAGAGAGGAGAAACAGGAAAGTCAACAAAGTTATCAATGAAAATCTTTCTCTGGTTTTGTAAAGATGGTCTAGATGGTTCACATATTTACAGACAGCTGTGGCAGAGATCTACAGGACAAAATTCTGGACTCAATAGGAAAGACCTGAACACAAATATTGTCTTAGGCAATAATTAGCAACCTGACTCTGGGTTAGTAAAGTAACCTATTTAACCTCAGCATCCTTATTGGCAAAATGGGGATAATGATGGCACCTACTTACAGTATTCTTGTCAAAATCAAAATGTGTAAGTGAAGTGCTTTACAGACTTTAAAGTGCTATAAAGTGGTCTCTATTATTAGAGATCTGGAAGGGATCTCAGTGGCCAAAATTACCATTTTACAAATAAGGGAAACTGACTCTAGGAAAGGTAAAATGACTTTCCTAAGGTCATAGAGGTACTAAAAAAAAAGAGAGGAAGTAATTAGACTCACATCCTTTGATTTTAGAGACATTACTCTTCTTACTATGTTCCAGTTCTATCTGTTGGAAGGAAATAAAAGATTGGGCAAGTACCTAGTTACATAGACATTTACTGGCCTCATTCAAAGGTTCCTGATTTCGGTTTGTGTAATGTGGTTGATAACTGTGAAACTGGGTAGGTTGTACTCATAATCTTAATCTTACAAATAAATTTCACATGTCATTTTCCCCATATTTAGCCCAAAATGTGAAAATTTTCTCTACTATTACATTGACACTGTCATCTGATGTTGATCTTCTCCAGTAATAGAAAACTCATCACATCCTAATATCTCTATATGGTATATATTCCTTTAAAAGACCTTGCCTAGAGGAGTCAAAATAATGTGCAAATGTGTACCCTCAAAATTTAGTCCAAAGATTAATGTTGCTTGTTTGTGACCTTCCTCCTGATTGTGTGTGTATGTGAGTGTGTAATTTTATGCACACATTTCTTCCAACATTCAAAGAAAGTAGATTACTGATGATGAAGTTCTTCTGGCTAGGAATTTGCCATAAATAGGAATGGGCATTGTATTTGTCAAAAGTTTCTCATATATCTGTTGAGATAATCATATGATTAGCTTTCTGTTCTTGTGGTTGTTATTGTTGATATGTCAATTGTGTTGATAGTTTCCTTAATATTGAACCAGCACTTCATTCCTGGTATAAACCTCACCTATTAATAGTGTATTATTCTCATAAGTTGCTGTAATTTTTTTGCTCATATTTTATTTAAAATTTTTGCATTTGTATTCATTGGGGACAATGCTCTATAATTTTCTTTCTCTGTTTTGGCTCTTACTGGTTTAGCTATCAGTACCATATTTGTATCATAAAAAGAATTTGCTAGGATATTTTCTTTGCCCATTTCCCCAAATAGTCTATATAGTATTAGAATTAGCTGTTTTTTAAATGTTTGATAGAATTCACTTGTAAATCAATCTGGCCTTGGAGATTTTTTCCTAGTGAGTTCATTGATGGCGTGTTTAATTTCTTTTTCTGAATTTATTTCCTATTTGATTAATCTTGGCTATTTATATTTTTTTCTAAATGTTCATCCATTTCACTAAGACTGTCAAATTTACGGGCACACAATTGGGCAAAATAACTCCTAATTTTTGCTTTGATTACTTCTTTATTGGAGGTTGAGTTCACCCTCTTCATTTTTGATACTAATAATTTCTTATTCTTTTTTAAAATCAAATTGACCAAAGATTTATCAATTGTATTGGCTCCTTTTTCATGAAACCACCTCTTAGTTTTATTTATTAATTCAATAATTTTCTTAATTTCCATTTTATTAATCTATCCTTTAGTTTTCAGCATTTCTAATTTGGTATTTAATTGGAGATTTTCAATTTGTTCTTTTTCTAGCTTTTTCAGTTGTATGCCCAATTCATTGGTCTCCTCTTTCTCTATTTCATTCATGTAAGCATTCAGAGATAGAAAATTTCCCCTAAGAACTGTTTTTACTGTATCCCATAAGTTTTGGTAGGTAGTATCATTATTTTCATTCTCTTGGATGAAGTTATTGATTATTTCTATGATTTATTGTTGGACCTACTCATTCCTTAAGTTTAGATTCTGTAGTTTCCAATTGATTTATAATCTATCTTTCCATGGTTATTTATTTTATGTGATTTTTATTACATCATTATCTGAAAAAGACACATTTAATATTTCTGTGTTTCTGCACTGAATTGTGAGGTTTCTATGTCCCAGGATATGGTCAATTTTTGAGGAGGTGCCATACACTGCTGAGTAAAAGGTATATTCCTCTCTTTCCCCATTCAATTTTATCCAAAGGTCTACCATATCTAACTTTTCTAAAATTCTATTCAACTACTTAACTTCTTTCTGGCTTATTTTGTGGTTAGATATATCAAGTTCAGGGAGAGGGAGACTGAGGTGCCCCACTAATGTAGTTTTGCTGTCTATTTCTTCTAGCAACTCCCTTAACTTTTCCTCTAAGAATTTGGATACTATGCCACTTGGTAGATATATATTTTAGTAATGATATTGTTTCATTGTCTATGGTGCCTTTTAACAGGAAATAATTTCCTTCCTTATCTCTTTTAAATAGATCTATTTTTGCTTTTGTTCTGTTTGAGATCAGGATGACTGCCCTTGATTTCTTTGCTTCAGGGGAAGAATATATTCTACTCCAGTCATTAGCTTTTACTCTAAGTGTATCCCTCTGTTTTAGATATGTTTCTTGGAAACAACATATTTTACAATTATGATTTTTAATCCATTATGCTATCTGCTTCCCTTTTATGGAAAAGTTTATCCTATTCACATTCACAGTTATGGTTACTCTCTGTGTTGTTCTTTCCATCCTCCCTCCTCCCATTTATACTTGTTTCCCCTCCTTTTTCTCTTTCTCTCTTCTTTCAAGTTTTGCTTTGCACCACCACCTCCCTCAGTCTGCCCTCCCCTTTATTGACCTCCCCTTTCATTTCTCCCTTCCCTCCTATTACTGGCTATATTCAAATTAAATTTCTATACATCACTGAATGTGTTATGCCTTCCTTGAGCCAAATAAGATGAGAGAAAGGTACAAACAATGCTCATCTCCCTCCCTTTCTTTCACTAGCAATAGTTCTTTGTGCCTCTTCGTGTGTTGTAATTTACCCTTTTCTGCCTCCTCCTTTCCCCTTTTCCTGTTGCAGTACATTTTCACCCCTTAATTAGGCTTTTTATGTTCACATCAAAGTCAACCTGTACCCCACACTCTGTCTATGTATATCCCTTTTAATGTCAGAGTAAAGATATAGTTCTCAAGAGTTATGTGTCATCTTCCCATGAAAGGATGTAAACAGATGGCCTTATTGAATAACAAACATGGTTTTATTATTATTCTTCCTTTTATACCTTTTAATGCCTCTCTTGAAGCTTGTCTTTGAAGATCAAATTTTCCAATGAGCTCTGGTCTTTCAGTCAGGAAGGTCTAGAAGTTTCCTATTTCATTGAATGTCCATCTCCTTGCCTGAAAGATTAGATTCTGTTCTGGATATTGACTTTGTGTGCTGGGGCCTCAGGTCCTGGCAACTAGAGACTGTAGGAGTCTAGTAGCTTACCTGGTGCTGAGATGGAGCTGGTGGTGTTAGGTGGTGTGTGCCAGGTGTAGTTTTTCTTCATTTACTTTGGCTTACACTGAAACTTACAGGATGGGGTGCAGTTGAGGGTGGTCTGGCTGCTAGAGGTCACTGTCTCACCCAAGGCTGTGCTAATACATGGGTAGGTTCAGTTACTCATGAATGTCTGTCTCACAGTACACATGCTGGTTCCTTGGTTTGGTGTTTGCCATTTTCCCTGGCTGTGCCAAAGAACAGTAGGGTCCTGGTATTGGCAGTTGCTTGCACCCACCACCCTGAGGCTCAGGATCTCCACCTGGTTTGCTGAAGAAGGGCTGATCACTAGGTTGCTGTGATGCTTCCTGTCCTGTACTGTTTCCTTTCAATGAAAGCAAGGGTACCTTTCCTGTTAATCCCCCTAGGCTCCTGAGATAACAAGAATGCTGCACCCCATCTTTCTGCTGGCTTCATTGTTCAGGATTTTTCCTGGAATGGTATTTTCTGAGTTTTTCTAGGTCAATAAGGAAGGGTGACTCACTACTTACTCTGCCATCTTGGCTCCCAGAAGTCTAAATAGGAGACTTTCAAACATTCCATCTGTGGGCTGAGAGTTCCAGAAGCCTCTGTTGCCATTGCCATTGCTACTGGTGCTGTCAGTTCAGGCACTCTCAAGGCCTGCTCCTGGTTTGCTGGAGCTGAGGCTATACTGGTGCAGCCTGATCTGTCCACCCATAATAGTGTTTGCTTCTGATTAGTCCATCCTCCAATCTGCTAGCCCTTTCATTATCCTTCCTCTCTTATCTGCCTTTACCCTGACTTCCTTCAGGGTAAGATAGATTTCTATACCCAATTGAATGTGTTATTCCTTCCTTAAGTCAAATCTAATGAGAGTAAGGTTCACTTATTCCCTTTCACCTCCTCATTCTTCCATTCCATTGTAAAATCTCTTTCTTGCCTCTTTTATATAAGATGATTTGTTATATTCTGCCTCTTTTATATAAGATGATTTGTTATATTCAGCTCACCCTTTCTGTCCCAGGACATTCCCCTCAACAGTTAATTGTAATTTTAAGTATCCTTCCTTCATGTTCAGCTCACCCTGTGCCCTCTGTTCACACAAACACACACACATATACATTTATACATATAGAATATAAACATAAATGCATACATACACAGGCACACACACATACATATATATCTGTATATAGAGATATCTATCTATATCTATCTATCTATCTATATCTATATCTATCTATATCTATATCTATCTATGTATATATATATATATATATATATATATATATATATATATATATATATATATATATCCCCTCTAACTACCCTAATACTGAGAAAGGTCTCATGAGTTACAAATATCATCTTTTCAAGTAGGAATGTAACAGGTCAACTTTACTGAGTCTTTGGCTTCTCTTTCCTGTTTACCTTTTCTTTTTGATTGATTCCTTTTCTCTTGATTGTTGTATGTGAAAGTTAAATTTTGTATTCAGTTCTAGTCTTTTCATTATGAATGCTTGAAAGTCCTCTATATCATTGAATGATCATTTATTCCCTTGAAGTATTATACTCAATTTTACTGGGTAGGTGATTCTTGGTTTTAATCCCAGTTCCTTTGACTTCTGGAATATCCTATTCTAAGTCCTTTGATTACTTAATGTAGAAGCTGCAAGATTCTGTGTTATCCTGATTGTATTTCCACAAAACTGGAATTGTTTCTTTCTAGCTGCTTGCAATATTTTCTCCTTGACCTGGGAACTCTTAAATTTTGCCACAACCTAGGAATTTCTCTTTTCAGATTCTTTCAGGAGGTGATCAGTGGATTCCTTCAATAATTATTTTGCCTTCTGGTTCCAGAATATCAGGGCAGTTTTCCTTGAGAATTTCATGGAAGATAATGTCTAGGCTCTTTTTTTGATCATGGTTTTCAGATAGTCCCATAATTTTTAAATTGTCTCTCCTGGATCTATTTTCCAGGTCATTTGTTTTTCCAATGAGATGTTTCACATTATCTTCTATTTTTTCAAACTTTTAGTTTTGTTTTCTAAGTTCCTGGTTTATTTTATAGTCATTAACTTCCCTGAACTTGATTCTCTGTTTAAAGAATTATTTTGTTCAGTGAGCTTTTAAACTTTCTTTTTCAATTGCCTGATTCTGATTTTTAAAACCTCCTTCTCCTCATTGACTTTTTGGACCTTTTTTTCCAATTGAGTTAGCCTCTATTTCAAGGTATTATTTTTCCAGCATTTTTTTTTTTGGTTCTCATTTATCAGGCTGCTGACATGCTTTTCAAGCTCTTCTGTGGCCTGATCCCATTCATATTTGTTGTGAAGGTACTGAAGGCAGAGGCCTTGACTTGTTCTGACAGTATGCCTTGTTCTTCCTCATCTGAAAGGATGGAAGGAGACATCTGTTCACCAGGAAAGTAACCTTTTGTGGTCTTAATTTTTTTCTTTTTTTGGGCATTTACCCAGCCAGTTATTTGACTTCTGTATCCTTTGTCAAGAGGGGGAGTCTATCGCTCCTCTAATCCTTCATCCTGCATCCTTCTAATGCTTAGTACCGCAAGGAAACTCAATCTTAGCTCAATCAAATATTTTGCACAATCCATCACTCCTGAGAAGCTGAATATACTTGTGTACCATTTAGCTGACTTGTGTGAAATAAGTTTTGCCCACTGTTTACAAAAATGGAAAGATCCTAAGTATTACAATTGTCTTCTAAATGTACGGGAAGTGTATTGGCAAAGTATCAGTAAAATATTAACAAATCTGTCTATCTATCCATCTGTCTATCTCTCCTACTTCTTTTGTAAAAGAAAAGACCAGACATGTGGAATACTTCATGTGTAATTAGGCAAATTATGCACAGTTTGTTTTTGCTGTATTATTTTTCCCTTTCATTTTAATCTTTGTTGCAAGGGATGTTATACAATATATCAGAATGGTGAAGATGGATGGAAGGTTGTACTCAAAAATTAAGGAGATTAAATATGAAATAGGTAACAAGGTGACACAATGGAAAGAACACTGGATCTGGAGTCAGGAAAATTTTATTTCAAATCTTGCCTCAGATACTTATTAGCTGCGCAACTTTGGGAAACCTTGAACATTTTCATATCAATTTCTTCATCTATAAAATGAGGAGAGTAATCATCCCTGGATTGATGTGAGGATCACACTATATAGTATTTGCAATGTATTTTGCAAACCTTAAACTTTTTTGCATTGCTGCCCATTATGATTCACCAGCCAAACACCTGTGTGTGGCTGAATGTCCTCATGGCTATTTGTACTCAGAAGATCAGGAAGTAATGGCAATGGTCTAAGCCTTTACTTTCTTGAACTAACCAAGTCTTGAGATCATCTCAATACCTTTTGAGAGAGAGAAGAAAAAAAACCAACTATCCTAACTTGCCTAGAGGAGGAAGGCTTAAATTAATACTTCTGCTTCCAAGAAATTTAGATTAGAAAATATTTAACTTTCCTTTCATCACAGATAGCTAATTCTAATATGCTCTGATACTGTGTGTATATGTTTACTCATATGAATAGCCAAATCCATGAATTCCCCATGAATATCTGAAAGACCACAAAACATGAAATTTGTATTTCTAAAATCTTGTATAAGTTGATTGTGCTTGTATTCCTGTTGCAGTTTTTTTTTTTACTTGTTATATGAGGAATGTATCTTTACAGTGATCTTCAGTAAGGGTATCAGTCAAACAACCAGTCTTTATCATCTATTTCAGGTCATGATCCTATGTGCACTTCATTGAATGCAACCTTGCATGAACAATGCAGCAGATGTGTTTCTCCCATGAATATACCACAATAAAGTGCTGCAGCCAGCACTGCCAGAACTAGTTGATCTTTGGCACCATCAATTCACTACAGATTCTGAATCCTTACTGACTTGATATTCGGCATCTGTCTAGTGGGGCACTAGGCCAGAGAACTAAGTAAATATTAGAATATTTGGCAACCATCACAGCTTTATTTACTTTACATATAATTTTAAACTAGCCTATAAAACTTATTACAGGTCTTTTGGGTCTATTCCCATAACTAAAGAGCTTTTTTTGCTCCTTCCTTTTTATTTCCTTTTCTCTTCATTTCTATCCTTTTCTTTTCTGCTTTCCTCTTTCCTCCTAACTCCTAACATTCCCTTTAGTCATAAATATTTGTTGCTTCAGATCAAGGGTTCATAATATATCATTATTCATCTTGTATATGATTAGAATGATATCAGAACTACTGACAATCATAGGCCTGAGTGCCTAAAGAGGAATATATTTATCAAGTAGCATAGTACATGATAACATTATTTGTACTTTCTTGAATCTCCAAATGAAAATAGAAATTGGTCAGTTTTTTTTTCTGTGTATATATCCTCTCCATTTAAACACCCAGGAATCAAAAATACTCTGCCTTTTGTCCTTTCTCAACTGACAACTGCTATTTCAAATTGCTGTAATTTGGTATGTTCATTAAAAGAATATTCCTTTTGAAAATCTTGTGACTTGCAAAATTTCAACATTTCATACCCTGGTACAGAGTGTCTGTAAATAGAATTCAATGTGACTTTTTTAGGCACTCTGCTCTGGAAATCAAATATGTTTTTGCAGAATGTACAAAGAAAAGAAATTGCAGTACTAGCAAGAGCTTATGAAATTCACAACAGGCAGTAATACTAGGTTGTTGGAACTTTGTCTGTTGCTAGGTAAGCTTTGGGAATACCCATGAATTTCTGATGAAAAGAGATTTTATACACACACACACACACACACACACACACACACACACATATATATATATATATATATATATACACATACATATATACATCTATCTATGTATCTATATGTGTGTGTGTGTGTGTGTGTGTGTGTAACTCCAAGCTCCAAGTCACTCCCCTCTCTCCCTTTTTCATAATTATGGTTTAATTATAGAAAATGACTAAAAACTAATCAACTACAAAAATTCCTGAACTATATCACTTCACATTTAGCTTTATGGCCAAATGGAAAAGGATGGTCTGTATCTAAAGTCATTGATGCAAACAACAACATTGAAATGTTTGTTAGTAGATTAGATTAAACCTAAAGCAGCCAAATTGGATTAGTTAAATGTTTTGCCACTTTGCAGTGTTTTGGCCATTCCTACATGCTTATATGCTTCTAAAAATGATGACAGTCAAATTGTTAATCTAGTAGCAGCAGACATTAATATTATTAGGGGAGTGAAAGAAATATTTCTGTACTTCAGTTTCAGCCTGATCATCACAATGGACCTAGTCCTATTTTGTTCAGCTGTGCAAGACACAGAAGTAGTCTCCACAATATTATATTGATTGATTCCATTTTGAGGGTCCAAATTACACTTGAAGTAAACTTTCAACACATTGTAGTATAGGGCAAAATTTAAAAAAAAGGGAAAAATGAAAATCTTGAGATGTTAATATAGAAAGATTAAACATACTGTTTAAAAGTGGGAAAAAATCTAAAATATAAATGTTAAGTTTCCTCAAAAAGTTTTTTAAAACATATTTTCAAGGTGCAAGTAGTGACACAAAGAAAGATAATAAAAATACAAATTAAAAAGCATAATTGCTCTTTATTAACCATATAATTAAAGCTAAATCTATACATGTTCAGAAAATAGTTTTAGAAATGGAAAAGGTCTTGAAGATTTTCATATGTAGAAAATCCAAATTGCTTACAATTCTGTGTAATACTCCTTCAACAAAGTCCTATTTCTATACTTTATCATGGTATTAAGAAGAACATGCTTTCCCAAGGTCAGGGCAACATAGTAAGTGTTCTTGTCATTCCTGCCAAGATAGACAAGATTCAACTATGAACCGGGTGATAGAATGTGTATTTATCTTACAAAGATCAATCTAGAAAGTAATCATCAGAAGCTTACCGGGGAATAATTTAATTCATTTTGAGGATAGTATCTAGAGGAGGTCAGACACTCAGATTAACTGAAAAAGATAATATACTAAGATTTATATCAAAGAAAATGTCGATCAGTTCCATTCAACACCATAATACTGAGAATACAAAGGAATAAAGGATGAGTAATTGTGCTTTCATATTAAAGTAAGTAATAGACCTGATTATGGGATATTATATAGATATTTTTCTTAAATCTCTTGGCCAACTTATTTTCACTTGTGAATGGGGAGGGAAAAGGTAAGTAAGAAGAGGCAGAATGTATCATATGACAGTTTAGAAAGTATTTAAGCCATCTGAAAAAAAAAAATCACATAATTTCTAAGATAAGCATATTTTGCAGTTTTGTATTATGCCAAGAGAGACTTCTTTTGAACAATATTTTTATTAACACAAATTTAGTCTGAAAACAAATGTTACAAATTCTAGATTTGGTTAACAAGAGAATAATTCCTAAGAATCACAAGATTTTAGAACTGAAAGTGTCCTTAGATATAATTTATTTCACTCCCCATCACCAAACCAAGAGAGATCTTATGACTCATCAAAGGCACAGAACTAATTAAGGACAGAACTAAAACTAGCATGTAACTGGAAGTTCAGGGACCCAAGGACAGCATCATAAACTCATAGCACAAGCTAATAGATTTAGAGCTGTAATGGACCTTAAGGAATTGTAATCTAAGTACCTCAATTTTACAAAAGAGGAAATTGAATACTAGAGAGGTTATCTGACTTGTCTAAGATCACACCTGATAAATGGTAGAGTTGTTATTTAAACTTATGTACTCCGACTACAAATTTAATATGTTCTCTTCTGCACTACTCAACATGGATTATTCCAAACATCTGGTTTCTTTTTCCATGGTGATAGGATCAGGGAAAACAGAAAAATATGGAGGTCATTCCTACATAAAATAAACCTCTGTTTGACTTGGAGGCTCTTTCATATCAGTGTTGAATATCTTTGACCAACAGTGGTAGAGAGATCTATATTTCGCACTTTCCTGGATAATTTTAATCAGAGACCTAACAAAAAGGGGCTCATCATTACTGCTGAATCATTCAAACAATGTTATACAACTATTATACACACATACATACACATGCAGAAGACATTTTATTGGAAAAAATCTTTAAAGTGATATTTTGCTTTAATAAACAAATGTTTATTAAATATATAATATATTATGCATATGATATATAAATATATATTATATACTATGTATATGTGTGTGTGTATATATATATATATACATATATATATATATATATATAGTATATAATGGGTGACACCACATTATATAGTTCACCACTTTCAGCTAATTGAATGGTAGTAAAAATGGAATAACACTTGATAAAGTTTGCCTGTGTACTACTTATAAAAGAATGTGTAAATTACTGTGATCAAATCAAGAGATATTATAGATTCGAAAGTAGGCATATGGAGAAATATATAATATATATACATATACATATATATAATTTTTTTAGCCAAAAAAGGTTAGAAGGATGGAGTGTGATGCTGGCAGGGATAGATGGAAAAAGAGAGAGTATTTAAAGAATGCAGGAAATAAGGACATATTTGTGGGGAATAGGGAAGCAGTAATTGGAAAGGAAAAAATTGAATAGTGAGAGAATAAGGATGGTGACAGGAACAATGTGCCGGAGAAGATAATGGGTAATAAGGAAATTTATAAGTGTAAAGGAAGCTTGCTTTGACAAGGAGAAGAGTCACCTCTTCATGTGAAATGAGGTGAAATAGAAGAGAGTGGCATCAGTCTTCTGAGTGCTGTGAGATGAGGAACAAAAGAAGAGGGAACTCTGATAATATTTTCAGTGAAATAAGAAGAAAAGTTTTCAGCAGGGAGGGTAAAGTGATGAAGGGTTGGATAAATTTACAATGGGAGGTTGGGTTTAAAGGTTTGGAATTAGGAACAGTCAATGGGAGATGGAGAACTTTTGAATCATAGAAATTGAATGATAAGAATCACTAAGTTTGGTTGGGTAAGATAAAGTGGAAGTAGAATAATTACCAAGTGAGGAGTTCAGATATTTCAGCTTCTCTCCCCACATTTACTTTCTTCAATGCCATTTTATTTTCCTAAAGAAGAACATCTGGGTCGATAATTTTAGATTCTAGTGTCTTCTGTGGTGCAAAAGAATCTTCCAAAAAAAATGCAGATCTTTTTCTTTGCCTTTATTCATCTTCTTCCTTCCTCTTTCATCCTTAATTTCCCCTGGATGACTTTGCTTAGCTGGTTTACTATAAAGATTTCCTAAACTGTATTTTTTTACCCCTACAACCCTTCCATAGCTTCTGCTTTTTTGCAGCAGTACTACTCACAATCTTCAAGCAACATTCTATGTAATACTTCAAAAACAATTTTATATTCTAAATCTGTATTTCTATTGGTTATCATATCTCATTGCTTGGTAAGTCAAATGTAGGTTGACTAAGATGATTTTGGAGTCTTTTGACTTTTTTTAGAGTAACTGATTTACTTAAAACTTCTTAATAAACTGTCAAAATCGTAGTCAATATCCCTGCTTCACCATGTCTCTATTTGAGCATCAATATCCTATTTAAATAGTTCAGGATATAGATGTTTTCATTTCAGACCACATTTTTTATAATTTTCGTAATTTCTTATATGTCAATATTAGAATTTAATGTTCCTCTAAAATACATACAGAAAGCTCATTCAGGAGTCACAAACATTACTAACAAACCATTATCGTCTATTACAATATATTAAATTTTATCAATTTACTTGATGTCGATTATGTTTATTGCTTTCCTATTCTTACTCAAAGAAAGTGTTTGGGTTATATAGGCATTAGACTTCTATATAGTCTATAAGACTTTGACCTCTTTTATTACTCACTTTTGAGACCTATTTACTAATATATTTTGCATAATCCTCACTTATTCCCACATTGTCAACAAAATCATTAAGTATATTGACTTAATTTAATATTGAGTTATTCACGGATTTGTCTACATTTTTAATCTTCTGCAACATGAATTTCAATTACTTTCATGTTGGGATTTTTCCAAATGTTAATAATGAACTCTGTAGTGCAATATAGCCAAATGTCTCATGATTGAAGATATCTCTTTCAACTGCTTAATTTGCATCTATGTAAACAGAGAGAGTCATGTACATATAAGTCATCTTTCCATCACACTGTAAATTTCTGTTGACTTCTGGTTTGGAACATTAAGGTTGATTCATTAGATTCTTATAGTAGTATATGTACTTATACTAGACAAAGATCTCACATTCACAATAGTGATAGCTATTTTAATGTTTATCAGATGCCTAAAAGCAATGATCTTTCACATACTCTTCCCTCCCTATTGTGTTTCTCTTCCTTCATTACTATAGAAATGGATGGGGCCAGATATAGGGAAAGGTGTATTTTTCTTTGTTTCATGGATTTCCATGCATCAAAAATCTGTCAAAAATTGCCAGTCTACTGTTTATCAACTCCCATTGTACTGAACAAGACTAATCTCTGAAAAGTAGAGACAGTCTGAGGGAGGGCCAAGATGGCAAAGTAGAGGGAGAGACTTGTTAGAGCTTTCCCCCTAAGCTCAGCCAGACACCTGTTCAAAATGACTAAACAAATTCTAGAGCTAAAGAAGTCACAGAATGAAGGAGTGAACAAATCTCCCCCCCAAGACAGTCTGAAAGGTTGACAGAAAGTGACTATCATGCCATACTTGGAGCAGAGTGGGCCGTAAAGGCACAGATAGGACTTGAGTAGGCCTTGAGGAGAATGAATTAATGGCCCCTGTGGTGGTTTCCAGACTTCATAACCCCAAAACACTGAGGACAAATTGGAAGGTCAGTGGAAAAATTCTATCAGACCTGTGGGAGTGAGTAGAGTGATCTGGCTCAAGCTCCAGGGTGGCCAAGGGTGTGGAGGAGCCCACAGAAGTTGCAGCAGCAAGGGCAGCAGTGCTCTTTCTGCAGTTTCAAGTCTACAGATTGTGAGGGGACCAGGTAGCTAACAGTACACTCCCCCTTTCCCACTGGAAGCAGAGAACTACCTTGAGAAAGAGTTCAAAAGTAGAGTAAATGGCTAGGGAAATGAGCAAAAATCAGCAAAAAAAAAAGTAAGACTGTAGACTCTTATTTTGGTGACAAGGAAGGCCAAAATATGGAAACAGAAGAAAACAGCAAAGTCAAAGCTCCTATATCCAAAGCCTCTAAGAAAACATGAATTGGTCTCAGGCCATGGAAAAACTCAAAAAGGATGTGGAAATTCAAGTAAAAGAAGTAGAGGAAAAATTGGGAAGAAAAATCAGTGATACAAGAAAATTATGAAAACTGAGTTGACTAATCCCTAAAGGGGACCCCAAAAATGCTGAAGAAAATAACAGACCAAGCTAAATGGCAAAAGAAATCCAAAAAAAACCACTAAGAAGAAGAATGCCTTAAAAAGAAGAATTGGCCAGATGGAAAAGGAAGCCCAAAAGCTCTCTGAAGAAAATAATTTCTTAAAAAGTAGAATAGAGCAAATGGAAGCTAATGAATATGAAAAATCAAGAAATTATAAGAAAAATCAAAGGAATGAAAAATTGGCAGACAATGTGAAATATTTCACTGGCAAGAAAAAACTGACCTGGAAAATAGATCCAAGAGAGACAATTTAAAAATTATTGAACTACCTGAAGGCCATGATCAAAAATAGAGCCTACAACTCATCTTTCAAGAAATTATCAACAAAAACAGCCCTCATATTCTAGAACCAGAGAGGAAATATATATTGAAAGAATCCACTGACTACCTCCTTAAAGAGATCCCAAAAGGAAAACTCCTAGAAATATTATAGCCAAATTTCAGAGCTTTCAGGTCAAGGAGAAAATATTACAAGCAGCCAGAAAGAAACAATTCAAGTGTTGTGGAGACACAATCAGGATAACATAAGACCTAGCAGCTTCTGTATTAAGGGATCAGAGGGCTCGGAACATGAAATTCCAGAGGTCAAAGGAGCTAAGATTAAAATTAAGAATCACCTATCCAGAAAAACTGAGTATACTTCAGGGGGAAAATATAGTCATTCAGTGAAATAGAAGATTTTCCAGCATTCTTGATGAACATTTCAGAGCTGAGTAGGAAATTTGACTTTCACATACAAGAATCAGGAGAAGCATGAAAAGGTAAATGGGAAAGAGAAATCATTAGTGACTTATTAAAGCTGAACTGTTTACATTCCTATGTGGAAAGATAATATTTTTAACTCTTGAGACTTCTCTCAGTATTATGGTAGTTGGAGGAATTATATACATATAAACAGAAGGCACATTTGAGATGAACAGGAAGGGATGATATCTAAAAAACAACATCAAGGGGGAGAGAGGAAATTATTGGGAGGAGAAAGGGAGAAATAGAATGGGGTAACTTTTCTCTCACATAAAAAGCAAAAAGAAACTTTTTCAATGAAGGGGAAAAGGGAAGAGGTGAGAGAGAAAGAGTGAATCTTAATCTCATCAGATTTGGCTTAGAAAAGAATAATATATACACTCAATTTGGTATGAAAATCTATCTTACACTACAGGAAAGTAGGGGAGAAGGGGATAAGCAGGGGGTAGGAGGGATAAATAGAAGGAAGGGCAAAGGGGAGAAAGGGGATAATTAGAAATAAAAACTTTGGAGGAGGAACTTGGTCAAAAGAAAGAATAGAATAAATGGGCAGGATAGAATGGAGGGAAATCTAGTCTTTCACATGATTACTGTTATGAAAGTCTTTTGCATGAATATACATGTATAACCTATATTAAATTGCTTGCCTTCTAAGTGGGGATGAGTGGGGAGGGAGGAAGGGAGAGAAGTTGGAACTCAAACCTTTAAAAACAAATGTTAAAAACTGTTTTACTTGAAACTGTGAAATAAGACATATAGGTAATAGAAATCTATCTTGCCCTACAAGAAAATGGAAGGGAAGGGGATGAGAAAAGGGAGAGGTGAAATAGAAGGGAGGGCAGATTGATGGAAGGTGTAATTGGAATGCATGTTGGGGTGGACAGAGGTGAGAGATGGGAAGAAAATTTGAAACTCAAAATCTTGTAGAAATGAATGTTGAAAATTAATAAATTAATTCTTTTAAAATAAAAGTAGAGACAGACTATTAAATATATGTACCAGAAGAATTTTCTTCTCATCTCCACTTCTTGGGACCCCTACCTTCTTTCAAGATTAAGCTCAAATATCACCTTCTTCAGGAAGCCTTACTGGTTGTTCCAGAAGCTGACTCTCTTTTCCCGGGTCATGTTGAATCTCATGTGCAAATGTGTGTGTGTGTGTGTGTGTGTGTGTGTGTGAGAGAGAGAGAAAGAGAGAGAGAGAGAGGGAGAGACAGAGAGAGAGAGAGAGACAGAGAGACTGTCTCTGTGTGTTTTTTCATGTGTGTAGTATATGCATGTGTGTTTTTTCATGTGTGTGCTTTATTTTTCATCACATTGTAAATTCCGTGAGATGAGGAACTATTTTTCTTTGTATTTGTAGCTCCATCACCTAGTGTAGTACCAATCCCATACTCAGTGTTTAATCCATGCTTGTTTATTGACTGGTGGAATATGCCAGATTTTACTCCGGTGTAAATAGTCTTTGAGAATCCATGGTTACCCCCATGCCAAAATGAAACATGGTAGAGCCTTTGTGCAGTTTGTGGAGAAGAGATTACCTTTCAAATTGTCTATATCCTAACCTATACCCTATATCCTCACCTAAATAGGTCATGATCAATTACTGCCTCTCCATAGAGAAATTTGGTAGGTGTCACTTATGAATTATTCCTTTTTCTTAATCCTTATGTTACCATGGACAAAATAAAAAAAAAATTCGCGACTTTGAGAAACATAAGATTGGTGTCACATATTGGATGGATCCACTTTGGTTATTAATAACTTGACTAAACATATAATTTATAATTATAATGTTATTTTATCATAAGGTATTTTCAGAAATAAGATGGACATTTTTGACATTCAGTAATAGTGGGTCTTGTTTCAAAATTTTAAATGGAATTCTATTTTCTTTGCTTTGAAAAAAAGATTGATCTGCATATTGACAAAAGCATCTAATTATGCAGTAGGATTCATGATGTAGGGAAAAAAGTGTTCTAGTTGGTAGCTGACAATTTCCAAATTATCATTCATACGCATGCTGAAAAGTAGAATTTACCAGATGTGGTGATAGGGAAATATCCCTATTCTGTCATAAAGCTTTACACAGAAACAGAATTTTTCCTGAAACACCATAAGAGCACGATAAAAAAGTAAGAGTCCATCAGAACAAAATAACAGTAACAAGTTTATAAAACTTCTGGAATCCAAGTTAGCTTACATCTACCACACAGCTGAATGCTAAGCCAGCCAGGAAACTAATATACCCTATCCATATGCAGCTGTTCGGAGAGTACCTTGAGTGAGGTCATCTTTGTATCACACCTGCCAAACAGAGCTCCTAAAATATGTTCATGATGATTGCTAGTGGAGCACACCACACCACGCATAAAAATTTTGTCAAGTCCTCATTTGTTCAATTTTCACTTATTCTCTAAAAGACATAGAAATTATATACATTTCTTTTAATGTAGGATTCAAAATGATATATTCCATATGAGCAGAATCATAAAGAAAAATGGTAGTGGTCTAAACTACGTGAAAAAAATTGGTTAATTTTCTCATATATACCATCAATAACTCTAGATGTAAATCTCATACTCTATTTATATTGTGTAAATGCCAAAATATCTGACTAAAATGTGAAAAGTTCAATTATCCAGATGTTTTGCCTTGCCAACCAGCATGATATTTGCATTCTAAAGACAAGGTACTGAGGTATGTTTTCTTTTAATGTAATTATTTTGTTCAATACATCAAAATATATCTACCCCAGAATATTTCCTAAAATCTTTCAAGAATCTTGTATGGAAAAAAATGTTGTTAGTTGACATGTATGCTTTATATGATGTGCCAACTATTGTTTTACTAATGGGTTTACTTTAAAAGAAGGGTACATGTCAAGACTTCCATTTAGATTACAAAGGAAAGAATTTTAGAGCAGTGAAAGTACCGAACTTGGAGTAAAGTAACTCACCTTCTTGTTTCAGTCTTTTTACTTCCTAGCCTTGTGGCTGTCAGGAAGTCATCCATATTTGGTGTTTCCAGTCTACTTGTTCATCTAGAAAACAAAGAAGTTGTACATGTTCATACACACTGTGTCAATTGCAGTCTTTGAATTCAAGCCTTCCTGACTTGGACCTCTGCATTAGGTGACATTACTTACTACTAATCATTTACATAGTTTCATTTATTTGTGTTGAGTATATTAATATGTACCTATGAAAAGAGAGGCATGAACTGGTATGGGTATGCATGGATGTGGGGGATGTGGTGTGGAGGTATGTGTATTTAACTCATGCAATGTGTACAATTGTACACACTGTAGGATATTCATTGTGACAACTCAACTAATAAGAGTTTTTCTTGACTTTTTATAGTTTTGCTGTTGGAAAGGAAAAACAAACAAACAAAGAAACACAATGACCAGGGTCAAAGTAGTGATTCTTGTTCAGGTATGGGAAGCACCAAAAGACTTCGAATAGTCCTTCCAACTGTAAGTTGCTTTAATTCCATAACTGTAGGTTTGTAACTTCTTGTATATTTTCATACACTGTGATATTTCTATCACTTTCTAACAATGGTTAGTATAGTTGGAAGGTAGAATTTCCTCCTAAACACCTGAGAAATGGAAATATGGCCTGATTTTCTTGGCATGCTGGAGGCAAAATGCATTCTTCCATATTCTTTTTCCCACTATCTGATATTTCATTATTAGGACATACTGAAAAATGTACATTCTTGTCTTGTTAATGCAATGTCCTATTATTACTTGGGCAATTATCTATTGATGCTGAGTTATCTGTAGCAGAGTTCAGTTCAATTTTACAAACATTTCGTACAAAGCGTTATGATAAGTATTTAGAACACAAATAAAAATAAAACAGTCCTTGCCCTCAAGTTGTATACATTCTACAGGGAGGGAGGACATAATAAGTAAGGTAATAAGTTGATATAAAGTTGATATAAAGCAATTACCAGAGAGAGAGAGAGAGAGAGAGAGAGAGTGAGAGAGTAGTAGCAGCTGAGTAATTGAACACACTAGGGGTAATTAGTAATATAGAAATAGGGGAAGCTTCATGCAGGAAGTAGCACTGCAGTGATACTTAGAAGAAAGCTAAGGATTCTTTTAGAATGGCAGTTCTCAAACTTTTTGTGCATGTATGTGTTATGTGTCTTGTCAGAGTAATGTTTTATTATCTATATGTATAGTTGAAAGAATGCTAAATTTCAGTTCAAAGTTATAGTAAAAAGAAATACTATCTTTTCATCCAAGTTCAAGGACTAAAATTATGAAGTCTAACCATGGAATCTTTGTGGGACTGTGGACCTCAGAATAAGAACAACTATTTTAAAAGGAGCTGAAGAAGGAAGACATTTCAGAAATGGGAGAGGGGAAATTATACAAAGGCATTGAGATACGAGAAGGAGTTGAAGGTAGCATAAATTTAGAAAAAAAACTTAAAGCAATTTGTGCATTTATTATGCATTTGTTAGAAGAATGTGGTTTATTTCTGAAATGCAGGAATTTGTTGGAATTTGAACTTTCTATGGCATATACATATGATAGTTAAACTACTTAATTTATATTTTATGCAAATAATTGATCAACTCTGCATATATAGAAGTTATGTGAATTAATACTGTAAATATAAATTTACAGACTACATATAAAACAATGATATTTTCCACATAAAATATATTTAATTTCATTGCTGAACAAGTACAGTTTTGATAGATTTTCTCAAATTGTTTCTAGTTTACAACAGTTTATATATGTGATTTTTTTTGTAGAAGGCACAATAAGTGTCTAATTCTAAATAATTTGAACAGACCTTGCTTTAAGTGTGATAACTTAATGATTAGCACAGACTTTCAGAAGCTTTGAAAATACAGTTCTACTGAATTGAAACACAGGAAAAAGGAAAAATCTCTTTTTAATGCAAAGAAAATAATATGTTCTATTTTTCTATCTTAATTATACATTTTAATATTTTTACAAATTTAAATGTTAAATTTTAACATTTATTTTAAAGTTTTTGGGTTTCAAATTCTCTTTCTTCTTTCAAACTACTCCTCACCCCACACCAGGTTTGAAAAGGTAAGCATTACTTGTTCAGTGCCATACCAATGAAATTATCAAAAAAATATTTTATAGGTCTAGAAAAAATAATAACAAAATTAATCTGGAACAAAAAACAATTAAGAATATCAAGGAAATTAATGAGAAGTATAAAGGAAGTTGATCTAACTGTACCAGATCAAAACTGTATCATGTAGCAGTAAGCATCAAAATAGTGGCTAAGTGGTACTGGTTAAGAAGCAGAGTGACAGATCAGTGGTAAAAATTAGGTGCACAAGACACAGTTGTCAATGACTACAGTAATCTGTTTCATAAACTCAAATACACCAATTCCTGTGATAAGAACTCACTATTTAACAAAAACTGCTGGAAAATGAGAAACAAGTATGGCAGAAACTACCATAGATCAACATTTTACACTGTATTCCAGGCTAAGGTCAAAATATATACACAATTTAGGCATACAAGATGATGCCATAAGCAAATTAGGAGATCAAGTAATAATTTAAATGTCAAATTTATGGGGAAGGGAAGAATTTTTGACCAAACAAGAGATAAAGAACATTATGAAATGCAAAATGGATAATTTTGATTACATTAAAATTAAAAGGCTTTGCACAAACATATCCAATGCAACCAAGATTAGAATGGTAACAGAAATCTGGGCAACAAGTTTTACAAGCCAATGTCTCTAATAAAGGCCTCATTTCTACACTATATTGAGAAGTCATTCCCCAACTGAAAAATGGTCAAAGCATATGAACTGGCAGATTTCAGAGGAAGAAATTAAAGCTATCTACAGTGATACAAAAAATAGTCTAAATCACTATTGATTAGAGAAATGCAAGTTAAAACAACTGTGAGGTGCCACCTCACACCTATCAGACTGACTAACGAAATAAAAAAGAAAAAAAAATAACAAGTGTTGGAGAAAATGTGGGAAAATTGGAACACTAATGCAATGAGGTGGAATTGTGAACTAATCTGACACTTCTGAGGAGCGATTTGGAACTCTGCACAAAAGGCTATAAAATTGTTCATACTGTTTGATCCAGCAATATCACTATTAGGTCTGTTTTCCAAAGAAAACATAAAAACGGGAGGAGGATCCACATTTACAAAAAAAAGAGTTATAGCATCTCTTTTGTGGTGGTCAAGATTTGGAAATTGAGGGAACGCCCATCAACTGGCAAATGGCTAAAAAAGATGTGGTATATGCAATAATGCAATAATATTGTTCTCTAAGAAATGAGGAGCAGGTGGGTTTCAGAGAAACCTGGAAAGACTTGCATGAATTGATGCTCCGTGAAGTGAGCAGAACCCAGAGAACAGTAACAGCATCATTGTATAATGACCAACTTTGGTCGATTTTACTGTTCTCATCAAGACAATGATCTAAGACAATTTCAAAAGACTTATGATGGAAAATGCTATGCACATGAAGAGAAAGAAATGCAGTGTGAAGAATATTATTTTCTCTTTTTTTTCTTTCTCATAGTTTTTTTCCCTTTTGTTCTGATTATTCTTTCAAAAGATGACTAATGTGGAAATATTTCTAATAGGATTGTATGTGTATAGCCTGTATCAGATTATATGCCATTTTTGGAAGGAGAGAGAAGGAGGGAAAAATATTGAGAATTCAGAATGTTACAAAAGTGAATTTTGGAAACTATCTTTACATGTAATTGGGAAAAATAAAGTACTATTAAGTAGGTGGGGAAGAAAAGGCAAAAATATGATATTCAGTTGTACATCTGAATTCATGAAAAACATATTTCCATATCGGTCATGGTACAAAAGTAAATAAATAAATAAATAACAGGAAAAAAGGAATGTGAAAATGAACATGCTTCAATCTATATTCAGAGTTCATCAGATCTCTCCCTGGAAATGGATAGCATTTTTCATCTTAAAGTCTTTGAAATTATCTTGGAACATTTTCTTGATCAAAGTAGCTAAGTCTTTCAGAGTTCATCATCCTTACAATATGACTGCTATGGTATATCATGTTCTCCCGGTTCTGCTCATTTCACTTCCCATCAGTTCATATAAGTCTTCTCAGATTTTTTTTCAAAACTATTTTGCTTATAATTTCTTATAGCACAATATACCATGACAATCATATAGCACAGCTTGTTCAGCATTCCCCAACTGATAGACATCCTCTTAATTTCTAATTCTTTGCCACCACAAAAATAGCTACTGTAAGTATATATTTTTGGTAAATATTGTTCTTTTCTTTGACCTCTTTGGGATACAGTGCAGGTAATGATTTTGTTGGAACAAAGGGTACGCAGTGTTATATCCCTTTGGGCGTAGTTCCAACTTGCTCTTCAGAATGGTTGGATCAGGTTGAATCACAATTCCACCAACAGTGCATTAGTGTCCAACTTTTCAACATCGTCTCTGGTATTTTTCATTTCCCTTTTCTGTCGTGTTAGTCAATATGTTAAGTAGAAAGTGTAATTTCACAATTATTTTAATTTTCATTTCTCTAATCTATAATGATTTAGAACATTTTTTTCATGTGACTGTTGGTACCTTTGATTTCGTCTTCTGAAAACAAGACTATCAGTTGAGGAATGGCCCTTATTTTCCTTAAAATAAATTTATCCTACTTCCCAATATGCTTTAAAATATGACCTTATCAAAGAAGTGGTGCCAGTTCCCGCTTTCTTTTGAATTTTGGCTTCATTGCTCTTCTTTTTGTGTAACTTTTACAACTTAATGTAATCAAAAGTATCCATTTTACTTTTCATGGTCCTCTCTATCTCTCATTTGTTAGTACACTTTTCCCTTATTCATAGATCAAACAGATAATTTTTTTCATGATCCCCTAATTTACTGATGATATAACCATTCATATTTAAATTATGTAGTAGTCATTTTGATTTTATCTTGAGATATGATGTGAGATGCTAGTGCATAGTAGGCCTACAGTCCACCAAAGGATTTCAGGTGGCCAGAAAAAAATGTAAAGGATGCAAAAGAAAGTAAAGATGTAAAGAGGCTTAACCTGCCTGCCACTAGTCACTGTTGTGCCTGTTGTGTAACTTGGAATGTAGGTTGCCACTGTGTACTCTCTCCTGTTTGTTACATGACATGTGACAACCAACCATTGTCAGTCAATAGTCTGAGGAACAAGAATCATATCTTTTTGCAATGCTTTTGGTCATTACTAAACAGGGATAAAGTGAGTCCAACCATATGCCAATGCAGCTGATGTCTGCTCTGGGATGAGCAGAAACTATGTGAGGGCTTCTTCCCCTGCCTTGCTGCACAGCTGCCCTCCAAATTACATGAGTATATGGCACTCTCTCCAAAGTCAGAAATTCAGTTCAGTATTTCTTTGCATGTTAGCAGTTGCTGTGGAGATATTTTGGTTCTAACAGAAGTTTTTGGAATGACTGTAAAATGAGTGATAAAAAGAAACAGATGAGTCAGAACATAGAGTACTTAATCTGAAGTGGACAAATAGATACTTGTTTACTTACACGAGAGACAAAATATTGTGCCTTGTTTGCCAAGAAGTAACAGCCATTATGAAGGAATACAATCTTTATCACCATTTCGAATCAAAACATCCTGACTTAAGCAAATTGGACACTAATATAAAACAAATTAAAGTGTCCAAATTGTTGAAAAATATTAATGGGGAACGATGATTGTACAAAAAAGTAAACTCAGAAAGTGAGGTGGCTATTAAGGTTACTTTTCAGATTTCTAAAGAAATCTATTTCAAACATGATTTCAGAGCATGATAAAGTGATTGCTAACAAGAAGGGCAGTATGTCCCATTAACTAAAAGGAAAGAGTAAGAAAACCTGAAAAATCTAATATAACTTGTACCAATCAGCAAAGTTATTTTTTAACATTAAGGTGATTTCATGGTAAATAAACATCTTAAGTAATAAGTATAATTAATTGATACTAGTTGAAATTTTTCCTTTTTAACATTGTTAATTTGCAAAATAATTTAATCATTAATTATACCTTTTTTTGGAAAGTAAGCAACTAAAATCCTATTTGTGGCCTGAAGAAGTTCAGCCTATTTTATTTGTCTTTGTACAGGTCTGGTCTATGGTTAGTTTCTGCAAAACTTCTCTCCACTTTTCCCAGCAATTTTTGTCAAATCGTTAGTTCTACCCCTCAAAGTTTAGATTTAAGACTTATCAACTATTAGATTACTGTGGTCAATTACTATTGTGTATCTAATTTTTCTCATTGAGCCACGGCTCTACTTCTTAGGAAGAGATTGTTTTGATGATTACTGTTTTGACATAGAGTTGGAGAATTTAGAACTCAAAATTCTTTTTAAAATGTTAACATTTTTACATGTAAGTGGGGAAAACAAAATATTAAATTTATATATACATACTAAATATGTGTTTTATATATGCATCTATACATATATGTGTTTTATACATGTATATGTATATGTATGTATATATATATATATATATATATATATATATATGCAAATCTGGTACTGAGAGGGTACTCATCATTTTTTTCAATGGTTCCTTTGATTTTTCTTTCCCTTTTCTTCTTCCATATGAATTTCATTAGCTTTTTAATCTCAATCTGTGAAATAATTCTTTGGTCTTTTGATTGGTATGTGCATTAATTTAGGTAGAATTGTCATTTTATTATATTGAATCAGCCTACCATAAGCAATGTTTATTGCTGCAATTGTTGACTTCCACCCTTATGTGAAAAGTGTTTTGTAAATGTTCTCATAAAGTCCCTGGTTTTGTCTTGAGGGTAAACTTCCAAGTCTTTCTTTTTTTTTTTTGAGGGTCAAACATTGACAGGCAGAGTGTCACAAGTTTCCTTCTCCGACCCTGGAGGCTCCAGGAACAGTCCTGGGAGTTGCCTTTGTGACTGATGACCCACCCTGGGGCCAGGTGTCTATCCTGGCATTGCAATTCTTCCTCCAGGGGAGAAGATGTCCAAAGAGGTCAGGCAAGGGGGAGGAGGGGCACAGGATCCCAGGGGAGAGAAGGTTGGGGTATACCAAGATGCTAGTTGAATTTGACTTCAGAAAAGTCCATTTCTGGATGCTGTTTCATAAACTTTTTCAGAATCCCCTGCTTCTTCTGTTCCTCCGAGTTAGGCAGGTCCATGGATTTCTGCCTCTGGTCACACATCATCTTCTCCACCATGCTGTGGTTCTCACTGTCGAGGTCAAACAGCTTAGAATTTGCTAGGGTGGTCTTCTTGGTGTTGATCTCAGGGTTACTGGACAGCAAGCAGTTCCACCACTCCATCTGGTTGATGTTTTATAAGTGCACTGTCACCACCTTACCATCTTCAATGAGGCAAGAACTCTCTTCCATCTTGACTTTATTGTACAGCTCACCAGCAATGAGTGGGGGCTGCCCCTTCAGCCCCACCTGAAGATGCTGCTGCCTCCTCCTCCTCCTCCTCTTCCTCCTTCTCCTCCTCTGCATCCTGTTTTGCCACAGAGTTGGAGGAGTTGGTCCAGGGCTGAGCTGGTCTGTCCCCCTTCTGATTGGTTTTCCTCATCCTTCCTCCTAGTTCTGGGACCAGAAGGCTTCCTTTTGCGTCTCATTACCACTGGAGTTGTGCATTCAACCTTGGCTCTCTGCCAAGCCATAATTCTTTATTATTCAATAAAACTTTTTTTAATATTTTAATTAATTAATTAAATATTTCCTGATTACATCTAGAAAAAAGATTTTTGACATTCATTGTTTTAAAAAAAATTGAGTTCCAAATTTTCTTTTCCATACCTCTTGCCTCCTTGAGAAGGGAAGTGATTTAATATCAAAATTAAACATGTGAAGGCATGTGAAACAATTCTGTATTAGCTATGTTAAAGAGAAAAAGAAAAAAAAATGGAAAAAAGGTATGTTTCAATTTGCATTCACAGTTTATCACAAATATCCCTGAGACTGGATTGAATTTTTCATCAAGGATCCTTTGGAATTTTCATGGATCATTTTCTTGATCTGAGTAGCTAAGCCTTTCAAAGTTGATCACAGAAACTACTTTGCCCATTTTTTGTACCCTAATTTGTTTTGCTCTCTTGACTGTGTATCATTACACCTAAGTCTTTCCAGGTATGCTGAAACCAATCTTCTTGTCATTTCTTATAACATAGTAGTATTCCACGAAAATCATGTGCCACTGCTTGTTTCAGCCTTTCCCCCAATGATGTACATCCCCTTAATTTCCAATTCTTTACCATCACCAAAAAATATGACTTCTATAAATATTGATTGGTAAATATTTTCCTTTTCTTTGACCTATTTGAGATACAGACTTAGTAGTGGTATTGCTGAGTCAAGGGATACACATGGTTTTATAGCCCTTTGAGCATGTTTTCAAATTGTTCTCCAGAGTAATTAGACTAGTTCATTTTTTTTTCCACATCCCCTCCAGTATTTAAATTTTTCCTTTTTTCTTTTTTAGCCAGTCTGATATGTGTGAGGTAGTATCTCAGAGTTGTTTAATTTGCATTCCTCAACTCAGTAGTACTTTAGAGAATCCACCCACCGATACACATCTATTGATAACATTGATTTCCTCTTCTGAAAACTTGTTCATATCCTTTGAATGTCCAAACTATCCCTTTTGATCTTATCTTAGTATATTGTGTGAGATGTTGGTCTATGTCTACTTTATGCCAAATTGCTTTCTAGATTTTGCAGTAATTTTGTCAAGTGGTGATTTCTTACCCTAAAAGCTTGGATCTTTGGGTTTATGAAACACAAGATTTCTATGGTCATTTCCTACTTTGTAGTGTATGTCAAATCTATTCCATTCATCCATCACTCCACTTTTTAGTTAGATTGTTCCTACAGCTTGGCAACAAAGTTTGAAATCTGGTACTACCAGGCCACCTTTCTTCACATTTTTTCCATTAATTCCTTTCATTTTCTTTTTATCTTTTATGCTTCCAAAACAAATTTGTTATAGTTTTTCTAGTTGTATAAAATAATTCTTTGGCAGTTTTATTGTTATGATAGTATATAAGTAAATTAATGGATGGAATTGTCATTTTTATCATATTGACTCAGCCTGCCTATGAGCAAGTAATATTTCTCCAGTTGTTTGGATCAGTATTTATTTGTGTCAGGAGTGTTCGTACAATCCCTGGGTTTGTCTTGACGTATAGATTGCCACATATTTTATATTGTCTTTCACAATTTTATATGGAATTTCTCTTTCTATCTCTTTCTGCTAATTTTTGTTGGTAATACATAAAAATATTAAAGATTTATGTGGGTTCATTTCACATCCTGAAACTTTACTAAAATTCTTAATTGTTTCTACTACTTTTCTACTTGATTCTCTAAATATATGATCATATCTTCAAGGAGTGATAGTTCTGTTTCCTCATTGCTTATTTTTATTGCTTCTATTTCTTTTTCCTGTTTTATTGATTTAGTTAGCATTTCTAGTACAAAATTGAATAATAAATGGGAGTAACAAACATCCTTGATTCACCCCTGATCTTACTGTAAAGGCATCAAGTTTATCACCATTGATGATAATTCTTGTTCTTAATTTTAGATAGATATTATTTGTCATTTTAATAAAGACTCCACTTATTCCTTTGCTTTCTATTGTTTTAATGGGAATGAATGCCATATTGTATCAAAGGTTTGTTCTTCATTTACTGATATAATCATATGAATTTTCTTTTTCTTTTCACTGATAAGATTATGCTGCCTTCTTGGTATAAATACTACCTATTCATAGTGTATGTTGTGTAGTATGTTGATGCAATATCCTTGCAAGTATTTAATATAATTTTTTTGCGACAATCATCTAAGGAAACTTGTCTATATTTTTCATTCTCTTTTTTTGTACTCCCAGGTGTAGTTGTCAAAAACATATTTGCATCATATAAAGAATTTGGTAAGACTATTTTACTTGTTCTTTTTTTTCAAATATTTGTACAGTATTGAAATAAATTATTACATAAGTGTTTGATAGAATTCACTTGTAAATCCATCTTGTCCTGGGCATTTATTCTTAGGGTGTTCATAGATGTCTTGTTCAATTTCTTTTTCTACAGTATGGTTACTTACATATTCTATTTCCTCTTATGCTAATCTAGTTAGTTTATAGTTTTTGTAAATATCTGATACAAAGTTTGTGTTGAAGTCAGAAAGTGCATGGTTCATGAACCACCTCTGATATAGACTTGATGTGTAATTCCAGGTAAGTCACTTAACTTCTCTTTGCTCACAGATAACTCAACTATAAATTGTAGAACAACAGTTTTTGTTTACACAGGGAATTCCCTTTGCAGGATTACTAATGAAAGTACAAATCCAGATGACCTAGTCAATATTTTCATCTCTCTTCTGGACCTACCTGGTTTAAGAGTGATTATCCATAGTAACTGTTGCTGTCTCCCTCCCAACCTGTTGTCTCTCTTTTTCTTTGTCTCATTAAAGGGGCCATCCCAGCCTACTCCGTAAACCGGTCTATTCAATGAATAGGAGGTACCTCAGCCTAAGTGAGTGCCTGAAGGGAGTCAAGGTATCCCAGTGCATCTGGGGTCATTTCCAGTCTTTCTGATGAATAGCAGGTCATTGGATTCAGATGGCTCTGGAGGAGAAGTGAGTCTGAGGACCTGCACAGCTCTCTCTCACTCAAAACAAAGTCAAGTGCAAGTCATGTCATCCTTTGCCTGATGATCTTCTTCAGCAACGAAGGACAAACACACAGAAAGTGCTCTGCTCTGCCCTTGGACTATGACCCAGAATTGGTTATAGGGAATGGAGTGACCAAACAAAGTCTGGTTCTGTTTATCCTTTGACCTAATCCCCTAATCCCCTAATTTATTTCTGATCACTTGACAGGCCCCTTCACTGTCTCTGACTTGATAGCTCTCAAAGCTGTTTTTTCTGCCACCACAACCTAGTCCCAGCAATAGTGTTTCATCCATGTGGGTTCTAAGCCAGCCGTCTATTTCATGTTACAGAACTCCTTTTTTAAAATTGTCTTGGGCTGGAAGAATGTTTGACTCTGACCTTTGGTTGGCTTTATATATTGATAATGCATTTCTTGTTTAGTATAATCAAATGCCTCTGATTGAATAATGTGATTAAAGATCTTCTCCACCCATTAATGGACTGGGGAAGATTTGTAGGAAGGCCCACAGCTTTTGTTAAATAGGCTCTTGTGGGCGGAGCCAAGATGGCGGAGTAGAAGGACTCACATTTGCTAGCTCCGAACCCACAGGCCATGGATTCCCTCTAAAAAGAACTCCTGACAAATTCTGGAACAGTGGAAGCCGCGCAGAAACACACTGAAGGAGATTTCCGTTGCAGAGAGCCCTGAAAAACCGACCCCAGGGGTCCATCGAGCCCCAGACGGGAGCAGAGCCCTCCCCTCCCCCCGCCCTTGCCACACCGCACTGAGAGGAGTGAGCAGAGCCCAGCAGGCTTCAGGGACCTGAATCTCCAGCTGCCGCGAAGGTCTCTCCACCCACAGACGCACAAGTCAGTGAGAGAGACAGGCTGAGAGGGGAGCGGGGAATCTCCGGGACTCGGACCTCCTCGGGAGGCAGCCGCTGCAGCACAGGCAGAGGAACCTTGGCCAGAGGCTCCCAGAGCAGGCAGGAGCTCCACAGCAGCTCCATTACAAAAGATTTCTGCATAAATCCCCTGAGGGAACTGAGCCTGAGAGGCGGCCCTGCCCCTACCTGAGAACCAGCAGATAAGCTCCCATTGAATAGCAGTCAGGCCTGCCGCCAAAAGCCCTGAGGCTGGGGAGCAGCATCTGAATCTCAGACCCCAAGCACTAGCTGAGCAGAGCTGGGCCTGGGGTGGAGAGGACTCTCCGAAGTCAAGTAACTGGCTGGGAAAATGCCCAGAAAAGGGAAAAAAACTAAGACCATAGAAGGTTATATTTTTGAGAAGATGATTCCACCATTCCTCTCTGACGAGGAAGAGATCTGCTTACCATCAGGTAAAGACATAGGAGTCAAAGCCTCTGTATCTCAAATATCTGAAATAGATACCCCATGGGCTCAGGCCATGGAGGAGCTCCAAAATGATTTTGAAAATCAAGTTAGACAGGTGGAGGAAAAACTGGGAAAAGAAATGAGAGAGATGCAAGAAAACCATAAAAAACGGGT
>CM053771.1:371160683-371194186 GCA_028658325.1 Potorous gilbertii | reverse complement strand
AGGGAAGGGAGGGATGATAGAAGAGAGGGCAGATTGGTGATATGGGTAATTAGAATGTCCAGTGTATTGGGGAGGGGGGAGGGGACAAATGGGGAGAAAATTTTGGAATCCAAAATCTTGTGAAAGTGAAAAAAAAAGATACTTGACTCATGTTTTACAGAAATAAAAATAAATAAATAAATAAAGAGGCTCTTGTTCTCCAGGGTTGTGATGCTCTCTGGCTCTAAAAAGTAAATAAAGACCCTGAGGTGAGGTGTGCTTTGGGGTTTACTCTCATCCCATGTAATCTGCAGTCATCCTAATGAATAGCAAGCCACTGGACTCAGATGGTTCTGGAGAAGAAAGTGAGACTGCTGACATGGCACAATGCTCCCTCACCTAAATCAAAGTCAGCTGCAAGTTATATCATCATCTTCATGTCACGAGTCTCTTCAAAAAGGAGGGACAAACAACTTGTGAGTGAGTAGCTGCTTCTTTCTTCTCCCCTCCTTTCCTCTCCTGGTGTGTTCTACCCAGGGGAATGTATACTTCCATGGCCAAAAGGTGCCTTTTTCCTTTGGGTTTACTGGCTCAAAGACCAAGCCTTAATCCCAATTTACTCTGGAGCTCATAGACTGGACAACAGCCCCCCCACCCAACTAGAACAGAGTGAATGCAAATACTAAATAGTAACTGTTTCTCTTTTACCTGGGAAACCTCAGGGTCTTCCTCTCCCAGTTTGATATACTTTTTTGATTAAAGGGGTCATCCCTTGAGTAACTACTTAAAGAATGGGTGTATCTCAGTCAAACCCTTAGCCTAAAAGGGCCAGGGTCTGACATTGTATCCTGAGTCATCTCCAGTTGTCCTGATGAACGTCAGGCCACTGAACCCAGATGGCTCTGAGAAGAAAGTGAGGATGATGACTTTACAAAGCCTCACTCACTCCTATCAAACTCAACTGCAAGTCATGTTATCATCTTGATATCACAGTCCTCTTCAAGAATGAAGGACAAACACAACAACTCATTGGAAGTATTTGGCAGATGAGACTCTGAACCACTAAGGAGTCCCTCCCTACCCAAGCTTTGAAATCCCAGATATTGCTTCTTCCCTCTGGTAACTATGCATGTATCTAATGGTAAGACAGTTGGTCTGTGTTGATCTATGGTGTATGTATTGCTTATATCAGACAGTTGGAAGCATGTCTGTTGATTTTGATTTCTCTACATTTTTTTGAAGTTTGGGCTGCTAACTTTTTTTTCCCCTGAACTAAGTGAAAGATACATGTACTTGATTAGAGTGATTGTTGACCCCTTAAAAGTTGCTTTCCTTTTAGGAAAGAAGATCTAAAAGCCTAACCTGAGGGTTGATCTATGAAGAGGGGTTTTGTTTCTCTTGTGTATCTTGGGGTACCTTTAATATTCTCCCACTCCAGAATTTGATTTGACACATTATTTTAAAGCTTTTTGGAGAGGAATATTGGGAAAGATATACTAAGTGCTTTCTCTACCTGCCATCTTGATTCCTCTTCTGAAGCTCTCAATAAGCATTTATTAAGCACCTTTAAGGTACCAGGCACAGTATTAAGCCCTTATATGGTTAACGACCCAGGTTCTCCAACTCTACACAAATGTGTCAGATTCCTATGATGTCTATTCATCTATTTCTAAGGCATACATTCACTAAAATTATGCAAATATACAATATCTTAACTGGACTTACAAACCTTAAACATTATAGATATATATGTATATATTATACATATGTGTGTGTGTGTGTATATATATATGTATATATATATATATATAGAGAGAGAGAGATAAACACACACATATATGTGTGTGTGTTTACATATAGATACATACATATATCCAGTGTGAATGGAAGGAGAAGGTACTAGCAGCAATGTGTGTTTGGAGGGAGAGCAGGGGGAAGGCTCATGCATAAGGTAGGATTTGAGTTGAGCCTTGAAGTAAGAAAGGGAAGCCAGGAGACCGGGGTGAGAAGAGAAATCATTACAGCTATAGGGACAGCCAGTGAAAATGCAGTGGTGAAGTGGACATTCCTATACATGAAACAGCTGATAGGGCAGTGTAACTATATTGTATACTCTGAAAAAGGAGAGTAAAGTATGAGAAAACTAGAAAAGAAGGAAGGGACCATATTAAAAGTGCTTTAAATGCTAGATTGATTATTTTAGAATTGATCTTAGTATTAATAGAGAACCACTGAAGCATATTAAGCAAAATGATGATGTGGTTAAAACTAGTTTAGGAAAATCACTTTGGCAGTTGAGTGTGTGATGGAGTAGAATAGGGAGAGACTTGAATCAGGGAGACATTCTGACAGGCTATTTCAATAAACTAGAGAATGTACTAAATGGTGTAAAGAAACAAATTAGAAGTCATTTGGGTTAAGTGAAAGACAAGAGTCAAAGAGGACACCAAGGTTTTGAGACCAAGCTCCTGAAATAAAGATGATGTCCATGTCAACAATAACAAAGATTAAAAGAGGAAAGGAGAGGTGTTGGGGGAGTGGGGTTGGAGATAACTGGTCTGTTTTGCACATATATAGTTTTAAAATGTTCAAAAGGTAGCTGATTATGTAAGACTGAAGGTCAGGAAAAAATAGGACTGGATAAGATCTGGAAATCATCTACATAGAGATTACAATTATATCCCTGGTATGAAATAATTAAACAATAATATGTAGAGGAAGAAGAGAAGAGGCTCTAGAATAGATGTTTAGAGACATATATGGTTAGTGGTCATGACCACATGAAAATCTAGAAAAAGGAGACTGAAGAAAAATAATGCTGCCGAAAATGATAGAAAAAGAACAAACTGAAAATCCCCAAGTAAATATCAAATTAGAAGTACTGAAAACCAAAGGAGAGATTAATAATAATTAAATTAAGAAAATGATTGAACTAATTAATAAAACTGAGATGGTTTTATGAAAAAGCCAATAAAATTGAAAACCTTTGGTCAATTTGATTAAAAAAGAGAAAAAAGAAAACCGAATTACCAATATTAGAAATGAAAAGATTGAACTCTCCTCCAATAAGGAAAAAAATTAAAACAATAATTAGAAATTACTTTGTCCAACTTCATGCCCATAAATTGGACAATCTAAATGAGATGGATGATTATTTTAAAAAACATAGACTATCAGATTAACAGAAGAGCAAGTTGAATACCTAAATTACACCATCTCAGAAAAAGAAATTGAAGAAGTGATCAATGAACTGCCTAGGAAAAAGTCTCTAGGGTCAGATGGATTTACAAGGGAATTCTATCAAACAGTTAATTCCAATACTCTAGAGACTATCTGAGAACATTCGGGAAAAGGAGTCCTCCCAAATTCTTTTTATGATACAAATATGGTCCTGAAACCTAAACTAGGAGGGATCAAACCAAAAAAAAAAATTATAGACCAATTTTTCTAATGAATACGGATGCAAAAATTTTGAATAAGATTTTAGCAAAAAGTATACAGCAAGTTATCACGAGAATAATACATGGTGATCAGATAGGATTTTTTTCAGGAATGAAGGACTGGTTCAATGTTAGGAAAACTATTGGCACTATTGATCATATCAATAACAAAACTAAAAGAAAACATGATTATCACAATAGATGCAGAAAAAGCTTTTGAGAAAATACAACACCCATTCCTTTTGAAAACACTGGAGAACATAGGAATAAATGTTACTTTCCATAAAATAATAAAAGAATAAGCAGTAGCTATCTAAAACCTTCAGCAAGCATTATATGCAATGGGGATAAGCTAGAAGCATTGACAATAAAATCAGAAGTGAAACAAGGATGTCCATTATCACCACTATTATTCAATATATTACTAGAAATGTTAGCTGTAGGAATAAGAAGAGAAAAAGAAATTGAAGGAATTAGAGTACGCAAAGAAGAAACTAAGTTATCACTCTTTGCAGATGATATGATGATATACTTAGAGAATCCCAGAGAATGAAGGAAAACAACTACTTGAAATAAGAAACAACTTTGGCCAAGTTTCAGGTTACAAAATAAACCCACACAAATCATCTGCGTTTCTATATATTACTAACAAATTCCAACAGCAAGAAATAGAAGGAGAAATTCCATTTCAAGCTAAGGTAGGCACTATAAAATATTTGGGAGTCTACCTACCAAAACAAACCCAGGGATCATATGAACACAATTACAAAATACTTTTTGCACAAATAATGTCAGATCTAAGGAAGTGGAAAGACATTAACTGCTCTTTGGTAGGCCAAGTCAATATAACACAAATGACAATTGTACTTAAATTAATTTACTTATTCATGGCCATACCAATTAAACTATCAGATAACTATTTTCTAGAGCCAGAAAAAAAAATATCAAAATTCATCTGGAAGAACAATAAGTTTAGAATATTAAGGAAACTAACAGAAAGAAGTGCTAGGGAAGATGGCCTAGCCCTACCAGATTTCAAATTGTATTATAAAGCAGCAGTTATCAAGACCACTTGGTACTGGCTGAAAAGCAGATGGGTAGACCAGTGGAATATATTAGATACTCAAGACACAGTAGTCAATGAATATTGGTTAGTTGGTTTTTATTCTTCACCTTTGAAGAGAACCAAAATGACATCATCATTGTAAAGTGAAATTTAGGTGTGTCCGAATGTGGCTGATCAGATCAATAAGAGCTCAGAATGCTCTACCACAGTTTGGGCACAGATAGTCTGTTTGAATATTTAGGGTGAATATCCCAAATTTGTGCATCTTACATTTACTTTGTGCTGTCTCAATTATGGTTTGCTCAAAGAACACAGGACTTTTTCTTATGTGGGCATGCCATGCTAAGCGGTCCTGTGCCTCTGTCTCCCATGTTTCACAGTTAAATCCAAAGTTCTTGGGAGAGACCTTGAGAGTTTCCTTTTACCGTTTCTTCTGGCCACCACTGCAAGTTCTCCACAAAATAGTCTTCTTGGCAAGTGCACATTTTGCATTCAAACAATGTGGCCAGTCCATCAGAGTTGCTTGCTCTGAAGCATAGTTTGAATGCTTACAGTTCAGCTCAAGCAAGGACTTCAGTGCCTACAAGGCACTTATTATACCAGGTGATCCTCAGAATCTTCATAAGACAGTTCAAGTGGAAGCAATTCAGTTTCCTGGCATGGCACTGGTAGACTGTCCATGTTTCACAACATATAACAATGAGATCAGCACAACAGCTCTGTACACCTTCAGTTTGGTAGTCAGTCTAGTACTTATTCTCTCCTTAACCTGTCTTCAGAGCCTCCCAAACACTGAGCTAGCTCTCGTAACATATATATCAAGCTCATTGTCCATGTGTACCTCCCTGGAAAGTATACTACTAAGGCAAGTGAACTTATCCAAAGCATTCAAAGCTTCTCCATTTGTTGTAACCGATGTTTCCACATATGGGTGGTATGGTGGTGGCAGATGGAACACTTGTGTTTTTTTTTGTGTAATTATTAGGCCAAAGTTAACACAGGCAGCAGAGAATTTATCCATACTTTCTTACATCTCAGCTTCAGAGGCTGCATTGAGTGCACAATCATCTGCAAACAGAAAATCATGTACCAGCACTCTCTCCACTTTTGTCTTGGCTTGTAGCCTTTTCAAATTGAAGAACTTACCATCTCTACTGTAGTTGACCTTGGTGCTGTATTTATCCTCATTGAAAACATTTGTCAACATGGCTGAAAACATCATGCTAAAAAAGCATGGGAGCAAGCACACAGCCATGTTTCACTCCACTGGTGACTAGGAAGGCAGAAGAGCTTTGTCTATTATCCAGAACATGGGAAAACATGCCATCATGAAAGAGGTACAATATTGATGAACTTCTCCGGGCAACCAAATTTTGAAATAATTTTCCATAAGCCCTCATGACTAACAGTGTCAAAGGACTTGGTCAAATCCGCAAACACTGTGTACAGACCTCTGTTCTGCTCCTGGCATTTCTCCTGGAATTGTTGGCCAGCAAATACCATATCGATTGTTCCACATTGGCTCTCAGGTATATGCCCATCTTCCAGGTGAAAGATCAGCTTATTAAAGAGGACTCTAGCAAGAATTTTGCTAGCAATGACTAAAAAAGGGATCCTCCTGTGATTGTTACAGGACAATGTATTTCCTTTACCCTTATAGAGATGGGTAATGGAGGCATGCTTGAACTCCTAGGAGATGACCTCCTGTTGCCATATAATCTGGAAAATTTCAGTTAGTTTTGCATGAGCAATGGTCTCCCTACCTTGTAAATCTCAGTAAATGAATATAGTAATCTACTGTTTCATAAACCCAAGGACCCCAGATTCTAGGATAAGAACTCACTGTTCAACAGAAATTTCTGGGAAAACTGCATGACAGTGTGGTAGAATCTGGGCATAGACCAATGCCTGACACTGTGCACAAGAATATAGTCCAAATGAGTACATGATCTAGGTATAAAGATAGTGGAGCAAGGAATAGTGTATTTATAAGATTTATAGAGAATGGAGAAATGCATGACTAAATAAGAAATAGAAAACAGTATGAAGTACAAAATAGATAATTTTGATTACATTAAATTGAAAAGTTTTGCCAAACAAACTCAAAGTAACCAAGACTAATAGGGAAGCAGACAACTAGGAAAGAATTTTTGCAACTAGTGTCTGTGATAAAGATCTCATTTCTAAGATATGTAGAAAATTGAGTCAAATGTACAAGAATACAAGTCATTTCCCAATTCAAAAATGGTCAAAGGATATGAAGAGGCAGTTTTCAGAGGAAAAAATTAAAGCTATCTATAGTCATATGAAAAATTTCTCTAAATCACTATAGATTGGAGAGATGCAAATCAAAATAATTCTGAGGTACCACATCACACCTATCAAATTGGCTAACATGACAAAACAGGAAGAAGATAAATGTTAGAGAAGATATAGGAAAATTGGAACACTAATTCATTGTTGGTGGAGCAGTGACCTAATCTATCTATTCTGGAGAGCAATTTGGAACTATGACCAAAAGGCTACAAAAATGTGCATACCCTTTGACTCAGCAATACTGCTTCTAGGACTGTATCCCCAAGAGATCATAAAGATGGGAAAGGGTTTCACATGTACAAAAATATTTATAGCAGTTCTCTTTGTGGTGACCAAAAAGTAGAAATCAAGGGCATGTCCATCAATTGGGAAATGACTGAATAAATTGTCATATGAATGCAATGGAATACTATTGTGCTGTAAGAAATGATCGATGGAAAGATGTCAGAGAGACCTAGAAAGACTTATATGAACTGATGCTGAGTGAATGGAGCAGAACCAGGAGAACTTTGCTGCAACCACAATGTGCAAGGAATTTTTCTGGTAGACTTAGTACTTCATTGTAATGCAAAGACTTAAAAAATTCCCATTGGACTCTTGAGGCAAAATGTCTTCCATTTCCTGAGAAAGAACTATGAAATTTGATCACAGAATGAAGCAGGCCATTTTCTTTTGTATTAGGTTTTGTTTTGTTTTATGATTCTTTTTCCATTCATTTTAATTCTTCTATGCAACATGACTAAGGTGAAATTGTATTTAATAGGAATGCATGTGTCGAACCTATATAAAATTATGTGCTGTCTGAGGGAGGGAGTGGAGGAGGGGGAGGGAGGGGAAAAAATCTAAGACATACGGAAGTGATAGTAGAACACTGAAAACAAAATAATTTAATTTAAAAAACTGAATTCTATTCCATCTGAGAATAGAGGAAGGAGACAAAGGGAGAAGTAATTGAAAGAATTTTATGTATGGGAGAGGAAACTTGAAAGCGCATTTGGATGATCTCAGGCTTCTCAGCAAAAAATTAAGGCAGTCTGTTCAGAATGAGAGGAGAGCAGAGAGATACAACTTGTTTGTCCTAAGGACCAAAGACTGAACAGTTATCATATGCAGGGGTAAGTGCAATGTTATACAGTCTCACTAGGAGACCATAAAATGACCCTCCAAACAAGGAAATGAGCAAACAAACAAAAACTCCCTATGAAGCCATGAAGGCCCATTTGAGACATAGCAGGATAAACTCATCATCCCCAACTGAGAGTTTTGTTTCTTTGTCCAAGAATATTCTGATCTTTTATTGTCTAAACCATTTAATAGGCAACAATCCTAACTCTTTGTCTGCAACCACACTAAATATATCTAGCTCTTTGTTTTCCTGTAGTATGAAATTGACTTAAATCTTAACATAATTATCCTCCTACTGTTTTTCTGTGTCAATATAGCTTATCTTAGATATTTATGATGCCAGTTAGGAGCTTAAAATTGATTTAACTTACCTTATAAACTTCTTCCAACAATGTCAAGTGCAAAAAAATGATTTGGGTTATGATGATGTTTTGAAGGCTGAATTTCATTTCTTCTTATTTAGGCTATTAGTTTATTTTTCCTTTGATGCATTTAGGATTCCTTTGTGACTCAGCAGCAATGGTTCTACAATGATTATTTTTCAAAACAAAGACAGAAAGACTCATCATGTCAAATAGCAGAGTTTCTCTGTAGAGTATTTTAAAGTATTGATTCATTAACTGTGAATTTACTCAAATTATACCTTGAAGAGAGCCAACATTTAGATCTATGTCATGGTTATGTTGAAAAGGTATTTAGTAATATAGTTTTGTAATATAGCTTTGCCTCAAATATAGCACTGTCCATCGTATTGAGAAAGTGATTTTCTAAGTACCATTGAAACCAACAAGTCTATTATAAGTAAATTTCATTTGCTTTTTTTCAGAAGCATGTGAGATTCTTTTTCCTTTAATTTTGGATTTTCCAAGAAGGATGCTCTTATAATAATAATTTTATGAAAGTCAGTTTTTACAACTGCTAATAGATGGATTATTAACAAAGATATATATATGTATATATATATATATATATATATTTACAATCTAAACATTACAAAGTTTGTCCTTTTTATATTTATATTTATACATTTAACAGGTTTGATAAGAGGACAATGATAAAGTTGCTTTAGGATTTTTGAAGCATTTTTGAATTTCATAGATTTTTCACTTTACAACAAAGTCCTAGCTTAGTCAATACTTCTGTATGCCAACACTCACAAGCAAATGATAAGAATTAATTTGAACAAAAGTCATATTTTTCCTAAAGTGAAAACTTAAGAATCTGCTAATTTTTTTCACTTAACATAAAACTTTTGCTAGCATATGTATACTGTGGAAAATGCAAATATTTAATTTGATTATGTAAAGCTAACTGATTCTTGCCATAGTAGAAGACAAAAGGTACAAAAGATATATTTACAAAGCTATTTAAAACAATATGACAGTGAATTTGAACTGAGATTATTGTCAATAACTGTTTATTAGAGTAGAGGCATGAAATGCAGAGACACTGGCCCTTGCTATTCTCAGGAACCAGATTAACATACAATTGAGAACTATTAAATAAAACATACAATAAAACATACATAATGTTAATATGTACTTTCTAAGTCAGTATGAGACTACAAAGACCCATATGTATGTTTCGGTGGCTTGGTTTCCACTAGAGTTTTATAACCCTGGTTTTGAGGATGGAGTGGCATATTGATTGAAGTCTTCATAGTTTATTGAGTTTAGGAAATTTGTATGTAGTTTTCTCTTCCTCTTTTCACACCTCTGACTGGCCTCTTATTTGTGAAAACATATATAGCTTAATTATATTCATGTAATAAAAGCACTTAGAGAAGGCATTGTGTATTTTAGGGAATAGGGAAATGGTCTTGGAGTCTTGAACACCTGAATTTAAATTTAAATTTGCCCAAAGACAAATTATTGTCATTTCTAAGTCTCGGTTTCAATACCCTGTAAAATGAAGTTAATAATAGCTGTAATCCTATTATATGGGATTATGTTAAGACCCAAAAGATATAATGTAAAATATTTTGCATATTTTATTTAAAGAACTATATAAATGCCATCTGTTACTATTATTGTTGGTGTTATGGTAGAGACAGTATCTGAAGAGAAACTCTTTTTTTTTTAATGGCATGGGTTTGAATAGGTAGAAAGGCACAAGAAACATATTCCCAAGTGAAATCACAATATGAGAAAAATGAACATGAAATGTTTGACTAGTTAGGGAGCAATGAGTAAACAAGCCATGGACAAAGAATTCTTGCTGGGAATTAGTGAGCTAACACATGATAAATATCATTCTAAGCAGTTTCAGGAACTTTATGAATACCAGGTTGAGATATTTGAATTTTATCCTGTGAGCATTGGTGTTCATTGTGGTGTTGATGAAAAGGGGAATGATGGTGAGAAACCTGTTTTTAACAAGGTTTATCCTAGTGGTAATATGCAGTTTTTTATCTGAGTAAGATAAACATGAAGAAGAGTGATCAGTAGATAGATAAGGAGATGATAAATGCAATACCTCAGGTAAGAGGTGATGAAAGTTTATGCTAGGTTGGTGTTTATGGAAATTGGAAGAATCAAGGAATTATATATTTGTAGCTAGAAGGGATATCAGAATAGTCTGAGTACAACCCTTTTATTTTACAGTTGAGAAAACTGAGCTATGGTGACGTTACATGACATGAACAGAGTCACAAAGATGGTAAATGTCTAAGCCTGTAGTTTAACCAAGGTCTTCCTCACTCCAAGTCCAGTATTTTATCTGCTATACATGTAGTTCCTTCCTCTATTGTAAGGTAATGTAATACTCCCTGAGAGCATTGTGTTTGCACATTCTGGTCAGTTAGGACAGAGCTTGGAACACAGTAAGCACTTCAAAATGCTTTTACTTTTATCTATTCATCCATTCATTCGTTTTTGAAGACATTTGATAGTTCAAAGAAAGAACTGAAAAGATTCCTGATGATTGATGATATGAAATGAAGGAAAAAGGGAACTATGAGTTGCTTGTGATAATGATAGTGTGAGTGAAAAAAAGAGTAAAGTGAGGAGAAAAGAGCTATTTGGGAGGAAATCACTTAATTGAATACATTTGCTGCAAACTGATGGCATATGAATTTTCCACTTTTTTCCCTGTTCTGAACACTTCCCACCTATTCCTATATGCTCTCTTCCTTACCATATGTACGTTAAGGTCCATCTCTTCATGTAATGTATCTCAAGATGTTAAGAAAAATATATTTTTGCAAAGATGTAATTTTTATTATTTAAAAACCATCGTTATTTTAATATCACCAAATCTAAAATGGCTAAATTAAGTCAAGCATTTTTAGTAATAAATATTTCTCCATGTTTTCCTTTACTTGAAAAAATAGCAAACACTTGTATAAAAATATTATTTTAAGTATCTATATGGCAACAGAATAATTACAGTTTAATATTACTAGGGCATTTGAGGGGATCTTTATCAAGGAAATATAAGGAAGTCAATTTGGAGTCCTATAGTTTTAATGTGGCAGAAATGGGGATAAAATAATTTAGAAAGTATATCGTTAGATTTAAGAGAAAAAAAAATTACACTTATGCTGCTCTAGATTCCTTTCCAATTGACAGAGAGTAAGCTCCCAGAGGACAAGGATAAGTATATTATTTTTCTATATGTCTATTCATATCTATCACAGGGCTGTGTGCACAGTAGATGCTTCATCAATACTTCTTGCTTTTTTCCTACCAAAACTTGAGTCATATTTGAGAGAGAAAAGAAACAAACATCTTTTTTGATCATCTTTCAATTTTTCCCACCTGATTTTTAAAGGACTTGTCTTAAAAATGGTATTAAATTGTTCCAATACTAATAAGTATATATCAATTTTAAAATCAAAAGAAATGGCAGTATTTTTTTGATTCTATGTTCTTCAAATATACTGTAAGGGGAAAGTTCCCTCCTCCCCATGAACAAGATTGCCATGGAGTTGGAAAAATAATCCTTGGATCAAAAATCTTTTATAAAATTAAAATGCTAAGCAACGTGGTCCAAGGGAAAACTGGATAGCTTATTGATTTAATAGATTTCTTATGGGATTCTTCATGCATCCATTTGTGGGGAAAGAGAACAAAACAAAATAAAGATTAAATTAATTAATTTAATAAGTAATTATTTACTAAATTAGTTAACTGAAACTCTTGACCCAGCACAATGTTGCTTAAAATAATTTTAGTTACATAAAAGTGCCACTTCCTTTAATATCTAGTCATTTATTATGAGAATTTTGGATAATAACTATTTAAGAACATTATAATACCTGTAGAAAAAGAACCACAAGTACAGTGAAAATCTCATTTCTGATATGATGTTGTAAAAGTAATCACTGCAACATACACAGGAGGGCCTGCTGTGCAGGTACTTAGATCTGCATTTCTAAAAAGAAAGAAACTTTTGAGGGGTCAACAATCATTTTAATCAAGTACATATATATCATTCACTTAGTTCAGTGGGAAAAGTCAGCACCTTGAGATTTAGAGAAAATACAGAGAAATAAAGATCAACAGACAGGGCTTCCAGCTGCCTGACCATAGACAATACATACATCACAGATCAGCAGACAGAACCAACTGTCTGACTGTACACCCTTAGTTACCAGAGAGAGAAGTACCAACGTCTGAGGTTTCTGAGCCAGGAGACTCCTTAGTGGCTTTCAGAGTCTCATCTGATACACAAATCTTCTTCCAAAAATTAAGCCCCCAGAGTAAAACCTCACCTCAGAATACTTATGTACTTTGCAGAGTCAGAGGGCATCACAAACCTGGAGAACCACTGCCTCATTAGAAAATTAACAAAAGATGTTTGAGGCCTATTAATGGGCAGGGAGGACCTAATTATCATTACAAATATGAAGAGGGAGTATTTTAATGTAAGTAGTTTATTGGATGTGAATTCAGGAAGACCTAATTTTGAATCTCAACTAAGGTATTTATAAGCCAGTAACCTTAGGCAATTCATCAGACATCTCTAAGAGTCAGTTTCTTTGTTATAAAATGAGAACAGAAATGTCCCCTTCCTTATGATGTCATCATGAGGATTAAAAGCATATAATACCCTTTGCAAATTTCTGGGGCTATACAAATATAACCTCCTATCATGTGAGACATGTAGAATGAAACTGTTTTATTTTGAGTCATTGGGAAAATGCAAATAGCTAGATTATGCAAAAGAACATAGAATACCTGGACAATGTCTAGACAAATGAAGTGATTTAGCTACCAGTTTTACTTTCATTTGTCACTTTCCAAAAAAAATGATGGCCTCATCAAAATTTGTAATCAGATGACTGAGGAACTTTTGTGTTTAATTGTGGAGAATCTTTTTTCTCCTAACTTTTGCTATTAATTTTTTCTTTGTGGGTTCTATTGAGTTCTGGAGTCAGAGAATAGAGTGATTTGTTTCCTAGGTTAGCAGAAATTTTGGGCCAAAGCATGTTTCTCTACATGCTTTCTGTGACTACATGGAAGGACCTAGAACACACATATTCAGTGAGTCATCTTAGGTGGAGGAGTCACAATTACTGAGAATTGACCCTAGAACAAATTAGAAATCTCAGTGAGGCAAGAACAGCTCTGGTTCTGGAGTCATAAGAGAGGTTCAAAACCTAACTTAACATTTAACTTCTCTTAGCCTGAGTTTCTTTATCTGAAAATGGGGATAATGATATCTACCTCATAAGGTTGTTAAAATGATGAAATGAGATGAAAGTATTTTATAAACTTGAATTAATACATGCATTACAATTATTTTTCTTTTGCTATTATTTTAACTGTTGCCTCTTGTCTGAGGGTCAGGGCGGAGTTTATAGTAGATGGTATTAATTTACATGTTGGACAAAGAGCAAAGGGAAGGAATTCATAAAGGAAATAATTGATGATGTTAAATATAATTGTCAACATTAAAAATGAACTTTATCCTTAACTCATGAGAACTGAGTTCAAAAGATGTATTTGCTAAGTTAAATAAAATAGGCTTGAGGTATAGTATGATCATTTTATTGGCATGACATTTTGTCAGACATCAAATGCAGCTGGGGATTCTTCTCTAGGGAAGGTAATTTGGAAGTTTCTCTGTGATAAAATTCACATACAAAGTTCTAGGCCAGATCTGATGACAACCTTCATCGTTATTTTCAACAATTCTGCTGTAGACTCTGAAGCATTATGAACCACAGTCACTGGAAACAACACAGAAATCCAAGAATCATGCCTTTGCCCCACTCTTCACAAGGATGACCCCATACAGGATCAGACATTGAGTCACTGTATCATCATTCATCCCCTATATCCATCAGACTTACCCATGTATGCACTCAAATTACAACTACTACATTTTATCCATCATCATGTCAAAGATTTTTCTTGCTACCCTCAACCTAGTCCAAGAAATACTAACCAGCTCCTTTCTTACATATGCAAGTACCTTGGAAGAAATGATGCAATTAGCTATAAATTGTTTTAGCTCCTTTCAAGAGTCATAGTGCATGTATTTAATAAAAATGTCTCAGTATAATCCCTTGTCCTAAGATAAATGCACTGGCTTTGGTATCTTCTACCTCCTACTCTGCATTCCTGTGTTCTCACTCAGTTATTAATACTTATCAGTGAGACTGAGAATGTAGGGATGTGAGTTCCAAGCTAGGTCAACTTGAACAACAATTAAAGGAAGACTGGTGAGATGAAAGTCTAATTAGACAAATGAGCAAACCAAGGACTAACCTTCAATGTGCCTATACAAAAAATAGTTGGCAGAGATAATATAGTGGCTATCAGAAATGGTATGGAAACACTAAGGCTTAATAAGGTTAGTAAAATTTTATCCAAAAAAACAGGATTGACCTCAGAGTTTTGCCTGTCTACATAGGAAAAACACATTGATAGATTATATCTGTTGCCTAACAAATGTTTTGAGGTTACATGGATAACCTATAGATATTATCTTTCAGTAGTATACATATCTTATATAGGTAGTCAAATTGAGGAATGAAGTGGACACAGAATCAAAAAGGAGAAAAATACGACACTGAAATATATCTCTGAACTTCCATCACCATCACTTTAACCATCTTCCTTAAGCTAAACTCCATCAAGTTAAAACTAATATTTTGTTGGGTTTTTCTTTTCCCCACTGTTGTTACATGATTTCAAACCATGAAACATGGCCACTCTCAAAAACTGAAGCTAAGTATTAGCCAGGTTTCCATGAAGAAATGCACAGTAATCATGTTTAGGCAACAACCCATTACTAATAAAGAATTGTCAAATAAATTAATACAACAGATATCAAAAATAATAAGAAGCAAATGAGTAGAAGAATAACCAAATAGATGAGAAGAAGAAATAGTTAATTGGGAGCACTCATGGTTAGGAAATATTAAAAGGTATTGAGGGAGGCACATCTAGAAGATCCCCTGTTTTGAATTTATAAAAGAACATGAATGAGAGCCACATAGATAGTATAGGCATGGATGAGTTGGAGAGTATGCACAGACTGATGAAATTATATCAGATTATTAGAGAAAGATTTTAACAATACCAACCCAGTAAGAGAAGGAAGAAGGAAAAGAATGAGGATGAGAAAAAAAGAAAAAAATGGTTAGTGTTTATTTAGCATTTAAATGTTTCAAAGAGTTTTGCAAATATTATCTCAATGTGTGCACCCAATACCCATGGCAGGTAGATAATATTATTGTTCTTATTTTACAGTAAGGAAACTGAGGTTGAGAGAGGTTAAGGGATTTGTACTGAGTCTCATGATAAGTACTGGAGGCAGGATTTCATTACTGTTTTATGAAAGGAGGCAAAAAGGTTTGTATACAATCATTGTTGGGTTTGGCACCATGAAGACACATGCTCCACCTCTTCTATTTCCTAAACTTACTAAGTATTCTGACACCATGAAGCAATATCATTTTGTATTCTACTCTGATTCTATACTAAAATGATTACTGGGTGAGAATATGTTTCATATGCTTTATGACTAATGTTCAGTGTTAGACAACTGTAGGCTTTTATGTGGATGTGGGGAACATCTGTCTCATATTCGATTTGAATAACAAGGGAAAAACAAACTTTTGTGAGTTTTATTATGCCTTCAACTGCATCTTTTCTGATATTGACCTTGAAAATTTCCAATTTGAGATATTTCTAATCTTTTGGGTTATGCTAAACATTAGCTGTCCTCCTACATAAGAAAATTATTGACCAATGTCCAATAGTGTATTATTGATTTGAGTTATATAATGCTCATTTAATGACACATGAAAATTAGATTTCTTCCACACTTTCAATGTTGAGATTCATTAATATGATTAGTCTTATACAAACAGTAATTTTAAATTAAGACATGAGATTCTTCTATTTCTTCTTGTTCTTGTTCTTCTCCCTCCTTCTCATTTATTTCCTCCTTCTTCCCCTTCCTTCATCCTCCTCCTTTTTATATTCTCCTTTTTCTTCTACCTTTTCTTCTTCTTCTTCCTTTCTTTTCCTTTTCTTCCACCTCTTTCACTAAAAGCAGTCCCCATACCTTAAACATGAATGTAAGTTAAATTTAAGAAAGGAATTGTAAATCATGAAATTTATGTTCATTTAAGTAAAAACCTTCCCCCAATTTACCATACTGGCATAGCCTGTTTTTGCATTTTTATTATATCTTCAAAGTTGTTGTGGTTTTTTAGGTCTTTTCTTATATTTGTAAAAGGAAAAAAGAAAAGAAAACATTTTTTTAGTTCTTTTGATGAGCTAAGGAACTGACCACTGAGCCACAATCACACACACACACACACGCACACACGCACACACTCACGCACGCATGCACACACACATGCATGCACTGTGCTGCTATTGTAATTATCTATTTGAATGTAATAGAAGTGTCTTGGAAAGACCTGAGACATATGGTGATGTTCTGTAACTACTTCCACTCTATTAACCATATATTAAATTGGACCATCTTTGATATAACTGATATAGAGAGTGCATTCAAATGGAACTAGCCAAACAGATTATCCTTCTTCTTGGGAGTCTTCTTCCTGCCTGGGCATAACAGAGAGAGAAAAGAAATAATGCTTTAAAGAGGATGGACTTCATTATTTCTATCTGAAGCTCATTTCAACTCATGAAAACTAGCCTCAGTGCTTTATCTTATTATTGGTTCTCTCGATTTGGGTGAAAGAGATTAGAAGGTATTATGAATGAAACCAAATATATTTGCATTGCATGAATATATGGGCAAGTATAAGTGTGTTTGTATGTGTGTGTGGGGGATACATATATAGATACATATACCGCGATTTTGTGTATATATCTAAATTTGTGATATTTACATACATACACATATACATACATGTATATGTGTATGTACATATATTCACATGCATTCTTGCAAACAAATAAAGGTATATGTAAATAAATGTATTTAAGCACATATATATAATCAAGGTAGAAGAATAAAGGGTGAAATATGATGTAATTTTTATTTATAGATTCATTAGAGTTACCAATAAGAGAAATTGAGTGTAATATGAATGGAATTTTCCAGTAGAAATAGACTATTAAAATCTACCTTGACATTTTGTATGAAAAGGCTTCTTGGGGGATTCTATTATACAAATAAAAATTACCACACAGATGGCAGAGTATAGGCAAAATTCCAGCCAAGCTCTCCCTCCATTCTTATTCTAAAAGCAAGCACCCCAACATACATAGGAAGGCCTGCTATCACAAGTTCTTAGATCTGCATTTCTAAAAAGAAAGGCAACTTTTGAGGGGTCAACAATCACTTTAATCAAGCACATGTACCATTCACTTAATTTAGGTGGGAAAAGTCAATATCCTGAACTTCAGAGAAAATACAGAGAAATCAAAACAGCAGACATGCTTCCAACTGTCTGACCATACATCATAGATCAATAAACAGATTCAACTGTCTGACCATTGCATATTTACATAGTTATCAGAGAGGGAAGCATCAACATCTTTGTTTTCAAACCAAGGGGCTCCTTAGAAGCTGCCCAGAGTCTTTATCTGTCCAAATAAACACTTCTAAAGAATAAACTCCAAAGTACTAACCTACCTCAGAGTCTTTATACACTTTTTAGAGTCAGAGGGCATCATAACCCTAGAGAACCAGTGTCTCATTAACAACTTAACCAAAGACGTAGGTCTTCCTACAAAACTTCCCTAATCAAAATCCTCTTAATAGGCAGGCCCATTAACGGGTGAGGACATCTTTAATCACATTAAAATAATTAACAATACAAATACATATACTGTTTCTAGTTAAAGAAATTATTATTTCTGTACCTTACTCCTAGTAAAGACTCTTGTTTGATAAAGGCAAGATTAAATCACAGACAATTATGCTAAAATAAATGCAGCAAAAGATACTACTTTGCTTGCCATTATGTTTACCAAAAAATCTTTAAAATAATTTGTCAAATTGAATTTTGAAATGATATAATGAGCAGAAGGTCAGGGAGAGACATTTTCCAGTCCACGAAAGCTTAGGAGTTTGGAAAGAGAGGTTGCAATGCCAGTTAAAGATCTCCTCATTAATAGGCCTCAGGTGAAGCTCAATTAGGGGAAGCTTGTTTTGTAGGAAGGCCCATACCTTTTGCTAATTTCTAATAAGGCACTGGGTCACAAGGGCCTTGATGCCTTCCGGCTCTTAAAAGTGTATATATACTCCAAGGTGAGGTTTTACTGTGAGGCTTCCAACTGGAAGAAGGTTTGTGTGCCAGATGACACTCTGGGTAGCTGCTAAGGAGCTTCCTAGCTTTGAAAACCCAGTTTTTATGCTTCCCTCTTTGGTAACTATGCATGTGTGTAATGGTCAGACAGTTGAATCTGTCTGTTGATCTGTGATACATTCTTTATGGTCAGACAGAAACCCTTTCTGTTGGTCTTCTGTATATTCTCTGTTGATATATATGATTAAATACATTGTTAACCCCTCAAACATTGCTTTCTTTTTAGAAAAACAGTTCTAAAAACAGCCTACAAGGAGGCATAAGGAAAGATACCCACTCCCTTTAGCCAGTGCCCACTTGATTTATAGGATGGAAAACATCCTGGATGTGTCAGGGTGCTTGCTGCTACAGAAGTCTCTGACATTATGATTGAGATTGGCTGGGAGCTTAGTGTAGCATTGCTATAGAGCAGCATAGATCAACAGTGGATGCTGGAGTCAGTAGCAACAGCAGCAGTGGTAATACAAAGCAGCAACAATTTGAAAGAGATCTCACTTCCCTGAGATGATAAAGGTACTGCATAAGTGGTCAGAAAGAGATTAGAAAAGACACTTATGCTGACACTGGGATCAAGATAAGATGCTATTTGGCAATTCCATCACCTATTACACAGTTCTAGGGTAAAATAAAGGAGTCCTGCTTGTAATTCTAAGGTAGATTGAGAACAGGGACCCTCATTCCAAGTTGGAACTACAGAATGTGGAGGAAGAGTAGTGCTTGTGGTTGCAAAGAAGCAGGACCTTTACCTTGGTAAGGATCAAAACATAGAGAAGAACAGTAAACATACCTCTCCTGGCATCACATCACTTTGAAAGCATTGAAAACTTGCAGACTTTCTGAATGAGCTGTGAAAGAGAAAGGTGAAGCTTGAGAGAGTAACCACCCTTTCCCCAGATGAGCAAAAACTGATGCAGGTAATATATTTTAATCAATTGTTTGATAGAATTCATTTGTTAATGCATCTGGTCCTGTAAATTCACTGTAAATCAAACTATTTTTTTTCTCATATTATGTCTTGTTCCAATTTATTTTTCTAGACTAGAGCTATTAAAGCATTCTATTTCCTTTTATGTTAGATTGTAAATTTTATTGACAAATAGTTACATAAAATAGTTCCCAATAATTGTTGTAGTTTCATCTTCACTGGAAATCCATTCACCTTTTTCGTTTTTTATACTGGTAATTTTGTTTTCTTCTCCTTTTTTCTCAAATTAACCAATAGCTCATCTATATATTGTTTTTTTCCCCCATATGCACAGATCTTAGTTTTATTTTTTTAATTAATTTCTTTCTAGTTTCAATTGTATTAATCTCTCCTTTGGTTTTTAGGATTTCCATTTGGAAGCTTAATTAGCAATACTTAATGTTTTCTCCTTTCTAGTTTTTTAGTTGCATGCCCAATTCTTTGATCTGCCATTTCTCTCCTTTTTTAATGGAAAGCCTTCGAAAATATAATTTTTTCCCCAAGTGTATTTGGCTACATTCCTCAAATTATGGTAAGTTATCTCATTATTGTCCTTCCCTTTAATAAAATTGATTGTTTCTATTGTTTTTAGCCCACTGATTCTTCAAGATTAAATTATTTAGCTTTTGATTGATTTTTAGTCTATGCTTCTAAGACTTCTTACTAAATGTAATTTTTTATTTCACTATGGTCTGAAAAGGAGGCATTTGATATTTTTGCTTTTCTGCATTTCTTTATGAGGTTTTTCATTGCTTCATACATTGCCACTTTTTTTGTAAAATTGCTGTGCACAGCTCAGACAAATATATCCTCCTTTCTATTTCTATTCAATTTTCTCCAGAGATGTATCCTCTCTAAATTTCTAAAATTCTATTCATTTCCTTAACTTCTTTCATATGGTAAAATTTACTTAGTTCTGACAGGATTAATTTGAGCTGTCTCCACTAGTATAATTTTGCTGTCTATTTCCTTATGTAGTTCATTTAAATATTACTTTAAGAATCTGGATGCTATGTCAATTGTTTCATATAGGCTTACTATTGGTATTACTTCATTGTCCATTAATTTTTTGCAAAATGTGTTTTCCCTAATTATTTTAATTAGATGTATTTTTTCTTTTACCTTGTCTAACATCATGACTGCTATCCCAACCATTCTTTTAACCTCAATTAAAGCATAATAAATTTTGCACTAGTCGCTTATTTTAAGTCTATGTTGTAAGCAACGTATTGTTGGATTCTAATTAGTCATTCTTTCTATTGCCCTCTTCCATTTTACAGATGTGTTTATCTTATTCATATTCACAGTTATAAGTGTTCTTTTTTTAAACTTTTCTTTAGCTCTTCTATGAATTCTTATGGGGTTTTTGTCCAATGACAACTTTTTCTTTGTAGCTTTGCTTGTAGATGTTTCAAATGTAATTTTCTTCTTTGTTTGAGTTTCAAGCTTCTTTATTACCATAGTGACTTTTTAATGGTCATTTTCCAGCCTATTTCTTGACTTTGTACATTATTTGAGTTTTGGACTCTTCTTACTTGGGGATGGGGTGTCTGAGGGAGCTTCTATCTTTTTATGTCCTCCTGTTGATTAAATAATTTTAAGATTCCATAAACATTGTTGTTTACAAAGTGGTGTGATCCAGGGAAAGGTCAATTTATTGCCGTCCTGGTCTATGCTCTTCAAGCTTTTGGCCTCAGTTTAGAATAAACCCCAGTTGACTTGTATATGGTTTAATTTCCATAAACTTCTGCTGGACTAAATTATTACCCTCCTGGAAGGTTACACAGATTGAGAGTAGATTCCCTTTGTTTTAGTTTTCTGCCTTGGTATATTCCATTGTACCCTTATGTATGGGCTTAAATGTTATAACTGAGTCCCCACTCTGCCCTTGATCACAGAGGCATCTAGCTATATATCTGCAACTTATCTTTTAATCCTTACACAGATATATCTCTTGCTTCCTCACTACTCCTCTTCTCTGTCCTGAAAAGGTAACCAAGGCCTAGTTAATGGACAAGAGAGCTATCAGACAGCATTGTTCCTGCTTCCAGTACTAGTAGCTATGTCCCTTAAGTAGCTAAGATCTTTCTGTCATGGTATTTCTTGCCCTAACAGTGCCCTAACCATCCTTGGGTACTAGAATACTCCCTCATCATTCCCAAAGCTGCCAATTACACAACAGCCTCCTCTCTCATCAGCTTGCTAACCTGTGCTATGTTCCTGGCCAGCCCCTATCCCAGTGTTTGCAGATTTTCTTTCTATTTTTCTAAATAGTCCTGGCTGGGAAAAAAAAGAAAGACTTGTTGAATTTTTTCTTTTCTTTTTTCCAATCAGAATTCAGTCGGGCATGCTTTCTAGATTGTTGTGTATATGGTTGTGGAGGATCTAAGGCAAATATCCTACCTCCTACTCTGCCATTTTGACGTTGTCCTCACCTATATGTATCATTTTAAAAAATTATTAGACTTAACCTGTTGATTTTTTTTTGTATTTAGATTCTATCATACATCAAATTGCTCAACCCCCTTAGTGACATCATTTGTAAATTTGATCTCTCTGTTCATCCAAGTTACTGATTAAATTTTAATCACATCTAAGTCCAGGTCTGTTTCTGCTAGAGAATTCTAAGTTGAAACAGAATTATTTCAGTGATCAAGAAAATTATTTTTCAATTTGTTTCATGATGTTTGTTATTCTGATATTGGAGAGGAAACATTTATTCTATAATAAGATATGGAACATTTAAACATGAATAAAATGTGAATATCTGGTTATGATAGAACATTTAATGGAATATTCATCCAACTTGTAATGGTATGCCACTCAACAATGGCAAGGAAAGATTTTCACTAGAAGGGAAAGGTGAAAAAAAATTAAAGAACGAGGAGGTGGGAGATGCTGAGAACTTCTAATGATTAATCCCTTTCCATTTTAATTTAATATTGAGAAGGAAGATAGGAATAGGAAATAATAGGATTGCTGACATTTGTAGAAAGTAGACTAGGAAAAAGAAGCAAATGATGCTTGAGACAAATTTCATTGAGTTCATAATTTTGCCTAGGAGACATTTTGTCAAATAGCACTGCATTCATTTTAGAGGGTATATCCATTTTCGATTTATGTCAACATTAACATTAAATCCACTTAGATGCAAATAGATATGTGTATCTATCTATAATATTGACATAATTATAGTAGATGGATATAGTAGATACAACTCTATCTACAACTGGATAGAAAGGTGCAGATATATATATATGTGCAGAAATAGGTATGTATGTCAACATGGTTATGTGCATGTGTATAAATACAGACACCAGATATGGATGATATCTACGCCTTTGCAATAGTGAATAGAATACTGAACTTGGCGTCAAGAAGATTTAAATTAAAATCTCAATTCAAAAATATACTGGCCGTATGAGAATGGGCCAATTATAAACATGTGTATGTGTATACACACATACACATATGTACAAAAAATAGAATCAGGAAAGACTTTGTGGATTAACCAAGTTTAAGTAGTGGTGATGCAGAAACAAATATAATCTACCCCCATGACACAATGGGTTGCAACTGTCCTACAGGTTTACAGGTATACCATGTGTATACCAAGGAACATCGTTTATAATTTTGACCTCTAGGTGGAATAATGCATTCAAACATTCTAAATTTCTGCTGAACCTCCCTCTTGTTTGAGTTATCTAGGAAATGGTCACTAACCACCTGCTTCTGTAGGTATAATATTAATAATATCTGGTTTTCCACAGTGTTTTCATACCTGTGAAATATTTTATTTTATTTCATTTTTTGTTCTACTGACATTCCTGTAAGATAGGTGGTATTCTTATCTCCATTTTGTTGAGACAGGTCATAGAACCAATTAAGGAAGGCGTTTCTTGTCAAGGGAACCACTCACTGGCAAGCATTATAACCAACGGAAGCACCAGAAGCTTAGAGAGGAGGCATACATGATGTTGGGAAATACCTCACCAGTTTTCAAGGTTATCAGAAGATATATCCATTTTCTATCTTGTGTGGACTCTATCTTGTCTGCATCTTATGCTGATATCAAATCATCCAATCTGACTGCAAGTGTGATTCAGCTGCTATCCTGCTCATATTGTATCTCTACAGAGAGTAGAGGTAGATGTAACATGTACTTTGTAGACTGGGAGCTCCCAGTCTCATTGGCACAGCTTTTCCTCACCCTGACACCAGTGACTGACATGGCAGCATGCTGCCCTGTATTCATGAAACACAGCCCAAATTCTACTATTCCTTACATATCAAAGATAGAAACCAAATTTTAACCTCAGTGTTAAATGAGACGAAGGAAAAATCATCCCAGCCCTTATGTTTACTGGCTTCATTGTGACTCTATCCTGTCACTCAACCTGCTTTCCCAGAGCAAAGGAAGTACATACTCTCCTAAAACTATCAGAGGCATGAGAAACTGATGACAAACACAGACCTCCTTCCCTATGAAAAGGGCGACCCTTAGCATTTTTATTATTACTTACTATCTTTAAATAACTGTTATTTTTGTTCAGGCCCCGGTAGAATATAGGAATAATTAAAATAAAACAAAAGGAAAATTATTGGACAGGCCCCTATGACACCAGTACTAACAAAACTCAGAGATTTGCTTATAGCTGAAAAGCTAGATGGACATGGAATAAACCTTGAGGCTCTTCTATTTCCTGCTACATTTTCACAAATCAAAGATTTTTTAATATGGAAGATGAGAAAATTCAACTCTTCATCTAGAGTGGCATTTCAATTGGAGGTGACCATCATTTGGAAATGGCACTTGTGTGGGAATACATGAGTCTCAACAGAGAGAGACCTACAACTTTAAATCTTTTGCCTAGAGCAAAATGAGTATGTGGAGAGGGTAGCCAAATAGACAAGACCCATAGATGACTTACTCTAGATACAATTGTATCAAACAAGAGGGTGACTTCTTTCTGAGAGTTTGCTCACAGAGGCTTAGATCTTTTGGATGAGTGTGGCATCATTCCATGGCTTCTCAAGTCAGGAGAAGATTGTGCAGAGAGGTGAGATGTAGAGATAATATTCACTAAAGGCTAGGTATAGGCATACAGGGAAGATGTGCCCCTACAATGTTCTTGGCCTGGGTCAAAGCCTATTTCTCCATCTTAGGTATGTATCTTAATAAGAAAAATATTAAACTTGTTGTTACAGCTATGAAAGGTCAAAACTGGGTTTCAGAGACATGGGGATTTCTAATGTCAAGTCATGCAAAAACAGGCATTTATGTGGAGTCAAAGATGACCTAGAAAACAAATATATCTGGTTCTTGCAATGCCCATGTGTACAAGGTGAATAAATATAAACTGATATGGAGATCTATATAAATATAAGACTGAATTTCTTATGAATTGCAAAATTAACAACATGAATTTATAGTCAGAGTTTCTTATATTTTTATTATAAACATTCTGTTGAAGCATTTTCTTTATAGAAGTAGAAATGATCAGATTCATAATCTCCCCAGCATTTTATTTAGACTTGTTTTCATAATAAATAACATCCAGTACAGGTAGGGTGAGAAAGTGACTTTCTTGAATTTCCAGAAATCAGATATGCTATCTCTGTAAACTGTTTTGGGAGAGTGAAAAACAAATAATATAAATATTATCTTGCCAAGGGCAATAAAACATTCCCCACCAAAACATTTAAAAGTTTTCACTCATGCTCCTCTGTTTTCCACCTATGGTATAAAAAGAAATTGAATATGTATAATAGATGCAACGAACATAAATAAAGTTGTATTTACATTTATCCATTCATCATATCCCATAATTAAGAATATTCAATATTTACATTATCTCAGAATGTATGGAATTTATGAATCACTGAATCATGGGATACATGTTAATAGTCATTAGTTTTCTTTAAATTCTTCAGCAGAAAAATTATTTAGAAAGTCAAAGCTTGTCTGTCAGGGAAACCCAGGAAACCTTTGATAACGCAGTTGTATTCAGTCTTGCCTCCTCTATGGAGATCCAGTATTAAAAAAAAGTCAATTTAGTGAATCTTTCCTTGCAGGGAAACAAGTAAGATTCAGCATAGAAGGATAAAAGAGAAGGTTGTCAGTGCTACAGGGTACAACTTGCTATTAGAAACATGAATCTGCTTCTGGGCTTAAGAAGAATCTCGAATTAAGAAGAATTTCAAGGGTTTTCTAGTCTCATTGAGGTGAGAGTCAAAATATTTTTTTTAACTTGCTATGCATGCCCCAATGAAGATTTCTGGAGAAATTTCTAGAGCAAAACTTAAGGATGCTTACTACATGAGTACAGTTAACAAAATGAGATTTATCATGTCCCTTTTAGGAAAAGGGGCATAATGTGTAAAATATATATAAAGTAAAGCAAAGGTGTTAAACACGTGGACACCAAACTCTATTACTCCCATGTTTTTCCTTGATTCAGATTAAAATATAGTTGGGAAATATTTAATGAAATAAATAAAAATACAATTGAATATAGATGTTAATATCTGATAATATCAATATGCAATCTGCTGTGACATTTGTATACATTTTAGTAGCCCCCTTTTTATTTGAATATGATACCACTGACAGAACAATTTACTTTTTCAATCATGAAATATAGTCTTAAAATGTAATATTCATACTTTAACATAATTCTCATATGTTAGCAAACTAAACATATACAAAATCTTTATTTTGATTAACAGCTTAACAAACACTGAGACTTCTCTCTGTGCCATGATTAGCAATGATACTCTCATAATCCAGATCTACTGACCATCTAGGTTTATGATTTGGATTTTAATCCCTAGGCTAAAATCTGATGTTGATATTCTCTGAGAACTGTAGGAGAAAGAAGTTTCTGCTAGGCAGCTAGCATTCAAATCAGGAATTTTCAGTCCTTTAAATTGGACAGGTCTGGGGACATCTATTTCTTCTGAATGAGGTAAATCATGGGGTTTGGACTCAAAAACAAACCATTAGAGGTTGCTTAGGGACTTGAAATCCAGTCTTATATTTATAAAGGTATAGACGTTCTCATTATGTTTGCTTACAGTAACTATTGCAGCTATGAGGAAGGGAGCAGTAGTTTGTCCTTCATCCCCAAACTGAGGATAACTGGTGCTACATGCATTTATTAAAAAAAAAAACAGTTTAATCCAACAAAATAAGATTAGAGAATGGATTAAAGATTTGAAAACAATATCATATAATCTTTTTATTAAATTTATTTATTTAACTTTTTACATTCATTTTCACAAAATTTTGGGTTCCAAATTTTCTCCCCATTTGTCCCTTCCCCCGCCCCAATACACTGAGCATTCTAATTTCTCCTATCACCATCCTTCCCTCTCTTCTATCATCCCTCCTTTCCCATGTCCCCATCTTCTCTTTTGTCCTATAGGGCCAGATAACTTTCTATTCCCCATTACCTATATTTCTTATTTCCTGGTAGCAAGAACAATACTCAACACTTGTTGCTAAAATTTGAGTTCCAACTTCTCCCCATCCCTCCCTCCCCACCCATTCCCTTTGGGAAGGAAGGCAATTCAAAATAGACCATATTTCTGTAGTTTTGCAAATGACTTCGATAATAGTCATGTTGTGTAAGACTAACTATATTTCGGGGGGAGGAGCAAAGATAGCGGAGTAGAAAGATTCATATATGCTACCACCGAAATCACAGCCCATAAATTACCTATAAAGAGGAGCTCCCAACAAATTCTGGAGCAGTGGAAGCCACACAGCAATGGAGTGGAGGAGATTGATGTTCCAGAGAGCCCTGAAAAACACCAGACAGGAGCAGAGTCCAGCCCTGCCTTGGCCACGTGGCACTGAGAGGAGCAGATCCGAGCAGGCTTCAGGGACAGAATCTCCAGAAGCCGCAAAGGTCCCTCCACCCAAAAGTGCACAGGTCAGTGAGAGAGACTTCTGGGCTGGCCAAGAGGGGAGCAGGGTGTCTCCATAACTCAGGCCCCCTCGGGAAGCAGTGGCAGAGACAAGGACAGAAACAGACCCAGGATCCCCAAGCAGGCAGGAGCTCAGATCCATTACTGAACATCTCCGCATAAACTCCCTGAGGGAACTGAGCCTGGGAGGCAGCCCTGATCCCATCTGAGCACTAGAACTTAAGCTCACATTGAATAGCAGCCAAAAAGAGTCTCTCACTGACCTTGAGTATCTGTGGGCAGAGGGACTTTTGTAGCCACTGGAGGTTCCGTCCCTGAAGCCTGCTCAGATCTGCTCCTCTCAGTGCTGTGAGGCCAAGGCAGGTCTGGGCTCTGCTCCAGGTCCAGTGCATGAAGGACCTTTGGTGTCGGTTTTTCAGGGCTCTCTGGAGCAGAAATCTCCTCTACTCCATTGCTGTGTAGCTTCCACTGCTCCACAATTTGTTGGGAGTTTTTCCTTACAGGTATTTTATGGGCTGTGGGTTTGGAGCTAGCATATGTGAATCTTTCTACTGTGCCATCTTGGCTCCTCCCCCAATATCATATAATCTTAAAACAGCCTTACATTTTTAAAATTTTGACTTTTTGAAGCATTTCAACCTAAGAGAATATTGATCTGAGTTGAGTGTAATTTGTTGACTTTAAAATAGGGGGGAAAATGAACATTTAAAAAAATTTTAGTCATTTATCAAAAATTGTGCATAAAGTAATCTCTCTTTTTTACTTTTCTGGCTGTATTACCTCTCTTATGACAGTATGTTCTGGCCAAGCTTTGTTTTTGTTGCCAAAAGTGATCATATGTATTAACCACCTTCTCCTTTCCTTCTCTCTCTGTCTCTCTCTTTCTCTGTCTTTCTCCCTCTCTCTCTCTCTCTCTCTCTCTCTCTCTCTGTGTGTGTGTGTGTCTCCAGGCATTGGGAAGTACCTCAGAAGTCTTTTGATTTGCATTTTTCCAGTCAACTGCAAGCTAGAATATTTTTCATGTGGCTATAGATTGTTTTGACTACTTCCTCTGAAAACTGCTCATCTTTTGATCATTTTTCAAATGGGGAATGGCTCCTATTTTTATAAATTTTGCTCAGTTTTCTATATGTTTGACAAATGAGGCCTCTTTCAGAGAAAGCTGTTGCAAAATTGTTTTCACTTACTTCTGCTAACTATATTTTCTCCCAGCCTATTCCCCCTGTCCCCCTCCTCGTTGATCTTTTCCTCTCTCTCTCTCCTTTCAACCTGTCCCTCCTCAGAAGTGTTTTACTTCTAACTATCCTTCCTCCAATCAATTCTCTTTTCACACACACACACACACACACACACACACACACACACACATTCCCTGCCCCTTTTTTCTTATCCCCTTTTCTTCTTTCTTTCCTGTGGGGTAAAATAGATTTCTATAGTCAATTGAATGTGTATGTTATTCCTTCCTCAAACCAATTTTGATAAATGTAAAGTTCACTCACTCACCCTCACCTCCCCCCTCTACTTCTCCAAGGTACAGAGAAATCGATACATGTTAACAATGTAGGTAGCATGGCCATCCCCAAGCCTTCCCTCCATCAGGCCTCCCCACAAGCAAGCTCCCTTAGGCAAAATCACTCCCTCTTTCACTAATGCTAGCTGCTCTGTTCTACCTGCAGTCTCTCTGAGCCCTACCTCACTCTCTTTTCCTGTTCCACTTATTCAGCAAGTTTTTCTCACTGTCCACTCCATGTGACTTAGGCTGTGGGTTAGGCAAAAGCTCAAAGCAGGTCACATGGGCCTATTAAGGGGAAGGGAAGATCTTCAAATTCCCTTACCATTATAATGAGAGATAATCTGGGGCTATTCTATAGCTCTTAAACCCTAGTGAGAGGTAGTATTCCTCCAAAGTCCATTTTCCATTAGCTCAGTGAGCAATTGATCATGTGTAAGCCTAATCTGTCTATAAAGGCACACAGAGACAAATCAGCAGTTAATATGCCATTTCAGCAAGGTAAAGTGTCTCTTAGGGGAAATATCAGAGTATAGCCTCATGTCCAAGGAGGCACAAAGCATGCTCGAAGGAAGTATTTTCCTCTATATGAGTGCCCACTGGAGAAATGGGTAAGAAAAAGAGCAGATTTAATAGAGGGTATACATGGTGGTGATCAAATTACTGCCTATTTTTACCATCACCACCCACAACCAGAGGAGGTCAAGTGAAGAGAGCACATGAGTTGAAATTTGATACATATGAGTAAAAATAATGTAGCAGCTTTACACTCTGTAAGAAGCTTGAAACCATCTAGGTTTCAAGTGTCTCCAGCCTGCTTCCATAATTTCTCTGAAGAAAATACCTTTCAACATAAAAAGAGTGCCAAAGTATGCATGATATACACAAAATATATTAACAATCCATCTGAATTTTCTACTTTTTGCCTCATTTACATTTACTTACACAATATCTCTATCCTAATAAATGCTGATTTTGTAAAGGTCCCTCATGATACTGAGCAATTTTAATTTTCTCAATTCTGCCTCCTCTTCCAGGAATTTTTCAACTTCTGTATTTTCCATTTTTGACTTTTTGAGATGTTCGTCTGATTTTAAAAATAAGTAATTTATTCTTATTGTGTCACTCTATCTTCTTGAAATTCAGTTAGTTTTTCTTTTATGAATTCAGAGATCATAGCATTTGATGCATATGTTTAATATTGATTTTGATTTGTCGGTTATGGTTCTTTTCAGAATAATATTATTTCCTTTTTATCTGTTTAAATTGTGAAATTTTCTCTTTTCTTTGTCTGATAGCCTGACTGCAACTCTTGCTGTTTTGGAACCAACTGATACACATTAAATTTTATTTCAGGTTCTCAATTTTATTCTGAGTATGTCTCTGCTTTTATTATGAGTTTCTTGTAAGTAATAGATTGTGGCATTTTGTTTCTTATCCAGTCTGCCACTCTATTTTGTTTTTATTTCATTGTTTAATATGCTTGCACTTAAAATTATCTTAAAAGTCAGTATTTTGCCCCATCAGTGCTTTTTCTTCATTAGTTTTAAGGCAACCAACCCTATTACTACTGACTCTGCTCCGCTCACTGTAATCCTGACTCCAAACATCTTACTTGTCAACCTTTCTTCTATTTTTTTAAAAATTTTTACTCAATTTATTCATTAAATTCTTTTTTCCTTCCTATCTTCTTCTTATCCTCTTTTTACCTTCTGTACTCCTCCATCAAAGAGAGAAATTCAAAATACCTCTGCTCTTCTTCAACTTCTCTTTTAAAATTTTTTTTCTTTGGTTTCCTGCACATTTTCTTTCTAAAGGTATTACTTCACCATATTCTGTTGATTGATTGGTTTCAATATCTTTCTGTTCTAAGTTTTGTTCTTTAAATCAAGGCATTTATATTTGATTATTTCATCTTTAGTGTCTTTCTAGTCATCATGCAATTAAAGTTTCTAAAATTCTAAGTTTCTGAGGGAGGAGCCAAGATGGTGGAGTAGAAAGATTGACATATACTAGCTCCGAATCCACAGCCCATGGATTTCCTGTAAAAAGAACTCCCAACAAATTCTGGAGCAGTGGAAGCCATGCAGCCACGGCGTGAAGGAGATTTCAGCTAAAGAGAGCCCTGAAAAACTGACCCCAAGGGTCCATTCTGCACCAGATGGGGAGCAGAGCCCAGCCCTTCCCTGGCCACGTGGCACTGAGAGGAGTAGATCCGAGCAGGCTTCAGGGATGGAATCTCCAGCAACCATGAAGGTCTCTCCACCCACAGGCACTACAGGCCAGTGAGAGACAGTTCTGGGTTGGCCAAGAGGGGGAGTGGAGGTCTCCATAACTCAGGCCCCCTCGGGAGGCAGCAGCAGAGGCAGTGGGTGGCCAGAGGCTCCCAGAGCAGGCAGGAGATGGGATCCATTACTGAAGGTCTCTGCATAAACTCCCTGAGGGAACTGACCCTGGGAGGTGGACCTGCCCCCAACTGAGCACCAGAACTTAAGCTCATATTTAATAGCAGCCAGGTCTGCTGCTGAAAACCCTGAGACTGGGGAGCAGCATTTGAATCTCAGATCCCAAGAACTAGCAGATCTGGGTGGAGGTGGAGAGAAATTTCAGAATGCAAGTAACTGGGAAAATGCCCAGAAAAAGGAAAAATATAAGACCATAGAAGGTTACTTTCTTGGTGAATAGATGTTTCCTCCCTTCCTTTCTGAAGAGGAAGAACAATGTTTACCATCAAGGAAAGACATAGGAGTCAAGGCATCTGTATCCCACACATCTGAAATAGATATTCAATGGGGTCAGGTCATGGAAGAGCTCATAAAGGATTTTGAAAATCAAGTTATACAGGTGGAGGAAAAACTGGGAAGAGAAATGAGAGAGATGCAAGAAGAACATGAAAAATGGGTCAGTACCTTGATAAAGGAGACCCAAAAAATGCTAAAGAAAATAACACCTTGACAAATAGGGTAGCTCAATTGGTAAAAGAGGTTCAAAAAGCCAATGAGGAGAAGAATACCTTCAAAAGCAGAATTAGTCAAGTGGAAAAAGAGGTTCAAAATCTCACTGAAGAAAATAGCTCTCTCAAAATTAGAAATGGAGCAGATGGAGGCTAATGACTTTCTGAGAAACCAAGAAATCACAAAACAAAACCAAAAGAATGAAAAAATGAAAGAGAATGTGAATTGTCTCATTGGAAAAACAACTGACCTGGAAAATAGATCCAGGAGAGACAATTTAAAAATTATGGGACTACCTGAAAGCCACAATCAAAAAAAGAGCCTAGACATCATCCTTCATGAAATTATCAAGGAAAACTCCCCTGATATTCTAGAACCAGAGGGCAAAATAAGTATTCAAGGAATCTATCAATCACTACCTGAAAGAGATCTGAAAAGAGAAACTCCTAGAAATATTGTGGCCAAATTCCAGAGTTCCCATGTCAAGGAGAAAATATTGCAAGCAGCTCAAAAGAAACAATTCAGGTATTTTAGAAGTACAATCAGGATAACACAAGATCTAGCAGCTTCTACCTTAAGGGATCGAAGGGTGTGGAATAGGATATTCCAGAAGTCAAAGGAAGTAGGTCTAAAACCAAGAATCACCTACCCAGCAAAACTGAGTATAATACTTCAAGGGAAAAACTGGTCTTTCAATGAAATAGAGGACTTTCAAGCATTTTTGATGAAAAAACCAGAGCTGAAAAGAAAATTTGACTTTCAAATACAAGAATGAGAAGAAGCATGAAAAAGTAAACAGCAAAGAGAAGTCACAAGGGACTTATCAAAGTTGAACTGTTTACATTCCTACATGGAAAGACAATATTTGTAACTCTTGAAACTTCTCAGTATCTGGGTAGTTGGTGAGATTACACACACATACACATACACACATGAACACACACCTGTGCACACGTGCCTGCACACACACACATACACCGTGGACACACACAAAGGCAGAGAGCACAGAGTGAATTGAATAGGATGGAATCATATCTTAAAAGAAATCAAGGTAAATGGTGAAAGTGAAATGTAATGGGAGGACATATGGTGAAATGGAATGGGGTAAATTATCTCTCATAGAAGAGGCAAGCAGGAGACTTTTTAGTGGAGGGAAAAAGAGGAGAGCCAAGAAAAAATAACATGAAGTTTACTCTCATCATATTCGACTAAAGGAAGGAATAAAATGCACACTCATTTTGGTATGAAAACCTATCTTACAATACAGGACAGTGGGGTAGAAGGAGATAAGCACGTTGGGGGGAATGATGGAAGGGAGGGCAATGGGAGGAGGGAGCAATTTGAAGTCAACACTCTTGGGGAGGGACAGGATCAAAAGAGAGAATAGAACCAATGGGGGGCTGGATAGGGAGGAGGGAAATATAGTTAGTCTTACACAACATGACTGTTATGGAAGTCATTTGCAAAACT
>CM053771.1:371143626-371160583 GCA_028658325.1 Potorous gilbertii | reverse complement strand
GATGGGTACAAGAGAAGGGAGGAATGATAATAGAGAGGGCAGATTTGTGATAGGTGAAATGAGAATGCTCGATGTATTGGGGTGGGGGGAGGGGACAAATGGGGAAAAAATTTGAAACCTAAAATTTTGTGAAAATGAATGTAAAAAGTTAAATAAATAAATTTATATTAAAAAATTTCTAAAATTTGTGAGTTCTAATTTCTTTGTTATTGCTATATAGATCTTGCCTCACTCCCCCTTTGTTTCTCTTCTTCTTCACTATTGGAAGAATAATAACTTAAAAGGTAACAAGGATAGAAGCATTATCTTATGGTGGAAAGTTCCTCATCTCCAAAATTGCTTGGTCCAATTCATTTCACCCCTCTCTCTCCCCAGGGTCATTTAATTTGCCATTTGCCATGTAATCTCCCTTCTAGGTCCAAGCCCACAAAATATTATGGACTCTAATTTCCGAATTTTGATTTACTTTCTGAGTAAGATTGTTATCCATGAAAACACATTATCCTTAAGAGTAGTGAATACATAGGTAATAAGTGGTAGGGTCAGGCCTTGAACTTCTTTTTCTCACTTCTGTTTCAGATCTCTTTAGAAAGTAATTTAATTTTATGTAATTCTTTATAGAAAAAATAATTGGAAATTTAATTTAAAGGCAAAATGGTACAGTGGAAAGATCATTGTCAGCATATATTATTCTCAATCTCATTTCTATCACTTCCTGATAGTCAGACCTACACTCTAGGAATATTACTTTCACAGCTGGGAGGAGGATGGACTGGAGCAGAGAAAGCCTTGCCAAAATTCAAACAACCAACAGGCTACTTCAGATGAGAGTTTTATCAGGGTGTTAGCAGCATCACAGGAAAGAAGGAAGAGTATGGAAGGAGGTTTTGAAGGTAGAAATAACAAGACTTGATTAAGAACTTGATATGGAGTGGGTGAAAGTGAAGAATTAAGGGTAACTCCTAGGCTATCAATGTGAGTGACTGGGTAGATGCTTAGATGCTGGTGCTCTCAACAACAACAGAGAATTTAGGAGGAAGGGAAGATTTTGGTGAGGGGCGGGGGAATAATGAATTAGTTTTTGGATCTGTTGAATTTAATATGTGTATTGTACATCCAGTTTGACATGCCCAACAGAAAATAGGACACTCAAGACAGGAGGTTAGCAGAGAGGTTATGGATGAATAAACAGATCTAAGAATCATCAACACAAAGATGATCCTTGAATCCATAGGAGCCTATGAGTTCACCAAATGAGCATGGAAAAGAGACTTTTTGGCAAAAGCTGTAGAATGGTCATGAAGAATGAGGACTGAAAAAGGGCATTGATTTAGCTATTAAGAGATTGGGATTGAATGATGAGGTTAGAAGTCAGACAGTATAAAATTAAGAAAAGAATAAAAAAAAAAGAAAATTGTGACAACATAGACAGCTTCCTAGGAGCATAATAGGTGAATGGAGCAGGGGACGTGTTTATTTGTTGTTTTTGTTATTTTTGTTTTGATGTTTATTTTTTGTTTGTTTTTGTTTGTTTTTAGAGTAGCCAGTCAGTTTGTAGGTACTAGGGAAGGAGAAAATGGATAAAGAGAGATTGAAGACAGGCAAAAATGTTGGATAACTTGGGGTGGAGGGATCTGCTTCAGAAGACAGAATAGAATGGGTAAATTTGTGCAGATACTCCTGGGTAAGGAGAAGGACCATCATTGTGCGTGAAACAGGTATGAATCGAAAGGAATCTGAGTAACGTGAGATGAGGAATGGGAAAGAAGAGGGAGCTCTTTTTTCTCATTTTTTTCATTTTTTCAATGAAATATGAAGAAAGGTTTTTAGCTAAGTGTGTGGAGGAGGGGTTGCCATGAGAGGATTAAGGGGAGATGAAATGCTTTGGAAGGCCACTTTGGTGTGTTGGATAGTGAATGGACAGAATTGTTCTTCTAAGCACAGGACAAAAATGGCAACAATGATTAGAGGTCTTTCAGATACAAATTTTATCATGATATAAGAAAAATCATCCTAAGATATCCAAATGGAATGAAAACACAAGAGGTAATGGATTCCTCTTCTGTCGTGGTCTTCAAACTAGTTAACCAAAACCTGGATAAATTCTTAACAAGTATGATTCAGAATGGATTTTTGTATAGGTAGAATTGAATTTGATGGTTTATGGAATGTCATCTAACTTTGAAATTCCTTGTAAATGATTAATTCTCATAGGAGAGAAATACATAGAAAGAAAATATGCTACTCTATACTTTCTTCTTTTAAAGTGAAAAAAAATGTTGATATTAGGTATTAAAGGACTAGAGGTTACAAGAAAATCATGAAAAAAGGCAAGTATGCCAAGGATGTAGGAGAACAAGGCAATCTCAAAATGTATTGGTGTGTCTTAAATTACTATATTATTGAAGTGTGAAGAGATTAAAGGAACTTGATATATATTATTTTTAATTTGATATTCTTTGATTCTCTCCTAAAGCTACATGTCATTGTGAATGAAAAGCTATACTTTCCCTGTGAAAAGTTGACATAGCAGCACCACAAATGGAAGGATTTGAATAGAAAAATAAAGCTGAGATAATTATATTTTCATTATAGTTGAATCCAATACCCAAGGTAGCATTTGTGTAGAGACAATTAAACAAATGATATTGAGTTCCACTGACTTGGTTCTTTAGGCAAATAACTTACTTCCAAGAAATTATGAGGACTAGCATTCTGTTTTGAATAGCAAGAGGGATAATGTACAATATTTATTAATTTTGTTATGGTTTTTCTATTTTTAGTACTTTCAATTTTATTGCTCCTGTGCTGGAGATAGGATTGTTATTTGAAATTTAAAAAGCAGCAGTTAAACTATCATTAAAGTCCCTTTCCTGTAATTAAAGTGTTCTAAACATGAGAAAAATGAATTCATGGAACCATCTGTCATTATTTATGTATTTGTTTTAGACTGGGTCTACTTATTTTCATGCAATATCCACTAATAGCCAGAATGCAATTTGAATCAGGAAGAAATCTTTGAGCTGCTCCATTTCTGACTTGTACAAGTTCACCTTGCCTTAGGCAGGCTCATCACTTTTCACTCCTGTGGGCTCAAGATGTTGGTGTTTGACCCAGTATGGACACATGATCACCTTTAGTCATATTGAAACTCAGAATTCCTTACCTCAAGCAATCCATCAACCTCATCGTTTCCCAGGAAATGTGTCACTATGTCTGACTTACCAGTTGGTTTTTAATAAATATTTTAAATTGGAGAAAATATACATTATCAGGTATGCATTAATCCTTTGCTCTTAAATTTCAAGCTTGAATAAAGTGATTTTGGGTTGTTCTTTTTTCTAACCTGCATAAGAGTAAACATTTTACTCTTTTCCTGGTGTTTGCAGAAAGAATATTTCATAGCACATTATTGAATTTTACTCCAATTGATTTTGTAACAGCATGTCTTGAGCCATTTCTGAAACTGTCATTATACAAATAACATATTATGCATCATGATATAGTGTGAACTGCACTGAAGTTGACGCCAGAAGTCTTGTGTTTGAATATCGATTCAGTGATTTTAATCTGTGTTACCTTGGGCAAATCACTTCATTATTCTGGGCTTCAGTTATCTCAAGTCTAGAATAAATGTATTGAAGTAAATGATTTCTAAGATACATCACAGTTTTTATTAAATTTTTAAAATTAACTTATTTTTAGTTTTCAATATTCATTTCAACAAGATTTTGAGCTCCAAATCCCCTCAATCTCTCCCTTCTCCCACCCCACCCTACCACAGCATGCATTCTGATTAGACCATCTCCAGTCTATCCTCTCTTCTCTCACCCTCCTTCTTTTCACTCTTTTGATTCTGTTTTATATTTTCTTGATTTCTTATAAAGTCATTAGCTTCCATTTGCTCCATTCTAATTTTGAAGGAATTGTTTTCTTCAATCAGCTTTTGGACCTCCTTTTCCATTTGGCCAATTCTGCTTTTTAAAGAATTCTTCTTCTCATTGGCTTTTTGGACCTCTTTTGCCATGTTGGTTAGTCTATTTTGAAGGTTTTATTTTCTTTAGCATTTTGGTGGGGGGAGGGTCTCCTTTAGCAAGCTGTTGACTTGGTTTTCATGATTTTCTTGCATCTTGCTAATTTCTCTGCCTACTTTATCCTCTACTTCTTTTGCTTAATGTTCAAAATCCTTTTTGAGCTCTTTCTTGGCCTGATGCCAATTCATATTTTTCCTGGGGGCTTTGGATGTAGGAGATTCGACTTTGTTTTCTTCTTCTGAGTGTATATTTTGATCTTCCTTGGCACCAAAGATTCTATAGTCTGATTTTTTTCCCCACTGTTTCTCATTTTCCCAGTCAATTACTTGACGTTTTAGCTCTTTGTTAAGGTAGCACTCTGTTTCCAGAGTGGAAAGTGCACTATCACAAGCTGCATGGGTTTTGCACAGCTGTTTTCAAAGATAGTTTTAGGGATCTATAACATTTCACTTCTTCCAGGGCTGTATGATCAAAGGAGAAGTGTTGCTCCTCTCCCAATCTATGCTTTGGTTTGTGAGTGACCACAGCCACTCTTTTATGCCTTGGAACTGTGAGGATTCTCTCTCTACCACTACCACAAGCTACATCATACCACTGCTCCTCCATCACCCCAGGACTGCCACCCAGGACTGTGACCCAAATCCTATCAAAGGCCAGCAAAAGCATCTCTGAAATCCTCCTCTGAGCAGTCACTTTATCCCCCACCTCTCCAGAAGCAGCTGCTTCCACTTTCACTACCACTTGCCACTGCCACTGCTACCACCCTGGATCTGGGGCTAGATCATGCACCTCTCCCACTCAGGTCCCAATAGACTTTGTATGCTGAACTTCTATGTTGTCTTTGGTATTTGCAGGTTGAGAGGACTGGCAACTGCCACAGCTGTCAGTGATTCAGTCCCAAGGTCTACTCAGGGTGTTGCTGGGTAATAGTCTGGGCCACGTCAGCCACACTGGACTGTACTTCTCTCCCAGCCCTGCTCAAAAGACCTTTCCTGTTGTCCTTCCAGGTTGTCTTGGTCTAGAAATTTGTTTCACTCTGTCATTTTGTGGTTTCTGCTGCTCTAGAATTTTAGTCATTTTTTTAAAGCGATGGGGAGTGGTTTAGGGGAGAGCTCAAGAAATCCCTGCTCTCACACCACCATCTTGACTCCACCCCCAATTCAGTTCTAAAGTTATAATTTATGACATGCTGTTTTGGGAGGGACTTTAGAGATGGTAGTCAAGCGGTAAACCTATAGTTTCAAAACCAGTACACAGAGCAAATCCTCTTAATGAAATGATTTGTTCTGTGAAGTTTGGATTCAGTCAAAGTGCCTCACTTGAGGATCTAGGGGACTATAGACAGCCTCAAGGCTACAAGTTCCCTACCCCTGGTCCAGTCTTCTAATTTTGAAGACAAAGCCACAAAGGCTCAAAGTTGTTTAGTGATCTACCTGATGTCGTACATTGATAGCAAGGAAAATTAGAACTAAAATCCTTGTCTTCTGACACACATTAAGAGGTGCTTCCTATTTTTCAACCTGCTTCATCTGAGTGGTTAAATTCTAACATTCATCCATTAATGAAAAGAATTAATTCATTTGCCAAATATTTATTATGTTTTTCATGGTTACAAGAAGCATGATTACCCAGACTGACATAAAAATACAATACAGTAAGAGAAATGTCTGAGTAACAAATAATATCCAGTAGCTTTTATACATTCTCAGAAGTAGGAGATTATTTTATCATTGACATGTAAAATATTATAGTTCAGGATAGAATTATGTATTTCAAGGAACTAAACTCAAAGACTTTTATTGTAGTTGTAAAAAAAAAAAAAATAAGGTAATGTACAGTTTCCAGAACCCTCAGATATGCAATCTTAATATTTGTAAAATTTTAAGCAAACTATTAGTTTCTTTTGCTATGTTGTCAGAATAAATAGCTTGAAGTTCATGTTCCTTCTTTTCTCTGGGTACCTATGTAATGGAGCTTAGTATATAGTCTTGAGTCCTTAATTTCCAGTCAAATTGAAGTTTAAGTTCATAATTTCTTTACTTTTACTTTGCCAAATCAAATTAGTAACCCAGTTACAAATTTAATCACCAAGAACTGAGATAAACATGTTCTAAGCAGAAAAGATGATTCTGATTCGATGAAAATTGTTCACAAAGAAATCAAAATGTGATTAAAGATGCTTTCTCATTTCTTTAGAATAAAAGAAAGCAAAAAAGCATGCACTATTAAACATACTTATGTATGTTCTATGTTCTAAACAACTGTTATACCTACGATATGAATTTATGTGTGATTATATATACCTACAATATGAATTTTTGTTGATATTCCTAATCTACAAAACAGATATTTTTCCCTCTGTCCAAGTGTGTGTCTCTTCTGAATCAGGGACTAACTTTGAAATCAGTAGGGACACTTTAGATGGGAGTAATAGTTTTAAAAATATCAGATTAAAATGAAATAAAATATTGAGGGAAAGGCAAAGGAATTGCTAAACAATATAAAAGGATTATATTTAGTCATTAATAGAGAGTACTAATATATGAAAGAGAAGTTAAGATAAAAGCAATAAATAGTACTGAAAACCACACAAGGTGAAACCTTTAAGTTTCAGGTAGGCTCAATGAGAATGCACACTATCTCCCTTAAAATGGCTTTAAGGATATGATTCTTTGTGCAGCATACCATCAAACTAGGAAATTCAATTCTGTGATTTATCATTGTGGTAAATAGTTTAGCAAAATCCAGGAAAGCATTAAATGTTGCTATGAATAAGAATGACATTTGCAGTCATTTTAAGTAGGTCACAAAGTTTAAAGGGATCTCAGTCTTCAAGCTTAAGGGCATAAAAGGAATTTGCACAAAGGTCAGAGAGGAAAGAATTTTCTCTCCTATGATATAGCATTGCATCATTCATGTAATACAAAGAATTTCGTCTTCATCTCTATAGGGGACAAGGAGAGATGAGTAGATAAGTATATAAATTGCACTCACAATGTGCTAGTTATTGTGATAAGCAGTTTTGCAAATATTATCTCATTTGAGTCTCATTACCCTGTGAAGTAAGAACTATTATTGTATCTAATCTAACAATTTTGTACAAAAAAGGTTAAATGACTTGTCTATGTCACAAAGCTATAAAAGTGAGACTGATCTGAACTTATGTCTTCTGACTTCAGGTCCACTGTTCTATGCATTATTTTACCAACTGCCTTGAAGGGAACTATGATATGTTGCCATTTATTTAGGATTATGAAACTAATATAAATTATTAATTATAGTAATAAATTGGCAGTGATCTTTCTCCGTGGTTTCATTAAAAGCAAAATTTAACTTTTCCTTGGAGAGGAATAAATGATAAGGAACTGCAACAAGAAGCAAACTGGGGAAAGAGAAGGTAAGAAATAAGAAAGAATATAGAAATATACTTAAGCCAGCAATGAAATGACAAGATTGGAAAGCAAAATAGTGGTGACATAATCCAACCACAATCTGAAGCATTAAACCACTTCTTCCCTATCCTTATTGACTATATCAAGTATCTGCTTAAAAATTTTCAGTGATAGACACTCTCTCCATCAGAAGACAGAACATTCCAGTAAATCAGTCAAAAAGTATTTACTAAGCACACACTGCCTGTGGAGTGCTGTGCTTAATACTGGGGATACAAAAAGAAAAAGATAGTCCCTGTCCTCAAGAAGCTTCCAATCTAATGTGATTCCATTTCCTAGAGGTATTATTTGAAAGTATATCTTTCTTGGGAATCAAGTATACATCTTCGTACCTTCAAACTTGAATCCATCTGACTTAATTCTGTATTCTACAAAGAATATGCTCTATCTCTCTCCTCAAAAATAATCCTTAACATAATAATCTTATTCACTGATTGACCTCAATCCACCCTAACTCCAATACTTCTCTTCTCCAAATAACTCTCATATAATATAATTTTAGGTGCTCACACTTCTTTAGATAAGGTTAAGAATGCACACATACTCCCTCTCAAGGTGAAGTCTCAAACTAAGAACAGCTTTCTAGGTACAGTTTCCCTATAGTAGATAAATGAAATAGTATCACCTCTCAAATGTGTGGTAATATACATTGATTAGCAAAATAAAGATACCAGGACATGTCCTATGACTTCTTATTTCTTATTTAGTTGAATTTCGTATCGTTTAAGTCAAATCTTAAAGGGAATAAATAGCCTTATAAATTGAAAGCATTATAAGATTTTGAACATGTTATTAGAACTCTTAAACCTATAATATTTTCCTGAGTAAAAAAAAGTCGACTAAACAATTTCTCATTTCCATCACATAATTTTAAGCATTCTTAGCCTACAAGTCTTTTATCAAAACAAAGAAACAAGTAAATAAATGTATGAATGAAATAAGACACTCTCCTCTCCCAAGAATGAAAGGCCCATGAAACAAGGGCAATTTCCTTGAGACACCCGGGTTTATAAATTTTATCTCATCTCTATCCCCCAAACTCCATATTTCATCAGTTGTCACATGTCATTGATTCTACCTCCCTAAGATATCTTACCAGCTTTCCCACCTCCATATCCTCTAACGTTGTTCAAACACTCATCACCTCTCATGTGGACTTTTGCCATGGCACTCTTAATAGTTCTTCCAAAATCTAATCTTATCCTTCCCCAGTTTATCCTCCACACTGTTACCAGATTGAAATTTCTCATACACAGAGGAGGAACCAGGTCAACAAAACTGATTTCCAGAATGCCTGGCCTAACTCTATCATTCCCAACAATGAACTAGTAAACTCTTTTCCCTCTCATACCTCCAACATTTTAAATTTCCTTCTTTTATAGCTGTTGTCAGGCAGATATATGTTAAATAGAAAATCATGATTGTTTAATTTTCTGTCATTTTTAGTGAGTTAGAGCATTTTCCCATGTAGTTGACTGGATTTCTTTCTTTGGCAACTACCTATTCATATATTTCTGCTACTTATCTATTATAGATACCTTTTGATAAGTTCTGGGTAGCCTGTGTGAAAGGAGTAAGATGAAGCAGATGGAGGTCTTCAAGTCCAATATCATTATTTTGAGAAAAATAAGACTCAGAGAGGTCATGTGGTTTACCTATATATAGTTAGTAGCAGTGCTGAGATTTGAATACAGATCGTCTGTTGCGAAATTCAGAGAGGTTTATACTTTGAGCCTTTTATCTATCTCTGACACCTACTGACTGTGTGACACTGACAAATCACTTAAAATTATAGTACCCATTTCATTTGTCTAAGACTAAAATTGGAGAACAGGTGTTTATTCAGAGGGATGGAGGGATTTGGTGAAAATCACAGATTCATTCCACATAAATCTGTCTGTCTGTCCATCTATCTATCTGTCTGTCTGTCTGTCTGTCTGTCTATGTATGTATGTCTCTCTGTCTTCTACATAGATATAGGTAAATCTTTTATAGGTAGATACTTGAAGTACTGTCATATGGATTGAAATAAAATAAACATTTCAATTTCTAGAAATGCTTGAGAGGAAATTAATAGAAATTGACTGAATAATTGTTGATAAATGATTCTTAATTATATATATTCTATAAATACATACATATCACACTTTATTACTCATAATTTTTTTCATATGAATTGAACATTTTGTAAATATTTTGTGTGTTCATTTTATAGAAAAGATAACAAATGCAGAGTGGGGATTAGGCTTGCTAATATCACAACTATTGAGTCATAACCCTGGTATTCTCTTTCCATAACACTACTACAAATGGATTCATCATAGGATAGAGTATTAGAGAACCTGTACTTATTACTCAACTTCTTCTATTGCTTCATAGAAGCAAATGACAATTGGAAGAGATGATTTTCCTGTCACCTCCTCAGCTCAACCCACATGCCCTTTTCTCCTCAGGGTCTTTTTGACATTTTTGTTGCCAGGTTTTCAGGCACATCACTACATGAACTCTGGAGAATAGTCTCTTGAGAACTACATGTGAACCAGAGATGGAGAGTTATTAAAATAAGAGCTGATCAAAATATGTCTTCTCTTCTCAGTTTTGACTATAATATTTTATACATTTGGAATCATGCTGGTTAGGTTCACACACAGTGTTTGACAAGCCATAGACTGGTTTTAAGTTTAAAACTGCTCTAATAATTTAGGAGCCTCATCTAGCTGAAACTTCTATTTGCAATGGGTTCTCTTGAGAAAGGGAAGGAAAAAAATTCGAATGCTTTCAGTAAAAGTGAGAAGGGAGTGGTGATGCGGGAAGGAGATCCTGTTTTCTTTATTGATTAACTTTAGAGGATGATTCATCTCAGATAATTATTAGTCACTAATAAGAGTGAATTTAGCTATGCTAAAATTGGCCCCATTAAATTCTTCCAAGTGCATTGCATTTCAAATTTCTTTTACAAAAAATTGACTTTCATGGAGAGTCATTTGGTTCCAACAATTTAGCTATAGCAATGGTGAAAGTAACTCTTTTAAACAATGCTGAAACTTTCATCTCAGCACCAAATTCAGGGTAAAATTTGATTTTTATAACACAATGATCACCCAGTCCTCACCACTCCTTATCCTCACCTATTTTAATATGTTTAATTATTCTATAGAAACTGCATTCCTGCCTCTCCCTCTGCAGTTTGTTAAACTTTAGGTTATCATTTTGATTTCTTCTAGGCCTTACTTATCTAGTCTATTCCACTAACTATAACAATTTTAAATAGTTGCCAAATAGCTTCTTATAAGGAGGCATCCCTTCTCTACTGAGGCAGGTTATTTTCCTTTTATACAATCTTAATTCCACAAAATGTCTTTTCTTCAAGTCAAAATGTTTCTTTTTAATTTTCACCTATTTTTCAATCGTGTTTCTCTGGGTATAAGAATAAACCCATTCTCTCTTTCACATCTGATACTTGGAGATAATTGTCCTGTCCTCCATAAGCCTTATCTTAACCAGCTTAAAAGTTTCTTCTTTTTTCCTGCAACCAATCTACATATGCCATAAATTTGAGAGCCTCCATGATACTGCAAGTCTTGTATTGCATATCCTGAAGTTTATCATTTTTCTCCCTAAAACTGAATGTAGGCCTGAATAAAATGCTCTAGGTATCATACAGCAACAGCATTGGACATTATTACTAACACAAATGGTCACAGTAAGTGTGATTTTTAATGTATTTTAAAATTACATTAGCTCTTTTAAAAATCATAATATAATTTATTCATATTTTACTTGGAATATGGTAAAAATACTATTTATTTTAGATAGACTGAACTGTAAAATACTTATAATGTAATTTTTATATGTACTATAGCTTGGAAAAATCCCTCTATATATTTGTATATATATAGATATATAGATACGTCTATGCATATGTACATGTGTGTATAATGTAGATACATACATATGCATGAATTTATATACAATATACATACACAATAACCACAACAGACATATCTACATATTTACCTTTGTGTATGTTTGTATGTATACATATATACTTTTTGAACTCTGGCCTTAATCTTTTGGTATGGAGATCTCTACCTATTGCCATTGCTCATCATCACAAAAGTATCTATTATCCAATGATGGGAGACTGATCTCAAGCATAAATTTAAATAGTCTTCTAAATGATTCTGGAACTTCTTGCACTTATTTCATTATCATTTCTAGGTGCTTCATAGAGGTTTTCACAAAAATGCGTTTTTTTATAGGAGCTTTCCAGTTGTTGTCTTCCATTCTATAGGATTTTATTGTTTGCTGATTTTATGTTATCTTTTTTGAATCGTTCAATCTGTATAGTGCCATGTTATTGTTTTGTTTCTTATTATTTTTACTGTAACCCATCCGTGATCCTTTTAAGATGATATAAGGGAGCTCAACTCAAACATTACATCTTTCACAGCCCTCTTGCTATAAGCTAAAGATTTTAACATTAATATCTAAAAAAGGACACAAAAATACAAGACTTGGAGCAATTATTTCCAAAAAATAATAGATAAGTAACTCATAAACAGTTTTCACACATGTAGGCAAGAAGACTTTGGAACAAAAAATGGTCTTTTAAAAAGTAGAACTAACTAGTGGAAGAGTCAGGGAATAGAAAGCATGATGTATTATAGAAGTTTTGATAGATTTAGTTAGAATATAAGGTTTATGAATATATCTAGTACTTTTTTTTGCATTGGCAGCATAGCAAACTTTATAACTGTTGAGGAACTTCAATTTTATAAAAATGACAGTGACCATTTCATTCGCACTGTAGTATTTAATAATATATATATTTTATATGGCAATTTTCACAAATGATAAGTAAAATAGTACATCTTGATGAGTTGATGAGTTAATTGATAAAAAATAGTGTTTCCTTTTTTTAATGCAGTATATTGTGCTGAGTACTTAGGGAGTTGTGGATTAAATAAGATATAATCTTTGTTCCCAAGGAATTTAGACTCTACTAGAGGATGAAATTATCTTAAATCTTTGTAACTGGATGGTTTCACAAAAAAAAAAAATTTTTTTAACAACATTATCTATTAGAGAAGCAAAATGACATAACCGATACAAAGTTTGTTTTGAAAGTGCATTGTTCATGAAACACCTATGAGATAGACTTGCTGTGTAATTCCAGGTAAGTCACTTAACTTCTTAATGCTCACAGAGAACTCAACTATAAATTGCACAATAGCAGCTTGTGTTTACATAGGGAATTCCCTTGGCAGGATTACTAATGAAAGTACAGATACAGATGATCTATTCAATATTTTCAACTCTCTTCTGGACCTTCCTGGCTTAAGAGTGATTATCAATAATAACTGTTGCTGTCTCTCTCCCAGCCTGATGTCTTTCTTTCTCTTTGCCTCATTAAAAGGGCCATCCTCTGGCTACTTCTTAAACAGGTCTATTCAATGAATGAGAGATACCTCACCCTAAGTGATTGCCTGAAGGGGATCAATGTCTCCCAGTGCATCCTGGGTCATCTCCAATCATCCTGATGAATATTGGGTCAGATTCAGATGGCTCTGGAGGAGAAGTGAGGCTGGTGACCAGCAAAGCCCTCCTTCACTCAAAACAAAGCCAAGTACAAGTCATGTCATCACTTCTCTGATGGCGTGGTCTTCTTCACATGTGGCAAGTCACACCGCAAGATACTTCATGCTGCTGCATGGTGACAAAATAACTGTTGCCATGATCAGTGAATCTGGTACAATAAAAACATGTCATTCATACTGTTGCTACTGGAATGTTTTCCCCTTCTTGGGGACTGTCTAGGGTTTTTGGGAAGCTGTCAAATCTTGACCAGGTCTCCAAATCCTCTTAAGACAGTTCTTCTAGGCTGTCAAGTGAGAGAATTGTGGAAATTGTATTAACTAAACCTACTTAATCTTGTGAAATGGATTCAGTTTTGAGTTCTAAGTATCATTTTCCTATAAAGTCTACCTGCTTCCCAATTGCAGGAATTAAGTGACATCCTATCTTACATCCAGAAATGTCTACCTACTAGTCCTCCTCCCTCCATACTCAGAAAGCCCCTAATCTTTCCTCCAATTAGAAGTCAGAGTGAGTAATCTTCTATCCTGGTTTTTATCTTGTCATTTTTTTTTTTAATATATCAGCCCTGTCTCCCCCTGTGTTCAGGGTCCATTGCCAAGCTAAGGAATTCTGATAAAGATTTTTTATGCAACTGACACGCATTGCTTAATAAATCAATGTGCTCAAAACTCAAATCTTTGGGTCCTCATTCATTCTCAATCAATCTATATATCAGTTTTGGTATAGCCAGCCAGGATGAGGGATTGGTCTAACTTTCAGAAAATCTCTGTGGAGTACTCTGGTTAATCTCTCACCTAGGGACTTTTTCATGGAAGATTCCCCTGGAGGTCAGACTCTTTCCTTAATTTCATTTCTTCCAAGCTAAGGTAAGCCCCTATATGGTTTGCTAGGCAAAATAAATCATATTGTTTGCTGATGAAGATTGGGAAAGCTTCCATGTTAGAGAGAATGGTTAACCCAAACTACTGGGAAAGGTTAGCCTCCACACTGCTGAGGAAGTAGATATAACCCCAAGAAGCAGGTTAAGGTAAACCTCTTCAGTGTAGAAGTACCCTTAGGGAAATAAGCTAACTTCCACACCATAGAGGAAGTTGCCTTGGTGAAAATATTTCAGTGGGAAAACTCCTGGAAATACTTATTTTTGCATGAGACCAGAGGTACACTATTAAACTGACATCTCCTTAAATTTCTACAAAGGAGTGGAGGGGTTGACTAAAAGAGTTTTGAAATTATTCTAAAATATATAAAAATCCAAATGGTTCCCAAAATTGGCCTGATGAAGAGACTTTGAATTATAGCAAATTAAAGACTTTGACACTGGACTTTTAGTAAGAGATAAAGAGACTAGCAAGTATGTTTGTCTTCTGGTTTTGTCTGTGTTTTTGTTTCTTTGTAAAATACCCAGAAAAACCTTTTGTCTTGTGTAATATCTAGTTTGTTTGTAGATTCTGCTAGGCTGAAATATTTCTAAGGAGAACACACAGTCAGCCATAGAAACTGCTAAAAATTGGAAGTTAAAGAGTTTAGTGTATTGGGGAAGGTTAATGAAGTTTTGTACTTGAAGTAATTCTTCCAACTTTCTATAATCCGATTTTAAATTCTCTGTCCCAGTAAGCAGGACTTACTTTCACTTTAGACTTTCAATAGAAGTTTAAAAAGAAAAAGGAAAAAATGCTTAAAGATACTTTCTGCTATTTCACCCCTCTCCAGAATGGGGTTACCCAGATAACATCAGACAATCAAAGAAGGAAATCTTCCTTCCCCTCTCACCCCCCTGGTAGGAAATTGTGGGATTATGAGTGAATTAGAGATGCCAAATCATGGTAACTGCTAATTTTGTTTTTTAATAGATTGTGAGGGTTTGGCATTTAAGAAAATTGTAGATTAAACATTTTAAGAATGCAAGGAAAAACTCCTGAGACTTTGAGTACTTCTAGGAATCTACCCCCTTCGCTTTGTCCTACAAAAATGCATTTAGCATAGGTTTAACAGAATTAATACTTTGAAGTACTTGATTTTTATGCTTTCTTGACCATGAAAAGAGAAACACTTGTTTAAAGAAAGGAACAACTTTACAATGAGCAAAATTTAACTGAAGAATGGAAAGGCTGCTTTAAACCCTTTTAGAAGTCCATGAGAATGGAACACCTACTCCACCCCCACTGCTGCCTGGATCCAGACTCTGTTCTGGATAACGGAAACAGACAGTCACAAGGATGGAGCTGGAAGGAGGAAGATAACTAGGAACTAGAAATGTCTTTTGGGAAGTCTTAAGTAGAATTTTCAAAGCCTTCTCTAACAAAATTAATTGTTTAGATAAATTAGAAGCAAGGTCAAAGAATATTAGAAAGAAATCATGAATTTATAAGCTCTTAGGAAGTTAAAAAGGTAACAGTATTTTAATTAATCAGAGTTGCTTAACAATATTGTGCTAAATTACAAAGAAGAATTACCATGAATGAAAATTACATAGTTTGTGATATGATTAGGAAATACAGTATTGGGCCCCTGAAAGACCATTTCTAAGGATGTACTGTGCAGTCTTTAGAATCTCCTGAACTTCAGTCTCCTTACCTTTTGCCTGGGGTTAAAACTGAACAGCCTTAGGGAAAGAGAGGATGGGACAAGGCTATTAATATAAACAGAATTGATTTGGTAGTTTGTGTGACTTTTAAAAGAAAATAAGTAGAAAGTGTAAGGAAAGGTAGAAGTGGTACCACAAGTCTTTGAAAATGAGCTAATTGCTAACTCTGGGTTCTGAATTTTAGAGTGACAATGCCTAATAACCCTATAAAACAAGAAATTTTAATTCTGTGGGTGTAAATCCAGATTTGATTTGGTTGAAATTTGCTCTATAACTAAATTATGATGTAGTCAAATGTGTCTTCTATTAGTTATGGAATTGAAAGAAAAGAAAGGCCTGGAAAAATGCAGGCAAACTTGTGTTACAATCCTGTCTCAGAAATGCATTAGCTGTGTGATCTTTAAATATATATTTCCCCCAATTACATGTTAAAGCTTTTAAAACTTTTTTATAAGTTTTAAGTTTCAGATTCTATTTCTCCTTTCCTTCCTATTTCCTTCCTCCTTTACATGTGGTCTTAAGCAAGCTGCCCTTTTTCTGTTTATCTCAGCTTCCTGATAAGAAAAGATGAAAGGAATAATGGTACCCACCTCCCAAGGCTGTTGTGATGATGAAAATGATATAATTATGAAGTTCTTGACACAATGCCTGGCACATGGTAAGCATTGTGAAAATTTTAACTATTGTTATTGCCTTTTGATTGTATAATGTGATGACTCTATACAAATGTGATGACTCTATAGCAATGTGATGAATCTATAGCAATGTGATGACTCTATAGCAGTGTGATGACTCTATAGCAATGTGATGACTCTATAGCAGTGTGATGACTCTACAGCAGTGTGATGACTCTATAGCAATGTGATGACTCTATAGCAATGTGATGACTCTATAGCAGTGTGATGACTCTATACCAATGTGATGACTCTATACCAATGTGATGACTCTATAGCAGTGTGATGACTCTATAGCAGTGTGATGACTCTATACCAATGTGATGACTCTATAGCAGTGTGATGACTCTATAGGAGTGTGATGACTCTACAGCAATGGGATGACTCTATAGCAATGTGATGATTCTATAGCAGTGTGATGACTCTATAGCAGTGTGATGACTGTATAGCAGTGTGATGACTCTATAGCAAGGTGATGACTCTATAGCAGTGTGATGACTCTATAGCAGTGTGATCACTCTATACCAATGTGATGACTCTATAGCAGTGTGATGACTCTATAGCAATGTGATGACTCTATACCAATGTGATGACTCTATAGCAGTGTGATGA
>CM053771.1:371081918-371143126 GCA_028658325.1 Potorous gilbertii | reverse complement strand
CAGTGTGATGACTCTATACCAATGTGATGACTCTAGAGCAGTGTGATGACTCTATACCAATGTGATGACTCTATAGCAGTGTGATGACTCTATAGCAGTGTGATGACTCTATACCAGTGTGATGACTCTATACCAGGTTGGGTGGACCAGTATGGAGCAATTAGATCTCTTCTAACTCATTGTGATTGTCTGATGTTGAGTTATCATCATCATTATTATTAACACTTATCATGCTGTATTATATTTTTAAATAAGATTTAGAAATGCATTTGGCTGAGATTATGTCATCTGAGAAGCAACAGGTTTTGTTTCCTGTTTTATATATGTGATACTGTGTAAGAGGTACTGTGAGAAGCCATTGTCAGAAATGCTGTTAAATAGCTTCTTTTAGTGTTTAATCTGTTAGACTATGAATTGAGCTGTTAAAAGAATTTGCAAAAATGTGTATTTGAAAACTCCAGTGTTTAAGGGAGCTTATTTTAAAACTGATATGATGATGATGATGATTGAGAGAGGAGAGTTTCATAGATCCCTTAACAGATCCTTGAAGCTCTTTGAAACTTTATACCAAGGCAGGGTCATAAGATCTTATCAGACTTACTAACTACATAATGCGAAATCTAAAGTGCTGAAATTTGGGAATCTAGAACCCAGAACATAGGATCCCTTCTCCCACTCCTTGTCAAAGGGATGAAGGAGAATTTACAAGTTTACCACAATAAAGAATTAATTTTCATTTGGAAACTTTTGACTATCATTTAGAAAAATTACAAAAATGCAAGGAAAGGTTTAAAGATACAACTTTGGTACATTGATATGAATTACCTATGAGGTATTTGTTGTATATCTGAAGCTCCAGAACAGAATTAATTTTGATTTATAAGAATAAATGACATGTAACTGTTAAGGAAACATGAGAAAACTGGTATTATTCAAGCCTTAATTTTTCCTATTTGAGGTAAACTTTTGTAAGACTATAATCTGAGACAGTTTTGAAGTTCTTCTTTTCAAGTATGGTTATCTGAAGTGTCATTAAGTCAGTACTCCAGCGTTCAAGGAGAAAATAATGCATAATGTACTCTGACAACTGCTACAAATGAATATGTATCCCTGGGAAAAATTGAGGGGACAACCTTGGCATGGCCTAAGACAGGATCCTCCTAACATAGTTTCTTTAGTGTGCTATTTCCTTTGAGACTGGAAATTTCTTCATTTGGCTAAGCCTGAAACTGACTTTTGATACTCTGTGAATAATGTGGTGCTTTACAATGTGATTGGCTGTCAGATACTACTCATGTCTGCAATGAAACAGAGTTAAGGGAGTTTATTCCCTGTTAAAGTATATGTCAGCTCAGTCTGTGCTCTTGAGGGGATGAGTCTTGACATGGTTATATCTTTTGCTTTCATAGCAAATTTCTATAATCTGATCAAGCAAGATGTAAAATTTTTTTAAGTACAATACTAAATATGTTAATTAATAGATTGATACTAGAATATCTCTGGATAACTATAACAGGATGCAAGTATAAAACATACTATGATTTTAATCCATTTGTGGTCAAATTATATTATGAGGATGATATTCTCCTAAGAGGAAATTAAGCAAAGTAACAAGACAAATGCAATGTAAGACTTTTCTGATTAATTGGAATAGTAAATTTCGCAAAAGACAGGCTCAAACTGCTTTGCCTAGGAACTGGGATAGATAGATGGACAGACAGACAGACAGATAAACATAGATATCTAAAAAAACCTAGTTCTTATAGAAGGCAGTCTAATTATTGCCTTCCAAATGTGTATAATATAGAAATTCAGGTTTTGGCTGTGTCTTAGTATCAAGTTCTCATAATTGGATTAAGGATTTTACATATAGAATTTCATTGGTAATTATAAAGAAAGTGAAATTAGTTTTCCCATTTTAAAATGTCTGTCTAATAATTTTAAAAACAAAAAGGGTCTCATTTTATGTCAGACCTTCAAGAATTTTTTAAAGATTCTGTATCAGGTTTAGGGTTTAGGTAAAGAAAGAAACAGTAAGTAGCATATAAAAACTGAAAATTCTCTGAATTTTCAGGTTTCAAAACCAAATTTAGGAATCGTAGTTTTGCTGCTGACAGATTCTAGCAGTATTATCTAAGAAAAAGAAAAGTCCCCTTCTGACCTGTCCTGAGAATGAGGCCTCTTCCAGAAGGTCTAAAAGAAGATATTTCCAAGGACCAGACACAGGATGTCTGGGACTTAAGGCAAAATGTGCTGATTAAATGAACATTGGGAGTAGGTTACTGAGATACAAGACTTGATGTTATTTAATATTGATGATCATCATTGCTTGGCTTTGGCCTTTTGTTTCATGGTGTTTAGGTTTGCTGAATTTTCTCTTGTTTACCTTGGTGACAGGTAAATCTTCCTCTCAAAATCCGTCCACGTGACCCTTCCACACAGTTTTATCTGTAACCTGAGTTAGCTTGCCTATATCATTTATTTTGCAAGGTTTGTACATATCAACATTATTCTTATACTTTACGTTAGCTGTTTAAGCTATGCAAGAGGATCTTTCCCAATGGTCTTTTTTTTGTATGTAATATTGATGGTGAGCATGCACATATTAAAAACTTTATATATTCGGCTTAGAGGTCAATGATTTATTAGGGAAGAGGGCTAGTCTTTTCTCCCATGAATCAAAGGGGAGTATTGAGAAAATTGTTGGAACTATATCTTCCAAACTTTTGTAAAAGTGTCTCCATTTTGAGACTTAAGTTTAATTTATCTGTAAATTCCTCCTACTTGCTAATTGTGGGGACTGAGTGACATTCACCTACATGCTCTCCCCTTTCCGCTCTCAGAACTCATTCATCTATTTCCAACTTAGAAAGTCTCTAATCACTCCTCTAAATAGAAATCGTATTGCTTTTTCCTTGCATCATGATTTTTATCCTATTATTTTCTTTTAATGCATAAAAATCTGTCTCCCCCTATATTCAGGATCCAGTGCCAAGACGAGGAGCCCTAGTCCTTATCTGTTATGCAATTTGACACACATTAATTAATATATCAATATGCCTGGAAGCTTGAACCTTTGTCTTCTCTGTCATTTTAATCAATCGACACAAGACACAAGGTGTTCTTCATCTTCATCATTATTACAAGAGTCATTGTACTGCAGAAAGAAAATTATTAGTATCTGTGGACTCTAATCTGCCTGGTTTAGATTCACCAGCAGGAGAGCAGGCTCATCACAAAAGAGTTTTATTTAGGGGGGGGGTTCCCTCTCCACAAGTCCAGAAAACCATGCCACATGATTTCTGTCATTGCTTTCGAAATTTGATGTAGCTATAAAATAAACCTAATGCAATGGGTGCTCTTGATTGTATTTTTTCCTGGGAAGTCAAGTCTATGGTCCAGCTTTAGGACCAGTGGACCTACCTTCCTCAGCAAGCAGATCTTCATGGGGATAATCTGTCTATTTGGTAAAGTAATGTATAATCACAAATATGAAGCATATACCCCTATCTGTCTATTTCATGGACCCCACTAGCTGATGGCTGCTGAAGTGGAATAGACTTAACCTGGCTGCTCAAGTTTCCTTCTCCGATAATTTATCCTTCTGCAAATCTCCTTAACACTACTTGATTCATTGCTGGGAGTCTTAAACCAGTCCAAGTCAGTTGTAGTACTTGGTAACATTGGCCCTGTCTTCTGGCTCCCCCAATATCAATTGACAGAGATGTGGAATTCCTAGAAGGCTTGTCTCTTCTCATTCAAGGTAAAAGGGATCATTTACTTCTTACAGCTATCTTTTTAATAAAGTGGATTTCCTTCCAGAAATAAGTTAGACATTTAAAGACATTTTCATCTCAGTGCCTTGGAGACAGATCCAACCTTCAAAAGCTGCAAAGTGGTCACCAGCTGCTCCCTCCAAATGCACTCCATCCTTCAGTATGCTCTGGATTTTAATTTCTTAATCATTTTTCAGTCTTATACTCCTCTTTGTTTGTTGTTGGAATTTTTGCAGGAGAGGGCTTGGTAATGTGTTACAGCCTAACTTAAAGGTGTTACAGCCTTTTTCATTCTTCAACGCAGTGATATTTCTAAAGTTGCTTATTCAACTAAATGGATTTTTCAAATCATGTAATCAAAATATCACGATAAAAAGTTATAACCAGGTCCTGTCAATATCCTGTATGGGGAAAGAGAATAAATTCATTTGAATAAACACTGGTTAAATATTCTTTCTTTCAGATTTAGTCAATAAATTTCAATGGATCAGTGAATTACCTGACTAAAGCAAGAAGTGATAATACAGACCTAGCATGAGGATAAAGTCTGTCTCTATAGTATAGTGTACTCTAACAGTACTACTTCTGCTTATTTTAAAAATAGTGATCAAAGTTGATAGCCATAGATAAAGATGTTTGTTTCCCCTGGAAAATGTCAGCTGTTATCCATTTAGGTCTTAGAAATCCAAATAGTTTCCAAAATTAGAGAATGTTAAAATCATTTTATGACCATCTGAGATTTGTTTACTCTTCTCTGGCCCATATGGAGAGTTTAACTCAAATTTCTTTTCATATGATAATACTTAACAAACACCTGAGCCACAATTTATCACTAACTTTCACACAGTTACAAACATGGTGAAATAAGGTAATTTCAATTTTCCATTCACTCTAGAATTAAAAGGGATTTTAATGATCATATACATCCTTCAGTATAGTTACTCATTTCAAGATGCTGATAAACTAGGTTTCTTAGCAACAGTAAAATCTCAAATGAAGCAAAGATTATGGTAGTTTTTTTTTGTTTACATGTTGAATCAGATAGCTGATAAAGTCACATGTACCTCACATCTTGAATCTAAAAGATACATTAGATCCTGTAATTCAACACCTCCCCCCTGCCAATTACTCTGATGAGGAACTGAGGGAAAGAAAGGGAAAATGATATGTCTAAGGTCATATTGGCATTGAACAAAATCAATATGCCTTTAAGCCCATAAACATGCCAGGACACCACAGACAACTAACCATAAATCCACTTTCATTTATTTCTAGACACAAGCACCTCCCTAAGGAGCATATTGCTTTTCAGAAGTGTACATCAGAAGTTGTCAATGAATTATTTTGGGATCTCTTGTAATAGCAAGCACCCTAGCACACCAAGGACAGTCTGCTAGCACAAGCTCTTTGATCCACTTTATAAAGGAAAGACAGCTTCAGAGGGATTAACAATCCTTCTTTAATTAAACATATATAAGTCATTCTCTAGTTCAGGAGAAAGGTTAACACCTTGAATGCGGAGAAAATACAAGCAGAGGAATTAGCACAGCTGCAATAGACAGGGCTCTTACTTTCTGAACAAAGTAATATAACCACCTACATACACCTCTGGGAGAACGCAAACCTCTGAGGAGATGAGAGGGAGAAGTCCTCCTCATAAGTTAACACCTAAAGCAAAATGTCAACCTCCCACTATATATAACAAAGACTCAGCTCCTGATTGGCTCAGAGTCAGTAGGCGCAAAACCTAAGTGTGACTCAGCACAGCTGTGAACTACCAGGGTTCAAAGGAGAGTGAGTTTTAATATGTTTTCAATGAACCAGGGAAACTGAACTCCAAAAAGAAAACAACCAAAATCTCACTTTGCTTGCTCTTACATCTCTATCTACTGGAGAATTCCTTCCATTATCCATTTGAACAAATAATCTCAGTTATGGTGAGTTGTTGTCAGACACCATTTCTACTCAGTGTAATGGAAAGAACCAATGAATCTCCATAGAAAAATAAAGCTTCCTTCTTTTATGTTCTTAAATCTGAACTTTAATCCTTAGGTGCTACTCATTCATCCTTTCAACCAAACAACAACAGCTAATAATTCTACAGCACTTCAAAGTTTTCAAAGCAATTTATAAGTATTTTTCTGATCTTTATCCCTACAATAAATCTGTGAGATGAGTGTTATTATAAGTCATATTTTATAGATTAGGAAACCCAAGCATTCAAAAATTAAATAACTTGCCAGTGGTTACATAGCTAATAAGTGACTGAAGAAGGATTTGAATACAGGTCTTACTGACCACAGGTACAATTTTCTAAACATTGTGACACCTTTTTATCTAGTTGGAATAGGGAGAAAATATTTTACATTATTTTTTTAAAATCCCCTTTACTTATTAAGTTTCATTCCACTCAAACTATCAAAAATCCATAACAAACTTCATCTGAAAGAGCAACAGGTAAAGAATAGGAAGGGAACTACTGAAAACAAATACAAAGGAAGGTGGTCTGGCCATACAAGATCTCAAACTTTATTATAAAGTCGTAATCATCATAGACACAAATTTAAAACACCAAAAAAAAAAAAACTCTGAAAAATATAGGGAGTGAAAAATAGAGACCTTTGATCTGCATCTAGATTCTTCCAGTTTTTTCTCTGGGGATGAATAACACTTTTCATCATGTGTCCTTTGAAATTGCCTTGGATTATTGTATTGCTGAGTCTAGCTAAGTCATTAATACAGGTAGAATTGTGATTTTATTATATTGGCTTGGCCTACCCATGAGCAACTGGAATTCTTTTCAACTGTTTAGATCTAACTGTATTTGTGTGAAAAGTGTTTTGTAAATGTATTCATATAGTTCCTGGGATTTTCTTGGCAGGGAGATGGCCAAATATTTTATATTGTCTACAATTATTTTAAATGGAATTTCTGTTTCTGTTTCTGGCTTCTGGGCTTTGTTGGTAATATATAGAAATTCTGATAATTTACATGGGTTTGTTTTAAATCTTGCAACTCTGCCAAAGTTGTTAATTATTTAAGTATTTAGTTGATTCTCTAAGCATACCATCATATCATCAGCAAAAATTGATAGTTTTATTTCTTTGTTGCCTAGTATAATTGCTTCAATTTCTTTTTCTTCTTTTATTGCTATAACTAACATTTTTTAGTATTATATTGAATAATAGTGGTAGTAAAAGGCATCCTTACTTCATTTCTGATTTTACCAGGATGTTTTTTTTGTATTTTTTTGCATCTCTCCATTACAGATAATATTTGCTGATGGTTTTAAATAAATACAACTTAACATTTTAAGGAAAGCTCCATTTATTCTTATGCTCTCTGCAGTTTGTGCTTTTGTTTTGTTTTATTTTGTGTTAATAGTAAAGACTGTTGTATTTTGTCAAAAGATTTTTCTTCATCCATTGAGGGAGTCATATGATTTATGTTGCTTTTGTTATTGATATGCCCAATTATGATGATAGTTTTCTAATACTGAATTAGCCTTGTATTCCTAGTATAAATCCTACCTGGTCATAATGTGTGATCCTGATGATATACTGTTGTAATCTCCTTGCTAGTTTATTTTTTTTAGTAATTAATATTCCTTAGGGAAATGTGACTATGCTTTTATTTCTCTGTTTTGACTCTTTTTGGCTTAAGTATCAGCACTATATCTGTGTTGTAAAAGAAATTTTGTAGGACTCCACCTATTTTTCCCAATATATTTATATAATCTTGAGAATAATTGTCTTTAAATGTTTGACAATATTCACTCATGCCAATGGTTTTTGCTATGGAATTCCCTTAGGTATTGCTTTGGTTGCATCCCATAAATTTTGCTATGTTGTCCCATTGTTAACATTTTTTTTAGTTCTTCCTGCTGGCATGCCTGGATACCATCTATGCTCCCCTTTTACTTGAGTGACAAAGATCTTTCCTACAATCCTCCTAAGTTATTTTGGGAATGAAAATTGTTTCACCTCACCCATTTGTGGGTTCTGCTGCTTCAGAATTTATTTTGTGGTATGATTTTGTAGTATCAATGTGATATTCACAGCATGTACCATTGCCATGGCACAATTCTGAATCACAAAATACCACAGACTCTCCACATAGAAGGCAGAACCAAACATTTGTTCAGACACCAGAAAGTCAAATCCATCACAGTAACAAATATGTATACACAATAACAGTGCAGAGGCCAACATCGTCCCCAACTCTTTCCACTGCTGGGCTTTCCATAAACCACCTCCATTAAACAAATCACATGGAGACTCCCCTTAAACAAACCGCCAACAAGCTTTCCTTAACCAAAATACCCTTCTCACACTCACAGCCAGATGCAGGCTTGTCTCCATCCTTCAATTCTGACTGCTCTCAAGACTAACTTCCTCCCAGTCCTGCTCTAGCTCCACTTCTTCCTGTTCTACCCTTCCTTTTCCACACATTCAGCAAACTCCTCCGACCATAGGCTCCACGTAACTCATATTTGTGTAACCCAGGCAGGTCACATGGGCCCATTAATGAATGAGAAAGATCTTCCCATTTTAAATTACAATTACAGATTTAAAGTTGTTTATAGGGGAATTTGGGAAAACTCAGGAAGTTCCTGCTTTTTCTTCACCATCCTGGTTCTACTTTAAACAATTTTAATTTATTGAAAAGGAGAGTTACATGTTCTGAACTATAGTTTAGGAAAATCACTTTTGTAGCTTTTTGGAAGAAGAGTTGGAGTAGAAAGAAAATTGAGACAGGGAGATCAATTAGAAAACTATAAGTATCCAGATAGGAGGAAAGAAGGATCTGAAACTAATGTCAGCTGATCTATATAGGTTGAGAGAAGAGAATATAAACAATGGTGAAATGGTGGGAACATCAGGGCTCAGCAATGGATTGTATATTAGATGTGAGTGAGAGCAAGGAGCATGATCACAACACTATGGAGAGGGTATCGAGGCAGAGTAGTATCAAATGCTGCAGAAAGGTCAAAGATGAAAAATGAGCAAGAGCATTAGATTTAACCATTATAAGGTTATTTGTAAATTTGGAGAAGGCAATTCTAGTTGAATGTTGATGATAAAAGTCAGTTTGCAGGGTTGAGGAATGAGAGTGGGCTGAAAGGAGTAAGGGATGGTAAAGAAAATGCAGTCCTATAGACACTGTGGATGCAAATTTACTAGAAGGCATTTCTGCTTCAGAGGGCAATGAAATAATTTTGATATGAATTTTTGACAAAATGAATCGAATTTTTGTCAAAGAAGTTTCTCAATATTAGAGTGGTGTTGCAGGTGAAAGATCCTTCAGTGCAGAGGGTTTCTCAATTCAGTTCCCTCACTTTCCTCAGTGGAAGGACTTGTAACCAAGTTATCTTTTGAAGTTAGGAGAATTGCTAGGGAATGTTCAGTGTGGTACTTTGGACTAATATAATTTCTTTGTTGCATGTTTACTAATTGGTGCCAATTGTATTTTTAACAAAAATATTGTGATTGCCATTTCAGTGCCACAGGTGAAAATAATATTATTCATATAGCACTTAATATGTGCCAGTCATTGAACTAAAAATCTTACAAACACTGCCATTTGACTCTCATAACAATCTTAAAAGGTGCTTTTATATTTCTGATTTTACAGATAAGGAAACTGAAGCAAGCAGAAGTTAAGTTCTTTACCAGAATCACAAAACTAATATCTATGGTTGGATCTGAACTCAATTTTTCCTGACTCTAGACCTGGTACATAACCACTTCAAGCTTAGACAGGGATCTAGTTCTAGTCTAGTAATAAATTTTGGAAATTTGATTCTCCTGTAAGTAATTGTACCCTTCACAGAATGAGGTCTCTTGCATGGGAATCACACAGAGAGATTGGATACTTAATGAATATACACATAAATTGAAAAACCTTGAACGAGCTTATTTATTGTCTATTATACTAGTCAATCTTTCACTATCATGATTGTCAGCTAATCACCCTTATTTCCTCTTACAGGAAATTGAACTTATGAATCAGTTGAATATAGATTAACCTAATTTAACAGGTATACTGCTTGGTGATTTAACATGATTTATATATATGACTATATCTCAGTCAATGTTCAATCAATATTTGTGATCAATTAAATGGCAGATAATAGAATTTCAGGGAAAAGAAGTAGGATGAGGGATCACTGTGTAGGTATGTAGACATGAAGGCATGAAAGCAGGCTTCAATACAATTTCTTCTACGTTGGTTTCCAGATTCACTGTGACTACATATTGTGATGATGAACTCATTACCTCATGATCTGTCCATTTCATTTTCCATTCCAAGTTTTATTGCTGAAAGATTTTTTAATTCTCAAAGAATTTGAACAATTCTGTGTGGATATTCTTCAATATTCTTTCTCAAAATCCAAAGGAGGTGAAAGTCAGTGCTATTGAACTGTAAGTAAAGGCCCATCTTTTTGGATTTTTAGAAAAGGTGAGTAGTTCTTATCTGTCTATTTTTTGTGTGTTTCTATTATATTATTCTATTATATAATATATTATATATGACATATATTATTCTATTATTTTAGTCTTTATAAGTAGCCCAAGTACATGATATATGTTATTCTTATATCAAGCAGTGAGTATTTCTGATTTGGAATATTTCATTTATCTGTACTACATTTCACTAACACAAAAAGATAAATAAAACACTTCTATGGCAATATGTAATATTATGAATTGGATGTGGGGCAGGATTAGAAACAGGTATGAGGGCTTGACAAATTTGTTTCAGGGCTGTTCATCCATCTTTGGTGTCCACTTTCACTCAGCTCTTGCATGTGACTCTGAGAATCTATAGCATGCACAAAAGCCATATCTCAGAAAACCATATCAAACAGATTGAGGGTAAGCAAAAGGGATGTCTACTTACCCTGGAGGAATGGGCGGATGAAAACAATTTGTCCCAACAGTCAGGAAGGTGGTTGAAGCAAGTGTTATGGAGAACTTGAAACTTGGTCATCCACTTCATCATGGGCCATTGGCAGTCTTCTTGACTGTTGTCTTGCCACTGGACTTTAATGACTCAGACAGTGAGACTGAGCACTTTTTGCAACTGCCTCACTTAAATCTAATTCATGAACAAGTGAAAACATCACCCTCCACATTAGTGGTCCTCTTCAAAACTGAAGGATGAATATTGAGTATAGCTGAGAAAATTAAAAAAAATAATGTTGACCCCAAAATGTCAACTATTACACACAAAATTTCTTGTGATTACAAGATAGCTCCTCATATATTATTCATACTTTAGAAACATCTCTAACATAATTTTCCTGGTTCTTCAGCAGAACCAGTAGGTTAGAAATAGAGTGTGGGTATGACAGTACTAGAGGAAGGCACACTGATATCAGCAAGATAAGAGAATCAATAGTCTACAGTGAGGACAGAAACTAGAAGAAATATGAAACCAGACATTGCTGTGAGAGCATGGTATAATGACTAATTTATAATCATATTATCAGGAGTCAACAAGGAAAGTATAAATGAATTTAACATACTTTTTAAGAAGACATGGAAAGCTGAACTGCATTTTAGAAAGTTCTCTATCTTAATTAGTTGTTTTGCTTTGTTTTAAAAAATTGAATTTTAATAGGTAACAAGTAACTTGAATTATTACTTTAGGTGGAATATTTCTTTCCCTGACAGTTCCACATTACTAAGGTATTATTGTAATCAAGTAACGTTTTACGTATTTTTTTTCTGTATAGGATCTGGTGCAACATAATTTCTCCTGCAAGAACCATTTCCTTCCAAGAAAAGAGTTTCTGAAGTCTTAATAATTGTCACTGTTTCATGAAGTCTTTTTAAAGTAGATTGATTATTTTCAACTGTGTGAACAATTAATTAACAAAGAATTATTTAATCTCATACTGGGACTGGGAACATTTTCCTTTTGAATGTTGGCATCCAGTGACATTTGACAAAGATCAAACAATACTATTTCATCAAAGCAACATTGTTGAATTCAGTGGAAGTTACTCTTAAACATGTCTTGGGGACAAATCAAGTGTTTATAGTATGCCTGTGTAAACCAGAAAAAATACAAAACAAAAAAAATCTCATAATGACATAAAAACCTACTCATTTACATCCAATTCCAAAAGTTGATTTTCATAAAATGTTCAGTTTTTAATTCTATTTAATTGTCTTCCTTTTTTTGTTCCCTGTATTATACCAGATATTTGAAAACTAATAATGAAAACAAAATGATGGTGAAGACAAACCAGAAAGATATTTAGAGTACCTCTGGAGAAAGAATTTTATTTACAGAAATGTAAATATATATATGGTCCAAATAATGTGAATAAATGAACATTTTGAATATTTCCTTGAAACACATACTTTGATAACCTCATGGACCTGATTTTGTTTAAATAATAGTCTCATAGCCAAATGATTTAATTTTATGCCAAAATCTAATCATTTTCCTTAATTTCTATGTTTTTGTTTTCTCATGCCACAAATAAAGATCTCAACTGATATTTAGTCAGTTTTAGAATTATAAGAAGAATGGAATATTTCCAAATATATAATTTATTATCTAATTCAGTGTTTAAATTAGATTCTTCTTGCTTTTAAGATCAATAGTTTTTTTCTATTTTAAAGATAAAAATAAAATCAAGAGCACCTGTGTTTCGAAGGCACTTTACTAAGTCCAAGAGAAGGAAGGAAGGAAGGAAGAAAGAAAGAAAGAAAGAACGAAAGAAAGGGAGGAAGGAAGAGGTGAGAAAAAGGAAACAATGTAAAGAAAAGGAATTTAAGGAATATAAAGTGCTAAACCTTATAAATATAGCAATCACCTTGAGCAGTAGAATGGACTGAACAGAAATGAAACATTTCATGAAATTTAAAAGTTATAAAAATAATTTAATTTTTTTAAAATAGAAAAACAGAGCAAAACATAAAGATGAAAAACAAAATTTGAAGAAATATATTACTAAGGTATCTGCTAAAAAAATAAAGTGTTGACATGACTAATAACCAAGCAGCCTATGATAAAACATTTTATCCACTTCCTGAAAAGTAATGGATCCAAGGTTCAGAAAGACACATTTGCAGACTTGACTGTAGGTTGAAGTAATAATGCCCCTGTCTCCAGAAAAAAAAAACAAAACATTGAATTATTGTTGTAGGTATAGTGAATAGGAGAGGACAGAAGGACCTTCAGAAGGAGGTATGGACAAGTAGTTTATTTTTAAAAGTAATGTACAAAATTTATTGTATTCTAAAATTAAAAGCATGAGGTATGAGAGATTCCTGAGGTCATATACAATCCACTTTTTCCGTTCTACTATACATATCTCTCTACTCATTTATTCATTCATTCAGGTATTTAAAACCAGAAAAACAAAAAAAAATAAATATCCTTTTTTTTGTTTGTTTTTTGTTTGTTTGTTTTAATATCCAAGCAACCAGGAAGGAGGCAGCAGGTAGTAGCAGTGAGTCAGAGTTTGATAGATCACTAGAGTGAAGCAGCTGATAGTACCAGGAACAGGGTTAAAAAAAAATGAGAGAGAGAGAGAGAGAGAGAGAGAGAGAGAGAGAAAGAGAGAGAGAGAGTAAAGGGGATGGTAAAAAGATAGAAAATCTTTTACTTCAATAAACTACAACTGAGAATCAGAGACAAGAGATAAGAGGAGCAGGAAGTGAGAATTTGCCAGGCAGAGGCTAAGGGAAATTAATCAGGGTAACCAATCCCCTGTGTACTAAAATGATCACATGTAGAATCATTTTCAGTGTGTTCTTTTTTCTTGATCCAGGAGGTCTGCAACCAAGAAAAAACAGGTTGAAAGTCTGGGCCAATAAGTACCTTGTGACTGGGTTCTCCAAAGGTTGAAAACCTAAACATATCTCATTGGCCTTGTGGGGAAAGAACTCAGAATATCAATGGACTTCCAAAACTTAACGGAAGTCCATGGGTTTTATGGTAAAACTTTTAATGGCAGGCTACATTCTAAGGATTCCCTTTATTCCTGCAGAAGTAGCCTGGTGCTTTAGAGTACATGATCATTTCAAAGGAAGACAGGAGCCCACAGAGTTTATCTGTATAACTAAATATAGATTCAGGCTGTATGCACTATATATGAATATGCATGTATGCATACATAGCTATGCTTACATACTTTTATATTGTAAATATGTATTTATACATATTACTAGACCAGTGGATGTGAATCAGAATAAAGATTTCCTAGAAATGGCAAAATAGTCAAATGAGGACAATACTTCGCGGATGACTGGCAGGGGAATCTATCTTAATCTCCTACCTCTGGTTAGAAGAAATTTTTGAATTTTTTTGAGCTACCTAGATTTTCTTATGTGTTTGGAGACCCATATGCTTTTACTTTTTTTTTTTAAAACCAAGGGACTTCCCTAAATTGGACTTACATTCCAGAGTCCTACGGCCACCTATTTTGAGGTGACATGTTCTAGAAGGGATTTTATGAGCGCTGAGAAGATTTCCCCTACTAGTGGGAGAACCATACTGGAATTATATAGTAAAGACTATCCTTTCATTTTCCTGGGAGCTCTTTGATTTTTAGAAAAAGGTTTAGGTGCGATTCCTGCTGTGAAACTTCAGTAATATGATTGATGCCATCCCAGAGTCCCTTCCAGTGCTTTGAATCTAATGATGAAGCACTTCCAGCAAACTCATCAAGTGTGCTTACAGCCTTATAGAAACAGTAGAAAAGTCAGGTTTTGGATAGTAAAACTTCTAATAAGATCAGAGGGCTTTCTATGTATTTGGGCTAATGAAACTGATTCATTTACATGTCTTTCAGCCAGCTATATGATAAATGAATTACAGAAATACTTGCAGAAATACAATAATACACTCTCTTATACACTCTTAAAAATTGACCCAGACAAAAGACAAGAGCAGCCGTAGCAGCAGAAACAATAACAACATTACAACGAATAATCTTATACCGATTTGACTGTGGATGGTGATTTTGACTCCTGAATTTATGACTACTCTTTATTTACACTGGGTTCACTGCCAAAAAGCATTAATTTCATTGTTTATGTTTAGTACACATCTTATACCCTTAAAATGGAACTCACTCAGCCATGAGTTTTGTAAATAAACAATGAAATCACAGCTAACTGGTGGTAAAAATAAGAATGATTACTTGAAGCTTACTCACTGACAAACCCAAATGACCTTAAGATAATAGGTTGCAGGCACCCTTTACTCATATCCGCCACCCCCAGATAAACTTTAACTCCAATATTTTGCAAAGAATGGCTACATCTTGTCAACATTATGACTCAGGGCCCGTCATCATAATGCTTCATTGTTCTGCACTGCAAATGTTGTATGTTATTTATTGTTAAATATTCAATAGCTGGAGTCATGTGTTGTCACAATAAATCATTCAAAGAAAATGATAACTTATCATGTTGCTAACCCATGCCTACTGAAGAACTAAGGCAGCTGCCGAGTTAGCAAAATAAAGACTCCTAAATGATATATCACAGGAGGCATATTACAAATAAACATTTATAAAAGCCTTACTCCATATGGAAATGTCATTCCAGAGGTTCTCAAATGATTAAATCAGAAATTATTGTCCACTCTATCACGGATCTAATACATTTAAGAAAAAAGTTGGTGGATATAAAGTATTCTTATATCTCTAAAAATATTATCTCTACATACAGAATCATTAGAAGCACTGTGGTACAGCTGAAGGGGAACATGATGTAACATCCAGTGACCAGGGCTCAAATTGTAGCTTGTACAATTACTAATCAGATAATCTTGAGTAAGCAAATTCATCTCCCTTCACCTCCATCTTCTCAATTATATTATGGAGATAATAGTTACAATACCACAAATGGCTGCTATAGGCAAAGCTTTAAGCACCATACAATGTTACTTATCATTAATAGAAACTGTGCACATAACAACACGCACTATTCAAAAGTGATGTTGAGGCTCTATTTGGGGTATTGCATCTATACTGTTCTTCATTTCATGTAAAGGAAGATAGCCATACGTTAGTAAATCATGGAAGTATATGTTTAGAGCTGGAAAGAATCTTAAAGGTCAACTATTTTAATGTCTGGCATCAATATTTTAGAGGAGACATAGTATGGAACAGTGGAAAGAAGGCTGAACTTGGACCCTTGGAATCTGATTCCAAAACCTTTTTTTCTTTTTTTGAGGTTTTATTTCCCTTTATTTTTGTAGGAGTATAGGAAGCTTTTATATATATATATATATATATATATATATATATATATATATTTTTTTTTTTTAATAAATTTGTTTATTTCACTTTTTACATTCATTTTCACAAAATTTTGGGTTCCAAAATTTTCTCCCCATTTGTCCCCTCCCCCCACCCCAATACACTGAGCGTTTTAATTTCCCCTATCACCAATCTGCCCTCTCTTCTATCATCCCTCCCTTCCCTTATCCCCATCTATTTTGCCCTGTAGGGCCAGATAACTTTCTATTCCCCATTACCAGTATTTCTTATTTCCTAGTAGCAAGAACAATACTCAATAGTTGTTCTTAAAATTTTGAGTTCCAACTTCTCCCCATCCCTCCCTCCCCACCCATTCCCTTTGGGAAGGCAGGCTATTCAATATAGGCCATATCTGTGTAGTTTTGCAAATGACTTCCATAATAGTCATGTTCTGCCAGAATAATTATATTTCCCTCCATCCTATTCTGCCCTCCAATGCTTCTATTCTCTCTTTTGATCCTGTCCCTTCCCGAGTATTGACTTCAAATTACTCCCTCCTCCCATTGCCCTCCCTTCCATCATACCCCCACCCTGCTTATCCCTTTCTCCCCCCACTTTCCTGTATTGTAAGATAGGTTTGCATACCAAAATGAGTGTGCATTTTATTCCTTCCTGTAGTTGAATGTGATGAGAGTAAACTGCATGTTTTTCTCTCAGCTCCCCTCTTTTTCCCTCCACTAAAAAGTCTCCTGCCTGCCTCTTTTGTGAGAGATAATTTGCCCCATTCCTTTTCACCCTCTCTCCTCCAAATACATTTCTCTCTCACCATTTACCTTCGTTTCTTTAAGATATGATCCGATTCTATTCAATTCATTCTGTGCTCTCTGTCTCTGTGTGAGCATGCATGTGTGTATGTGTGTGTAACTACCCAGACACTGAAAAGTTTCAAGAATTACAAATATTGTCTTTCCATGAAGGAATGTAAAGAATTCAACTTTATTAAGTCCCTTATGACTTCTCTTTGCTGTTTACTTTTTCATGCTTCTTCTCATTCTTGTATTTGAAAGTCAAATTTTCTTTTCAGCTCTGGTCTTTTCATCAAAAATGCTTGAAAGTCCTCTATTTCATTGAAAGACTATATTTTCCCCTGAAGTATTATACTCAGTTTTTTTGGGTAGGTGATTCTTGGGTTTGTGCCTTTGACTTCTGGAATATCATATTCCACACCCTTTGATCCCTTACTGTAGAAGCTGCTAGATCTTGTGTTATCCTGATTGTATTTCCACAATACTGGAATTGTTTCTTTCTAGCTGCTTGCAATATTTTCTCCTTGACCTGGGAACTCTGGAATTTGGCCACAATGTTCCTAGCAGTTTCTCTTTTTGGATCTCTTTCAGGCAGTAATCTGTGGATTCCTTGAATACTTATTTTGCCCTCTGGTTCTAGAGTATCAGGGCAGTTTTCCTTGACAATTTCATGAAAGATGATGTCTAGGCTCTTTTTTTGATCCTGGCTTTCAAGTAATCCCATAATTTTAAATTGTCTCTCCTGGATCTATTCTCCAGTTCACTTGTTTTTCCAATGAGATATTTCACATTATCTTCCATTTTGTCATTCTTTTGGTTTTGTTTTGTGATTTCTTGGTTTCTCAGAAAGTCATTAGCCTCCATCTGTTCCATTCTCATTTTGAAAGAACTATTTTCTTCAGGGAGCCTTTGAACCTCCTGTTCCATTTGGCTAATGGTGCTTTTGAAAGCATTCTTCTCCTCATTGGCTTTTTGAACCTCTTTTGCCAATTGAGTTAGCTTATTTTTCAAGGTATTATTTTTCTTCAGCATTTTTTGGGGTCTCCTTTAGCAAGGTGTTGAGCTGTTTTTCATGCTTTTCTTGCATCTCTCTCCTTTCTCTTCCCAGTTTTTCTTCTACCTGTCTAACTTGATTTTCAAAATCCTTTTTGAGCTCTTTTATGGCCTGAGTCCATTGAATATTTATTTCAGATGTTTGGAATATAGACGCCTTGACTTCTGTGTCTTTCCCTGATGGTAAGCATTGTTCTTCCTCATCAGAAAGTAAAGGAGGAAACATCTGGTCACCAAGAAAGTAACCTTCTATGGTCTTATTTTTTTTCCCTTTTCTGGGCATTTTCTCAGTCAGATACTTGACTCCTGAGATTCCTTTCCACAACCATCTCACCTCCAGATCTTCCCAGCTAGTGCTTGGAGTCTGAGGTTCAAATGTTGCTGCCTATCCTCAGGGCTTGGCTGCTATTCAGTGTGAGATTAAGTTCAGGTGCTCAGGTGAGGGCAGGGCCACCACATGGAGCTCAGTTCCCTCGGGGGAGGTTTATGCAGAGACCTTCAACAATGGACCTGGGCTCCTGCCTGCTTTAGGAGCCCCTGTCCTCTGCTGAATCTCCTGCTGCTTCTGCAGGGGGCCTGAGTTATGGGGAGACCCCCCTCCCTTCTTGGCGAGCAAAACGGGCTCTCTCACTAACCTTTGGTGTCTGTGGGTGGATGGACCTGCACGGCTGCTGGAGATTCCATCCCTGAAGCCTACTGGGATCTGGTCCTCTCAGTGCTGCACAGCTAAGACAGGGCTGGGCTCTGCTCCAGGGCCAGTGTGTGATGGACCTTACTGTTGGTTTTTCAGGGCTCTCTGGAAGGGAAATCTCCTCCACTCCATTGTTGTGTGGCTTCCATTGCTCCAGAATTTGTTAGGAGTTCCTCTTTACAGGTATTTTATGGACTGTGGATTCAGAGCTAGTATATGTGAATCTTTCTACTCCACCATCTTGGCTCCTCCCCAGATTCCAAATTCTACTAAGTATCTAAGTCATCATTTTCAAGTTCCTTTTCCTCTCTGGGTCTTAGTTTTCTCATCAGCAAAATGAAATTGTTGGGCTAGATTTTCTCTGTTTCCTTCTAGCTCTAGGGCTATGATCTAATGATACTGTGCTATGGTGTTTGGTATTAGCCATCATCTAAACTGGCTTGGAACTCATCTGAGAAAGTAAAATATTTCTTCCAAATTGTTATGTAATAAGTAAGGGGATTGTCAACTCAACCAAACTTGCATCTAACCTGTGGATGGTTGGAGTGGAACAGAAAAGTCTAGAAACAGGAGAGTCAGGGATCAAACAGAAGTTTAATTTCAAAGTGAGGAAAACTGTTTGCAGGCATGGAGGGGATCTAGATACATGTGCAGGAATCTCACCACTAGTTAGGGAGGCCTGAGGCAGTGTGGGGAGATCTCCATACTTATGCCAATTATTACACAGTGGGCTATATACTTGACAATGAGGGATAATAGCAACCATGTGGCAAGTCTGATTCATAGCAGAGCTTCAAAACCAGAACTTGGCCAAGCTCAGAGAACACCTGGTGTTGGACAAAGAATTACAATAAACATGTAACTTTATCGAAGAGCATGATAATCCAGAGGGAGAGTGCAAAGGGTTGTTGTTATGTCAAGCTCAGGAAGAACCTAATTACTGGGCCATAGCTCTGGAAAACAGGGTGTCTCCTAATGTCTTGGACAAGATGAAGGAGGGAGATTGCACTCAGAAGCAGCATGCTTGTTTTATACAATCTAAGGGAAAGAGCTTGTGAGAGTCTGGAAAGGTAGGATCATATGCAGTGGAAGTTTAATACTATTTGGAGACTGTAGAGACATTCTGTACCTAGTTCTTTTCTGCTAATGACATGATATAGAGGTAACTGTTAATTCGATGTCTAATTGAAGCTGTGATGCACTAACTAGCAAAAGCTAGACCTTGACTTTATGCTGACAATTTTCTGGCTGGTTGCTGTTTGATTCAATCAATATTAGTAGGGAAAAAGGCCTCTCCATCTGTGACCAATAGGTGAGCCATGAATATGGTCCCCTTTTCATTGTTTTTGCTTGTGCTTGCAATTGCATTTGTGTGTGTGTGTGTGTGTGTGTGTGTGTGTGTGTGTGTGTGTGGTTTCAGTGGAAAAGATATTGGAGATGGCTACTACTTGAAAGTTTTGAAAGATTAAGGGAATGAGTGGCCTGGAGATCCTCAAATGGGCTCCATGACATTTTGTATGGTTACTCAGCTCAGTGTGGAGGCCCTGTAGGATGACTCTTGCAACTCAGCATAGTCATAGCCAATATGAGTATTTCATTTAGTTGCTAAGCTGCATTTGGAGGGGAATAAGGTGAGGTGCATGCTATGTTGAAAGCAAATTAAGTTTAAGTACATTCTCTTGAGATACCAACATGATATAAAGACAAATACATACTTCAGGGGTTGGGAGGTTAACTTCTGTGATTACTATATCTTTGAAGCATAATAACAATCCTAATAATAGCTAGTCCTTAGAGAACACTTTAAGGTTTGCAAAGGGCTTTACAAATATCTCATTTTATCCCTACAACCCCTTCAGGAGTTAGGTGCTACTATTACTCCCATTTTACTAGATAAGGAAACTGAGGCAGACAGAGGTTAAGTGATTACAAAGGGCCGCATGGCCATAAAGTGTGTGAAATAAAATTTGAACTCAAGTCTTTCTGACTCCAAGTCCAGTGCTCTAAGCACAGAACCTCCTAACTAACAAGTGCACAGTAAATATCCCTTATCTAAAGCTTTGTTTTTTCCTTTTGTCATTTCACTCATGTCTGAATCTTGGCCATCCTACCTGGGTTTTCTTGGCAAAAATAATGGAGTGGTTTTCCATTTCCTTCTGAAGTTCATTTAACAGACTAGGAGATTGAGGCAAACAGAGTTAAATACTTACCAAGAGTAATACAGCTATTAAGTATCAGAAGTTGGATTTGAACCCTAGTCTTCCTCATTCTAGGTCTGACTCTCCCATTCATTATGCCCACCTCACAGCACCTTTGCAAGGCAAATTAATGTTAATTGCCTAAATGAATAGGAGTATTAAGTACTGGTGGTTTACCAGTGGGAGAAAACACACCTAGTATTAGAAAAGACACCCTGAATCCTTCCTCTGAGAGGGAGATGCATCCTTTCTAACTCTGTAAGATTAAATATAGAGTATTCCTATGCCTGTACTTTTGGTAAATTGCAAAGCTAGTCTGCCATATCCAAGTCATGAGTAAGTGCTGTCTCAAAATGTAAAAATATTAATATGAATTGAATTTTGATATAAAACAGTCCTGTTTATTAAGAGTATAAATTAATTAGTGGTCCTATATAAAGAATATATGTTACATATAGGTATATATACACACATACATATGTATCCATATATATACATCCTATTAACTTTGATTTTAGTCAGCAGATTATAAATTTCTTTAGCCCAATCTATAGTTTGTGAGGAAAAGAATAAACATAGGGTAGGATCTTAAATCTACCATCGCAAGTCATGATGAGCCAAAATCCAAGTAAAGAGAGAGACTCACTTGTAAAGCACAGGAGGATAATTCTTCTAGGCCCTGGGCAGACATCTTATGTGCAAGTCTGACATTATAGAACCAGTGAATAAGAAAATGATTCAGAAAACTGGTCTGTGATTAATTTAAGCTTTAAATAGAAACTCCACATCACTTACCCCTTTATACTCATTTGCTCTACTGGAGAATTGGCTCTCTGGTAAAAGACAATGGAGACGTTGAGCAGAATCACTAGATGTTGAGAAGAAACAAAAAGAAAAGCAACAGAAGAGAAAGGCAGAGATCAGCACCTGCTAAAAGCTAAGGAATGCTGCAGGAAACAAAGCTGTGTAGTAGAGTAACAAGGGCTGAGAGTCACTGAAGGCTAGAGCTGATGCTGATACTATGAACTCAGACACAGGAACCTGTCATTGAAGAATTGGTATGCGAAGAAAATCCTAAGTCCCTCTTCTAGGGCCCTGCTCAGGAAAATGAAACAAACAACTGAGACAGTGGAAGTTTCAGAGGAACATTGCTCACTAACAGATATCATTATTTTCCATGGGTTTTGATACTAGTACTATCTGTTCTTTATAAATACGACTAATCATACTGGGATGCTTGTGTCCCTGAGAGCCTGCCTGGGGAGTTAGTGATAAACCCTTGATAAGGCATTTCCAAGATCATCTAGTTAAAGGCAACAAATCAGAGAAGTATTAAATATCTCAAAGAGAACTGGGAATGGCTTTGCCAACACACACATATTTACTACCAATTCTTACTTTTAAATTTCTCATTTAGAAAGTATTCTGAATCATTTATCTATCATTGATTTCGTACTTTTCTTGGTGGTTTGATACTTTGGATTACAAAGTTTCAATTCCTTTATCTATAAAAAGAAGGGTTTGAGTGGATAGGCTCGTGTCTCTTCTAGTTCTAAATCTGTGATTCTGTGAAAGCTACCAACCTTAGCTTGCTCTCCAGTTGAACTAACTGAGCTACTCCAAAGCTTTACAATTCAGAACAAAGAAAAAGCCACTTGCATCTAGCTATTTGTCTTATGTAGGGGAGCATCACTCTGGTGTCCAAGATTTAATTATCTATTTATGAAATTTAGCCAACTACAAAGAATTTTCTGCATCTTACCCTGGTTTCCTACAGTCTCTTCATCATTATTCCACAGGCTGAAACAGAGAAGATGAAGGAGAGGAATGCAGCCCCATGTTCTCTCTAGTCTATCTATATCCACAGTGACTGACATCTTGTTTTGGCTCATTAAAGGACTAACACTGCTTTCTTCTAGATGGGTCCCCTTCTTTCTGATCAATAATCTTGGAGTTGGGTAATGAAAAATCTTATTTTCAACCCTGTATTTCCAACTTGCTGCTAATGTTACTGTTTCTAAACAAACTCGATGTACTGCCAAAGCATTTTTTGTTCATTAAATGTTTTTGAAGCATTTTTCAATAGAAAAGAATAAAATCCTTTTAAAACAGCACTTTCATAACAGAGCACAACAAAGTTCCAACAAATTTTGGCATACATTTTCATGAATATGTCTCCAATGTTTGATGCTGTTAAAAAATACTAATGCGTAGAGAAGTTCTGATTATTAATATCTGTGTAATGAGTTATTGCTTTAAATAAAATGCTTTGTAGCAGGTGACTATCTAGTTAATCTGTGATGTTCCTAATGAAACCCTTAATTTGAAAAAGTGACCAAGAGATAGATTTACTGCTCACCAAGGACATGCAATTTAAGACTTCTTGGTATTTGCTAACCCTTCAGCATAATTCTAATAAAGATCCTTTGTTCATTTACCCCCCCTCTTCTAAGCTTTTTCTAATTAACTCTGAATGGAATCACTGACACATAGATCAGAGGGAGAATATTAAATTACCAAGTTTTAATTTTCTTGAAGTTGGTAATATTTTAAGAACCCTGGTATCAGTGTATCAATTCAAGTTTAGGAACTTCAGGACTTAATGGATATAATAAACACTTCTGCCAAAACTTTCTTTCATTTGGGGTAGTATGATGGTCATAGTTGTACCTTTTGATGTTTATCAGCAACAGAAAGAATGAGGTGTGATGTTTGGGACTTGAGGTAAGTCACTAGTGAAATCTGCCTTGCATGAATTGTATATAAAGGAGATACTCTTAGTAATTTTTTTCCCCCTTTAGAAGCTATAGATATATTCAAGGAGAAAATTATCTTTTAGTTACAATGAAAGATGAGTTTCACCTTGACTTTGTTTCTTTAGGGACTTGCACAATTTCACAAAGAACAGGCTATTCATAAGATCTCCATTGTGATTCATTTTAATTCATGTAAAAGTCATTGTCCTAAACTGATACACCCAGGGCAGGAGCATGGGGCCACAAGATCAAGGGGAAAGAGGTTGAGGGCAGAGGATAACCTGGGCCCTCAGGCAAAGTGGGTGTGGGATGGGAAGAAATATAAACAGGTCTCTGTTACTAGAAAACAAACTCTAATTCATCTCTTTGGAGTGGAGGTGTCAATTCATGGTTGTGAGGAGTTAGTTGGGGATAACATGTAATGAAAAATGTCCATCTCTGGCTTTATAACTGGGGGGAAAGTTTCAAAAGATATATACAGAAGGTGATAAAGGTTATCACAAAAGGCTATGATCTTCAAGCCATTTAAACAGGAGTCCAGTGGTCAAGAAAATAAGGGAGGAAAAGAGGAAGATACTGGGGGCCTCACTATATTGGAACTGTCTATTAGCAGACAATTTCAAACTTAAATCTATCCTCTACAGGATCCTTTCTCCCTCATCAAACACTGAAATCTGCTAAATGATGTTTAGCACTCTTAGAAAAATACATTAAACATGAATGTAGAGACAGAGGAGCATACTAGATAGACAACTAGCCTCACAGGAAAACCTGGGTCCAAATCTCACTTGTGTAAGTAATACTGGTCATTTGGTGATAGACAATGTACTTCAAGTCTCAGGGCTCTAGTCTAGTAATTTCAAACTTACATTGTAATTTCACTGGTCTGGGGAACTCCTGCACGAGGAGGTCAATGCAGGTCTGCTGATTCTATGCCATTTGTAATCTTGGAGAGTTGCCTAGAGCACTGAGATTTAAACGACTTGACTTATCCAAGATCACTCAGTCAATGTTTGTCAGACACTGTGCTTAAATTGAAGTCTTTCTGGCTTTCTATTCCCTAAATCATGTGTCTCTCTTATAGTAGGAACACAAAATTTTAGTTCTGAGACAAGTTATTTATAAGATATCCCTTGCTAAAATATCCACTTCTATTTTTTTTCCTCTTTATATGATTCCCATTTCCATTTCTATGGCTGTATTCATAGGAGAACATAATCCCTTTGTCAATGGGAAATACTGGAATAATTTATTTTTTGCTTTGTATAGCTCTAATAAACAGCATTTTCCACAATCCGATATTGTATGTCTTCAAGACTTCTTGGAAGGTGTTCACTTATGTTCTTCTTTCATTTAATTAGTTAAGGATAATTAAAGAAGGTGTGAGAAAAACACAAGATATTAGAACAAGCCTAGTAAAATATGCTCTGTGAATTTTTCATATTCAACTCAGAGCCTAGAATTTTATTATCTACAAACAATATACTTTTGATACAATATGCATTTATTTTATGCCACCTGTCCCCTCATTGGAATATAAGTTCCCTGAGGATAAAGACTGTTTTCTCTTCTTTTTTTATGTCCCTAGCACCCAGCAAAGTGATTTGCATGTTGTCATCATTTAATAAATGTCTGTGGGATAAATGAATGAATGAGTTATAATGAAAGACATCAATTCCATGTTAGGTCACAGAAATTTGTAGAAATCAGAGTCAGGGATGGAGGGCAATTTGCTAATTATCAGACGAACAGGTCTTATTAATGGAAAGCTTGTGAAAAAATAAATATAATAGGAAGAAATTTACTAGAGAGAGTGAATTTCACCTCTATTTGACACACCAGTTATTTTTTCCATATAAATGCTATCAACAGTCTAATAGGAACCTATGTGTGGGTCAGTCACTGAAAATAATCACAATATAAAGTAAAATTAAGACAGTATGTATTTGCAGGGGCTGACCCATGTACACCTTTCAGTCATTTATAGTCTTTTTTCCATGACCCAAATGACCAGGGATTTTGTTTCCTTTGATTAGAAAGTGGCAGAATATATAGTCATCAGACAATTAAAGAGAAGACAAAGGAATCCTTGCCTTTTTACCTCATCTAAAATAAATGTTTCCCCCTATTAGATAAGAGGTAGCAAAGAGTAAAGACTACTAATTCTTACAGTAGAAGAATATGCAAAGAAATAATACACTGACTGATTTCCAGGAAGTGAAAACAAAATCATCCTATAAAAGTTCAATAAATCATACCTGTCAACTCAGGTAGGAAGTCATCTCAACAATCAGAACTATTCTGGAAAGGAAATAATTAAACTGAAAGACAGAAAGATGTGAGATATTATATGAGAATGATTAAAATGAAGAAAGCAAAAAAAAAAAAGTGTGAGCAAAGAGGCTAAAAATAAGCCTAAGCCTGAGTGGTGCATTAATGCTATCATAAGGGACGCTGATTTGAATGATAATTCCAATTGTGGGTTTTGCTAATGTCTGAATAGAGCTTTCAGAAATCAATTCCTTTGTTAAAAAAAATAGCAGCTTATAATTAGGGGGGGAATTCACATTAGAAACAAAGGAATTGATTTCTAATTCTAGGTGGTAGAATAAAAAAGATAGCAACAAGAAATTCAAAAAGAAAAAAAAAAGAACTGTGAAAGATAAATGCAGAAGAAACCTTGGGTAAAGTACTGGGCTGCATTGCAGTTGATTTATGATTATTATTTTCAATTATGAGATCTTATTTAAGCCTGTGAATCTAGAAAGGGGAAGTATGGAAACGTTTGATGAGGGGATTAGAGACCTATTCAGTAGCAACATTTATGTCATTATTTGGTGGTATGTTAATCAATTGCAGAATATCTCAAGGGACAGAACAAGCTCTGTGTGTGTGTGTGTATGTGTGTGTGTGTGTGTGTGTGTGTGTGTGTGTGTGTGTGTGTGTATTTTGTCTTCCATAGTGACTGTGACTAGTACTATTATCCACAGAATTCAGGAGATGTCAGTTATTGTTTTCAGATGTAATTTTGATAGGGTAAGAATAATCTATGGGGACTTGTAATATGTAATTGAAGCAGGATAGTAAAGGGGATGGATCATACATTCATTAATTTCGTAGAGCTTATGAAATATGTGAGTTGCTATAGTAGGTATTAGTTTAAAAAGTTACAGACAATGCATTTTTTCATTACTTAAAAATTCATGGACAAAAATCATGTGACATTAAAACTGCCAAGTCAGAGTTTTTCAAATAAAATTTCTCCAAGTTCCTTTAATAAATGATAATTTATTACAGAGAATTATTTTTAAGTTGGTGGAATATAAAATGCTATATGTGTTCAATTGGGCTGAGATAATGTTATTAGAGGCATTTTTAATTTTCCTTGCTCTCAAGCCCTCTCATTTTCAATTTTAATACTTATGGCACTTCATTAAAATGCATTTTGCATTTAATTTAACAGTATTTTTCAGACGAAAGGGAAGTGAATTTTAAAGGGAAAAAAATTCACTTGTTAAAGAGTTTTTTAATTTAAAGCCATAGCAACTACTTTTTAGAGATTCTTGATTGCTCTTGGCATATTATCACCAGGTCAGCACAGGTTAGTACAAATCACCTTGACTTTTCCTGGGAAGATCTATTGTCCTAACCCTTTATCAGAATCTTCAGTATTCTCTTTATGCTGTTTCATTTTATTTCAAAGCTCTAAAGTGAACAGAAAATAATAATTCAATCTAATTAAGTGTTTGCTATAGGTAGGGTATTCTTTTAGGTGCTGGGAATATAAGGACAAAATTGAAATCACATTTGGCCTAATGAAATACGTATCCTATTGGGAAGATACAACATGTGCATACACAGGTAAGTAAACACTCAGTAATTTAAGAAGCATGAGAGCATTAATAGCTGGGGTGCTCATTGAAAACATAGAAAATGGCACCTGAGCAATACTTAAAGGAAAACATGTAAAACAGAGATGGAAGCAAATTGTAACCATGGGGAACTACTGAATTACAGGCACTGACATAGGGAGAGTATAGTGAAATGGTGAAACAGTTGAAAGCCCAGTCTGGTTAGAACATAGAGCATTTAAAGTGGATCAGTACAAAATATCAACAGAAAAATAAGTAGGAGTAAGACTGTAGTGGGTTGGAATCTATATTTTTCTTGGGAGTAATGAAGAGTTCCCAAAGGTGCTTAATCAAGGAATTGCCATTAGCATTGTATGTGAAGATTATTTGCACAGGTGTTTGAAAGATAGACTGAAAAAGAGAAAATGGAGGCAGAGGTACCAACTTGAATAATCTAAGCAAGAGGTGGTAGGAACCTGAATTAGTATGGTGGCTATTTGTTTGGATAAAAGGAGACAAATTCAACACCTGTTATGGAAGTAGAATCCAAGAATTGGCAATTGATTATTATATAGAGGATGACAATGAGGGAGATTCTAGTATTGCTTTAAGATTAGATACAAATCATGCACAGGTCCATAATTTGCTTAACAGAAAGAAGAAAGGTGGAGGAAGGGATTTGTATGTGTCACATTTCAGATAAGGATAAGGTGGAGTTCCTGTAGGCAAATGGCAAATTCTCTGTTTTTTATTTGTTTGTTTTACCTGATTCATCTCTGTTCTATTTTTTCTTTTTTTTTCTATTCAGGCCCCTTGGCTATTTTCACTACAGCCCCTAACAACAGGTGTCCTCCAAGGCTCTTTCATCATCTGCCTTCTCTTTTTGCTCTGTACAGTCTTACTTGGTAATCTCATCAACTGCCATTTGTTCAATATTCATTCCAACACCGATGATTCCCAGATCTATATATCCAGTCTGAGTATCTCTCCTGCGCTTCTGTCTATATACTGCCAACTGGCCATCTCAAACTATGTATCCCATATTTACATCAAGCCAAGTAAACAAACATTTGTTAAACAGTTGCTACATGCCAAGCAATATATTAAGTGCTGAAGATATCAAAAGAAGGGGAAGAAACAGTCTCAACCTTCAATAAGCTTCCTTTTTATTATGGGAAATAGTCCCTAATCAATTATGTCCATGAAATATATATTCAGGATGAGACAGGAACTTATCTCAGTGGAAAGACTAGAGTACTAAGAAGAACTCAAAAAGGCTGCTTGCAGAGGTGAGATTTTTAGATGAGATTTGAAGGAAGCCAAGCCAAATATGGAGGAATAGACAAGAAGGGAGAGCATTTCACTTGGTAGGGAGCTGATGGGGAGGCTATTGGTACAGGAAGAGATTGCTATGAAATGATAGAGTAGGGAGACAGACTATATTGTGTGAGAAACAGCAAGGAGAGCAGTGTCACTAAATTGTGGAGTATGTGGAGGGAAATAAAGTTTAAGAAACCCGGAGTAGTAAGGGGGAGAAAACCAACAACATGTGGTGAAGGGCTCTGAGTCCCAAATAAATGATTTGATATTTAATCGTGGAGATAAAAGGGAACTACTTGAAAGTGAAGTGGCAATGTCAGAATTGTGCTTTAGGAAAATCACTTTATGAGATCAACCAGATGACTACTGCAGTAGTCAAAGCATGAGATGAGGAGAGCTTATACCAAGGTGACAGGGTCAGAGGGGAGAGATGAGCATGTGCAAGAGATGTTGCAAAAAAAGAATTGACAGGAGTCAGGAACGGATTGTGGGTGGCAGATGGTGCCAACAGGTGGGAGTGAGGAGTTGAGGATGACAAGTAAGTTAAGAATCTTGGTGACTAGAAGGATGGTGGTAGCCTTGACAGTGAAAGGGAAGTTGAGTTCAGCTGGACTGGATAATGAATTAAGATTTAAACATGAATTTTTGACGTTTACAGTTCAAGATGTCAAATAGGCACTTAGATTCATGAGATACGAAGTTAGAATAGAAGTTAAGGTGAGATAAATTGATATGAGAATTATCCGCATAAATCAGATAATTAAATCCATGGAAGCTGATGAGACCATCAAGGGATACAGTAAATAGGGAGGAAAGTAAAGGACCCAAGACAAAGCCTGAACCATCCCACTCTTACCATATCCAAAACAAAATTCATCTTTTCTTCCCAAAAGAACTCCTTTTCCAAACTTCCCTAAGCTCTCAATGTTATCAGTATCCTCCCAGTCTCTTAGATTCACAAAGTTATATCATTTTCAATTCCTCAATTTCACTCATCCCATTCCAATAGCTCTAGAATATTTCCTTCAAACAGGAAAAGGATAAGTAGTATCTATCTAAATTCAAATTAAAGTGCTTTTACCTCAAAACTTATCAGAATGATAAAGAAAAGAAAAATTAAAAGGAAAAATGACAAGTGTTGGAAGGGTTGGGGGAAAAAACAGATACGCTAGTATTGATGGAATTATAGAGTAGTCCAGCTATTCTGGAATGAAATTTAGAACCAGACCTAGAAGGTTACCAACTGTACATATATCTGAAGTGGCTATACTTCAAAGAAATAAAAGAGGAAATAGAGCCACATTTGCAAAATATTTATCATAGTTATTTTTCAGGTATCCCAAAATTGAAAATATTTTGAGAGGTAGGAGAATATCCTACTACTGAATAATGCCAAAACAAATTTTGGCATAAGACTGTGATAAGATATTATTATATCGTAAGAAATGATAAAACAATTTCAACAAACTGGGATGACCATTATAAAATAACAAAAGGAACAGAACTAGGAAACAATTTACATAATATTATTATAGGAAAAAAGTCATCTAAGTGACTTTAGAAGTTGGATCAATACATAGATAAATCATTAATCCAAAAGAATGAAAAGGAAAAATGCCACTCATCTCCAGAAAGGGGATGTATTTTAAAATGTAGAAAGAAATATACATTTTTAGATATGAGTAATATGGGAATTTGTGTAGTTTATTAAAAATAAAAAAGAGGGTAAGGTTTTCTTTCTACAAAAAATTTTAAAACTGAAAGTGAAAAAATCCTTTCTAATTAAAACAAAAATAATGTAAAAGGAAAGGAAAAAAAGACTGGATAATGAGCTGTATGTTGAAAACCGATGATATGTATACAACAAAGGAGTAAGGGAAGGAGTCATGACAAAAGAGAAGGAGACAGAAGAAACAATTATGGATGATGAAGAAAGAGAGTATCTAGGACCACCATGCATCTCTAAAATAGAAGATAGTTTTCAGAGCATAAGGATTGAGAAAACTCAAAGATGTGGAAGGTTAGAACTGAGATCCAAAATTTTCTCAGTAAAATGAAAGACAGTATTAATCACCTGAAGTAAGATGGTTTGTAACAACTACTTTAGGAAGTGATAAATGGAAGTAGTCAAATAACGCAAACAGCTACTGTGCAGTGGAGAATGCTCTTCGGAGCTTAGTTATTAAGTTTTAGCAACAGGTCATATCAGTAGACTCATGTGACTTCCTGCAGTCATGTCCTGCAGCACTAGTTTTGGATCAAAAAAACCAAAACCGCTAAATGATGAAAGGGTAAAGTAGGGATAAGGTTACAAGTGTTGCTGGAAAGAAGTATAAGGCATTCTGTGACACAATACTGATTACACTGGGAGAAAAAATTTGTCTTTTTTTTAAGTACCCATCTATGTAAACATAAATGTGCACGTATGTGTAAATGTGTGCCCCAGCCTTTGTCTGTATATATAGTGTGTGTGTATATAATGTATGTGTACCTAGACATGTATCTATGTATATATGCACATAAACATATATGTTCATATACATATATGTGTTTATATTCACACACCAGTACCATTCTCACTAAAAAGCTGTTGTCTTCTGTCATGTCTAACTCATGTCTTCTTTTCTGTATTCTATTGATATTTGCTGAAGTTCCAAAAAGGGATGTATGACTGAGCTTCATGAGCAATCTGACAAATCTGATTATATCATTCATGTCTGTATTGAAAATACACCAATCTGTTAGCTGTCCTAATTAAAAAGGATTACCATAGTGATGGCTAAGGATTGTATTGCATTGAATTGAATTTAGTTGATAAGCTTTTTATTACACAGCTATTTCATGTTGGGGATTACATTAGGTGGTAGGATATGAATAAGAGGGAGAATTCATTCCTGCTTTTACAGAACTAGTATTCTTCTGGGAGAAAACAACATATATACAGATCAAAGAGAAGGAAGTCTTTCTTCTGAGAAGTCAAGTCCAACCTCATTTTACAGATGAGGAAACTAAGGCACAAAGACAGCACCATGTCTGAGGAAGAATTTGAAGGGAGGCCTTTCTGTGGTAAAATACTGTATGTTATGTACTGTATAACGATGGGATAATATTTAAATATAAAATGCACCACAAATAATCACAAAAAATCTCTCAAAGGAAAGTGTACTTGAACAGAGCCTTAAATGGAGGGGTTCCTAGAGGAATCATATTCAAAATACGGCCTCTACTCAGTAAAATTTGCACTTTTATTAATACCATGATTTAAACTCTTTTTTCCTAACCTTTCAATATGTTAGGACAAAAAAAATTGTTTTTAAATCAAATGAAGACAAATTACACCTATCATTGATCTCTGACATAACACGTTCAGTGGGATGTGAAGGTCATCTGACTGTCAACCCCTGGCTGCCAGGAGTGATTCAGCTGATCTGCCATGGTAAGTATGTATTCTCTCCTTTCCTCCTTGCTCTATGGGTTTCCTATACAGTACTTTTGTGCTCAAGGAGGAGTATCTTGTATCACAGAGGGTTACCATTCTGGGGTCAAGAATATATGGCATGCCTATTGCTTGTATTTCCTTTAAGTTTATCTCTTTATCCTTGAAAGATAATGAATTAGACAGAGATCATCATCAAATAATAGTATTTTAGAACTAGAAGGTGCACTGGAAATCATGTGAACCAAGAACTTCATTTTATGGATTAACAAACAGGCTGAAGGGAATTACATTATCAACATTGCGCTGCTCATAAGAGACTTGAGGGCTATGATACGGCCAAACGTGACTGTCCCCCTTCTTTTTCTACTATGATGTCTTACAATCTTCTAGTTTTCCAAAAGCAGTGTTCTTCCTGCCATTTTGAGGGTTGCTAGTCTTTTTTTTCTCCCATAAGGATACCTTTCTGCATTTTTCTAACCCCTGGTTATTTCCTTATTCCTCCATGATTAACTATACTCTCAAATTACTTCAGCCCATTCCTTCATTACTTTAGGATGTAAATTACAGGCATACGTGGATTTGAACAAATCTAATTCAAGGACTCTTTAACTTCTCTATACTGTAGTGGGAAACAGCATGGTTTAATAGACATCAAAATATTCAGATTCCAGGTCTGCCTCGAACACAGGTTGTATGATAAACTTGGTCAAGTCATTTAAATTCTCTGATTCTGTTTTGAGATCTGTTTTTAAAAATGAGAACAATATCAACACTTGTAGTTGTATAATGCTTCAAGGACTTCTAAGTGTGCCTGTGGGCAGCTAAGTGGCACAGTGAGTGGACAGAGCATCAGGCCTTGAGTAAGGAAGACTCATCCTTCCAAGTTCAAATCTGGCCTCAGATATTTACTAGCTGTATGACTGAGGGCAATGTAACACTGTTTGTCTCAGTTTCCTCATCTGTAAAATATACTAGAGAAGAAAATGCAAACCACTGAGGTATCTTTGTCAAGAAAATCCCAGATTGGGTCACAAAGAGTAAGATATGGTTGCAAAAACAAGTATTCACACACATATATACATGTATACATACATACATACACACACACATGAACACACTCACAATGCACATATATATGTATATATGTATTTACAAATGTGTGTATATATACATACCTATACCTATACATTATACATACACATACATATTCATATATATGTACATATGTATAATGATTGGCTGAGGCTACTCCTGTACTCTCAGAATACGTCTCTCACTCCTATACTTGGCTCAAATTACTATATGTATATCAACCCTTACAAACTACTATTAATGAGACCACATTTAGTAGTCAACCAGAGAATGCTACTAAATCAAAGCAAAGCTATTAATGAAATGAAACAGTAAGAAAAATAACAATAAAACTTAGAGGAAAGGTCTCTGACAAATATGCAAAACATCATCAGGAAGAGTGGTCCTATATGGAGAACACACATGAAGAGGAAATACGATACAACGCAATATGATATAAATGCAATAGGGAATACATGAGTCTAAAAGTATGGTCGGAGTACATGTACTTAGGTATGTGAAGGTGTGTATATCAATGTGGTTAAATTCAAATTGACGTGGATCCTTGCAGGTAGCATATTGACTTAGAAAACCACAAATAAACATTATCTCTGTTGTATTGTATTTTTATTTTGCACTTTATTTTCAGATCAATTCTCTGGTGCTTGTTCTAATTTTGACCTGACAATTAACATCAAGAAAACAGAGGTTTTCCACCTGTCAGCACGGAATCATCCATATGTGAAACCATCAGTTACAGAGCAAATGGAGAAATTTTGAATGTTTGGGGATGAATTCACTTACTAAAGTTAATTTTCCTAAAACACAGAGGCAGCCTTGTCACACACACCCCTTCCCCATTCAATAAACACCAGTGAATCCCCACTGCCTCCAGATCAAATATCATTCCGAACCCTTAAAAGCCTTGCCTGGGCCACTTTTCCAATCTCCTCATATCTGTCTCCCAGGCCCTGACATGAGCTCTTCCACCCAGTGACCCTGCCCCTCCCCCCCTGCCTGGAGAGCTCTCAGTCTTCTGCCCCAACTTCACTGACTTCCTTTAACTTACAACTAAAATCCCATCTCTTATTGCAAATCTTTAACTCCTCTTCCTCTTAATTATTTCCTGCTTATCCTGTATATAGTTTGCTTTGTATATATTTGTTTGAATGTTATGTCCATCTGCAGGAGGAGGGCCTGCTGTGGTGCATTGTGGGGCCAACAAAAGGTGGTGGGGGAGGGAGGAGGTGGAGGAGTGAGGAAGATGGTAGCTGGCTCACTGTTGAAGTGAAGGTGGGTTTTGTCTTCATGGGGCCGGTCCTTAGTTCCCACCGAAAACACAGCATTATCTTTGGCTGACACAAGGAGAGAAGTGTGGAGGAGCTGAATATCCATAGCATGGTTATAACCCATCCATTACAGGCCATATTTCTCCACCCATAAGTTTGTCTGCAATGGCACCAGAATCCTGGTCTAAAGAAGAATGGGTGAACATGGAAGATACAGCCATGAGCACTGTGAATTACAGACAACCTGCCACTGGCTTTGGAAACAATGAAACTTTGACCTTCTTCTGCTGGTTCACCTCCCCATCCTTGATTTGGACATGGCTTTTCCTTAATAAGTGTTATTTACAGCAAGTGTAATAAGCGGTATTTATTTGGACAAGAGTGAAGATTCTGACAGTAATAGTCCTAGATATTTAAATGACTTCTGTGACCTGGAGTTTCCTCAATGCTCAGGGATTGTGGGTGGGAGCAAAGGATTATGCCTCACCCCATCTCCACCCCCAATCTCACATTGCGTTTATATATTACAGGAAAGACTCAGGAAATACCAACATGTACATTTTTGGAGGAATATGTGCCTCCATGTTGATGACTTACAGCAACAGAGAGAAACTATATGATGATCATAAGCAGAAACCACAGGGACTGCACAACTCCCACACAGTCATCATACAGTGAATGTCATAGGAAATAGTAGGTACATTTTAGGTGAATGGGTTTAGTAAACCATAAACAATGCCAATGCCTCTCTTCTGGGCTGTGAATGGCTGTGTACGAGTTCATTTTCTTACCTGAATGTGGACACAGTAGACGGGACATGTCTAGAATCTGATTCTCAGGAAGACAAAAAGAAAAAAGTAGCAACAGAGAGAGAGAAAGAGGGAGGGAGGGAGGAATGGAAGGAGGAAGGGAGGGAGAGAGAGAGAGAGAACTAGACTCGGTGCTATTGCAATTGGGACAGGCCTATACTTCTGGAGTGGAAGAGACAGATGTAAAAAGATCATGCATAGTCATGCTTGCTGCAAAGATATTTGGTACCTTGATAGTGAGAAGTCATAAGTATGAGTGATCAAAGCTACTACTAACTCTCTTCAAGTTAAATAACACTAAGTTTCTACCATTGAAAGTTTTCTTCAGCTAAACACAAACCTACCATAGCATGCAATCATACCAACAGCATCACCAGATTCTCATTCATGTTTAAAAGAAATATAAGCAAATTTTCTCAATCAAACCAGTAATAACACTGTTATTACCACCATGCCAGTTTCTCTCTCTTATTTTAAAAATTAGCAAATCTAGAAGACTTAGGAAATAGTATAGAATCTAGCCACATTGTCATGAAAGAAACTGGAATAAAAAAGCCAATAAGATCAGAAAAAAATTGAATTCATTTCCTCTTTATTTCCATCCTTTGCTATGGCAACTGATGTGGCAGATGGCACTTGTTCAATAGATATGCTAAAGAAAAATGAAAGTGATCAAACTTCAACAAATGTTAAGCGAATCACATGGTCTGGACTTAAGGATAGTAAACTCTGAAGCTGCTGTATCCAATGCCATTTCAGATATGTGTACCACAGTCCCCAGCAGGTCATTAAAATGGAACCATCCAGTACAAATGGGGCAGGTTTTTAAAAATGAAACATCGCTAACAGCACGAAGTGCAAAATTAGAAACTGATGAAGCATATGTACACCAATAAAATCAGCTCTGCTGAAGCACAGGACTCTACTGTTCCATTATGAAAAGATAGTACTTCAAAGCCAATGACCATAGAGAAAATCAAAAGAATGACAGTGGTATGATGTGGGAATCATCACAAATAATAATATTTTGGTCAGTTAATTCTACAAGCTGCGTAATGGAAAGTAAAGTATCTCTAAATGAAGAAATACAGATGTCTCAGACTACAGTTTACTTAAAAAGCAAGGTTTTTTGTTTTTGATGCACATGGTAAAAAAAATTTAGGGTAAGAAGAGATTTTAGAGATAAATCACATGATTTTACCATTCTAGGAGTAAGTAGAAATCAGAGTCAGCTAAGAGGTGAGTGGATAGCGTGTTGAACTTGAGAATCAAGAATCATTGAGTTAAAATAGTACCTCAGAAATTTATTTGCTGTGATGCCTGGTCAGGTCACCAAATCTATGTGTCACACTCAGTTATTTCACCTATAAAATAGGAATGATAATAGCATCTAACTCTCAGATTTGGTGTGAGGACAAAATGGAAAGAAATTGACATAGCACGTTGCAAAACTAAAAGTTCCTTTTAAAACCCAGTTATTAGAATTATTGTTCTGTTATTTCCGTGCCTGAGGTCATACACATAGCCAGTAATCAAAGTATAACCCAGCTAGAACACTGGGCCTGAAGTCAGGAAGACTCATCTTCTTGAGTTCAAATTTGGCCACAGATTATGTGATCCTGGGCAAGTCACTCAATCCATTTTGTCTCAGTTTTCTCATCTGTAAAATGAATGGTAGAAGGAAATGGTAAACCACTGCAGTATCTTTGCCAAGAAAACTAAAAATGGGGTCAGACACAACTGAAAAAGACTGAGAAACAGTAACAAAATATATACACACACATGCACATACATATATATGTTTGTATATCGTACATAAATACATAGATGGAAGAATGGATGGATGAATGGATGGATGAATGGATGGATGGATGGATGGGTAGATGCTTGGCTGGTGAAAACATAATATTAGAATGGCAAAGATAGATTTAACTCCTTAAGAGTGGATAGGTTAGTCATCATTTAATCTTAGATTATACTCTTAGCCTAGCAACACGAGGAATCAGGCAAAGTAGAGAGATAAACACCAATACACTACTACTGTTGCCATTATGCATAATAGTAGTCATAATTATTCCTTGGTACCTTACTGGTAGTAGGTTAAAAACACCTTTTAATAGATAAAGCTTTCTTTCCTTAAGAAACAAAGCAAAATGTGTCAACCTTGCACTTTAATATGTATTTGAAATAAGATTCAGCTTTTCCTTTCACCATCTCTTAATCTCTGGATACCATGTCATCTTAGTGTCACTAAAATTTTAGTTTGCATTTGATTGAACAACTTTCCCCATTTCCCCCCATTTATTCCTTTGTCACTAGCACTTTGTCATCACTAACTCCCACTGGCTAACAAGTAAAGATACTACTCTAAGAGTCAAAAAGGCCTGCAGGAATTTGTTGCTATTGATACCTTAGTGGCTACCTGAATTTCAGGACCTGTCAGCTTCCTTTTACTGTCTCTGATGACAGAAATTTACTGAGGTCAGGTACATGATTTGAAAATTGTTGTTTCTTGCTCAGTCATTCAGTTGTATCTGCCTCTTTGTCACCCCATGAACCATGGGCACACCAGGTCCTTCTCTTTTCCACTATGTCCCAAGTTCTGTCAAAGCTCATGGTCATTGCTTCCATGACACTGTCCATGCAACTGCCATTCTCTTCTCATTTTACCTTCAACCGTTTACCTTTTGGAAATTTGAATTTATTTTTTATCTATTTTTGAGAAACATTCAAATGCATAACCTTATAAATTTAATCATGTAGAAATTTCCCATAGTTCCATAATGATTCACATTGGTTACCAGATTCACCAGCACTGGAAAGAACATTGAATATCTTTGGAAAGCAACCTTCTCCAAAAATCAAGGTACATTTCAAACTGATGGTAGAATGAACACAAGAGGGTATCACAGCTTAGCATGATTCCCCATAGGACTTTCATGGACAAATTTTCTTGATAGCAAAAGAGTCAAACAAAGCAACCACTAATCTCTCTGAAATGCCTTTTTGTTCCATGGTACCTTAGTGGTTCTATCAATTTGCCATAGTACAATGCATTGCTTCATGTTATTAAGTATTAATATATGTTTATACATTCAATCTATTACTATGATAAATTGCTTTCATATTATTAGAAAAATGTTTGTGTCAGTGAAAATTTAACTTTCCTGATTCACTCAGAAGGTCATATTTTCCCCACCCTGATTGTCCTGTATTTTGCATATATTTAAAATGTGTACATTCTGTCTTCCCCTAGATAGTGTAGGCTCTTAGAGATCAGGGGGTATTTCCATTTTGTTTTGTTCTGCTCTATAGGCACAATGCCAGAGAGGTAGTTGGAGCTTAAGAAATCCTTGTTGACTGATTTTTTTTGATTGATTGATTTAATTATACTGTAAGCTTCTGATAAATTTCTCTCTTGGCAGAACTATGGTTTTCACGGAATACGTGTCCAATAATTATTGATTCTCTGATTGTCTGGTCTATTAACTTATTGTCCAAAATCTATTTTCCAGCTGCCTGAGAAGCAATAGTTTTTGGAACTTTCAAACAACTCTGGAGAGAGAGAGCATGTTTTTATGGCCCCCAAACTATTTAAACATATAGTAGCGACTCTTTTCATTTCTGGTCTTTATGAAGGATGTGTCTGATAGATTAAATTCAAGTGAACTTTTTCTTTTTAAACAGGATTGACATGTAAACTATATGTAAGACACCTTACTTGTTAATCAGCTTATATTCTGCTGCTGTAGGTGTAAAGTGATGTAAATATATATCTGGTGACAAATTTTAATACACTTGGCAATTAAATTATATACTAAAAATGTGGACAGCATCTTTAAAAATAAAGAAAGATCTACTCATAAATGAGAAAAATTAATACCCAAGTAATTACTTATCCAAATCTCACAGATACATTTTGGACTGTAGAATCACATCATTAATATTAACATTCTCCTTGTGATATTTTCTAAAACATTCTACTGTTTTATTTGAATGTCCCTTGTTCAATTGAAGAAAAAAAACAATGGAAAGACTGAAAATGTTTTTAAAAATGAAAGGTTCAGATATAAAAGACAAAACTGAAAGTCAATATTCAGCTAAATTTTCCATCTCATTGTAATGGTCATGATTCTGGGTAAAATAGTGCTATTTAGAAATATCATTCACCGCTTCTATTATCTAGAAACATCATTGAATCCTTCATTTTTGTCTTTGTATCTTCAGGAATGAGTAAAATACCTGGAAATTAGACATAGGAATCACTCTTGTGATTTCACTAGGATAGGAAAAAAAATCATCTGTACTAATGCCAGCTTAACATCTTTGCAACTTACACTCTTAGATTCCTAGAGCAATGAAAAGACTTGCCCAGCATCACCTAGCAAAGCATGTGGCACAAGATTTGAACTCAGGTCTTCTGAATTTTACAGCCAGTTCTTTATTCAATATGCCATATTGCCTCTCAAAAATATACCTTGTTTATGGTAGATCATAAAAAAAAGTTTTGTTCAATGAATTAATCTTAAGACTATTAAAAATATGTGTTAGAAAATTCAGGCATACTCCAACACAGAGATAAAAGCTAGAAATTGCCTTAATGCATGTTTAAGTCCCTTTTCATTCCTAAAATTTTTTTTATTCTTTAAGTAACAGTACCAATCCCAAACAAGAAGGGTTTTCTTGAAATTGTTTCACATTTTTAGCCCAATCTCATGCACAAAATAAACAAATTAAAAAAAAACTTTCCTCAAAAAATGAACTTAAATTCTAAATGAAATGGTCATTTCTGTGAATTTTGAGTAACCGTAATATATGAAACTGCCTTATCTATTTCTGGTTAATACAACTTGTTTTTCATTGCTAATGATGATAACTAACATATTTACATAGTGCTTATTATGTGACAGACACTTAAATTCAACATATAATTTCTAAACATGTTCTACTTCTCTGTGATTATTTTTGGTCATACTTCCATTTTCTTTTGTGGGAATGGGGGAAATTGCATTAATCATGCTCTTTTTTGAGTCAGATAGACGGCACAGGGGACAGAGCATTGAACTGGTAGTCAGGAAGACTCAAGTTCAAATGTGGCCTTAGACATTTACTAGGTTTTCTGGTTTTGGAAGAGTCACTTAAATTCTGTTTGCCTCAATTTTCTTAATGGTAAAATGGAGATAAGAACACTTACCTTCCAGGACTGCAGTAAGGATCAAATGAGATAATATTTATAAAGTGATTCACACAGTATCTGGTATATTATAGGCACTATATAAATGCTTAATCCCTTTCCTTTTTCCTTCTTCCCCTCTTCCTTTTTTCCCCATTCCTTCCTTCCTTCTTTCCTTTCTGTCATCCTTCTTTCTTTCCTGTTTTGTAATTTGTAACTACCACACTTCCTTCATTTCATTTTTTCATTATTCCACTTAAAATTCTTAACCTTTTTTCTGTTCCATAAATTTCATTATTTGTCTAGCTCTATAAGACAAATTTTTGAAATTGAGGTTGGTATGGTAAATTAATTTAGGTATCTTTGCAATTTTTATTATTGACTCTACTTATTAGCAAAAATATTTCATCAATATTTCACCAATTACTCAGTTCTGTATTTATCTATGAAAAAGGCATTTTTTTGTTGTTATATTCAAATAGTTTCTTAATGTGTCTTAGTAGATGGATTCCCAACAATCTCGTATTTTGTGGGCATTTGAATGAAATTATCTTTCCGTTTTTCCTACTGTTATTTGTTTTTAATGTAAAGAAATGTTGATTTTGTTTTTCTTTCATTTAACTATACTGAAGCAATTAAAAATGTTTCAGTTGACTGATAAAAATATTTGCCTTAGTCTATTGTGTTTATATTTTTCCTAATATTGAAGCAATCCTATATTCCTGGTATAAATCCAACCTGGTTATGGCGTATAATCTTTTTTAACATATTGCAGTGCTCTGTTTGGAAATGGTTTACTTAGATTTTTTAACTCAATGTATATTGGGATTTTTAGTCTATATTCCTCTATCTTTACTTATCTCTTTGGAGTTTAGTATCAAGGCCATATATGCAATTTAGAAAGAATGTGGATTGTCCCCTTCCTTTTATTTTTTCCAAAATTCTGTATGCAATACCGGTATTATGTGTTCTTACGTGCTTTCAGCCTCTAGATCTCTTAGGGCAGGAGTGGGAAAATGTGTATTGTGAAGTTTGTATTCAGTGGCAGGGCTGCATTTGAGGACCTAGACAACCACACGTGGCCACAGGTATCTCAACTCTACCTTAATGCCTAATGAGTATTTTCTTACTCTGTTCAGTAAATATAAGGTTATGAATTTATTGTCTACTATAACATTTCTGTCACAAAATTAGAATAATCACATCCCATAAACATGCTGAAATCATTATGTGAAGCTACACAAAAATTCTGGGATTCTTACCTATTAGCCATATTACAAGGACAGATATTTAACTTCAAGCTAGTCTAGAAAACACTCCCCATATATAGTGACTAGGGAGGGCATGGTGGATGTGAAGGATTTGTGTCTTTAACTTTAAAAGGAGGAATATTTTTCAACAGAGAGATGGGATAAGGTGTGGAGGGGATAAGATAAAGTAGTAGATATACTTTAGTTATAAAATAATATTCGTGACTACTGACATTTATATAATGCACTACACATATCATCTCTTTTGATACTCAAAACTGCACTGTGAGATACATATATGAGTCCCTCCACCACAAACACACACACACACACACACACACACACACACACACACACACACAAATACATATCTTCCTGACTCCAAGTCATCTCTATCTCTCCCTAAGTCTTCCATTTAAAATGTATCCCTTATTGATTTTCAGGGAAATATATATATATATATATATATATATATATATATATATATATATATACTCACACACACACACACAAATATTTTATAACTAGCTCAAATACAAACAGTTATCAATAAAACTAAAATTTGAATACTTATGTCCATTATCAGAAAAGCAAGCAGAAAATTGAGCAGAGCTGAAAATTAAAAGATCATATTTACAAGTATTTGTGAAGTATCAACTTTATCCTTCCAAATTTTGTGCAATGCTGTAAGAAATTCTAAAGCAAGTTTTTATTTCTGTTGCAAATGTACCTCTTTCTCATCCTAATATCAAAGCCCTTTAGAGAGAAGTTGTACCCATAACTGAACCCTTAATCTTTTTTATATAGTGTTTCCTGTTATCTCTCTTAGATGCAAACCACTTTGCAAGTTAAAGAAGGCAAATCCAGGAAGAAAGCAAAAAAATGAATACAAGCTCATGCTTCACCTTGATTTATATATATATAAACAGTCTTCTTTAGGGAAATGCTTTACTGTAATAAAATACTTCTAAAAACATTACATCTGCCCCAGTGCTAATTCAGAAATACAGTTATATACTTAAGTAGAGTGTGACATACACTATAATCTTATACTTCTTTGTCAAATCAGGACCTAAATATTTATGAATGAGGATTTGTGCAGTATATATGAGTAGATTTGAAACCCCAAGACATTTATGTTCTTTGCTTAAAAGCAAATAAACAAACCTAGGCAACATTTCTACAGAGGGAGAGTATGCAATGGCATCAGTAAGAAACTGTATCAGCTATACAAAGGAAAGGTGACTAGTCAAGTGATAAATTTAAATATCATCACTTCTTTGAAATTTTCTAACAAGAAGAAATTTAAGATGGTTTGTTATTTCTTATAGTAGCTGGAATTAAATACATTTTGGATGACTGTATTTATTCATTCTTTCATCCAACAAATATTTATGAAATGTCAATGTTCTCAATGTACAATGCTAAGTACTAAGTAGTTAATAATTAACTAGAAATGAGCTTTACCCTGCAATAGGTTTTGTTGTAATAAAGACAAGAAAAAGTGCAGCTCTTTGGGAAACATGAATTTTGCTCATTTCTTTTCTACATCAATTTCCCAAACAAACTGTTCTCTTTTTCCTCTCCTAATGAAAATATCAATTCAGAAAGCATTAAGACAGTTTTGTGTTTTTGTTAACAGCTTAATAAAAAAATAGCAATATTCCTTAGAAGGTCAGGTAAGAACCTATTTACTAGTTCTAAAATACAGATAGAGTTGAAGGGTGGGTTGAAGATCATACACAACTCCCATAAATTTATTTTTTTCTAAAAATGAATCACATAACCTTTTTTTAACCCTTATTTTAAAAGATCAATGTACGGTATTGAGTTTTTAAAAATTCAATCTTAATTTTTGTAATAGCAAGCAAGCAAAGTAGGATCTTTGCTGTTTTTCTGGATTGAGTTTTGACCAATCACTTATGTGTATGTGGGCTCTAGCTAATCAGATCCTGAGTAGAACTGTATATAAGGAGAGAGCTGGTGTTGAGAAAGCAGACCTGAATAGAGCCAGCCTCAAAGGGTGAGCCAGTTTGGAAGGAGATGACACCTCTGAGCCTGGGAAGAGACCTCTGATGGCAGACTTGTGGAAAGAGTCTCTGAACTTGGAAAGCAAATAGAGCTATAGGGCAGAAATATACCCATGAGGCTTAGTCCCTTTTGAGAGCTGTTAAAGTGAACTGAGCTGTTAACACAGAGACCTCTGGACTTTGGAGGTGAATTGAGATGACAGTGGTGAATGTCAATATTGCTGATGTCCTGGTGAACTTTGTTTTCCCAGAGGCAGAAGCTGAGGAGTGGTGCAGTTCCCCTGAGCTGAGACATGGAAGGGAGGGGAGAGGGTAGAGCTGCCTACCTGTGAATCTATGTGAGAGTCAGGAGTGGTCAGCCCACAGAGGAAGAGACATGGGACTCAACTTCGAGTTAAGATGAAAGAAGACTTTAGTTGGACACCTGGTATTGATTAAGAAGGTTGTTACCATGACCTAGGAATGGATGGTGTGACTTTACATCAGTTCATATAGGTCTTTCCGGGCTTCTCTGAAGTCTTCCTGTTCATCTTTTTTCATAGCACAATAGTATTCCATTACATTCATATACCACAACCTGTTCAGCCATTCCCCAATTGATGGGCATCCATCAATTTCCAGTTTTTGACCACCACAAAGAGAGCTGCTATAAGTATTTTTGTACACGTGGGACATTTTCCCATTTCTATGATCTCTTTGGGATAGAATCCCAGGAGCAAAAATACTGGGTCGAAGATTATGCATGTTGGGTATAGTTCCAAATTGCTCTCCAGAGTGGTTGGATCAGCTGACAGCTCCACCAACAAAGAATTAGTGGTCCAGCTCTCTCACATCTTCTCCAAAATTTATCATCTTCCTGTTTTGTCATGTTAACCAATCTGATAGGTGTGATATGGTACCTCAGAGTTGTTTTGATTTGCATCTCTCTACTCTATAGTGATTTAGAGCACTTTTTCATATGATTATAAATAGCTTTAATTTCTTCCTCTGAGAATTCCCTGTTCATATCCTTTGATCATTTATCAATTGGGGAAATTTGTCTTTTCTTTATAAAATAAATGGGTATAATGAGTCATGCTGATGACATAAAAAATAGGAAATATTTAAATCCTACTTGTTTACAGATAAAGACTGAGAACTATATAAATCATTAAATTTAGCTAACAATGCTATAATCAGTTTTTAAAGAAAGGTTTAATATTTAAGTTATTTCAATACTTATGAAAGTGGGATTGGCTATACTTTATTTAATGTCATTACAAAAGGCCTAGTCACCTTGATAGAAATCCAACAATAAATTGATAAAGTAATAGGTGTTAAGGAATTTCACTATAACCCCCAAACAAAGCCATTATACAATTTGGAGCTTTAAATATGTAAAGAACATAAAGTTATGTGCAGTGATCATTTTATAATGTGAAAACTTCATTAGCTGTGTTAAGAAGAGGAGACAGGGAATGGCTAACTAAACAACCTAATTGTGCTTCTGAAATATTGACATAGCTGGATGAATTGGAGAAGTTTATCAGTTTAATGGTAAGCCAGTGTAGTGGAATAGCCAGACCCTTGCTCCTATACCAGAGAGCAGCAAAGAAACAAAATAAGCTCAGAAGGACTGTGACTTTTTGTTCTCCCTACCCTACTGTTCAAGTCACTAAAGGGGTTGAATTTGTTGGAGACAGTGCTAATGGCTTGGAGCTAAAAATACACTGAGGAAACACAAGACATTCAAGGAAGGTAACAGCTTTGAGGACTGAGGTCTTCTGTGTTAGAGAGAATTGCTGGCTATCATCTCAAAGAAACTTATCCTCAAGAACCCAGCCAAATGGTCCACCTAGCATAGAGACACCAAAGCAGAGAAAGATACACTAGGATTCTATGAAGGACAAAGTATTTGTTTTTGTACCAGCAATTGTGATTTAGCCCGTTGCTACTCATGTATCTTTCACCACCATTATATTCTAACTTTCAGCCCTCTTTTCCCATGTGCTTATTCATGGGAGAGTGGGTACCTGACTTTTGAATAGGTAATTTACATCAATTGTTACCACTAGGCCATCTTAGTGAATGTCCTTGATAAAAGCCTATTAAATCCATAGATTAATGGTAAATGGAAAGTACACTCATCATTGGTGGGGCCCCTTTGAGACATAGTGTTAAAAACATAACTTATCATAGTTACCTCTTTACTTGAAGTGTTCAAATGGAAATTGTATTATGACTCTGAGGAAGTCACGGAGGAAATTTATATTGCAAGTTGAATTAGATTGCCCTTCTAATTCCTTCCAATTATTACAATATATTTCCTCTGGAAATATATGATACTAGCTCTCTTCACTAGATAGAATCACAATCTGTTTCTGCCTCTGTCCCTCTTCTTCCTGTCCTTCTATATTTTATCATTCCCAGAAATTTTCTGTTTGTTTTCTTTTTTTTGTGCATTTTCTAGTTTTTAAAACTCCCTCCATCTCTCCTTACTTTTTTCCCCTCTTCCTCCTCTTCTCCATCATTCCTTCCTCTTTTTTCTTCCCTCCATCCCTCACTCTCTCCTCTTTTCCTCTTTTTTCCTTCCTTCCTCTCTCCCTCCTTTCCTTCCTTCCTTCCTTCCTTCTTTTCTTCCTTCCTTCCTTCCTTCCTTCCTTCCTTCCTTCCTTCTTAGCATTAGAGGGTGAATGGGGACCTAGTGACTTTAGCACAACCTTAGAAAAAACATGAGGAGCACAAATATTGAACCTGTGTATATCCGTGACTCCATACAGCCTATCATAACACTCTAAGCAAAAATAATATGACACATTAACCTGTAAATCAGTCAACATAATTGAAAAGACTCACCATTCTGTTTTCAAAAACTTGATTGAAATCAACCCTTTGGGCTGCTATAAGAATTATTGAATCATTTCTCTTCTATAGAAATAGTCATCTATATGCATGTTATCAGTGGCTGATTGGCTTCAATTATTCCTTCAAACACTGAAAAAAGACAAACCTTAGACATAAAAAGCTCTTGCTAGTTTGCATATTCATAATACCTCAGTGAATCACCATCACTGGCAAAAGCACTGCCTGAATGTTAATGCAGAGCCAACAGCTGAGCTGAAGGACAAAGCAATATATAGAAATAAACTTCATTTTCCTGCTAGAATTCACCACTTAACTTAATTGTGGACAGTTTTTATTATTGCTATTTCATCTCAGTGCAATAATGGCTTGGGTTTTGCACAATATTTATTTAGACCTTTGCAGGTTTATAAATCTTTGATTTGTAGCTGCAATCACAGAGGAACATGCAATGCATTTCTATACAAAACTTCCCTCCCAGAAAGATCACAAGTGAAAAGCAGCTAAGCACTTTTCTGTTTTGTATCCCTCAGAAAAAAGAAAAAAACAAACACACAAACAAATCTAGAGGTTGAAAATACAGTATTTAAAAGTCTCTTCAGAGAAAATGTTTCCTTTCTTTCTGTTTTCATGCACTTCCAAGTTAGTGATCTTTAGCAACATCTGGGTACTTGTCAGTATCTCTTCTTGAAGAACTCCCCAACTCCTGTTCCCCCATTCCTGCTGTTCCTTATTAATTATGTGTGTAAGCCCACACACCCATCATTTTATCCTTAATGGATGACATACTGGTTGCTCTAACCCTAATTGATTGTATCTAACCGGGAAATATTGCATGGCCCATTTCTGCATAAAATCACATAATTCTTCAAGTAATAATAATATTTTGGGGAAAGTGGAGAGGAGTGAAATGTGTATTATGAGTGTATTACATATTTGTAACATCTCTATTGTATTTTTCCCAATTATGGTTTTATTTATTTAAAGGAATTCCCATTACTTGTAAAACAAATGCAAAAATCCATAAATTTTCCCAAGCAGTAGCTAGCACTTAACTGTCCAAGAAAAAGTGTTTTCTTCAAAGGGACATTTCAAAGGACAAACCAAACCAGAGTTTATGGACCAAAGGTAAGCTAGCCTTGTTACCATATAATGGTGCCCAATTTCTATTCCTTTAGGGTAATTATACTTATTTCAGTTTGTTTTCAATTAATCAATACTTGAGTTAAACCTTCACCTATTATGAGTTCCTTGACTTTTTTTTTCATCCCTCCAAATATTTCTCAACTTTACCTGGTTAGATTTTTCTGTCAGCTTTTCTATAACCAGAATCAGGAAAAAAAGAACCAAGTGGTATCATATAATGTCTCAATGGTAAATATATATGAATAGGAAGCATAACAAAAATGCACTCATACAATCCTATTCATTTTTAGTCTCTCCTAATTGGTGTGGTGGGGAACAACCAGTCAAATTCATGGACAAGTGTTGCCCAAAACTCTATAACCAATCTGCTTTTTAGCAGTATTCACTTACTTTAAATTAAGCTTGGCTCGTGGAGCAATGAAAGGGAACTCACTACTTCTCAAGTGTTAGTATGCAGTCATTAACTGTCAGTTTCTGCTCCTCCCTAAAAGGGAAATTAAAATATAGTTGTGGAAATTCAAACACATCATCATTCATTGGCAAACACAAATGGAATGAGTCCAGAAGACATTAGTAAAATGTGATGAAAGTGTCAGTGAAATGTAAATAGGTCCCCAACTGATGAATTTGTTAATTGTCTTCTTGGTTCTGGGCATTAGCACACATTTCATATTTAGCCTTAGAATATTCATAAGATTTAATTTGCTTTTACTATTTTCTTTTTTTGAAACTGAACAAAGAACATGGATATAATAAAACTTATCAAGGAATATTGCTACCACCCAAATTAACACTTATTTTACATAAAAGTTAGAATGGTGTAAATCAAATCCACTTGAACTTAGAGCCATAAAATCTCAATTTAAGACAATTAGGAGTTATATGGCCTTAGGCAGCTAATTGTTGTGCCTAGGGCCTTTGTTTTCTCATCTAAAAAAAATATGAATAATGGAACTTGTCACTGGGGTGATGTAAGAAAAGTTTTTTTTTGTTTTCTTTTGATAAACCAAAATGCTATTTAAAAGTGAGTTATAGAAGATTGAGATAATATCAAAGTATGGTCCACATAAAATAGAAAGATTAAGTGATTTGACAAAGTTTCCACAGTCAATAAATATCAGAATCACTGTTTGGTCTCAGGTCTTCTTAACCCTAAGCTAAACTGACACTGGCTACTACAAGAAGGTTCCTCTTAGTGTTATTCATTTATTTAAAAAAGGCTTGGCTTGCAGAATTCAAGTGAAAGGGAAACAGCTATTTTTCAAGGTGACTCATTCTAGTCCTATATATCTAGTAAAGGTGTTCTGCACATAAAACTGAAATATATTTCTTTGAATCTTCTACTAATTCCTTCTTGCTCTGCCTTCTATGGCCAAGCAATGCAAATTCAGTTCTTCTTTTTCATAATAGCTCTTGACATTATGGATGCTAGCTGTCATGTCCCTCCAGTGTTTTTTCATCTGATATCTAGTTCCTGCAACTAATCCTCATATGAGATGTACTCAGTGGCCTTTATCATTTAGTTGTACTTCCCTGGACACCACTTTTAAACGTCTTTCTTAAACTGCAGTGCCCAGATATGAAAGTAATACTCTAGACTGGGAGAATACAGAAGTACTATCCCCTCCTTTATTCCTGAGAACCATGCCTCTCAGTGCAATTCAAGATATATTCACTGACAAATCACCCTGCTGACCATTTGTCAGTATTAGGGATATATTTAGGGTATTCATTGAACTAGATGGCTTCTAGGATCCCTGAAAACTTTGATTCTGCTATTCATATTGACTTTGCAATTCGCTTGAACCTTCAGGCAGTTATTTTCTTTCACATAAAATGCCACCTAATTATATCTCTCTCTGATCATTTGCTGTCTGGTTGATGTTTCATTTTTTTTTTCTTTGCATTTTATTTATTTATTTATTCATTTATTCATTTATCTATCTGTCTATCTATCTATCTATTTATTTGGAATGTTCTACAATCACTTCTTTAAAATTAAGATTGCATTCCCCCACACCTTCCCCCGCTATCCCCCTCCCTCCTCATGACAGCATACAATTCTATAGAGCTTCTACATATACTTTCCTATTGAGCACATTTTCACTATACTCATGCTATATAGTCGCACTAAAATAAATGGAAGAAATCATATAACAAATCAAAACATAATACACTAAACCCCACCCCACACACACACACAAACATGATCTGCTACATTCTGCGAATGATTTCCATATTTCTTTCTCTGAGTGTGGAAGGCATTTTGCCTCAGAAAATCATCCTTGGGATTTTTTTTTTCAGTAAGTTCTTGTGTTATTACAAAGTTCCAAGTCTACCAGAAAAAAACTCTCTCACACTGTGTTCATTGCTGTGCACAAAGTTCTCCTGGTTCTGATGTTTTCTTTTTAATTCAAATGTAAGACTTTATCTCTATCCAATTTCACCTTATTGTATTTAGTCCAATACTTTAGATTGTAAAGGTCTTTGGGGATCTTGACTATCTATATGTTTTTGCAGGAAAATTGTTATTCTAACCTGATTCTGGATATCACTTATTCTTCACTTAGATTCACTTATTGCAGTTTTGTTTTGACAGGAAATTTGCAGGAGCTACTATTGATATCTTTATTCAGGCTATTGATAAAAATGTCAAATATCATACTCAAACACAAGTCTTCACAGTAGACCTTCCGCCAGGTTAGTAATGTACTGTGAATGAGTAGATTTTGAGTTAGGTTACGGTATCGTTAATGTATTTTTTGCTTAATTTGAAGATCTTTCCTATTCATTACTATGCCCATGTGACCTGCTTAAATCGAATGGAAGCCTAAGTCACATGTGGTGGGAGGAGCTTGCTGAATGAGTGGAACAGAGCTGAGAGGAAGGAGGTGAAGCTAGTCAGAGCTGGGAAGGCAGAGAAAGCAGGCAGCTAGGGCAGCAACTAGCATGTGTGGGAGAACTTGTTTGTGATTTATTTAAGGGAGCTGGTTTGTGATTTGTTTTTATCTTTAGCTTCCCCAATCAGCTTCTGCTAATTCCATATACAAGTTTTCCTGATAACATTTTTATTGGACCATAACATCACCATATTCACACACTATTATTTACTTTCAATTCTATCTCTTATGCATGGTTTTAAAATCTAAAATTTTATTGAGTTAGATGTGTCTATACTAATCTCTTGAATCAACATAGGTTGTTCCTCTTCTTCAGAATGTTTTCCCTTTATGTCTTTGAAATTTTATCCTTGAGAGTCTGGATGACCCATCCAGCCTTAACCATAGGATGAGTCTGACATCCTGTGGTTGATATTGTAGCTATTTTTATAACCTCATAGGAAGTTCTTTCTTTATGAACTCATCCAAAGAAATCTTTCTTACTTTGATTCCCCTTGCAGAATTTTAGATTATCTTACACTATTTCTTTTAAACCATTCTAAACTATTTTTTTCCCAAAAAATTTGGGTATGCATTAAGCAATGTCAGACTTCCTCTCCTTTATACTGTTCTGTAACAGGGGATGGTCATTTCCCTACCAGTGTCCTATTATGTTCATTTCAGGAACAATCAACCATTACTTACATTCTTACATTTTTTGTACACATATTATCTACTGAGATTAAGTTTTATATTCCTGAAGGGCAATCTGGAATAGTGGATGTAGAGCTAATCTCAAAACTAGGAAGATACGGTACAAATCCTTACTCTGAAACATACTAGTGGTGTAATTGAAATTTACTCTTAAAATTACTCTCACGATGCTCTAGTCAAGTGCAAGTCTTGTCATCAGGTAGATGTCATAGGTCTCTTCGAGAACCAAAGACAAACACCACAACAACAAGGCAAAGTTTTAAGGCTATAACTTGTAGAGAAGTTAATAAACTGCACTGGTAGAAAGTTTCTTTACCTAGAGATTCCTTGTACCAATGAAATCATAGGGTCCATCCCTCTCCTAGTCTTGATCTCTTGATTCAGGACAATTAAAGGGACCCTTCTCTTGAGACCAAATGAATTAGAACTTCCTGTAATAATTTTAATGAGGGTTATTTGTACCTGTTTTAGGATTTTTTCAAGGAAAGAACACTTGTTCATTTCTTATTACCTATTTCAGTTTCTCCATTTGGCAGCAAAACTTGCTGTTAGTGAGTGATTATGAACTAAATCAGTGTCTACACTATGGAGGGTAAACAGGGAAAACACCCCCACAAGATTTACTTCTATATAGACTATTTTTCAAAATACACATTTTTAAGAAGACTAAAATCTCAGAAGGACACAAAGCAGGCATGATGTTGTGTGTTGATTGTTTTGGTAATATAACAGCTTTTAGTATGGCTTCTCAATTTTCCATATTTTTATGTAAAAGTGCCCCAATTCTGATGTATTTTTGGTGCCAATCATCTTTCAAAATTATCAAGGTGATGATTGATGGGAACCAAGGTCTTATCTGTTACTTCCATTTCCAGATCTGTCATATGAAAATTTTGAGCATTACAACTGCTCAAGAAGAAAAAAAAAGAAAGCAAGACTTATGGTTGATATTGAAGTTATTTTTGTAGACTTATAGAAAGTTCTGTCATGGCTTATCTAGATTTATCTGGAATTCTGCCTAATGAACTCATATGAAGAACTAATGAGACCAAATTTATTAATGATTTAAACTTCTCATTTTACTGTTAATTCTTCTGAATTAATGTCTAGTCACTGAAAGCATACAGTGCATTCTGTTCGACAATCATTCAAGAGGTCTCTTGATAAAAAAAACGTAGTGCCTCCCAAGTATGAGAAGGGCCAATAGTCAATTCCCTGAGAATAGAATAGATCCTAATGCACTTCTCTAAAATATCATAATGTATTTGACTACAAATTTCGATGAAAGAGACTCTTTGAGATCTCCTATAGTATGTAGTATATAGAAAATAGTTTTAGTCACATCATTTTGTACTTAATTCTCTCACTTGTTCGTATTGCAAATGATTTAGAAGGAAAAAACTCCAAAAGCTTTAGGGTCACTTGGGCTTAATGTCATAACCAATTATGTGCAAATCTTTCTCCACTCTTCACATTTCAGAGTTGGAGATCAAGTGCCATTCACAATTTGAAGAGGAGATCATGCTTTTCATCATCAATCAATCAGGAAAAAGACATTTATTAAGTGCCTACTATCTACTAGGTAATGTGGTAAGTGTCGAAGATAAAAATACAAAAAAAGAAAAAGAACAACAGTGTCTACCTTCAAGTGGGGAAGACAATACACAAAAGGAAACTGTAAGTAAGACACAGGGTCACAGGCAAGCACTTGGTATTGGGAGTGTATTGAAGAATTATAGAGCAGATCAGAAGCACTACAGCTGGTGGGAAATGGGGAAAAATAACTGTGCTGAGTCAACTTTTTAAATAGAGACCACCCATACTTAGCCATGTTCACAGAGAAACCACATAAACCATTGAGTTATGAAGCTAGTAAATCTCCATTTTGTATTGACAGAAAGACAAGTGATAGTGCTTTCTTCCCCACAGTGTGAAGAAAACCTATCTAATATTGAACTCTCAATCATAGGAACCAAATAGAATCTGGTGATCAGTCAACATAGAACTTCTCGAAAGGCCTGGTGGGTCCTGATAAAGTTCATACCTTTCTAGATATTCCTGTTCAAGTCAAGGTATAGCAATGGGGATTTCTGTCCTACTATGGTATATCTATATGTTACTTCTCTTGGCTCTGTTGTCATACCAATAGCTACACATTTTTCAGTGACCTTTCCCTTCCACAATAATCTAGAAAAAGGGTTGTTATTAGAGTGTTAAAATTTAGATCACTAGTTAACTAGTAGTTATGGGTCACTGCTAAGCTACATCTTTGAGGAGCTGGAAGCTTATTTCACTCATATAATTCCTATTCTATGAAACAATATGTGGATTGTTTTTCTCATGATTTTCAGAGGTCCATAGTTGGTTTTACCAAAATGGTTTTTGATATTAGGGTTCATGGAAGACATTTTTTTTATAATAGGTAATCTTTCTTGTTCCACCTTCTAGATTGTAAGCTTCATAAAGGAAGAGTTGTATTTTAGGTGATTTTCAAACACTGTTATCCAAAGAAGCAATTCAAATGAAAATCTTCAAACATCTAAAGCCTTCTTCATAGATTGTCTTCTTTTTTGACACTTTGTTAACAGTTTTCCCATGTTCAAGCTATATAACCTTTCACTGATTCTAATGATATACTGATTGCAGTTTTTCTAGCCCAGATGGCAGCAAGATGTGGCAAACACAGCTCTGGTACTGGTTTTGGAGTGATAGAAACCTGGGTGCAAACCTTAAAACTTATGTGGACTTGGGAGGTCAGCTTCATAAATTTTCTTACATGGGTAGCAAATTATAGCACTAAGAATAAACCCATGATAATTTATATGACTATATGTTCATTGGATCATTGATTTAGAGTTGGAAGTGACCACAAAAGTTATTTTTCTTGAACCCCTCATTTTAGAAAGAAGAAAGTATAGATTCTGTCTCTTCAATATGTTCCCTTCTCCATGTCTACCTTAGTCACTCTTGTTCAAGACCTTATTGCTTTTCATCCTCATCCTGTGAAATTTTCAGCATGAATTCTTGTATCCACACTATGTCTTTTTCAATGCACTGAGTTTCAGAGCTAACATTTATGCAATGTTTTTAATGTTTTAGAAATATTTTATGTTCATTATTTCATTTGATCATCACCACAACTCTATGGTTTAGTTGTATTATTTAAATTGTACTGAGGGGGATACTGAGGTTGATAACATTTTTGTGACTTATTCAGAACTACACTTCTCTTGTCATTCTTTGTTCTCAAACAGGATCTATAATGTTACAAATGTGATGCATTAACTTGAACATGAATTGAAACTGTGTGAGGCAGAGCTCCCTCTCTCCTCCAGAGTCACTGGAGTCTAGACAAAGGTAAAGACCACTGGCAAAGGCCCAAGATGCTGTGGATGACTTTTGTAAATTAAAGCCTTTCACAGGTCTCAGTGGGTCTGAGGTCACATCTGTTCAAGGACTAAAGGTTAGGTAAGAATTTAGACAAAACATGGCTCAATTTACAATCTCAAAGCTATCGGAACAGAAAACAATCCCTACTTACACTCCTTCTGGTAGTTGACTTAGTTGATTAAACAATGTGCCATAGAGCCTAGGGCTAGGCTTAAATGTTTTGGGTTTAAAGGCCTAATCAAGTAATGCCATTTGAAACACAATGGGCTTTTTTAATATCCATTTTTCAGAGCTATCAAAAAAGCTTTTTGAGTAAGGGTGTGATGTCACACTGGAGTTTCAGCAAGATTATTTTGAAAATTTAGCAAGTCGATGATAAATTGGAGTAGAGAGAGAATTGTGGTATTGGGAATAACCAATAGGTCATTTCCTGAAGAGGGCTTTTATCAAAGTATTGGCTGTGTCAGAGGAGAGAAGAGGGTAGATGAGAAGAATGTTATGAAGATGAAATTGTCAGGGTTTTATAAGAAATGGAACGTATTGGATTAGAAAGAGTGAAGAGTCAGGGATGACTCCTGGGTGTAGAGGATGGTGACTTCTGGGTGACTGGAAGGATAATGAGTCCCTCAACAATAATAGATAAGTTACAAGGAGAGGACCGTTTTTGGGTGGGAGACAACGACTTTTGGTTTTGATATATTCGCTGTAGAAAGTCTCCAGGAGAGATATCAAGATCAAGATGTCTAATCGGCAGTTAAATATTCAAATATGAAGGTCAGAAGAGAGATGAGGTTTTGAAAAAGAGATTTGAGAATTATTAACATAGAAATGATAATTGAATCCCTGGGAGTCGATGAGATTACCAATGGGAAAAGGATAGAGGGAGATGGTTAGAGGAATAAAACAGATACCTGTGAATCACCCATACGAAGCGGGCATGATCTGTATGAAAATTCAGCAAAGAAAACTCAGGAGTGATGAGGTAAGTAGAAAGAGAACCAAGTGAGGAGAATGTCCTAAAAATCTGGAGAGATGACAGTGTGAAGGAGTCAGCGATCCATAGTGTCAAAGTGTTCAGAGAGGTCAAAAAATGAAGACTGTGAGAAGACTATTAAATTTCACATTTAAGAGACTTACTAACTTAGTAGGGAGCAGTTATGTCTGAATGATGAGGTCAGAACCTAGACTGTACAGTTAAGAAGAGACTGAAAGAAAAAAATGGAGTCACCCATTACAGAAAGTCTTGAGAGATGTGGGATTATAGTTAATGATGATGGATGGATAAAGTGAGATATTTTTGCAGAAAGAAAGGCCTTTTGAAGAAAAGAGCCAATTAGACAAAAAATATAATCCTTTCTTGTGGCAGAAAATAATTGGAAGATGAAAGGCATCCATTTAATGGGAAATGGCTTGACAGGTTACACAATATTGTGCTTCAAGAAATGGTAATAGGGAGGCTTTAAGGAAAACCTGGGAAGATTTATGTATATGGATGAAAGGTTAGGTAAGCAGAAGAAAGAGAATAAGTTCTACAATGAAAATATTGTAGATATGAACAACTTTGAACGATTTAGAAACTTTGATCAACCACAATTCAGGAATATTCGTGTTGAAACATCCTACTCATCTCCAGATAGACAGTAAGCAAATATTGAAACTGTGTGTGTCAATCAGTCTATATGCATAAAACCCATAACAAATATGTTTTATAACATGTATATGTTATATATACATAAATACGTATATAATATATGTATATATACATATATACATTGTATTATATTATATATTATTATTAATAATTATTATAATACACAGGTATATAATATATAAACATGTGTATATATGCAAATACAGACACACGTATCTGTGCATATTTACATGTATACATACATGCACAAATATTTTGGACATGGTCAATGCAGAGATTTGGGTTAATTATACATTTTAGTAATTATTTTCCTATTGTTTTCTCAAGAGAAATAAAATAAAGTTGAATTAAAAAACTAACAACAACAAGGAACAAATGAAAAGAGGAAAAAAATAATGTGGCAGCAAGTGCATGGCCGGGAGTCAGTCCCAAAGGAGAGATAATCAGCTGCCATGGGGAATGCACTGTTGCAGCTATTACTACATCTCTTTTTTACCTAGAGGTTTATAGTGGTGTTTACACTGATCACAACCAGTTACAAAAGGGATTGAATTGCCTTTGTGACAGTATTTTGTATCCACACACAGTTTTACCACAATAATCTAAAAGGCTTTTTCTTCATCACTTAGTAAACAGACAGGAAAGTCATAGATCACATGCTCCTAAATCTCCAAGGGGGAATTGCATTAAGCAGGGTACAAAGCATAAGTTCATAAGAACTAGATCCTCATTGGCCAGGCCTTGCTTACTAATATTGATGATTTATGCATACGGTTTTCCTGACCTGCTCTGGAAACATGATCTACACTTTAATTTGTGCTGATACTAGCTTTTGACCTAATGTATTTTTCTGGCTGCATCACAATTATTTTTTCACTGGAACTGGTGAAGACTCCTCAGTTTATCTGATCTTCTTTGCCCTTACTGTTATTTCCTGATGCTTTTCTCATTTTCTTTCCTGGTTCTGTGATAGTGACTTTTTTTTTTTTTTTTTGCAGGATAGCTACTTAATTCAGTAGCTGCTGTGGGTTTGCTTTTAGCTGTCTGCCATCCTATTTCCTTGTGGCAACTTAGGATCCAACTTAATCTATAGTAATGCCATTAACACTTGATGGATGGGTAACAAGTCATTATATTACAGGATTTAGTTCTAGAAGGGACTTTAGAGCTTACCTGCACATTTAATATGCAAGGAAATGGAAGCCCAGATATTGTGTGACTTGCCCAAGGGGCCATACTTATTCAGGAGAGGAGTCAGCTTTCAAACCCAGGTGTTCTGACTCCAAGTTAGTACATTAGTGTTCATGTCTAAAACTACTTAGGCTATAATGGCAACAGCATTAGTTCTGCAGTCAGAGTTGTTGAGTTGAATTTAAATCCCTCCTCTTAGACTTACTACATGTCTGACAATGAACAAGTCATGCAATCTCCCTGGAGCTCAGTTTCATTATCTGTAAAATGAGGGTAATGGACTAGATGGCCCCTAAGGTCTCTTATAGCTGTAGATCTATAGTCCTATGAACATTTATATAGTTAATCTCAGCAATGGGAAATGAGATCATCTTTCTACAAAGGGTCCCATTCTGGTATGTTAAGAAAATATAGATATTAAGGTAACTAACAGCTAAGAAATTTGGGGAGACTTGAAACTGTAGAGCTCAATGAGCTCCTCTAAATCTAATTAAATTCAACACAGATTTAAGTACCTGTTATTTGCTTGAGATACAAGTAGGAAATATGGCAATTATTGTCTTTAAGAATGTAATATGGTAGATATGACATGTACATTCATAAATATTCCCAAGTATAGAAAAAGTGATAAAGTCAAAGAAAAAAATCCGGACCGAGTGAGTAAGATGAATTTTAAAGGCAAGAAACTTCTTTACAAAGGTGAAGAGGCAGGTGAATTAGGAATGGAGAGGAGGATCTGAAAATTAAGTTGGGCCTTAAAGGAAGTAAATAATTGAAACAGATGGCTATGAGGGTGAATTGTATTACTAGCATGAGGATTGGGATAGAAATATAGGTTTAGGGGAATATAGGACAAGATTCTTTAACAAGTAAAAGCAAACTTTAACTAAAACTTGGGAGAAATAAAGATTAGTAATATGCAATAAGGTTAGAAAGAGTTAGATTTAAAGCTCCTTAAATTAAGTGAACAATTTTATAATTTGTGCCTTAGGATATAGACAACCAAGGTAAGGATAGGACATGACTAAAATCATGTCTTAGGAATATTATTTTGGCAGTGTTATGAGTAAAATATTTTGAGAGCCATAGTGCCTGGATAATTAATAATTTTATTAATCATGATAGCAGAAAATTAATAAAAAGGGTCAGTGACTCTCCCAAATACTAAATTCCTCTCATGAAACCCACTTAATGCTTGTATGTCCTTGGAAGAGTGGGTGTTCCTGAGGATGGCAATCAACTCTGATTGCTTATCAATAAATAAGAAGGACTATTATGAGAGGTGGCCTCATTCTAATAAAGGGCTGGAGGACATGGTGTGTGAGATCACTCTCACTCCCAGACCACCCCAACCTCTGGACAAATCTAGACAAAGGATGTACCCCCAACACAAGCCTAAATTGAACAAAATGGGCTTCCCCACTTGAGTGGAATCTGAACAAGATTGAAAAGAAATTTAATACAGTTTCATTATCAGCAATGTCCTTCTGATGCTGGGTTGTCCTAGTAGAGAATGAGGATCTAGGAATGGGAAAGAAATTACCTGGATCTTACAAATAATTGGTCATTCCTCTCATTATCCACATACAGTAAAGACTGAAATGGGAAGAGAGTAGAACAAGTAGCCCATTTTGGGGTTATTAGTATAGGAAAAAGATGATACGGTCATGAACGCGAAAAATTTGATTAACAAGCTGAAAAAATTAAGAAAGGATAACTATATAGGAGATTTTCAATGGGTAAATATTTAAAATTAGATTTTTTTTCTTGTGGAGAAGAAAGTTTGCAGATAGTTTAATTATTGATAATTATAGGAAAATAAAGCAATTTTTAATTTTTTAAAATAAGACCTTGTGTCTAGTTCTTAGAGATTTGAGGTTAGTATTATTTTTCAGTACCTAAGGACAAAAAGAAGTACAGCAGTAAGGAATACTTTAAAGAAGGACCATTTTTTAATGAGATATAGAATGGCAGATATTACCAAATTTTGGAAAGTTCCTAACCTCTGAGAATGGGTAGATAAGAAAATATGTATTGTCAGAATTTTTTCAGCAGCCACTGAATTTACCAAAAATGATGAGACAGGAATTTCTTATGCTACAGAATTTTGGTATGCCCTGTGTACAAAGAGATATGTTTTGTCTAGACTTCAGTTGAATGATTTTATACACTTAGAGGATCATTGAAGAGGTTTCTACTCAAGAGAATTTTCTTATCTGAGAAAAAGGTGATTCCTAGTTTACCCCATTATCTCAAATTTCTCCATATAGTTTGGAAAAATCTGAGTGGAAAAAGATTTCAATCTTTACTCTTTCTCTTGTATATGAAAATTTTTCTTATTTGTCTGACTGTAAAACTTTGTTTTTTGTAATAATTGATTTTTATATGTACATGTGGGATTGCATATAAAAATACATTATTGAGTGTTTTGACAATTTTCTGTATCACACAGGAGAGATAGGCGAATGGACATGTTTATATCTCCTCAGAGACCATAGAAAACCATTCTGAATTTGAAACAGGAACTGTTAAAAAAAAAAAAAAGTACCCTTGCCTATATGCCTGGGATAAAAAATTTCAAATATGGAGAAATGTGTAAGGGATTTACCCTAAGCATACCCTAATACCCTAATACATATTACCTTAATATGTATGTTTGTCCTTCATTGCAGAAGAAGACCATCCTTCAGAGAAATGATGACATGACTTGCACTTGACTTTGTTTTGAGGGAGGGCTGTGTAGGTCACCAGCCCCACTTCTCCTCTAGAACTATCTGAATCCAGTGACCAGATTTCAGCATGATGACTAGAGATGACCCAGGATGAGGCAATTGGGGTTAAGTGACTTATCCAAGGTCACACAGCTAGTGAGTGCCAAGTGTCTGAGCTGAGATGTGAATTCAGGTCCTCCTGACTCCTGCACTGGTGCTCCATCCACTGCACCACCTAGCTACCCTTACCTTAATATGGAGGCACATTGAAGACAGTGTTTTCCTGTCAAGTGCCTCCTTTGCTTGGCTACATAACCAGAAAAGTTTGCATCTTTAAAATCTCACCAGACTCTCTTTAGGCTCTCTTTCTGTCTCTCTCTTTCAATGATCCTCTAAGTGTATAAAATCACTCATTTTGGGGGGCGGAGCCAAGATGGCGGAGTAGAAAGACTCACCTATGCTAGGTCCGAACCCACAGCCCATAGATTTCCTGTAAAAAGAACTCCTGACAAATTCTGGAGCAGTGGAAGCCACATAGAAACACAGTGAAGAAGATTACCGTTGCAGAGAGCCCTGAAAAACCGACCGCAAAGGTACCCCAGACGGGAGCAGAGTCCTGTCCTGCCGAGCACTCTCCACCCCCACCCCGGCCACGCGGCACTGAGAGGAGCGAGCAGAGCCCAGCAGGCGGCAGGGACCTGAATCTCCGGGCAGCCGAGAAGGTCCCTCCACCCACAGACGCACAGGTCAGTGAGAGAGACGGGCTGAGAGGGGAGCGGGGGATCTCCGGGATTCGGACCCCCTGGGAAGCGGCCACTGCGGCAGAGGCTGAGGCAGCTCGGCCAGAGGCAGAGGCAGCTCAGCCAGAGACTCCCCCAGCGGGCTGGAGCTCCACCCCAGCTCCACTACAAAGGATCTCTGTATAAACCCCCTGAGGGAAC
>CM053771.1:371057455-371081418 GCA_028658325.1 Potorous gilbertii | reverse complement strand
CCATTTTGTCATTCTTTTGGTTTTGTTTTGTGATTTCTTGGTTTCTCAGAAAGTCATTAGCCTCCATCTGTTCCATTCTAATTTTGAGAGAACTCTTTTCTTCAGTGAGCTTTTGCACCTCTTTTTCCACTTGGCTAATTCTGCTTTTGAAAGCATCTCATTGGCTTTTTGAACCTTTTTTGCCAATTGAGTTAGCCTATTTTTCAAGGTGTTATTTTCTTCAGCATTTTTTTGGGTCTCCTTTATTAAGGTATTGACCCATTTTTCATGCTTTTCTTGCATCTCTCTCATTTCTTTTCCCAGTTTTTCCTCCACCTGTCTAATTTGATTTTCAAAGTCCTTTTTGAGCCCTTCCATGGCCTGAGCTCATTGGATATCTATTTCAGATGTATGGGATACAGAGGCCTTGTCTCTTATGTCTTTACCTGATGGTAAGCAGTTTTCTTCCTCGTTAGAGAGGAAGCTTGGAATCATTTTTTCACCAAGAAAGTAACCTTCTATGGTCTTATTCTTTTTCCCTTTTCTGGGCATTTTCCCAGCCAGTTACTTGACTTCTGAGATTCCTGTCCACCCCCACCTAGGTCCACCCAGCTAGTGCTTGGGGTCTGGGATTCAAATGCTGCTCCCTAGCCTCAGGGCTTTTGGCACAGGCCTGGCTGCTATTCAATGGGAGCTTAATTCCTGGTGCTCAGGTTGGGGCAAGGCTGCCTCCCAGGCTGAGTTCCCTCAGGGTTTTTTGCAGAGACCTTTTGTAATGAGGCTCCTGCCGAGCTCCTGCCTAATTTGTTGGGAGTTCTTTTTAGAGGAAATCTATGGGCTGTGGATTCGGAGCTAGTATATGTGAGGCTTTCTACTCCGCCATCTTGGTTCCACCCCAAAAGAAGAGATTTTACATAGCTTATCAAACTGAAGGTCTACCAAACTATGCTGACCTCATTTTTGTATGTCTGGAAATATGGACAGCATACCAAACCCATGCCAGGAAACTGAATGGCTTCCATTTGAATTTTCTTAAGAAGATACTGAAGACCACCTGTCAAAATAAGGTGCCAGACACTGAGGTCTTTTTTTGAGCTGCCAAGCATTTGAACTACTTCACAGAAGCAACTCTGATGGACTGGCCATGCTGTTTGAATGCCAAATACATGTTTACCTATTTTATGGAGAACTCACACAAGGCAACTGCTCACAAATAAGTGGTCAAAAAAAGTGATAAAAGGGCACTTTCAAAGTCTCTCTGAAGAACTTTGGAATCCATTGAATGGCACAAGTGATAGTCACAGGACTGTCCAGCATGACACGCAATAATCAAAGAAAGTTCTGTGTTCTATGATCAAAGCAACATTGAAGTATCTCAAAAGAAGTATAAGAAGTACAAATTTAATGAAATCTCCACTCCAAATATTTGCATGGACTATTTTTACTTGAATACTCTCAGACACACTGTACCCTGCTTTCACCATAGTGATGTCATTTTTGTCCTCTTCAAGAATGAAAGAGAACAACCAGCCAACCATCCTGTCATCCTTCTCTGAACATTCACTATGTTATGAATGTCCTTAAACTGTGGTGCCCAAAACTCAACACACTATTCAGTACATGGTCTGACAAGGTCAGAGTACAACTCTATCCTTGAAGCTATTTCTCTTAATGAGGTCGAAGATCACATTACCTTTTTTTAAACTACTCATCAACATTCTGACTCATATTGAGTTTACAATAGATTTTTAGTTTTCCCTCATTCAGTTCTTTTTAAAGTCACTAACTGTAGAGTCTCCATGTTGTACTTTTGAAATTGATTTTTAAATTTAGGTGTAAGATTCTACATTTAATCCAGATGAATTGAATTTCTTCTTATTCAATGTGTCCCAGTGTTTTTGCCTATCCAAATCTTTTTTGGAATCTTGATTCTGTTATCCAGGTTGTTAGCTATGCCTCTCAGTTTTATGACATCTGCAAATTTTGTAAGCATGCTTTCTTTGCCTTTAATTTATTTTTTTGAAAAAAAACAAATATAAAAAACCATAGACATGTTTAGATTCCTGGAATGTAACACTGCCTTCTTCATATTAAGTTGACATGGTCCTAATATAAGACTAGTCTTATATTAGGAGCATGTCAACTTATGCATCCATCATATTTTCCAGAAATCCAAATCACATTTTCATATACATATAGTCTTAGACAGCTAACTTCTGATATCAATTTTCCTCTTTTACATCTCTTAAAGAATGTAGAACAGTAAGAGAAACAAATATCCTGCCTCTATGGACTTCACTTCTCTGTCCAAGACTTCATAATCTTTGACAATCCTTTCTACATACTTTCTGGTAGCATTTTTGTTTCCATAGACTCACTGGTCATTGCTCCTGGAAAAGATATGTTTATCAACATTCCTATGGCTCTCTTCATCATCCTTGTAAATATTCAAAACAAAATATTCCCCTCAGACCAGCACTTTCATATGTATGTTTCCTTCCTCTACAACCATATATTGTTTTTGAGTACAGAATCTATGCTTGCTTTTGCATTTGTCTCATGAGCACTTAACAGAGTGCTTGCCATATTAATAAATGATTTTTCATTCATTTTTTGAAAAAAGAATAAGAGGTGGAAGGATTAGACTAGGATTGAGTAAGAATCAAAATTGACTAAAATATATGATTCATTATGGGTAATAATGTGAAAAAAGGCAGGAAAGGCCCATTGGAGTAAGGTCTTAAAAGACCGTATACCATGCTAAGAAATTTGAACTGTATTAAACTATGGATAACCACTGATGGCTTTGATATAGAAAACAAGGTGGAGAGTGAATTGATTATAAAAATTGTACAATGAAAGAATGTTGAGGAAATTGGAGATAATAGAAACTTTAGGCAAGAAACACAATTATAATGTTCTAACGAGTGTAAGTGAAAGGTGATGAAGGCCTGAAGTCAACCAAAGTAGTATCAGTGGAAGTGGAAAGGAGAAAAAATATTTATATATTTGGGAAAATGTGTGTATGCTTGCATATATATCAAGTTAGTTACAATTCAAGAATGATTGAATATGTCTATATTGTGTACTCTGTGACAGTTACTAATGATGCTAAGTGATGAAAATACAAAGAAAGGCAAAGACAGTATTCATGCTATTGAACATTACCGTAACAATGTTTACATTTGGGAAGTACCAGAAGATTGAAGGAGTGAGAAAAGAAAAAAATAAATAAATAAAGCTAATTACCTATTAAAGTCTTGTAATCTTTATTTTTCCCATATCTTATTTTTGTGTAAAAGCAAGTTACATCTTTCTTGTCATATGATTCTGTTCCATAATAATTTTCCCCTTGAGTTGCCACCAATTTTGAAGTGTGTGTAAGTGTTCATTTATTTTATGGAGAGGATATTTCACAATAAACTACCTTCTTCAAATGTTGATTTTCATGTACAAGTATAAATAGAAATATGGTCATCATATTTTAATTAAAAATAAAACTCCATTTAGGACTATTATAGAGTCTCTTTGGGATGAGGCAGTGAGTGACTCCAGATTCTGAAAGGCTGTTGTACTAGAGTGCAAGTTCTAGAAAGTTGTGTTGTGGTTGTTCAGTCATATTGGATTCATCATGACCCTGTGGAACATACTTTCCATGGGGTTTTCTTGGCAAATGTACTGGAGTAGATTACGATTTCCTTTTTTAGTGGATTAAGACAAACAAAGGTTAAGTGACTTGCTCAAGGTGACACCTTGGGTAAGTGCTGAAAACCAGATTTGAATTCAGGTCTTCTTGACTCCAGGTCCAGTGCTCTATCCACTAAGTCTCTTAGCTGTATAGAAAGTTTTGTCAAGACAAAAAATTTTTGAATATAGTTCTGGCTTAAAATAGTGCATACACTGTTCAATGTGTAGTCCAATTAAATTTAGAGTCGTGTATCTCAAGGTGGAACACAAAGTAATGCTGTATTTAACTATGGGAATTCTAGAAAACTATCTACTGAAAGTTTTCAATCTGCCTTTCTCTGGATGACAACCACCTAAGAGATATCATTGGTCCCAACAATATTGAACTAAGTGATTTGAGGTTAAAAATATTTATTTTAAATAAAGAAACTGTAATTATCTTGTCTTATTACAAGACTATTGCTCTTATATTCTACTGTAGCCATAATAATATTTATAAGCATAGCAACAATGAAGGATGAGATCAAATCCAGCCTCAGATACTTACTAGCTATGTATATTCCTTGTAAAGCACTTTGTAAACTTTAAAGCACTATATGAATATGAATATTATTATTTGAGCATAATATTTATCACCTTGGGCATCTAGAAGGTTCTGTGGATAGAGGACCAGGCTTGGAGTCAGGAAAAGTCATCTTCATGAGTTCAAATCCAGTCTAAGATACTAGTTGTGTGACCCTGATTGCCTCAGTTTCTTCATCTATAAGATGAATTGTAAAAGGAAATGGCAAACCATGCCAGTATCTTTGCCAAGAAAAAGCCAAATGGAGTCCTGAAGAGTTGCATGCTACTGACAGAACTGAACAGCAGCAGCATGCAGGACCTTATGGTTTGCAAAGCCATTTGCATGTATCATCTCGATTTTTATAACAACATTGTGAGGAAGGTACATGACAAATGCATTTGAATAAGGGATTTTATGAAATCAAAGTTGTAACTCCAATATTTGCAAAGACTTGGAATTCAATTTCCAGTTACTGTGTCCTATAGTCTTAGGTCTTCAAAACATACTACAAAAACAAAATTATTTGGGGGGAATTTTACAGATCTACTTCAGTTTTTGCATATGGTTTAAGTCTTGGAACATATTACCATTTGACACTGAGTTCATTTGGTCCTTGTGGGGGTACAAAACAATATGAGATAAATTTAATATTTCACCTCTCTGGGCTTCTGTTTTCTTATGTGAAAAGAGGGTGTTTGACTAGATCAATTTTAAGGACATTTTTAGCTATTATAATCCTCAGAATTAAACACTAGTTAGTGATGAGATTAACCTAATTAAAAGACGAATAAGAATGTAACAAACATTTGGTGATAAATTTTTTTAAATGTCATAATTATTGTTGATATACAAGAAATACAATTAGTTTTTGACATGACCATGCTTTTTAGGAATTCTTGATCTCACAACAAAGTACCCATTTTATGAAGATAAAGTCAAGGCCCTGAATGTTTAAATAACTTGTCCAAGGTGATTCATGTACATATGAAAAAGCAGTCAATCTGAATTTAAGTTTTCCAATTCCAAACTAAGTCGCTTTCTCCTATACTAAACTGCAAATGCAAAACAGAAAATCTTACTGAGGCACAAAAGCACTAGAGATATATTTAAAACTTAATCAATATGGGAGACATTTTATTTCCAACAAAATGAAATATTACTGAACCACAACTCTGCTTGAAGAAATAATACAAACATTTCTTTCACAGTAGCTAAGATGAAGGATTTTTTTAATTCTCTTAATCTCACATTGCTAAAATTTTATTTGTAGATAATCAGAAACCTATACCTCAAGAAAGCTAGAGTCAGATATGAGATCACAATGAATTACTTTGCCTGACTGGAAATCTGTGAACATATGCATATTGTACATTTACTCCTTTATATTCATGTGAGAACCCTAGACACACAGCAAATAAAAAAAAATAAAAACAAAAAAAACTATAGTCATTTTCAAAAAGAATGTAAGATAATAGTGAAAATTTTAAAGATTTTCTCTCTTAATGGTAAAAAATTCTTCTAGTATGACTGAGCAATTTTATTTGACTCAGCTCAGCACCAGTAAAAATTGCCTGTTAGAGGAAGCACATTCCTCCCTGGATTACAGTTTCCTGATCTGTAACAGAGAATTGAATTGGATGTATTCAAGCTTCCTTTCAGCTTTAATATTCTAAGAATCTCTTCTAGCTTAAAAGAATAAGTGAAAAGCAGAAGCCCAAATGATCTGAAACAAACTAATGGCTACTAAAAACAAACAAATAAAGTAAACTGAACATAAAACAAATACAACCTCAATACTGTAAAGTCTTTTTATTGTGAAAGACCCAATCATGTGCTTTCTGAAATCTTACCTGTTCTTCCATTGTCTTTGTTGAAAATCCGGCAAAAAATATTAAATAGAAAACCAGTAATCATGTTATTCTTGGCAAGACCCATGAGACACTAAGATTTGTGGAGTATCAAGGGGAATTCCACTAAATGGAAACAACAGAATTCTGTGCTTTGCAAAAGAGTAAGAGTAAATCCACAGCATGTCAGCATCTATCAAGTAGAGAAATATTAAAAGTGAAATTGAAATCAAGCTATTTGTACAGCAGTAATAAATCAATACCCACAAAAGAATTCAGCAAACATATATAATCTTCCCTATGCTACTTGAGGGTAACTTTCAGCCATCACTCCAATGTCTTGACTACTAAAACAGTTTATCGTAGATGATGTTGTGATTGAAATTAAGGTAAACTGAGGCACAAAATTCCAAGACTATTCAGCTTATTATTAAGGCTAGAAATTGGCAATGAAGGGGATCTTTTATTCAAAAGACTATTAGGTAGGGCTTACTGACCTTTATATAGTTTTGGGAAGTATAAGAGAATCAAAAACAAAAAGCATAAAACAGGATGATTGCTTACAAAATCTGAAGCACCATACGTGCTGGAAAACAGCACGATGAGATGGAAATCAGTAATGCAGGGCCAGTGCCCTTCCTTCCGTCTTGCTGGTATGGAAAATTCATTGTGGTGTCCACCTTCATGGTTAGTTAGAGATATGATGATAATAGTTCAAACTGTCTTGAGGACAGCTGGCATTACAGAGAAAGCAGACTTGCTGGCGCCCACCTGCATCTTGCCAGGTTTGTTAGCAAGATAACAGAGCTCCCTTAATTTCACATGGACAGTAAGATGTGTAGAGACAATATATTTCTTTGAATTAAGGTGATTTATGAAACAACTTAACCATAGAGAATAAAGCCAATCTTCTGAACTTAAGTCAGAGACAAAGACACACGGCTTAGAGAATTTTTCAATATAGTAGAGGTGATACAGAATATAATCAATTACAAAGTGGAGTCAGAATCTATTTTGTTTTCTCAATGGTGAATTTGCTTTTCTGTAGATGTAGCAACAAGCACCCTGACACACATTCAGGATGACCTGCTGGCATAGGTTCTTAAATCTGCTCTTCTAAAAGGAAAATAACTTTTGAAGGGTCAACAATCTTCTTTAATCATATGTAACAACAGAGAAAATACAAGCAGAGAAATAAAGACCAACATATAGGGCTTCTATCTGGCTATAAGCAATACATACATAACAGATCAACAGACAGATCCAACTGTCTGACCTTTACATACATATATAGTTACCAGAAAAAAGCATGAATATCTGGGTTTTCAAAGCTTGGGGTGGGGGGCACTTCTTAATGGATATCTAGGGTCTCATCTGGCACATGAACCCTCTTCCAAAGAGTAAGCCCCCAAAGCAAAACCTCACCTCAGAGTATATATACATTTTTCAAAGTAGGCGGCATGATCCTAGTGTCCCAGAGCCTTATTAGAAACTCACAAAAGGTGTGGGCTTTCCTACAAAACAAGTTACCCCTAATCTGAGGTTCATTAATAGGCAGGTCAGTAGATCGTCAGTAAAAATGTATTATTTAGCTTCTACGTACCAGGCATTACAGTAAGTGCTTGCAATAGAAAAACAATCTCTGCCCTCACAAAGCTTACATTCTTTTGATGGAAACCATATGTGCATATATATAATTAGATTAAAATATATGAAAAGTAAATATAATAATTAGACAAATAAATGTACCAACTGTTGAAAGACTAGAAAGTGTCTCTTGCAGAATATGGAACTTAAGATTAATTTTAAAATTATTAATGATACTAGATGAAATGAGGAGTAACTGGATTCCAGATATGGAGGACAACCTCTCCAAAAGCAAGTAGATGGAAGGTGGAATTTTCAGGTGAATAAAAACAAGAGAATTAACTTGGTTGAGGAAGACAGTATAAAAAATATGAAAAAAGAAGCCAAAGCCAGCTAACTGTGAATTTTGTTTTGATTACATGTAAAAACAGGTTTTAAAATTCATGCTTTAAAACATTCTGTTCCAGATTCTCTCTATCCCTTCCTTTCCACTCCCTACCTGTATAAAAAAACAATTTTGTACAGGTTTTACATGTGAAATCATGCAAAACATTTCAATATTAATAATATTGTGAAAGAAAACACAGATCAAAAATAAAACACAAGAATAATAAAATAAAAGAAAAAAGTATGCTTTGATTTGTATTTTGACTTCATCAGTTCATTCTCTTTAAGTAGCTAGAATTTTTTCACCATATATCCTTTGGAATGGTTTTGAATCATTGTATTGCTGAGAATAGCTCAGGCATTCACATTTGCTCATCTTAAAATATTGTTTTTCCTATTACCATGTTCTCCTGGTTCTGCTCACTTCATTTTCGCATCAGCTCATGTAAGTCTTCCCACATTTTTTTTCTGAAGACATACTGATGATTATTTCCTCTAACACAATAGCATTCCATCATAATTGTATATCTCACCTTGTTTAGCCTTTCCTTAAATTGATGGACACTGCCTCAATTTCTAATTCTTTGCCATCAAAAGCTACTATAATTATTTTTGTACATATAGGTCCTTTTTTGCATTTTTATTGATTTATATGACACAGATCAAGTAGTTGTATTGCTGGGTCAAAGGAAATTGATAGTTTTATAGTACTTTGGGCATAGTTCTAAATTGCTTCTCAACATGATTGGATCAGTTCACAACATGAGCAATTGTGCATTAGTGTCTTAATTTTCCCATATACCCGCCTGCTATTGGTTGGCTTGCAGTGGACTCTGTTCCACAATCATACCAGTGAGACAGATCTTTCCTTCTAACCTTCTAAGTTTTCTCTGGCTAAAATTTTGTTTCTTGTCATTTTTCTATTTATTAAATATAAGTTAAAGAATTAACTTTAGATGAAAATCAAAATTACACATTAGGTATATTATATACAGAAAGTTCAGTGATAAAGGTGTTGGTCAAATGTCATTTTTATATCAGTTTCCAGAAAGATAATGACATAGACTAAAACATGAAAGAGGACCTGCATTATTTTCAGCCTTATCTGTAGTGTTGACTAATGACAAATAGCCCATAAAGATCAAGGCAGAAATATTTATCTCTGTAGTGCTATGTGTAATGGTCTATATAAAATCTAATTTAAATGACATATTAAACTAAAGATTTCATTGGATGAGTCAATGATCTGGTTATGTGAAGAAGGAGGGAAGTGGTAAATATGAGGCAATCTGATTATTCTGTGGATCTGCACATTTCATTCTAGTCATAAATGGAATAAAATACAGATTATTTATACTGTATATTTCTCCTCAAATTTTGATACCATACAAATAAATATGTGATGTATTGATGTGTTTGTACATTTTATTGAAGTATCTAATATATTTTTGTAAAACAAGGACCCCAACATACACAAGAGGACCTGCTATCACAGCTTCTTAGATACGTTTTTCTAAGAGGAAGGGCAAATTTTGAAGATTCAAGAATCACTTTACTCAGGCACATGTGTCATTCACTTCAAGGCAAACATTAGCGCACAGAACTTCAGAGAAAATACAGAGAAACCAAAATCAACCAGCATAGCTTCCAAATCTGTGACAGTGAGTAATATATACATCATAAATCAACAGACAGATAACTATCTGACCATAACTAGAGTTACCAGAGAGAGAAGCACCAACATCTGAGCTTTCAAAGACAGGGGGCTATTTAACAGCTTCCCAGAGTCTCATGTGGCTAAATAAACCCTTCCAAACATCAAGCCCCAAAGTACAACCTCATCTCAGAGTATTTATACATTTTTCAGAGCCAAAAGACTTCACAACCCTTGAGAACTTGGGCCTCATTAGAAAATTAATAAAAGATATGGACCTTCCTACAAATCTTCCCTAATTAAACTTCCCTTAATGGGCAGACACATTAATGGTTGGGGAAGATTTTCCCATTAAGAAACAAAATTATGTCAACAATGAGCAAAAATGCATTATCAACACAACCTTCTATACCTAATTATACACGCAAAATAAGACTGAAATCCAGGACTTCTTGGCTTTAAGGATACTTGTCTATTCCCTAGGCCATTCTTCTTCAATATATCTATGCATGTAAAATCAATCACACTTTCAATATTTTATTGATTAATAGTTTAAGAATTTGGTGAATTTTTAATTTCTATATGAAAAGATAGTATTATTAAAAATGTGTGTATCTTAGCTGAAATCAAATCTCAAAGGTCTTTTCATTTGTTTGACAAATGCTTAAACTATTATGGAATAAAAGTTAAATAGCCTCTTGACATGGTACCATTTCTCAACTGTGACATTTTATTTTTTAAAATTCTACTTGAACAAAATCATAATTTATATTTTTGATTATGAGCAATGTCCCCACAAAAAGAGTTTTATGAGAGTATTATCTACCTATAGGTACCCCTCTGAAAATTCAGCAAGGAAAAGTACATTAATTGTGGGGAAGATGTGGGAATGTAAAGTATAATAATTTATTTTAGAGGTTTTTTCAAATAAAGAAAGATTAGCAGGCATGACCTTGCGTTTAAATTTTGTGTCATCGGTAATTTTTTCTGCCAGTATTTTGTAGGAAGCAAAGAGACCTCCAACAAGTCAATGTGGTGTTTACACATTTATTTGTGTAATAGGAGTTCATATTCTACATTTGCTTCTGGCAGACAGTTTTGCATGGTATAAAAACATAAGGGTCATTTCTATTAGGGTCACAGAGAGTTCTCTGTATTGGCAAAATAGATATTTTTATAAGTATTGGAAGCAGTTGAAAGCCTTTGTAGAGTTCTTTACTTAAAAGAAGAAGACTATATATTTAAGAGAAAAAAATCCTGCAACATTTATGGGCTTTTTATTGGCTCTTTGTCTTGCTGACATATATAACAGACTCTGTTAAAGCTACAAGATATTGAATGGAAGATTCTGATGGGTATCATTGCTCCATCTGAATAAACATTGAAAGTCTCATTGTTCAGAATCTGATTTGTGTTGATTATAAATAAATCAAGAAGCCACTGTTACATATAACCCTATTATAATTCCCCTGCCTAAATTCAAGCTAGCAAAGAAGTTTATTTCAGTCACTTGCAGGACTTAATCTTGTTCCAACTTGTGCACTGGACTTAAAAACAAAGTCAAAATCAATCCTATCTCTTGAGTTTGCTTTGTTCTTTTAATGTTATTGTTATTTAATACTTCTAAAGGATTTTATTATCACAAAGAGTTATACATTTTTGCAAATGATATCTTAGTTAAGATTTCTTATTCTCCATGAAGCCTTTCAAAGCACGATATGAATTTTCATAGCCTCAGATCTCTCATAGAACTTTGTATTTCACACTCTATCTTTTGTCTTCATCATTTAGGTACATATCTTAAATCATTAATTTGATTTCAAACTCCTTAAGTTCAAGAACCATATATCTCTTTATAAGGGGCTAGCATAATGTTCTATGTGTAATAGACAAGTCAAGTTGAAAAGTTTGTATGAAGTACTTAGTATGTGTAAGGTACTGTGCTAAGCACTACATCTACCACTATCAGCACACCATCACCATCACCATCACCACCACCACTCCTACTACAAAAACAATAACAATACTAATTAGTATTTATATCACACTTTGTGCTTGGTGAAGCACTTTACAATTGCTATCTCAGTTGATCCTCCTAATGACCCTGGGGATGGTCTTGTTAATACTTATTTCATAGATGAGAAAACTGAAGTGTACTCAAGTGAGTTGTAAGGGATCACACAGCTAGTAAGTATCTGCCAGGATTTGAACTCAGGTCTTCCTGACTTGAAGTCCAGCAATACATCCACTGTACCACCAAGATGGCAAAAACATATGAACAAAACAAAACAAAAACTGAACAAAATAGTCTCTATGCTCTAGGAGCTAATAAATCTAATGGAGGGAAATGGCATTGACAATGATGTACAAACAATATATTTACAGAATAAATTGGATATAATAATATAAGGAAATCCCTAGCATTGTGGGTGATCAAGGATACACATAATAAATGTAAGTTGAATTAACAACTAATGAAGTGAATGAGAAGATTTCCTGGGAATTCTACAAGAGTAGTATGGACAGCAAGCAGGTAATAAATATTCTGCCTTTTGGCAAATAACCTGAACAATCAGACATTTTCCTCCACTTTCAATTCCTTTGTCTCTTTGTCCTGGCACAGTTCTCCTCTTGCCAGACTGTAGCCTAGCATTACCCTTACTATTTTCTCTCCCTCAACTTCCCTGATATTAAAGGAAATCACAAAATGTTATCAAGTAGGTTTAATATTCATTTACATAATCTAGGATGAACTAGGTCTTCATTGAAATCTGATAACCCCTTATTCTTCCTTAATTCTGTTTCAGCCTCCACATCAGCTTTTCAAAGTCATCTCCTTTCTGTTCAAACATTCTATACCACCCCCTCTTACCTACCTCACAGCAAAGGACTTTGTCTCTTATTTCATGGAGCAAATAGGAACTGCTTGTCTTGGGTTTCTTCTCCTTTCTTTTCCTATTCTAATTCAGTTCCTTAACCTATTGACTTCTGATGAGCCTCATCTCAACTGCACACAAAGATGATTGTAAGGTCTAGAATTCCCTTGCCTGGGGAATCTTGTACCTCCTCAATAACAATGAAGTGAATTTGATACCAAAAGAATAGCCCAAGAGGCTCTAGATTATAGGAGTTTAATCAACCATTATGAATACTTACAAACAAGGAAACAGAGCATTCAGGGATCCCCATAAAACCCCTAAAATCCTTGAGGTAAATATAGAAATCAAACAAAGGGATGAAGAGCAATGTTATACACCACTACCAACTGAAAATCTAAACCCCTATTTCATTGAATATCCATCTTTTCATTTGAAAAATTAACCTTAATTTTGCTGGGTGGTTGATTCTTAGTTGTAATGCAAGCTCCTTCACCTTCCTAAATATCACATCTGAAGCCCTTGATCCTTTAATGCAGAAGCTGCTAAATTCTGTGTAATCCTCACTTTGTCTCCTTGATACTTGAATTGGTCTTTTTCTGATTCCTTACAGTATTTTGTCCTTGGCCTGATAGTTCTGGAATTTGGCTGCAATAATCCCTGGAGTATTCATTTGAGGATCTCTTTCAGGAGGTTCTTTCAATAACTAGTTTACCCTGTAGTTCTAGGATATAAGGACAGTTTACACTTTCTCTTCTCATCCTCTTAACATGCTACAATTCACTTTCTGACATTATCATTCCAATGAAACTGCTCTCCAAACTTACTAATGATTTTTTTGTTACCAAATGCAATGGTCTTTTCTCAATCCTCATCCTCCTTGACCTCCCTGCAGCTGTTGATCCTGTTGATCACTCTCTTCTCCTTTTATTCTTTGTTGTCTCTAGATTTTTGGTACATCACTCTCTTCTGGTTCTCTTCTTACCAGTATGATAACTCATTCCTGTTTCCCTTCCCGACTCCTCTTAGAGATCATGTGCTCTTAACTATACATGACCCTCAGGCTTCTGTTCTTAGCTTCCTCTTCTCTCTCTTTATTTTTTCATTTGATGATAGTAACAGTTCCCATAGATATAATTACCATCTCTGTATTGATGATTCTCACATTTACCTGTTGTATATCAATGTCTTTGTTGATCTCCAACCTTGCATCTTTGCTGACTTCCAACTTTGCCTTTCAGACATCTTAAAGAGGTTGTGTAGAATAAATCTTAAACTCATTATGCCAAAAATGAAACATTATCTTTCTCCCTAACCACTCTTCCCCCCTTACTTTTCCTGTTACTATAGTGTGCATCACAGCCCTCCTCCTTCTCAGGCTCACAAGAACTCACATCCTGAACTTTTCAGTATCTCTCACCACCCAATCCTCCATATCCAATGTTTTCAAAGTCTTGTCAGTTTCACCTTTCCAACATCTCTCAAATATGCCTCCTTTTCTCTCACACTCCCACAAATCTGGTGAAGGTACTTATCACCTCATATTTGGATAAATACAATAGTCTGCTGATGGGTTTGCTTTTCTCAACTCTCTTCACACTTCAATCAGTCCTCCACTTAGCAAAAAAATAATTTTTGCTAAAGTATAGGTTCAATCATATCACACACACACACACACAACCCCAAACATATACTCCATATATTCCAGTGGCCTTCTAATATTTCCAACAACAAATAAAAAATTCTCCCCTTGGCATTTGAAGCCCCTCATAATCTAGCTCTCTTCCACTTTTCCAGTTTTCTTACATCTTACTCCCTAACAAGTACTCTTCAATTCAGTAAAAATGTCCTCTTGACTATTCCACAAATAAGACTCCATCTCTGAATTCCAGGCATATTCTCTGGCCCCATGCTTGGTTCACTCTTCCTCCTCTTCTCTGACTATTGACTTTTCTGACTTCCTTTAAGTCCCAACTAAAATGTCATCTTTTACTTGTAACCTTCCCATATGCTCCTTATTCTAATTCCTTCTCCCTTTTAATTATTACCTATTCACTATATATATATATATATATACACACACACACACCTTGTATATATCTGCTTACATAATGTTTCTCCCATTAGAATGTAAGCTCCTTGAGGTCAGGGAATATCTTTTGCTGTTTCTTTGTATCCCAGTGCTTACCAAAGTGCCTGGCACAGGGGAAGCTCTTTTCCAGCCTATTTCTTGACTTTTATCTCTATGCTAAAGTGGGGTCTGTTTCACAAGTTGAGGGGAAACTGTTCCAGCTTCAGGGATTTTTGTACAATAATTCTGTGGAACTCTTTTTGACTCTTCTAATGTGGTATGATCTAAAAGAGATGTGTTTACTACTCTCCTATACTGTGCACTGGTTTGTGAGTTATTGCAATACTCTTTTCAATCCTGGAACTGTGAGCAGGGTCCCTGTTCCACTGTGGCAGCATACTCTCCTATGCTTATGCTCCTTCTAGCATGACTTTTGAAACCCAGGACTTTGACCCAGATCCAATTATAGGCAACAAAAAAAGTCCTGCCCCTTGTGCCAGCAAAAGGACCCCTAAAAATCTCCTTCTCACCTATTATCCTATCCCTTTACTGTCTATGGTATGAGGGGTTTGGAAACTGTTACTGGGGAACGACTGTACTCCTCTCTCACCTTGGTGCAATAGACCTTTCCTTCCTTGTAAGTTGTGTTGCACTGGAAAATTGCTTCACTCCTTTTTTGTGTGTGTGGGTGTGGGTTCTGCTGCTTTAGAGTTTGTTTAGAGTCATTATTTAAAGGTATTTGGTGAGTCCCTGCCTTCACTATTCCTCTGAAAGTTTTTAAGAAATGTTTATTGACTGTTTCTTTCTCTGTTCTTTTGTTTCAGACTTGCAGAAAGAAAATTTCTCCCCCACCTCCATAGTTAACTCTCACACTTTTGCCTTCAATTATATTTCCTGCTCTTTCTCTTTTAAAAATTATCAGTCTCTGAAGTTTCTTTCTTTAAAAAGAAACAAAAATACCTAAAACTAAAACCAAAATTTTCATTTTATGTTGTCATACTCTTAAGCTGTCAAGTTTTTTCCCTCCTTTTCCCTCCTTTATTGCCAAACTCTGGGGCAAGGTAAAAATAAAATAAAATAAAAAACTACCTTGTCTCCTCTAGTCTATAGAATCAAGGAAAACTGATGATTCAGTTGCCATTTCCAGTATTTTTTATTCCTCATCCTTTTTGATTTGCAGCATTTAATACTGACCATCCATTTCTGAATATTCTTTTCCCCTTGGAATTTTCTATCATTATCTTCTGGTTTTCTTGCTACGAACATTACTGTTTTTAGTTTCCTTTACTGTAACATCATCCTTCTCATGTTCCAAACAAACAATGTCCTTTTTTCTCTCCCTAAACTCTATTTTAGTAACTTCTTATTTTCACTGAGGTCACTGTAACGCTTTCAGTAATCCAGATTTGAAATCTTTGCACCATCCCAAACCCTCACAACAACTCATCCAATTTAGTCAATTGGTTTCCAAGCCAATATAGTATTCTATGGTACATATTTTATTTGTTTTCTTTTCTCTTAGATGTCCTACAAGTTTAGTTAAGAACCCCATTATGTCTTGCTATGGATCATAGCAACAGCTCATTAATTGAATCCCATTTTTTTTTTACTCATTTTCTCTCCAATTTCTCCACATGGTTGATCAAACAATCTTCTTAAGTTGTATCTTTGCATGGTCATGCCCTAGAGAACATTCAGCTCCATATTGCTTCTGCATGATATTTAAACTCTTCAGCTTAATGCAGTAACTGACACATGGAAAGTAAATAATTTCCTGTTGACTTTAACAAAAAAGTGCAATCTCTACATCTATGGCATTAATCTTATACTTATCAATTAACATGCTTGTTCTTATGCTACAATGTTCCTAAGTGGAAATGATCCACACATACTCCTATAATCTAGGAGTATGTGTTTGCATGTGCGTGTGTGTGTGTGTGTGTGTGTGTGTGTGTGTGTGTGTGTGTGTGTATGGTCTTTGAGCATTTATTACACCTACTATGTTTGCCTTTTGGGTATAATAATGCCTGTCATGGTTTAAGAACCAGAGTATTGGGATAAGCATTTGGACCCTTTATTCCTTAAGAGAGTCTATAATTTCATTAATATAGTACATTTCCAGTTAAGAAAACTTCCCACAGGCAACTTAACAGCATCTTTTTCAGCTTAACAGTCATAGATATTCGCATAAAACACTCAGAGGTTAAATGTCCTATACAGAGTCATGTAGCAGACATGTTGTAAATACAGAATTTGAACCCAGATCTTTCCGGCTTCAAGTCTAAATCTTTATGCACTATACCACACTATCTTTATTTATTATTCCTATTCTGATAATTAGCAATTCCATGTTATGATCATTAGTAGCTGACAAGAAAAATCACTTAGCATCCCTAAGACTCAGTTTTAATGTTTTGTTTCTTAAATTATAGAGTTGAATGAGATGATTGATAGATCTCCTTTCTTATATAACATTTTATTATTCTAAAACAATCTTTGGAGTCACAGGTTCAACTAGTTTCTTAATGCAAATCTCTTTCTAAAACATCCCAGTCATATGCACACTTCTTGTATACTTTTAATGCCTGGGAGTTTAGTTCTTTGTGAGGAAGCCTATTCCATTGTTGGAAAGTCTTAATTATTAGAATGTTGGGGAATTTTAGGATTTGTTTCTCAAGAATTTTCTTTATTCTCTGCATAAAAAAGCTGGAAACCATACCACTAGGAAGATGTTTTATCTATCCCCCAAATTTTTCTCTTTATGTGTTCTCTATGATTTTTCTAACCCATAACTCTTAACAGAGTCACTCTACAAACCTAATATTCATGGATTTTTTTTTAATTTTTTTCTAAAAACACAATTAAAACAGTTTTCCCATGAAAGCATTTTTTCAGTTTCTCTGTTTTCTATGCAGTTTCTTACAAGTTATCTTCATTGACTTTATTTTTTCAGATTTCCCTAGAACTGCTAACTCAATTCCTAGTCTTCACTTGGTTCTTAAAACTAGAGTAAAAAGAAATGTACCCTAAAATGGACTTTGGAAGCAGATATTGTAAACACAAGCATTGATGCATTCAGAAACACATTGATCCATCCATTTACCTATTCATCCATGTGTACATATATACAGAGAAATATTTTGTTGTATTTGATAGCATTGGAATTAAGAAAAAAATTTTCAGATCTCTGCTCTGGCACATCCTGTTTGTCTGATCCTAAGGAAATCAATTAACCTCAAAGCGCCCCAAGCAAATCTCTAAGATGATAAATTGCCAAATATTTGTAAATTTTGTCACAACAGGGACTTTATGAGAAAAAAATGGACCAGTGAAGGAAATACATTCGTAATACATTCATATATATATGATATGTGTGTGTGTGTGTGTGTGTGTGTGTGTGTGTGTGTGTGTGTGTGTAAACAAGCTATGCAGTCCAAGATAGATTTGTTGGTAGGAACTTTTCACCATAAGCCTTTCATAAGTCTTACATCCAAGACAGACTGACCCCTATACTTTCAATGCTACTGCTATTCACTTCTACTTCATCAGGTACAAATGCCCCGTGAAGGCTCAGTTTCAAGTGTTGCTTCCACAAGAGACTTTTTATGATTTCTAACAGTCTTTGATGCTCTCCACCCTTAAGAGTTATTTTGCATTTCCTGTGAATATATTTAATACAATATTTCCTTATCTGTTTTCACATTTGCATGACTATCAAGTGGGAGATTAGTCTAAGGGCTACAAAATGTAACAACATCAGCAAAACATCCTAATAATTAAGATGGCCCCAAAATTGAATGAAATTCCTAGGGAGGAAGTGGTTTTCTCATTAATATAGATTTTTGTTTGAAGGTTTGCTGAATATTTTTCGGATATTGTACAGGGGATTCTTGAGCAGGTACCTTCCAATATGACATTCTTTTTTCTGAAATGTGGTGCTTAGGAATTACAAAGCAATGACCACAATAGAATCAAAGAAATTTCTAGGCAGAAGAAGAAAACCTGCAGAGGTAGTGGTGCTCTCAATAAGACCATCTTAACTTGGAATCAAACAAACAAACAAGATGATATTCAAACATAGAAATTAAGCTTCCCCCATAAAGGTATAGTTTTGGCTTGTTGTTTTTTACTACCTTGCTCTACACACTCCTTACAGTACGAAGTCTAACAATTTTATGCGCTATATTTTAAAAGGGGATCTGGAAAAATTTTCAAATTCAGCAGGACAGCAAAGATAACAGAGGCACAGAAAATCAGTAATATGGCAGGACAAAAAAATCAGAATTGTTTAGCCTATGAAAGAGAAGACTAAAGGGTGACTTGATTACTGTTTCCAAATACAACAAGAATATTTGAGAGTGATAATTGCAAGACATTCTGTTTTGGAAAGTCTGGATATTAATTTAATACTGAATATAATTGAGCTAGGTATAAGAAAAAACTGACAGGCTCTTATGATTATAAATACTGGAAATGCCACCCAAAGAACATTTTGGTGCTATCAACCCTAGGGATTCATTAGACATTTAAACTAGAAGAGATTTTAGATTCTTTCTCATCGACCTCCTCTACTATACAAATAAGGAAATAAAATCTTTGACTAACTGAATAATTTTTCAAGGTTACACAACTACACAACTGGCCACTGTTAAATACTCAGAAAGTAGACAGTGAAAATCAGAATCAAAGTGCCATGAAAGTTAGACAATAGCAATTTCCTTAGATAATAATTCTTTGCTGAAAGAAAATAGAAATATAGTTCTTTATATAGTTTACATTTAAATCTTTTTCTGAAGGTAAAGGAATGGTTCCAATGACCTTTCCAAGTTATTTTTATTTCTGTGATCTATTTATATACTTTAAAAAAATCTCATCAGAAATAACAACAGTATGAGTTCATAAGTGATGATTCTTATTCAAGCCATAGGACAACTTTTCAGTGGAAATTCCTTTTGGTTACTTATTATACTAGTTTGTAATTATCATTCCTTTCAAATCTAACATTCTTTGATTCTGTGATTAATACCTGTTCTGAATGTGCTAAGAAAGTGTTAGTAACTCTTTTGAGACTTTCATGCATTTTTCGTTGTTTCCAATGTTTTCAATTCTCTCCTTCCTAATCTCTACGTCTTGCCTTCATTAACTTCCTTCAAGTCCTAGCTGCACCTATCTCACCTTCTGCAAGAGGCTTTTCCCAGTCTCCCTTAATGTTATTGCCTTTGCTTTAAGAATACTTCTAATTTATCTCTACACAACTTATTGGTATATTGTTGTTTTCAATATGCTGTCCTTCCCATGAGACTGTCAGATCAAAGATTATTTAGTGGACATGGTTTTCTTTTTTTAACTCCTCCCCCTGCCTTTCTTTCTGTCTCCAGTTTGGTACATAATAGGTATTTATGAAAATGCTTGTTGATTTGTGTTTGAGTTATACCCAAGGATAGTTTCCAGGCCATTCTGCTTAGCATAGTTAAATATAATTTTAATTTGTCTTATTTCTTCAAGTAATTCTGAAGCCTACTTCCCCCATTTTGTTCAATCTCTTTCACATTTCCTTAAGGAAGGGAGGGGAAGAAAAAATGAGAATACATTGTCTCTGAATTTTCCATTAGTGTTTCAGAATGTATTCAATTTACCTCTTTTGTTTTCCTTTCTCTTCACTTCTTACTTTATCACCCACTCCCAACAAATAAATCTCAATCATTAATGCCTTAATTAGAAGTGAAATATACCCAAAATTTAAGATTATAAAATAATTGAATTATTCATTCAACTTATCAATCACAGAACAATCTATTTCCATTTTGTTTTTCTCTTTTATAGCATTCACTAGCCACAATTCAACTGAATCTAAATCATGAATTTATTCTAGTAACAGTAACTATTATCCTTCAAATACAAATGAGTCTACAGTTATTCTTGGCCTAGATTGAATTTACAGATTGGTTGGCCAAAGGTGTCAGATACATTTCTAATGTCTTGCGCCATCTTTTACTACTGAAATAAGCACATTTTTTTTATAGAGAAAGAAAATGCAGTTTTAGTTCCAAGCAGTTTTTTTACATTTTTCTGTGCATTTAACTTCGATTTCCTCAAATATACACACATTCATCATTCTATCAGTATGGCAATCAATATATTAAGGAAAAACAATCATGAAACATTACATTCAAGAACTATGTGAAATTGACCCAATATATTAATTTCATGAATATGACAGGATTATGCCTCTTTGAAGAAGCTAGTATCATGTTATTTTTTATTTGTTTATTTTTATTTGTTTAAATAGCCCAAAACACAGACAATCCTTACTGAAAGAAATAGACAAGTTTCATGTAATCTTCATTGCAGAAGTGAGGGACCATGGGTGTGGAATATTGCATATGCTATCAGATGTAGGTGATATGTTGACTAGTTTTGCAAAACTGTTTGAATTTCCTTTCCTTTTTTCAATCTTCATTACCAAAGATGGCTCACTCTTTAAGGTATGTATGCCAAAAGAATATATTTGGAAATGAATATATTGCCAAAACAAAATATATGAACAAGATGGGGGGAAAGGGTTTTCCTAAAGTTTATTTTAATGAATCACACTAAGAGAAATCAAATTTTGCTCCTATGTCTCAACCAAAATGGTCAGGTGATAGATTTATATGCCAACATCGACAATAGGCTGATGTGAATTGTCCATATCCAGTTGTAATATAATATATAGGTAATTCAAGATCAAATGGAGATATTTGTAAAGACTTTTGTAAACCTTAAAATTTCTATATAGGCACTATTTTATAATTATGCTTATTGTTATTCTTCATCCTCAGGTGAAACATCACAACTCTTGTGAGTAACTACCAAAATTGTCAATGATTTCATTGATGACACTTTAACGTATATGTTTGGTCAGCTTATACTTTATGTGAAATAGGTAAGTGGTACAGTGTATAGAGTGCTACATTTGGAGTCAAGAAGACCTAAGTTGAAATTCTCTCTCAGATACTAACTTAGATGTGACATGTTAAAGAGTTTGACCTTTCTCAGCTTCAATTTCCTAATCTCTAAATTAAAGATAATAGTACTCCCATTGCAATAGGGTTATTATGAGTTTCATGTGAGATAATATATACAAGGCACTCTGTAAAACTTAAAATGATACATAATTTTTTTTCTATTATTGTAATGTACTTATTTTTATCTGTTATATTTTATATAGCCAGTGAATACAAGGCTTATATTAGGAATGAATTGTAACTACAGAGATAGGATCATTGATTTGGAGTTAAAAAAAATACCTCAGAAGTTGTCTAGCAAGTATAACATTCTCATTTTACAAATGAGGAAACTAAGGATCAAGGAAGATAAGTGACTTGCTCTAGATTACACAAGTAGTAAATCAAAGCAATGGAATTAAAAACCAAATGCAAAAAAGAAAAAAATAAACAAAAAATCTTCATGGTTTATATGTCCCAGCCACCCTTCACTATATCACACTGTCTTGCATTATATCTCCCCACCTTTCTTGCTCACAGAGACACTGCTTTGGGGATTTGTAGCAACATTCACTTAATCATTTTGAGGCACTTTGGTCCCATTTAGAAAATTTCTTCTGTGACACAGTCAATTCACTAGTATTCCTTCCAAAGTTCCTTATTTGAAGAAAGCAAATTAAACACTGAGGCAATCTGAGTCTCCAAAATAATGAAAAGACATTCATACACGAAGAATGAAAATCATGAGTATGAGTCTCATTTAATTTGGACCTCAGAAATCTTCTCTCCTTTACCCTATCATAGTTACCTCATTTTGCCCCCAACCCCCAAAAACCTAAAAAAAAATCGAAAACTAACAAAAAAACCGTAAAAAATTAAACCTTACTCATTCAAAGAAAGTAATTTTCTCTCCTTATTGGACCTTAGTTGACTGAAAGATTTCTAATCTATAATAATCTTTTCTTTACTTTGTGTAGATATTTTAAGTTTTAATGCATAATATCAAATACTGCCTATCAGCTATCTGTGTACCAGGAGATCTATACATACCTATCAGACTGAGAATTTCTCCATTATGTTGATATCAGTAGATACAGATGTTACTCTTTATTTTAGCACTTTCTATGACAGAAATGTGTTACTGCATTAAAATTCAAACAGTAAAGCTAAGTAGCAAAAACAAAGCAAAACTCATTTCATCAAGATACTGGATATTCAGTTCTACCACAAACTCTATATAAATAAAAAGATATGGCTACTGTCAAAGAAATGTGATTTGAGACAAAATTGTTCTTACATCTTACCTTTGCTGAGGAGCTATTCATTGTACTTTTAATCTATTTGGATATTTGCTAAGTAATATGATGATCAGTTTCTTCCTCTTCTATGAAGACTGCTTTAATTACACCAACTGGAAATATTCTCTTCCTCTTCTCATTTCATCTTCTTGATTTAAAAAAAAAAATCCTGGTTCTATTTTATTTCATTTCAAGATCTGTTATTTAATTGGTATAGGGAATTGCCAATGTGAAAACTCCAGTTAGAAAGGGAAGATCAGCAATTTATCTGTAATTTACAGGCTTGGAGAGGTTCCTGAAACACTGAAATACTAAAAAACATTTACCAGTCTCAAATGATGGTATGTTATATATTGGATTTGAACCCAGGTCTAAACTTCAAGAACAGCTCTTTACAAAGTTCACATCAAAATATAACATGTTTTCCCTTATTATATTACAAATAATGGACTCTTATTTATTTTTTATTTTTTTAATAAATTTATTTAACTTTTTACATTCATTTTCTCAAGATTTTGGGTTCCAAAATTTCTCCCCATTTTCCCCTCCCCCTCCCCAATACACTGAACATTCTAATTACCCATATCTCCAATCTGCCCTCTCTTCTTTCATCCCTCCCTTCCCTTACCACATCTTCTCTTTTGTCCTGTAGGGCCAGATAACTTACTATTCCCCATTACCTGTATTTCTTATTTTCTAGGAGCAAGAACAATACTCAACAGATGTTCCTAAAACTTTGAGTTCCAGCTTCTCCCCATCCCTCCTTCCCCACCCATTCCCTTTGGGAAGACAGGCAATTCAATAAAGGCCATATCTGTGCAGTTTTGTGAATGACTTCGATAATAGTCGTGTTGTATAAGACTAACTATATTTCCCTCCATCCTATCCTGCCCCCCCCATTGTTTCTATTCTCTCTTTTGATCCTGTCCCTCCCCAAGAGTGTTGACTTCAAATTGCTCCCTCCTCCCATTGCCCTCCCTTCCATCATCCCCCCCACCCTGATTCTCTCCTTCTCCCCCACTTTCC
>CM053771.1:371017738-371056955 GCA_028658325.1 Potorous gilbertii | reverse complement strand
AATTTTGAGAGAACTATTTTCTTCAGTGAGCTTTTGTACCTCTTTTTCCACTTGGCTAATTCTGCTTTTGAAAGCATTCTTCTCCTCATTGACTTTTTGAACCTCTTTTGCCAATTGAGTTAGCTTATTTTTCAAGGTGCTATTTTCTTCAGCATTTTTTTGGGCCTCCTTTATTAAGGTATTGACCTGTTTTTCATGCTTTTCTTGCATCTCTCTCATTTCTTTTCCCAGTTTTTCCTCCACCTGTCTAACTTGATTTTCAAAATCCTATTGGAGCTCTTCCATGGTCTGAGCCTATTGGATACCTATTTCAGATTTTTTGGGATACAGAGGCCTTGACTCCTATGTCTTTACCTGATGGTAAGCAGTTTTCTTCTTCATCTTCAGAGATGATGGTTGGGATCATTTTTTCAAAAAAATAACCTTTTATGGTCTTAGTTTTTTTCCCTTTTCTGGGCATTTTCCCAGCCAGTTACTTGATTTCTGAGAGTCCTCTCCACCCCTGGCCTAGGTCTGCCCAGCTAGTGCTTGGGGTCTGAGATTCAAATGCTGCTCCCCAGCCTCAGGGCTTTTGGCGGCAGGCATGGCTGCTATTCACTGAAATCTTATCTGCTGCTGCTCAGGTGGGGGCAGGGCCGCCTCCCAGGTTCAGATCCCTCAGGTGGTTTATGCAGAGACCTTTTGTAATCGGGCTGCAGCCCAGTTCCTGCCTATTCCAGGAGCTTCTGGCTGCCTGCTGTGGGAGCCTCTGGCCTCGGCTCCAGCTGCTACTCCTGCTGCCGCTGCCTCCCAAGGAGGCCTGAGTCCCAGAGATACCCCGCTCCCCTCTCAGCCTGTATCACTGACCTGTGAGTCTGTGGGTGGAGGGACCTTCGTGGCCTCTGGAGATTCTGATCCCTGAAGCCTGCTTGTATCTGCTCACTCCTCTCTGTGCCGCATGGCCGGGTCTGGGGGAGGGCTCCACTCCCCTCTGGGGCACGATGGACCTTTGGGATCAGTTTTTCAGGGCTCTCTGGAACAGAAATCTCCTTCTCTGTGTTGCTGCGTGGCTTCCACTGCTCCAGAGTTTGTTGGGAGTTCTTTTTAGAGGAAATTCATGGGCTGTGGGTTCGGACGTAGCATAGGCGAGTCTTTCTACTCCGCCATCTTCATATTGGGCTCTTTTAAAAAAAATCACTCAAGTATATGTAAAGTTCATTAAAGTCAGGTACTATGTGGTTTCTGATTTTTTATGCCAACAACTAGCACAGCAGGTGTTTGAAGGTTATTGAATTAAATTACATTGAACTGATTTGCAGTTAATTTATACCTTACAAACTACTGCATTAATCATTTCAAATAAATTGGTTCTTTTAAAATGTTATCCATGGGACAATATATTGTTGTTGTTTCTATTTAAACCAACAGTGAGATTTTTTGTAAATTAAATAAATTAATAGGTAGGAGAAAAAGGTCGACAATATTTGGTAATTATGCATTTTCTACCAATAGTTCAACAATATTAGAATGCCTTTATCAGTGATTGGTTTAATCTTTGAGATGTGTCTGTCCAAGTGGATGTGGATTTTTGCTTCTAATAATCAGTCATTGAACCATTCACCTTCCCGAACAGTACCACAGAAGTAAGAAAGGGTGACATCCAGCTACTATGAAGATTTGGAATATAACCCCAATTCCAAATGTTTGTTGTCATCAGAGCCATTATGAAATGCATAAGATGACTTTTGAATGATGGCTTATTCACAAAGGAAATCCATTTTTTGCAAACATTTTTGAATGTGAATATTCTAAACTGACTGAAACTGACTTTTTGTAACTGCAGGAGTTTAAGAAATCTATATTCCACCAATGAGTTGCTAATTTTTGAAAATGAGTCTTCAACTTAGAATTAATAGTCATGGGGAATTTTGTCAGCTTTTTTTTTTTTTGTTAATATTTTTTTCTTCTTTTCTTCTTTACCATGACTTAATAATGTAGAAATAAACTATCAGTTCTTATTTAAACATTGCATATATCTTTAATTTCATTAACATTTATGCTATTCACATTCTATTACTAAGTTACTAGCCTTTGAAATATAGTTTATCAATTTCTGACTGCAGTTTCTCCATGCGTTGCTTTTTCTTGATTGAATTTAAACACTGTTGAATAATTGACTAATTGAAAAATATTCACACAATCCTATTTTAATTCTACAAATAAACTATTGGTAACAAAATCCGTTTGAAAATCTTTTTAGAGTAACATAAAAGAGAGAGGAGAAGCCAAGTTGACTGAGTACAGACAGCAATCCAGCTGAATTCTCTCAATGTTCCCCACTCCCCAAACATCAAAATAATTCCTCAAATCAAATTTTGGAGTGGTAGAACCAACAATTTTTTTTTCCAGTCTGGGTCAGCTGTCAGCCGTGGAAGTGGCTGTGACATCCACAGTAGCCGGATAAGCAGCCTTGGGAGCTCTCAGGCCAGACAATGTAATGAGGTTGACCAGCTGGTCAGAAAGAGGTTGCAGAGGAGCCTGTGCTTACTGTGGATGCAGCTGGTACTGATCGGCAACTGTTGTCTATAAGTAGATTTTGGATCACAACTTCCAGAGTGAAGAAAGTGCTTGTGTTTGGTCACAATTGAGCTAATGACTTTATGGAACACCAAGAAACAATAAAACAAATCAAAAGAATGCAAAAAAAGAAGAAAATGTGAACTATATAATTGAAACACAACTGACCTGGAAACAAGATCTAAGAGAATTTAATAATTATTGGACTACCTGAAAGCCATGATAACAAAGAGCATACACATCATATTTCATAAAATTTGAAGGAAAACTGCCCTGATCTCTCAGACCCATAGGATATAACTAAAATTTAAAGGATCAAGAGATTACCTCCTGAAACAGAACCCAAAATAAAAACTTCCTAGAATATTGTAGCCACATTTCAGAGCTCCCAGTTGAAGGAGAAAATATAGCAGATAACTAGAAAGAAACAATGAAAAATATCATTCAGTCACAATCAGACCCAGGAAGACTGAGTATAATTCTTCAGGTGGAAAAATGGTGTTTGAGGAAATAAAAAGCTTTCAAGCATTCCTGATTAACAGACCAGCACTGAATAGAAAGTTGGACATTCAAATAAAAGACTCAAGAGAAGTTTACAATGGTAAATGGAAGGATAATTATAAAGGATGCAATAAAGTTAAATTATTTAATCTGCATTTTATAAAAAGTACCATCAATAATGGAGTAATATAAAAATAATTACACTTTTTTCTGATAAAGTCATTTCTCAAACATGTAAGGAATTGAGTCAAATTTGTAAAAAATAATAAGAGCTATTTTCCAAATGATAACTTTTCAAATGATATGAACAAGCAGTTTTCAGGAAAAAAAATTAAATTTGATGTGCAAAAATGATGCTTGTAACACCTAAAATCTTTCTTACTATTTGGACAGTTAGAAGAAATCTATACAGAAAGAAATTAAGACTGTGTGTATTGGAATGATGTCAACAAAAATGAAGTAATAACAAAGGAGTGTACACTGGAGAAAAAATGAAGGGGGAGGTAGAATGGGGAAATTTTTGTCACATAACTCCTTTATGGGATAAAGAAGAGATTTTATACTACAGAAGAGAATGAGGATGGGATGTATACAGTGCTTAAGTCTCACTCTTGTTGAAGTTGGGTCAAAGAGAGATGAATACACATACACACACACACACACATATACACACACACAGAGGCAAACTCAGTTGAATATAGAAATCTAGTATATCCAATAAGGAAATAGAAGGGGAAAGGGATAAATGATGTGGGGACAAGTAAGATGATAAAATGTAGGGTAAATTAAGGGAGACAGTGATCAGAAGCAAAACACACTTTTGAGGAGGGATAGGATAAAGAGAGATAAAGAGAGAAAGATAAATAGAAGAAAAATATACAATTAGCATTACTGGGAATGGAAATCGGAGGAGCTCACCCATAAAATGGTGGTAAATAGGATGGATTAGAAACCAGAACTTAACAGTATGTTGTTTAGCAGAGTCATACCTGAAAAAGAAAGGCACACATAAAGTTAAAATAAAAGGTTGAAACAGAATCTACTGTGATTCAGCTGAAGTAAAAAAGATAGGGGTAGTAATCATGATCTTATATAAAGCAAAAGCAAAAATAGAATTAATTAAAAGGGATAATCAAGAAAACTACATTTTACTAAAAGGTATCATAGATAATGAAGTAATGTTAAAAAAAATATGGGAAGTTCGTGTGTGTGTGTGTGTGTGTGTGTGTGTGTGTGTGTGTGTGTGACAAACTCTTCATTTGTCAAACATAAAGAATTGAGTCAAATTAAAAAAAATTAAATTAATCTCTAAATAAGTGGTCAAATGATATGAACAAGCAACAAAGTTTTCAAAAGACAAATTGAAAGTTACTTATAATCACATGAAAAATATTCTAAATCCCTATTGATTAAGGAAATGCAAATACAAACATATCCTAAGTACCATTTCACACTTATCAGAATTGACAAATGCTAGAAGGGTTAAGGATACATAGGTATGCTAATAATCTTTTGCTGAAGTTGTGAGCTGGTTCAATAAGTCTGGAGAACAATTTGGAAAAGATTATAAAACTTGCATACTGTCCCACCAAACAATATCACTACTCAATCTGTACTCCCAACAAAATTAAAGGAAAAGAAAAAAGACCTACAAGCACAAAAAAACATTTATAGCATCTCTTTTTGTGGTGTCAAAACTGAAAATTGAAGGGATCCCCATCAATTGGGGAATGGATTAATGAGCTGTGGTATATTACTTTGATGTAGTAATAGTGTGTTATAAGAAAAGAAAAGAAGGGTGGTTTCAGAAAAAAACAAACAAAAACAAAAACATGGCAAGTCCCATGTGAACTGATAGAAAATGAATCAAGAAGAACCACCAGATCTTTGTGTGTTTTAAAGACAGCAGTGTTTTAAAGACAATTGGTGTGAAAAATTTAACTACTCTAATTGATGCGGTGATCAAAGACAATTCCAAAGGAGTCATGATGAAAAAAATGCTAATTACAAAGAGAGAAGCAATGAGTTCTGAGTGCAAAATGAAGTGTAATATTCTTGCTTTTTTCTTGCTTTTTCTTGCGATATATCTAATACGGAAATATGTTTTTAATGGTTTCATGTGTATAATTGGCATAATTTGACTTGCCTTCTCAGTGTGTGAGGGAGAGATGAAAGGGGAGAAAATAATTTTTCAAAACAAAAATTTTAAAAACAAAGTCTCCAAAAATAAATTTATTTCAAATGAAGGACAAAACAGAGCAAAACAATTAGTGATTGATACATGCTTAGCATATGAGATTATGTGATATTTCTTTAAGTATTTCAATTGTCATGTACTTCATAATTAATAGTAGGTATCAAATATTTGACAATTAAACCATTACATTACATTCACTGATTCAATATTTGAAGTCATGATTTGACTGTAAAGAACAGTTGGGAATTATCATTTTGCATAGGTGAGACAAATTTATGTTCTAAAATGTAATTTAAAGAAATGTCTCAGTTATCTGCCTCTGAGCAAGTAACCCATTGAGTGACTAAAATTTCCCAGTAGGTTATCTCTACCCCTGCCTTTCATTTCATTATTTTTTCTGACCATTTTCTTCTTAACTGCACTATAACTAGAAAGATTGACTAGGGAGCAAAGAGAACATAAGTTTACTTATTCTTGGCACCTCTAAGATAATGGTTAAAATAAGGTTTTGCATTCTTTGTGGATTTCAATATATTTGTACTAATTTTTCCTCTCATTACTACAACTTATGGAAATAAGATTATATTTTCAGTAAAAAAAAATATACAGTGAAATAACACTATTGTTCTTACATTATTAACTATAAAGCAAGAAAGATTGAACCAGAACATTATTAATTTCAAACTGCAATGAAGTTCAGTGGTCAGCTAGCCTAAGTTCCCAACAGCATATGCAGAATGTGAAGACAAAGAGATTAACACATTGCTCCAGGTCACAAAGTTAATAAGTGTACATGTGCACCAGGGAAGATTCAAATTCACTATCTCTGAACAACAATACATCCTTCTTTCTACTTATTTCAGAAAAGCAAAAAGGAAACCTCTGGGTAGGCTCTCACCAAAATGGTGGTGTTTTTGGTTTTTGCCTCATTGCCTTAACTCAACATAAGAACCTCAGCACTTTCAGACCAATAAATGCATCAGATTGACAGTAATTAAAATGGTAGCAACAAGAGGAAAAGACAGAAATATTTTACACAAAGTGATACGGAATTTCAAGCTCTGGAGGTGATTAACTCCAAATCTCCTTTTCTGATAAAGATTCAATTGGAACCCCATAAAAGCCTCACTCTATCAGTGTGGCAAAAATCAGATATGATTTGAGATGAACTCTCTGGAGGGAAAGAAAATTCCGTGTTCTTGGAAATCTAGCTACAGCTGGTCCTATTCTGGTGGATTTTATACAGGAAAGGCAAACAGGTAGACAGGAGGCAATTATTAATTATTTACTAGGTTCAAGGCATAGTGCTAAAGCCTGGACATAAAAATACAAGCAAAAAGAAAAAAAAAAAGTTCCTGCCCTTAATCTTACATTATAATGGGAACTTGCCTTATAATGGGAGAAGACAACAGAAAAAAGAGCTACAAAGAGGGTTGGAAGGGGAGAGTTGAGATGGCGATACCTTTTTGGTGCATGATAAAGATTCCAAAGCATCTCTAGCAAGGGAATAAAACATGAATTCTCTACACTTTTCTCCCAAAACGGAGTTCCTCAGAAGGAACTTACCATTGGGAGAACAGAGTCAGCAAGGCAGAAAGAGAGGTTCCAGAGTTCAGAGGAAAATAAATTGGGGAGGCTAAGTTCAGAAAAATGATCTGATTTGGTCTTCACAAACTCAAACTGTTGGAAATTGTGGTTACATAGCCTCTAGTGTCTACAGAAGAGAAAACGTATCATAGTAGCAGAATGAAGAAGGGTCAAATGTTGGGGTCGGTGCAAAATGTAGTCTATTTGGAAGATAATACCAAACTTGAAAGACAGAACAATGAAGGGAGAATCACTGCACATAACTTAAGCCCTAAAGAGAGAATGAGTGAAATTTTTACAGAAAGAAAATTGATCAAGAATTCTGGAAAAATCCACAACAAAATGAATACAATAAAGAGATCTCAAAACTATTAATTAAAGGAACAGGAAAAGAAAAATAATTTTGTAGATTGCCTAGAGTTTGTGGAATATCTCCATGAAAACAATGTACTTCAAGGGGAAGGAAAAATTTTAAATGAGGAAGTCATTTGCTGAATTGGTTGGAAATCCAAATTCTTAATAAAACAAAATGAACAGAGTACACAGCTACAGAAATTATTATAGATAATTTCTCCAATGATTAGAGGCTCTGAAAAAAAGGGAGATTTGGAGTGGGAGAACAAATAGTAGAAAATTTGGTAAAATATAACTTTGAAATTACAGATGAATTCTATAGAACTCAGTGTCAGTGAAGACAAGATAGGCAAAGAAAATTCAACACTAACCATCTTCCAGAAAAAAAAATCATGATAAATTTTTAATGTATCTCATATTAATGGTTGTGTGTATGTAAATTCCAATAGTTTTGAAAAAAATACAATATGAGGTTTGACTGATTCTATAGGTTATCAAGACGGCACAAAGATGAATTAAAGTTGAAACTCTAATAAATACACTGATTAAAACTTAAATTTAAATGAAAAACAATAGTAATTGTACCAAGTAACTGGAAGAAAACACTTTAGCTATGAATGAATAGCAGATTTAATATTTGAAGACAGCATGATGTTTTCCAAAAATTGAAAGATACTATTCCAAAAACGAAGTAGATTAAAATTATTCAGCACAATATTAAACTTTATAAATAAAATCTGAGTCATATCATTGGTAAAAATCAATGACTCTTCAACAAAAGAGGTACTATAAGCACTTTTATCATAAAACTCAATAGTGAGCAAGGAATTTGATTCTTGATTCACATCCTTTGACCATTTATCTATTGGAGAATGACACCTGATCATGAATATTTACATCAATTCTTCATCTTGAATATTAGACTTTGATATGTGCCATTTGACGCAAACATTTCCATCACATTTTATCATATATCCTCAATGATTTTCTTCATGCAAAATTTCTGATTTATCTTGCAAGATATCTACTGTCCATTATTAAGTTTATAATTATATTCTGGGCTACAGTTGTGAAAGGTACCTCACATTTTTATGCATAATTTCAAATGATAGGTATTTTCACATTATCACTTTGTGATTATTTTGATGAATTGTGTAAGTTTGTATCATCTAATTTCTACTAAAGAGCTTTCTAGTTTGGTCAGCTGATCAAAAAAAGAAACAAAACAAAACCTCCTTCCCATAGTTATAGCTCTTACTTTAGTAAATAGTATTTTTAGTAATTTTGTAAAGTAGTATTTAAAAAAAATTCTAGTTTTTGCTAAACTTATCTATTCCACTGATCAGCTTTTCTTCCCTACTTAAACAAATGTCAAATAATATTTTGGTAACTATTGCTTTATAAAATAATATGAAGTCTAATAATTGAATACATCTCCATTATTTTCTTGTTTTATTTCTATATGGAGTGTTTATAGCAGTATTTTTGTAAATTGTATGTGTATTATTGGGAGGTAATTCTCAAGTTTTTGTTCACTTTGTACTTATCATGAACGGACTTTCTTTTAATATTATTTCTTTCTAATTTCTGTTAGCAGTGCAGGAATACTGGTAACTTCTGTTTAATTGATTTTGTATCCTGCCTTTATTACCAAAATTATTATTAATTGGAAGTTGTTTCTTCCCTGAATTTCTGGGGTTTTCATGACCCTACACATGCCATATCGAAATTTATAATTTTATTTTCTTTTTTGCTGATTTGTATATATTTACTTAGGGCAGTGAGGTGGAGAAATGGATAGAGTATGGAGTCTGGAGTTAGGAAAACTCATCTTCCTGAGTTCAAATCCAGCCTCTAAAAAGCAATACCTATATGACCCTGGGCAAGTCAATTAATTCTGTTTGTCTCAGTTTCTTCATATATAAAATGACCTGGAGAAGGAAATGGCAAACCACTCTAATATCTATTTCAAGACAATTCTAAATGGAGTCACAGTAATGCATAACTGAAAGGACAGAACAACAAACATACCTTTACTTTCATTATTTTGTCATTACTATAATTAGAAAATTATAGTGACTTGTCCAACTAAAACTGCACTGGCTGATTAGGTTTACAGGGGTGTAGGGTGTATTCAGGGAGGACCAGGATTTTAGAGGTGATGGTGGTTGAGCCCTATTCAGGGCTCTTTTCACCTTTGATGTCTACCAGTTCCACTTAACTCTCATCTGTGACTCCATGAAGATGCGGCATGTGAAGCAGCCACATCCCGGTCAACCATTTCGGCAGACAGGCCAAACCAGGTTGAGGGTAACCAAGGGTTCTCCAAGACATTGGTGAGTAAGAGGAATGTCTACCCCAAGCATGTGAAGATTTTCTCTGGTGGAATGAGCAGATGAGAACAATTTATTCCAATGGCCATGAAGGCAAATGAAGCAGGCGATGTGGAGTACTTAGAGTTTGGTTAGACACTGAAGACATTAAGGTCATTCACTGCATCCAGAGCCATCATCAGCCATCTTGACTATATCCTGTCACTGCCTTACGATGACTCGAGAGAAGAGAGTGAGGCTGATGACTTCTGCTTCACTCCAATCAAATTTACGCATGAATCAAAAGAAAAAAAAAACATCGAAAGACATCACAGGGGGCAATAGCTATTTTTCTCCTGAGTTTGCTTGAGAGAGTTCTGAGAGTTTGCGGCAACTAATTCCACTATTCATCTGACTCCATCTAGTGTGTCCCCTTTAATATTAATCAGCTGGAAACAATTAGCTTTTATAAAAGCACATTTACTGAGAAAATATAGATAATAAGGACAGATCTTACAAAAGTGCCCTTTCCCCAAAACCAGAAGCACAATTTCTCCTTGCATATAGAAGGTCCCTGTGAAGATTGGCTCAAACTTGAACCCAGCATTTGTAAGCCAAATCTATAGAGAACACATGGGGCCAAGGGGTACTTCGTGACTATGAGTCTTTGGAGTCCTTTTCATTTTTCAGAGTCCACAACAAGTTTGCTTCTGATAAGCAGAGTTGGAGATATACTATAAGTTCCCTTGTTCAACTGAGCTGGTTGTCTCAGACGATGAGTCAATGCATTGATGGGTGGGATAAAAGAATTCATTTAGTTACTGTGCTGGCTTCTCACTGGATTTGATTTCTGAACATAATGGCCTTAAAGATCAGTAAAAACTATGGTGGCAATGATATATATTCCTGTTCTCACTGGTCATCTGTACATCCCCTTACAACCGCTTTGGAATGTTTATTTACCTAAAATCAGGAAATACTAAACACAAAAGAAATAGAAATGCCAAGTTTTCATAGACATACTGGACAAGTAGGTGGAGTAGTGGATAGGTTACTGGGCCTGGAGTTAAGAAGAATCATCTTCCTCAGTTAAAATCTGATCTTAGATACTTACTGTGTGACCCTAGGTAAGTCACTTAATTCTATTTGCCTCAATTTCCTCATATATAAAATGAGTTTGAAGAGGAAATGACAAACCACTTGGGTATCTTTGCCAAGAAAATACCAAATGGATTTATGAAAAGTAACACATGAATGCAAAACAATTGAACCACAGCAAAAGTAAACGTGGGGATGGGGCAGCTCCTACCCCTGCTCTACATGAAGGATAAGGCAATTCTTGCCTTACTTGCTCTCCAAAAATAAAATGAAGAGGAAAGAAGAGGCTGAAAAAAGAATATAGCCATCCTTTTATGTTCAAATACAGTTCCAGCTCAGTGTATCCTTGGTAATTTGTCACTCTGGCTTCTGAGACAAAATAGAATATGCCATGTCACTAAATATTACCACATCCCAAGCCACACACAGCCATAAGTAGGCTCACAAAACTAATACGTGGTAGGAAGGAACTTGTCATGGAATATTACCTATGCTTGGTCTGACACCCTAGGAAGGGTCAATCTAACCATTCTCTAAGGAAAATTGGTTCTGGGCACAATGGATAGAACACTGGACGTGGATTCAGAAAAAAGAGTTCAAATAACCTCAGATACTTACTAGTTGCATGACTACTCTGAGCAAGTCACTTTAAACCACATCTGGAGGAGAAAATGGTAAATTATTCCAATATCTTTGCTAAGAAAATACCATGGACAGTTGGACCACAGGGTCACCAAAAGTCAGACAAGACTGAATAACTGAAGAGTGTCTAGTCTTTCTCCAGTGAAGACTTGCTTTAAATATGTGATTTTGAGTCTCTATCTTTTTGCTACATCATCAATTCTTGTAATTTTTGTGATGTTAATTCATAAAGACCCTCTACATTCCTTTTAATCGATCATTTTTCTTCAGTGATTTGCCCATGGTCATACAGCTATTAAGTCTCGGAGGTCAGTTTCAAACTTAGGTCTTCTTGACTCCAGTCTCAGAGCACTGTGCCGCTTAGCTGGTGTCATTGTGTGTGGGGGGGTGGATATTGGGATATATTAAAGAAAGCTGCTTAGTAGAACCAAAAGAGTACAGAACTGGTAGTCAGCAGGCCTGGGATCTAATTCTCTCTTTGCTACTAACTCTATCTTTTTTGCTAAATCACTTTAACCTCTTTTGGCCCTAGATATATAGGGGGCAAGTAATAGAGTAGATTTTGAAAATGTGGTTTCCTCTAGAGCTAGCTACTGACATTTCTCTTTGCAGAGTACAGTTAATAACATAATGAAAAAGTAGATTTTCACCACTGAATCATGAACCTTTATCTGGCATTATCAGGTTATCAGCTCAGAAGGGTTTGAAGAGGGCAACATTGTAAGCACCACTAAGACTTTTTTGAAAATATTGTCTATATTTTATCCAGTATTATCCTACCCTGACCTAACTTTTGGAACTCAGGGAAAAGAAAGTATGGTACTTCTTGTCAGGTAAAGATTGCTAAACAAATAAATTAAGGTCACAGTTTTTCACTAAGTTGAAAGGCAGGTAAAATATCTAGGAAATACATTTTTTCACTATGAGCAAAAACAGGAAGCCAGTCATTAAGAGAGTAATAAGAGGGCAGCCAAATTGGCAGAGTAGAAGGACAGATCTACTCTAGGTATCCCTTCAAAACCCATGCGATACCTGTAAAAAATGAATCTAAAAAAATTCTAGAGCAGCAGAAGTCACAAAATGACAGAGTGAAAGATATTTCCAGCCCAAGACAGTTTGGAATGTCAATAGGAAAGGTCTATCTCACTGAGCTCGGAGTGGAACACAGTCAAGCCTTGATCGTGCAGCACTTCATAGACCGGACTTCAGGGAAGGGAAATGTGGGTGGCAACTGCAGTTTGCAAATTTCCCAACCCTCAAACACTAAAAACAGCTTCAAAGATCAGTAAAAAAGCTCTTTCACCTGGGTGAGGGGGACATGGGTCTGACATAAGCCCTTGTCCCAAGAAGCAGCAGTCACTCCAGCAGCAGAGTACACTTCTGGAGCCCTGGGCCTAAAGACCTTGGGGAAATCAAGCAGGTGATTTGGATCTCAGCCTTGAGTGGTGGTCCTGGGGTGAGAAGGAACAACAGCATGGTGGAGCTAGTGGTGAGGGTGGAGAGGGAACCCTCCTCATAGATCCTGGGCAGAAAAGAGTGCTTGTGGCTGCTGACAGACAAGAGTGAATTAGTGACAAGAGGAGAGCAAATTCTTCTCCTTTGATTGTACCACCTAGGAGGAACTGGGAACTTACAACTCCCTAGCGTAGACCCTCCAATTGACAAAGGACTCAAAAGTCAAGTAACTGAGAAAATGCCCCAAAATGGAGAAATAATAAGACTATAGAAGGTAACTTTCTTGGTGAAAGGTATTTTCTTCCATCTTTTCAGATGAGGAAGAACAAAGCATACCATTAGAGGAAGACATCATCCAAAACCTCCAAAAAAAAATGCAGTGGTCTTGGGCCATGGAAGAACTCAACAATAGGGACATGAAATGAGAGGGATGCAAGAAAATCATGAAAAGCAAGTTAACATCCTGCTAAAGGAGATCCAAAAGCATGCTAAAGAAAATAATGCCTCTAAAAATAGACTAATTCAAATGACAAAAGAGGCCCACAGAGTCAATAAGTAGAAGAATGCTTTAAAAAGCAGAATTAACCAAATGGAAAAGAACTTTCAAAAGCTCACTGAAGAAAATAGTTCTTTAAAAATTATAATGAAGCAAATAGAAGCTAATGACTTTATGAGAAACCAAGAAATTACAAAACAAAAGCAAAACAAAGAAAAAAATAGATAACAATGTGAAATATCTCATGGGAAAAACAGCTAATCTGGAGAACAGATCCAAGAGAGACAATTTATAAATGATTGGTCTACCTGAAAACCATGACCAAAAAAGAGCCTAGACATCATCTTCCAAGAATTTATCAAGGAAAACTGCCTGATATTCTACAATCAGAGGGCAAAATAGAAATGGAAAGAATTTACTGATCACCTCCTGAAAGAGATCCAAAAAAGAAGGCTCCTACAAATATTGTAGGTAAATTTCAGCATTCCCAGGTTAAGGAGAAATATCACAAGCAGTCAGAAAGAAGTAATTCAAGTATTGTGGACATATGATCAGGATAACACAATATCTAACAGCCTCTACATTAAGAGATTGAAGGACTTGCAATATGACATTCTAGAAGTCAAAAGAACTAGGATTAAAATCAAGAATGACCTACCCGGCAACAATGAGTATAATACTTCAGGGGAAAAAACAGTCTTTCAATGAAATGGAGGATTTTCAAGCATTCTTGATGAAAAGACCAGAGCTAAATAGAAAATTTGACTTTCAAATACAAGAATCAAGAGGAACATGAAAAGGTAAACAAGAAAGAGAAGTCTTAAGGAACTCATTAAAGTTGAACTATTTATATTTCTACATGGAAATATGTTATTTGTAACTCCTGAGACCTTTTTCAGCATTTACATAGTTAGAGGGAACATATATGTAGGTGTGTATGGGTATGTATATGTATATTATATACGTGTAAGTTTGTATATGTATATGGATGTATGTGCATATGTATATACATACACACACAGAGGGAACAGTATGAGCTGAGTATGAAGGGGGAATACTTAAAAAAATAAAATTTACTGTGGAATGGAATGTACTAGGAGAAAAGAAAGGGAGAGAGAGAATGTAGCAAATCATTTCACATAAAAGAGAGAAGAAAGAGCTTCTATAATGGAGGGGAAGAGGGAAGAGATGAAAGGAAATGAGAGACTTCTTCTCATGGGGATTTGGCTTAAGGAAAGAGTAACACACACTCAATTGAATATGGAAATCTATTTCAGCATGCAGGAAGGCAACAGGGAAGTAGATAGGAGAGGGAAGATATTAGAAGAGACAGCAAATTGGGGAAAGGAATAATCAGAAGAAAGCACTATTGTGGGAGGAGAGGTCAAGGGAGAGAATGGAATAAACAAAGGACAGAATAGGACAGAGGGAAATGTGATTAGTCTTTTTTAATAAAACTATTATGGAAGTGCTTTGCATTGTTACACATATATGACCTATATTGAAATGCTTGTTATCTCAATGATGGTGAATGGGGAGGGAGGGAGAGAATATGAAACTCAAAGCATCAATAATGAATGTTAAAAATTGTTTTAGCATGCTACTGGAAATTTAGCTATACAGGCAACGGAGTACAGAATTGTATTTTGTCCTATAGGAAAATAGAGAAGGGGGATGGAAGAATGATAGGCAATAAAAGGGAGGACAGACTAGAGAAAAGGGGAGATGGGGGTGCATTCTATCTTAGGGTGGGGTTGGGGAGAGACGGGGAGAAAATTTTGAATTCAAATTCTTGTGGAAGTTAATGTTAAGAACTGAAAATAAATAAATTCTATATTTTTTAAAAAGAGTAATAAAAAAGTATTACAACTCAGGGTTGACAATATTGCGTTTATATATCAGCTTCCTCCCTACACCAAATTTCATTGCTGCCTACCTACCAGAGGGTAAATGGAAAAGCTCAAATGAGGTCATATAAGGAAGCAACTTAGAAAAATCAAAAAGTGCCTTATTTGTTTCATATAAGAACACACATTTATACATATATATATATGTATGTATGTATATATAAATATAAATATATGTGTGCGTACAAAAACATGAATCTGTTTATTACTCAGTGGATATGTACTTTATCTCCCTGAAGTGATAATGATGATTGAGGAGGATTAATTAAAAATAATGAAAATGAACATCTAGGTGGCCCAGTGAATAGAACACCAGCCCTGAGGTCCGGAGGACTTCAGTTCAAATCCATCCTCAGGTACTTGACATTTACAATTGCCTCACCTCCCTCCCCCAAAAAATTAATTAAAACATTGACTCCCTAAAACTATCATGGCACAAAAGTACAATAGTCAAAATACTGACTTTAGCAAGGACATGACAAAATTTAACTGTCAACTTAACCAAAAACTCATGCTTATGTTATAGTCAGAACACTATGTTACAGATCAAAATTTTCTATCTGTATCTAATTTAATTAAAAGCAGCAGTGTCATAAGCAGAGCAGTCTGCTAATTACTTCTATCTAAAAATTTTAAAGTTACATCTATTTTAAAAGTTATATAAAGAACTTTTTGAAATGCTATTATTTAATGCTATTTTAAAAAATACTCTTAGTAACTTTGGAAGTTGGTACTATGGGTTACTTACAACTATATGAGAATGTTAATCTATTCTCATTTTTAAACATATAATATATACAGAATGTTTTTCACCAGACTTGTAGAATTACAAAACAGGAAATTGTGAGATAACTTGACTGTTGTTTTGTTGCATACATACAGATACAAACATATATATGCATGGGTGTTACATGTATTCTATTAAGGAAATAAAATAATCAAATACGTCAATAAAATCATCATATTTCCACCCTATTGTCACATTCCACAATATGCTATATAAAAACATAGAAGCAGCATATAAGAACTTGAAATTGAGAACAAAATTATACACAGAAAATCTATGACAAGACATAAGAATCTTGAATTAATTGATGAATGCATGAATTGATTGAACTGATTAGAAGATAACTCAAGGAAGTAAAGGTATGACCTTATTGAAAAACATCATTAACAATATTAATACCCCTTAAAGACTAGTGAGCCTCATTGGTCAAGCTTCCAATTACACTTGAATTTCTAGAATTTATGAAAAATTATAGCAAGAAAAGGAAACATTCTTGTTTTTTCTTTCACGTGTAATAGTCTAATCTTTTGGTGCACTGAAATTGAATGTAATGCTTCAGGGGAACAGTCATTCAATGAAAGAGAAGACTTTCAACATTCTTGATTCAGAAACCAAAGCTGAATAGAAATTTTAGCTTTCAAATATAAGGATCAAGAGAAGCATAAAAAGGTAAACAGGAAAGGAGAATCATAAGGGACTTAATAAAGTTATAATATTTACATTCCTACATGCAAAGATGATACTTGTAACTCATAAGAACTTTCTCATTATTAAGACAGTTATATATATATATATATATGTATGTATATACATACATACATATATATATATATAAGGGCTGCAGATATGAATTGAACATCAAGGGATTATATCTACAAAATAAAATTAAAGGATGAGAGAGGAGTGATCTGGGAGAAAAGAAAAAGGAGAGGATGAATAGGGTAAATTACTTCAAATAAAAGAAGAAAGAAAAAAACTTTTCCAGTGCAGGCGTAGAGGAGGAAAGTTAAGGGGAGTGAGTTAACCTTACTCTCATCAAAACCAGTTAAAGAGGGAATAATATACTCAACTGGGTATAGAAATCTACTTTACCCTACAGGAAAGTAGGAGAGGAAGAAAATAAGAAAGCAGGTGCAGGGGATAACAGAAGGAAGGGCAGATTAGGAGAGGGGTTAGTCCAAAGCAAAACATTTTTTTGGAAAAAAAAGAGAAAATAGAAAAAATGGAGAATAATTTGGATGGAAATATAATAGTGATACTAACTATAAAAATGGCAAAGCAAGTTTCTCTATTAAAGGTCTCATTTCTCAAAGAAAACTGAATCATATTTATAAAAAAAAGAGCCATTTCTGAATTGACAAATGATGAAAAGCTATGAATAGTCTTCAGATGGATTAATCAAAGTTAACTATAGCCATATGTGAGCCTCTAACTCATTATTGATTGGAGGAATGCAAATGAAAATAATTCTGAGTTATTACCTCATACCTAATAGACTGACTAATAGGATAGAAAAGGAAAATGACAAGTGCTGCAGGGGATGTGGGGAAAATGAGACATTAATGAACTGTTGGTGGAGTTGTGAACTGATTCAACCATTTTGTAGAGCAATTTAGATCTCTCCCCAAAGGGCTCTAAAAATATGCATACCTTTTGATCTAGCAATACCACTACTAGAGATGTAATCCAAAAGACATAAAAAGCAAAAAGGAAAAGGACCTACATGTACAAAAATAATTACAGCTGATATTTTCTGGTGGCAAAAATATTGAAAACAGGGGATGCTTGTCAATTGGAGAATTACTGAACCATTGCAACATGTGATTATAACGGATTACTATTGTATTGGCAGAATGCTCTCAGGAAAACCTGAAAGATTTATCTGCATTGATACAATGGGAAATGTACTGTGTGCAAAGTAATGGGAATAATATAAGATAATGCCTTAGCTATTCACAACAAGAAAATGATTCAGGACAGCTCTGAAGGACTTAACAATAAAATATACTATCTATTCTCAGAGAAAGAAATGGTGGTGTTCAAATGCAGATTGAAGCATAGTTTTTACTTCATTTTTCTTTCTTTTTTCCTCAATTTACTTTTTGCATTCATCATTCATTTCCACAAGATTTTGAGTTTCAAATTCTCTCGCCATCTCTCCCCTCTTCCACCCCAAAACACCATGCATTTTGATTTCCCCTTCCCCAAATCTACCCCCCTTTCTATCACACCCCTCTCTTTCCTTATCCTCATCTTCTCTCTTTTCTTGTAGGGCAAGATAGATTTTTATACCTCATTACCTGTATTTCTTATTTCCCAATTACATGCAAAAACAATTGTCAACATTCATTCCTAATACTTTGAGTTCCAACTTCTCTCCCTGCTCATCAAGAAAATAAACTTCTATTGTCTTATTCATTTTTTCCCTTTTTTGGGCAATTTTCCAGTTAGTTACTTGACTTTTGAGTTCTTTGTCAAGGGGAGGGCATATTCTGGGGATCTGGAAGTTCTTAGTTCCTCCAAGGTGGCACAGTCCAGAAAGACAAGTTTATTCCTCTCCTGGCCTGTGCTCTGGTCTGTGAACAGGATTCCCTCTCCAGAGCCTCCACCAGCTCCACCACACCAGCACTCCTTCTTACCCCAGGACAGCCACTCAAGTTTGAGATCCAGATCAGCTGCTCAATTCCCTCAGGCATTTTAGGCCAGGGCTCCAACAGTGGAAGCTGCTACTACCTGGGTCTGGGACTAGACCACTGCAGTCACTTCTCACCCAAATGACAGAGCTTTCTCACTGACCTTTTAAGCTGTCTTTGGTCCTTGTGACTTGAGGAATCTGGGACCCACAGCTGCTGCTGGTAGCATGGCACCTTGAAATCCACTATGGTCCTGTTCTTGCCACAGTGCAGCCCATGTTGGGCTATGCCCGGCTCTGCGTCTGTGCTGGACTGCCTACTTTATTTTTCTTGAGTTTTTTTTTCTGTGTTATGTTTTCTTTCCCAACATGACTAATTTGCAAATGTTTTACATGACTACACATGTATAGCCTATATAAGATTATTTGCTTTCTCAATGAGGAATGGTAGGGAAGGAAGGGGGGGAGAGAGTTTGGAACTCAAAGTTTTAAAAAATGAATGTTACAAATTGTTTTACATTTAACTGGAGAAAATTAAATGCTAAATAATATTTTTATTAAAAAAGTAAGAATATGAAGAAGTGTATAGAAAAATTTATTAGAGGGTATATATGAAACCAAAGGAGGAAAGAAGATTCACTAGGAAGAAATATCCTGGGAAAAAATGTATCTAAAATAGTAGATTGAAAGAATGACCAGTGGATGTAGTGATTAGTAGTTCTGTGGCCTTTGAGAAATTAGTTTTAGCAGAGAGAAGTGGAGGAGGAATCAGGTTGCAAAGCATTGTGGAAACTGTGAAGAGCTGCATAGTAAATGTGTCAGATATATATGATATTTTTTAAATTTTAATTTAAAGGTGAAGAAAAATGGACAAGTATTTGATGGGGTTTGAAAAAGCAAGGAAAGTGAATTCATTCCTTTTTTCTTTAATTTTAGTTTTTGAACTGTAGGAAAACCTTGAAAAGTTTGTAGGAATACCCTTTGTTTTGTACTTTGTAGGGGAGCTAGAAAAGTGGGAGAATTTTAAGATTAAAAAATTCAGCAACAAGATCCTGACAAAATTGGGAGGCAGTGAAATCAAAGGTACAGATGGAGACATCCACTTGTTTGAATGGAAGAGGGTGAATATTGAGCAATAATGCCAGTTTCTGAGGACTGGGGAGAACTGGGGTAAGTCTTTTCAAATCATTCCACTCTCTTCAGCTAATTGAGAGGTGAAATTATTTACTGTGTGACTGGAATCAGAGTGTTGGGTTGTAGGGAGAACAGAGAAAAAAAGTTTGGGAAGAGAAATTAGGAAACTACAGAGCAGACAAAGTAGATGAAAAGCATTGTTTAGTATCTCAGGTTTACAGTTGACATTATGTAGAATACATTTCTAGTAAAATAGGTTGATCTCAGTTTCATGATTTTCTTCCTTAAAAAGAAAAACCTAGAGCATGAGTAAAAGAACTACTAATCAGATTTTCTTATTATTGAGAATTTGAAAACAGTTGAAATTCAGAGGAACAAGTTATTTTAGTTTGATGGATTATTAAAGTTTCAAATAATGTGGTCAAGGCTGTTAATAGAATTAAGTAAAGAAAGAATAGGTGAAATGGATTGTCTAATCTGTCTTTATGTTATTAAGCTTTACTCTACAATTTTCACCTACCTGTCAAAGATATACAAGGAATATATATATATATATGTATGTATATTTCTTTTCCTTTTGAGGCATTATAATTCAACCTCATCAGTATCCTTCCATTTTAAGGAGTTGCTAAACATGTAACACAATTAACAAGGTGGATACAAATTACCCACATAACCAATCTATTTACTATTATAGCAAGCAAAACTCTATATGATTATAAAACATCACATAAACATGAAGTAATTATGTAAAACAATATCAGTGCGGTCATGAACTCAAATCATGAAAACAATACCATATTTTATCATGCATCAACATTCAGCAAATAATTATCTGAGCAGAGTGCATTCAAAATTTTCCCATGCCATTATAGCATATCAATAAAATTCAGTAATAGACTTTTATATAACAATATTTTCTTGTTAACATCAGATGAAGTATGGGAGACAGCTTTTGCAGAAAAGCATATAGACAACATCCACTAAAAATAAAATTAATTAACTTGAGGATGAACAGTTTTTTCCTGGAATAATTGCTGAAAAGAGTCATTTTAGCTGATAGCAAGGAAATGAATCAAAATCATATGCACCTTCAAAATAAAGAATAATTAGAAAAAAGTTGAAAAATGCATTCAATAATCACAAAAGAATAATCTGCTCACTATAGGAAAAGAAGAACAGGAATGACATAAATTAATTCCATGAAATCAACAAGACCATTTCCAAAATTCCAGGTCATCTCAGAGAAAATCTGAGTGGAGTGTAGTTCAAATCAAATCAATCCCTGAAATTCCATGAGTGGTATAGGAAAAATCAACAAGAGAAAAGTGATAAACTTGTGTCCCAAGGAGCAGACCAGAAATACAGCAATGCATATTGGAAGGAGTTAGAATAAAAGAACTTGTAGGTGTCTTGTTCCCATATAAAAAGCTCTACTTTCTTTCTAAGGTCTGGGTTTAAGCCTAACAATAGATACTATCTCTAATTTAGGGATTTGAAGTGGCATTGGTTATTCCTTGTTGTGACCTCTTACTTCTCTTGCATATCTATCACCTTGGACTGTTAAAGGAAGCAGTGACAAGCAGCCCTAGTCAGTTAAATTGTTTTCAAATATAGTCCATCATTCAGCTGCTCTTGTTTGTTTTTACCTGGTACTTCTGTCTGCGTTGATGTCCCATATTATATTGGAGTGAGTAGGTTACCAAGTTCTATAACGTCCAAAAGAACAGAAAAATATCAGTGACATTTTTTTCATAACACTAGAATAAATGATGACAAAAAAAAGTACAGAAACTCTAAGGGGAAAGGATAAGTCATTCTAGCTCCATCTCACATGCATTGTTTAATAAACCAGGGCAGCTAAGATTTTGAGTCTGAGTGCTGGGAAGCACAAATCTGATGCTATGTTTGACAACGTATATTACATATGAATTCAAGATGGAGGCATCATGACCTTCAACTTGCAGTTACAGTTTCCTCTTTCTTCTTCTCAGAATTTGCCTCTAACCAATTCAGAATTCTTCACACAGTCTACGATCTCAGTAGCAATGAAAACCTGGGAGAGTTTCTGATTTGCTTTGATTACCCCCAAACAGGGTCAAATTTTGAAACAGAAGAAAAGAAATAATGTGAGTAAACAAGTATGAAAAAAAGAGGAGTAGAAGGGCTTTACAGACTGAGGTGGTAAATTTCATTTCAGTGCCTCACTTAAAGCAGAAGCAGAAAATGTTGTAATAAAGAAATGAAAAGATCAGTTTGCAATTAGCATCTCTAATATTATAATTGAATTATCTAAGGGTGATGGCCAGGGAAAGGGGAAAAAAAGAAAGATTGTCTAACTTTGGAAGACACTGAGACAGTTTGTAGTGGGAGTAAGGAACCTGTGGCCCTCTAGGTCCTCAAATAGGACCCTTTGAATCTGAACTTCACAGAACAAATCCCCTTAATAAATGGATTTGTTCTGTAAAATTTGGACTCAGTCAAAACCCAAGGACCTAGAAGGCCACATATGGTCTTGAGGCTGCAGATTCTCCATCCCTGGTTTGGAGGGTGATTTGGAGGTTGTTTATATGAGAGTAGTTAGCACTGGAAGAGGATGAACTACATAAATTGCATGAAGCTCCAAATTTAAAAAAAAAGTCATTGAGAAAAGTAGTTAATAATTGAGAGATATATAGGATCATACATAGATAGCTAGAATGAACCTTGTAAGTTAGCTTGTCCACTTCATTTTACACATGTGGAAACTAATGATAGAGGGATGATTTGAATCAAGTTCCTCAGCTCTATTCCCAGTGCTCTTTTCCCCTGTTCCCCATTTTCTGTAGTCTTTCCATAAATTATCCAAAAACAATTTATTGAATTACATGGAGGACTTCCACTTGTGATCTTACTATATGGGGAATATCACTCATGCTGCCCATATGTTCTCTTTCATTAATAACTATTTCATCTTCTCTCCCAGTCATAAGTGATCTTGATAATTTCTTATACCACTTAATGATAATATTACCAACTAGCATTTAGATAGTATCTACTCTATGTCAGACTCTGTGCTAAATACTTTACATATAATATTTTATGTGATCCTCACAACAACCCTGAGAGGTAAATGATGTATGTATCCCCTTTCTGTAGATGAGGAAAATGAAGAAAACAGGTTAAGTGACTGACTCGAGTTCACACAGCTAGTAAGTGTGTGAGGTCAGATTTGAATTGAGGTCTTCTGCATGTAGGCTCAATGTTCTGTCCACCATACTATTCAATTGACAACATGCTGCAGCATTCTTGCACCCAATATATGGCTTGTCATCTGTAATTTTAATATGCCTGAGATTAGAATGTTCCATAATTCATAGCCATATAGAATCTCTGGGAAATATTGCTGATTAAGATTTGGACTTTTGCAGCAATGAGTCATTCAGGATCATTGAAAAAAACCTTGTGTAGATTTCCAAAGGTAATTCAGTCTGATCCATTCAGTTATATGGCCTGTTTACTGGCCATTTGTAGGACCTCTGAAAAAATTAATGGATGTCACTGATCAAGGATCTGGGAATACAAAAATATATCAAACAACACTGTAGAGGTGCTTTAACAGGGGTAAGATATACACAAATAAATATTGTAATTCTCTAATAATATGATTCAGGTTCTCCTATTTATTAAAGACTCTTCTAGCTATTTGCTTCAAGATACATAAAAAAGAACTCTCCCAGGTGAACTGAAGAGTATCATGAATTAATGGTTTTCTACTTGAATTTTTGCTTTTCTTTAGTAAATTCTAGTGTATTTCTTCATTCACTAGAAATATTCTAACTTTTTTAAAATAACAGAAAACAAATTGTTGCAATTTGGAAGTGCCTTTTGATAATTCATTCTAGCTAACTTATATGCATGTTTTCTTCTTAATTATCTACCTCTCTAGTGATAATATGGGATTTTTGTGTCAGAGATATAAGTAGTCCAACCATTTGTCCTCAATCACTAATAAAATGAAATTTCTTATGGGACATATTACAATTTCAGTGTATAATTCTATTTAGTTTATGTATATTCTATTCCATTGTGTAAAAATAGATTCATCCAGTTGTTTAAAACTATACTAAATAAATGTAATAATTTAGTTTTTTTTTTGCCTTGAATTTCTCTAAGGTTATGGTCCTTACTTCTAGTTATCTAAATTTTTAATTGTATTACTGGATTTCTCTTACTGAATATAAGTATTCTAGTGATTTTAAATATTACAATGAGAAAGGATATTTTTCATGAGAGGTATAGTATAGTTTTAGATTTGATTTTCTTCAAATTGAGTAGCTTGGTCATTGATTTAGGTAGAAAGACTCAAGTGGTTATTTAAAGAGACAGAAACAAAATTGATGCAAATCCATTTTTCTTTTGACACCTTTCTAACTTAGATACCTGATTTATTAATTGTGTACTCCTTAACAATAGCAATATTGGTATCTATAATTGATACTCAATAATTATAGTGATTTCCTTCAATTTAATATAATAAAGAACACTTTTAAAATGATGCACTTCATATATTTAGTAGGCATTGTACCATTTGAATTATTCAGTGATTCCTACTGGAACAAAAGAAATTTTTTTTTCCTGTCTTACCTAATAAAAAAATTCAATAATATCAATATTCTAATTTGTTATGAATTGATATTTTCTGATTGTTTTATTCCACAATATTGTAAGTTTCTTAAAATGACAAAAAATTGAGTTCTAAGATAGGTGAAAATAAATACATACTAATTCTAGTTTTTGTTATTTAAACTTTGTTAACACAAATCACCTGACATTAATTCTGATATCTTGAAGAAAGGAACACATTATTTTCTTTTCTGTGTATTCATTTGTGTTTGTATCTCCAGTGCCAAGTACAGTATCTATCATATAATTAATTGTCACTGATTGACTAAAATAAAAGTAAAAGAAAAAAATATATAGTCAAAATTTCATGAAATAAGTATATTCTGAATATTTGGACCATGCCAATTACTATTTCCATTTAACAAACTCATAAACAAAAATAATTATTAATGTTATATTTAATTATCATACGTTGTCAAATCATTCCATGAAAGATACAGGCACCTGACAATAAGCATCAGAAAAGAAGATAATCTTTATTGAATCTGGTGGATTAAAGTTAGGCCTGGATCTAAAGAGAATCAATGTAAATAATGACGTATAATTTAGGAGTCATAACAAGGTTAGAACTCCATCACCATCTTCCTGTCCTAGAATGATTGAAATACAAAATTTGTACAGTTGATTTTTCCTAAGTCACACAACTAAGTGACAGTTGGGAGGAAAACTACCCAGATCCCCAGATCAGATTTAACTTGATATGTTGCCTCCTCTTTTGAGTTAAAATGTTGCTTACGGAAGTTTCTTTTTAAAAATGCAAACATGTCACCTAACTCCCTGTGCTAATTTCTCATTCTTTTTCTTCTTATCCAATGTCTCCTAAAAAGTCTATTTTGTTTTTAATCACTACCTTCCTTAATCTATCCTCCACATTGTCTTGCACACCTTTCTCATTTCTTTTATCTTGGTGCTTTTTATTTCCCTGTTGGGTAAACTACATTGCTATGTACAACTGTATGCAAATGTTTGTATATAATTTTCCCCTTTTGAACTAATTTAAATGAGAGTAAGGTACAAGCATTCCTTCCCATTCTGTCCTCTCCCTCTACATGGTAAAAACTCTTATGGGACAAAGTTTTCTCATTCCACCTGTCCCTTCTCCCTCTCCCCAATGCATTCCTTTGTCTTCATTCCAGCATAGCAGGCTCTCACCTGTGCCTTCTGTCTATGTAAACTCCTTTCTTACTACCCTAATGATGATAAAGTAGTTAGGAATTACACATATTATCTTCTCATATATTAATGTAAACAGTTTAACTTTATTTGAGTTCCTTATTTACTCTTAAACATTTATCATTTTATACTTCTCTTGAGTCTTATGTTTGAATGCTAAATTTTCTATTCAGCTCTGGCCTTTTTTTAAATTAAATTATTTTATTTGTTTTCAGTGTTCAACAATCACTTCCATATATCTTATGAATTTTATTGATTTTTTTAATAAAACCAACTCTTAATTTTATTTATTAGTTCAATAGTTTTTTTAATTTCAATTTAATTAATCTCTCCTTTGGTTTCAGTATTTCTAATTTGGTATTTACTTGGGGATTTTCAATTTGTTCTTTTTCCTACTTTTTCAGCTTCATGTCCAATTCACTGATGTCCTCTTTCTCTATCTTTTTCATGTGAGCATTCAACAATATAAAACTTCCCCTAAGAACTGCTTTTCCAGTATCCCATAAGATTTGGTAGATTGTTTCATTATTGCCATTCTCTTGAATGAATTTGTTGATTGTATGATTTGATGTTTAATTGACTCATTCTTTAGGATTAGATTACTTAGTTTCCAAATAATTTTTGGTATATCTTGCCATGGCCTTTTATTACATATAATTTTTATTGCATTATGATCTCAGAAGGATGCATTGACTATCTCTGCCTTTCTGCACTGGATTGTAAGGTTTTGATGGCCTAGTACATGGTCAGTTTTTGCGTATATGCCTTTTACTGCTGAGAAATAAAGGTATATTCCTTTCTATCCCCATTTGATTTTCTCCAGAGATCTATCTTATCTACCTTATCCAGAATTTTATTCACCTGCTTAACTACTTTCCTGTTTATTTTGAGGTTAGATTTATCAAGTTCAAGAGAGGGGAGATATAGTTTGGCTGTCTATTTCTTTCTGTAACTCCCTTAACTTCTCCTCTAAGAATATGGATACTATACCACTTGGAGCATATATGTTTAGTGATGGTATTGCTTCATTGTCTATGGTGCCTTTTAGCAGGATATAGTTTCCTTCCTTATCTCTTTTGATTAGATTTATTTCTGCTTCTGCTTTGTCTGAGGTTAGGGTTGCTTTTTTTACACCAGCTAAAGTACAATATATTCTGCTCCAATCTTTTACCTTTACCCTATATGTATCTCCCTTTTTCAAATGTGTTTCTTGTAAAGAATATATTGTTGGATTATGGTTTTTAATCCATTCTACTATCCATAGCCATTTAATGGGAGAGTCCATCCCATTCACATTCACAATTATCATAACTACCTGTGTCTTTTCCTCCATCCCCTTTCTCCTCATTTATGCTTTTATTTCTCCCTTCTGCCTTCACCTCCAAAATAGAGTTTTAATTTTTGACCACCATCTCCCTCTGTTTTCCCACCCTTTTCTCAGTCCTCTCCTTTTTAATCCCCTTTTCCCTTATACATTTTCCCTCCCTGTTAGCCTACCCTCATTTTTCTTTCCCGTTCCCCTCCCACTGCCTATAGAGCTAGTTGTATTTCTATATTTAGCTGAATTTGTTGTTCCTTCCTTGATCCCAATCAAATGAGAGTAACTCTCAGACAATGTTCATTTCCTTCCCATCTTTTCCTCTACTGTAATATATTTCTGTGCCTCTTCCTGCTATGTAATTTACTTTTTTCTGACTCCTCCTTTTCACATCCACTGTTACAATTCCTTCACACGTGTTAAATCACAATTTTATCATGACATCATTTACTTTATACCACTCCCTCTATCTATGTATATTTCTGTTATATATCATAGTACGTATACAATTCTAAAGATTAAAAAGTATCATCTTGCCTTATAGGGATGTAAACAGTTTGCCCATATTGAATAAAAAGTGTTTTTTCTCCCCATTTACATTTTTATGCTTCTCTCGAGATCTGTGTTTGAAGATTGAATTTTCTAGTGAGCTCTGGCCTTTTCATCAGGAAGGTCTGGAAATTCTTTATTTCAATGGATGTCAATCTCCTTGCCTGAAATATTATGCTCAACTTTGCTGGGCAATTGATCCTTGGTTGTAAACTCAGCTCCTTTGCCTTATAGAATATTGGATTCCAATCCCTCCCATCTTTTAATGTGGAAGCTGCAAGGTCCTGTGAGATCCTCATTGTAGCTCCTCAATATTTGAATTTTTTTCTTCTAGCTGCCTGCAGTATTTTCTTCTTCACTTGATAGTTCTGGAATTTGGCAACAATATTCCTTGATGTTTTTAACTTGGTTTCCCTTTCAAGAAGTGAACAGTGGATTCTTTCATTCACCATTTTGCCCTCTGAATCTAGGACTTCTGGGCAATTTTCCTTGATGATTTCTTGAAATATGTTGTACAGGCTCTTTTTTTTTTCATTGTGGCTTTCTGTTAGACCAATGATCCTTAGATTTTCTCTTTTATCTATTTTCCAGGTCAGTTGTTTTTCCAATTACATTTGTTTTACATTTTCTTGCATCTTTTCATTCTTTAGATTTTCTTTGGCTGATTCTTGATATCTTGTAGAATCATTAGCTTTTACTTGCCTCATTCTAAATTTTATCAAATTGTTTTCTTCAGTTAACTTTTGCATCTCCTTTTCTGTCTACCCAATTGTTCCTTGTAAGTAGTTATTTTCTCTTCTTAGATTGTGTACTTCCTTTTCCATTTGTCCAGTTTTTCTTTTAATTTCTTCTGATTTCTTTTTTCATATTTTTAAAATCATTTGTCAGTTTTTCTTCTTTTTCTTTAATTTGGATTTTAGAATCCTTCCTGAGTTCTTCCAAAAATGTTCTTTGTGCTTCAGACCAGTAAATATTCCCTTCTGAAGTTTCAGATGGGAGTACAGTCTCAATGATGACTTTTCTGTTATTAGTGCTTTGGTTCTTGTCCCCACAGAAAGAGTCTATGATTTTTTCTGTTTTGCTTCTTACTCAGGAGGATCAACTTTTCCCTGGCTTTGAAAGTTGATCTCTGTGTCTGTGGCACAGGGACTCTGTCCCGCAGTTCTTGTGCCTAAAACTTGAGACTTTGTGTGTTGTGGCTTTTGGTTCTTTCAGCTAGAAGCTTAAATGTTGCAGCTTACCTGGTGCTGAGCTGACTGGTGTTGGAAAGTAGAGGCCACATGGAGTCATTTTAGGTTTCCTGGAGTTTCCCTGGAACTAGCTGTGTTGAGTATGGGAGAGGAATGGTGTAGCCACTAGATTTCTCCTTTGCTGAGCTAGAGCATAGGCAAGATCAGCAGTTGGTGATCCTGTGTGTGCTAGTGTCTTCCCAATTCCCTTGGGATGCTGAGGCATGCCTGAGGTCATGGTGTTGGCTGTTGTGGGGTTCCCCCTGGGACTAAGGATCTTCTCCCAGTTCGCTGAGGTGGGGCTGTATAGGACAACTCTGGTCCTGCACTGATCCCTTTCAGGCACAGCAAGAGGGACTCTCCTTAGCAATTTTTCTGGGGTCATTTGCTAAGAGACTGTTTACCCCTTGTGCTGCTTCTGTTGTTCCAGGATTTTTCTTGGGGAGATATTCTCTGGGCTCAAGGTCAATAAGGGGAAGGAGTTAGTAATTACCTATTATTGCACCATCTTGCCTCCCAGAAGTCTTCAATTTTGGTCTTTTCATCAAGATTTCTTAAAAGTCCTTCATTTCTTTAAATATATAGATTTTCCCCCAAAGAATTATATTCAGTTTTGCTGAGTAGATGATTCTTGATTTTAGTCCTAACTCCTTTCTCTTGCAGAATATCATATTCCAAGACTTTTACTCTTTTAACATGAATGCTACTAAATTCTGTGTGATCTTGACTATAGCTCTATATTATTTGGAATATTTCTTCTTGGCTGTTTGAAACATTTCCTCTTTGACCTGGAAGCTCTGAAATTTTGTTATAATGTTGCTGGTATTCTTATTTCTAGATTACTTTTAGGAAGTGACCGGTGGATTTTTTTATTTCTATTTTACCACCTGAATTTAAGACATTGGAGCAGTTTACCTTGATATTTCTCAAAAAAAAAATGTTATATGGCCTCTTTCTTTGGTCATGGCTTTTAGATATTCTAATAATTTTTAAAGTACATCTTTTTGATCTATTTTCCAGGTTAGTTGTTGTTTTTCAATAAGCTATTTCACATTTTCTTCTTTTTTTCTCATTATTTTGGCTTTTTTTAAAAATTAGTCTTAGTGTTTTGTTGAATCATTATCTTCCACTTCTCTGATTCTAATTTTCAAGGAATTATTTTCTTTCATGAACATTTGTACCTTCTTTTCCACTTTGCCAATTCTGCTTTTTAAGGATTTCCTTTCTACAGTGATTTTTTGGGGGCCCTCTTTTGCACTAGAATAATTCTTTTTTTCAAAGATGTTATTTTCTTTAGTGTTTTTGTTCCTCTCTTATCAAGTTATAAATTATCTTTTCATAATTTTTTTGCATTGTTCTCCTTTTTTTTCCCAGTTTTTCCTTTACCACTTTTGTCTGTTTCTTTAACTTGCCCAGTAATTCTTGTAGGGCACAGGTTCAATTAAAATTTTTCATTGAAGTGTTGCTTGTAGTTATTTTCACATTGCTTTCTTCTTCTGAGTTTATGTCTAGGTCTTCTCTGTCACCATAGTATTTTTTTTTTGTGGTCAAATTCGTTTTGTTCTTTGCTCATTTTTCCAGCTTTTTTGTGATTTAGAATTATATATTAATGTTGGACTCTGCTCACCTTGCATGTGAGGAATCACTATTGCAAAATGCTTGTTGCTATTTTCAGAGCTAGTTCAGGGGGGGGGTCTGAAAGTTTTTGGTGATTCCCAGGTGGGAAGGAAGGAAGTATGGAAATTGCTTTCCTGATCTGTGCCTTTTTCTTTACCCAGGAAAGCCCCTGCTACCTTGCATCTGTTGGGCTAGCATTTTTCTCTCCTTTGATTCTGGGAACAAGGTCCCTGATCCCTTTGTTTCCAATTACCAGCACTCCTGTTTGCCCTGGATCTACAACATAGAATTATGTACCGACAATACAACTGCTATTCAGTCCCAACTATACTTATTGCCAGCGAAGGGTGTTTCTGACCATCTTTTGACCCCTTTCCATCTTTTGGCTAAGAGTGCAGGAAGCTGTTGCTGGTGTGACTGCTGTTGGGCTTGTGTCATGTGTAGGTTCCAGACTTTACCAGACCTCCACCCAGTGTTATATACTTCTCTTGCCTATTTCAAGTTTTCTCTGGTCAGAAAAAATATCTCACTCTGACTTTCTGTTGATTCTGCCACATCAAAATTTGATTTGAGGTTTTTATTTTAAAGTGGTTTTGTAGGGGAATGTTGGGAGAGTTCAGCTGAGTGGTTGCCCCTAATTTGCCAACTTGAATGTGCTTCTTATTCAGAGTCATTCAGTCAACAAACATTTATTGAGTTTCTACTACGTCCCATAACCTGTGTTATACACTGGCAATCAGTAGAAATAATTAACTGTTAGAAAAATCATTTTCTTAAATGACATAGTAAAAATGGTAACAATAAAATATTTCCTCCATAAATCTGGGGGTAGTACTAATAGATACATGTAACAGAAAGTGGGAGGGTATGCTCAAACTTAGAATACAATGTCAGTGAGGCACTCACATAGCAAAGACAACTTAGGACTCATGTTATCGTAAAGCCTAGAGATTCTTCATGAATTCCTTCTATAACTTCTCATGTATATGAGTCTCTGCTGAGTCAGTTATTCACCTAATATTTTGGAGGATTCAATTTCTTTCCATAGTTAGCTCTCTTCTCTGCCAGGAGGAAGAGTCTTCTGCTTTTAAGCTGCTTCCTCTATCAAGTGATTGCCTTTCTGTGTCTAGTGTGTGTGTGGGTGTATCTGGTTCCTGACAGACATGGTTTTCTACTTATAGTTGAGTTGTTCCTCTTTAAAGTGAAATGGCTGATAATATATGGTGTGGAGGAGGGATACAGAGGGACACTAAAAGAGAAACCCTACCCTACTCCCCAAGAATGATTCACTCTTGATTCCCCTTTATAGACCTGATTATTCCTCCACCTCTGGTTCCAGGTTTAGCTCTCTTCCCATAGCTAGATTAGGTATGCAAAAGCCTTTAGGGGTATAGTTAATTTGTTTGCTCTCTCTTTTAATTCTATCACTTGAAAATATTCACTTACCCTAAAGGAATCAGAGTGGAAATTGAATATTTTTAGTTAGTTTTACACCTTTTAGAACTTTTAACTATACCAACTGAGTTTAGTGTGGAAAGAGACCAGGACCCAGCACTCATAGTGTTGCATTAAGGATATAAAGCAAAGATTAATCTGTATTACTTAGATGTCACCTCACAGAGCATAAATTCTCTAGTGGATGGGATCATTTCAGGTAGAATTGTAGAGAGGGAAAAGTGCAAAATTCTGTAGCCTATGATCTTGCCTGAAGAAAGTAGGGATCTAGGATATATCTTGGGCATGGTGGATATTAGAGGGTGATTGAAAGAGAAGATATTAAATCCAGGTGAGGTATTCCTGATAACAATTTTACTTTGGACTAGCCCTGAAGTCTATTCTTTCCATCTTAATTATGATCAAGAAAACCTTGATTCTCTCCTAAAATATCCATGGAGGCTTCTTTACTGAGCATCATACTCTCTGCTATCCCCACCCCAAATTGATCTTAACTGTGTGTTCTTACTATATAACAATTATTTGCTGTTCCTTGATTGACTCTGTATAGTTATTTCCACAGCATTTACATCTAAATTTTTCTTCTCTTTTCAGTCCATTTGTGATAGGCCATGGCTCTGTTTGCTATGGTACCTGGTTTGAACAGGCTATGTTGAAGTGAGAGAATCTCAAAAAAGGAAGCACTTACTCTGTGGTGCAGCTAGAAATTCAAGGCACATGGAAAACTATTGAGACTGCTTGACAGTGTCCTACTACATTGACAATTAGATCAAAAAAGTTTCTTTAATCTAATAAATAAAAGGCTTTACAGGGTTGAGAGCAACTGGCAGTCCTATAGGTATTTGAAATGTTAGAGTGGGAATTGGCATTTCAGTGCTTCCTTAGACTTGCTGGGTTCATCATTCAGGGTGGGCTGCAAATGGGAAATCATATTTATGGGGGGAAAAACAAGAGAAAGGAAAGTTAACACTCACCAAAACCAACAACAGTTTCCCTTGATCTTTGTTGGAACAACTATATTTGTCAATCTAAGTCAACCTACTAATACCAATTCTTACTTGTATTGGGTCATATATGCTGCTCTGTTTCTTAGATTTGACTTACACAAATTCCTAACTTACCATAGCAATATACGGGATATACAGGGAAAAGTAGCATCTCTTATGTCAAGCCTTCCTGAGACATTTTCAGGGTTGTTCATCCATCTTTGGTGTCCACCTGTAGCTCCAAAAATCTACACAAAGTAGTGGTCATGCCCTGGTAAAATCTTCTTGGCAGATGGACTAAACCAGATTAAGAGAAACTGACAGGCCTCAAAGCCATCAATGAGCTAGGGGAATGTCTACCCCCAACTATATGAAGTCTTCCTTTGGTGTAATGAGGGCATATGAACAATTTGTTCCAAGGGTACTGTGCAGTGCTTGGAGCTTAGTCAGACATCAAAGATGCCATCACTGCATCCTGGGCCATGTCCAGTCATCTAGACTTTTGTCTTCCCACTTTAGTGACACTGGAAGCGAGTGAGATTGATGACTTTCTGCAACTCTACTTCACTGAAATCTACTTTACACTGGGATCAATATATCACCTCTTCAAAAATGAAGGAAAACCACAAAGTACCATATATATCTATTTGCTCACTTTGCAAAGGACCTGATCTCATACTTCACTTAAAAATATTGAAGCCATCTTTTGGAATTTCTCTTTTCACTCTTCTCCTCAAATCACTTCAATATTGTCTCTAACTGCCTTCCTCTTTGAGCTAGAAGAGTTATTTTTGCAAGCCAAAGTTATCCTGACACATAGACATATGGTTGTGCCTCTTGTCACCCCTAGTAATTTATCAGTTAAATCAGTCTCTCTTTTTCTCTTAGTTTTTCAGTTTATTATATGTACTGGAGTTTTGCTGATGATTATAAACTTTCCCAGATATACTGAATCCTTAAAAATAAAAGGAAGTAAACAATAAGAACAAAAGAGAAAAATTTTTTACCTAATACCGATGTGTATTCAAATTCAAACTGAAGAGGCATGCTACTTATAAAGGCAACTAGTTAACAGAGTGAATAGATAATGCTGGGCTTGGAGTCATGAAGACCTGAGTTTCTAATTCTGCCTCAGACTGTGTGATTTTGGACACATTACTTGATTTCTGCTTACCTCAGTTTATTCAATTATAAAATGGGATGAAATTAGCTCCCTATCACTTGAAATTATTTTAAGGATAATCACATTTATTAAATGTCTCCTATGTTTCAGGCACTGTGTTAAGTGTTAGGAATACAAAAAGAGGCAAAAGAAAGCCCTTGCCTTTGAAAAGCTAATAATCTAATAGGGGAAACAGCATGCAAACAAATGTCTATAGACCAATCTATACATAGGACAAATATGAAATAATTAAAAGATGGAAAGCCCTGGAATTAAGAGGGGTTAAGGAAGGCTTCCTGTGGAAGGTGGGATTTTAGTTTGAAATTAGAAGAAGCTGTAGAGGTCAGTCATTGGAGCAGAAGATGGAGGGCATTTCAGGCAAGAGCTAGAGAAAATCTCCAGAGCTAAAAGATGGAGTGTCTTGCTTGTGAAACAATTAGAAGGTCAAGTTAAGTACAATAGGATGGAAGAGTCCTTGTTAGGGAGGAATTTGCAAGAAGACTGGAAAGGTAGGATAGGACTGGGCTATAAAAGAATTTAGATGACAAACAGAGCATTTTTTTAATCTTAGAAGTAATAGGAGGCCATTGGAATTTATTTAATGGGTATGGCTGTAGTGACATGTTCAGGACTTGTCTTTTAGGAAAATCATTTTATTTGCCAAATGTAAGATTTATTGGAGTGAGGAGAGATTTGAGGCATGAAGACTGACCAGCAGGCTATTGCAGTAATCAAAATGTGAAGTGATGAGGGTCTGAACTAGAGTGGTAACAGTGTCAGAGGAAAGAAAGTGTTATATTGGAAAGTTGTTGCAAAGGTGAAATCAAGAAGCTTTGATAACAGCTTGGAAGGTGGGGATAGGAGATAGTGAGGAATCTAGAAGGACTCTTAGGTTGCCAATCTAAGGAGGAAGATGTTGTCTTTTACATTAATAGGGAAGATAAGAGAGGGAAAAGGGAAGAAACAAAATGAGTTCTATTTTGGAAATACTGAGTTTAACCTGTCTACTGGACCTCCAGTTTGAGATGTCTAAAAGGAAGGTAAAGATGTCAGATTGGAGGTTAGCAGAGAGACTGGTGCAGAACTGGTAGATTTGAGGATCATTACCATAAAGATGGCAATTAAATCCATGTAAACTGATTAGATCACCAAGTGAAATAGTATAGAAAGAGAGGGGGAAAGGGGTCCAGGATTAAACCCTGAGGGACATGTACAGTTAGGTGGTGTGATCTGGAGAAGGATACAACAAAGGAGAAGAAAAAGGAGCAGACAGATAGATACAAGAAAAAAACAGGAGAAAGTGGTGTTCCAAAAACTTGGAGTCAAGAGTATCAAAAAGGAGAGAATGATCGATAGCATCCAAAGCTGTGGAAAGGTCAAGAGGGACAAGTACTGAGAAAAGGCAAATGGACTTGTCTACCAAGATCATTAGTAAATTTGGTGAGAACAATTTTAGTGGAATGATAAGATTGAAAGATGAATTTTAGGGGGTTGAGAAGAAAGTGAGAGGAGAGAAAGTGGAGATACTTATTGTAGAGGGGCATATCAAGGAATTTAGCTACAAAGATCAGAAGAGATATAGGATCATAGTTGGCAGAGATGGAAGGATCAAGTGAAAGTGTTTTTTGATTTTCAGAGTAGTGGTTACAACGGTATGTTTATAAGCAGTAGCAAATGAACCAGTAGAAAGGCTGAGATTTAAAATAAGTGACAGAATGAGTATAACAAATGGGTAATCCATTGGAGGAGACAAGATGGATCCTTTGAACAAGTAGAGGGGTTAGCTAGGTAAGGAGTGTGAAATAGAATGAAGGAAGAGAACATGGTAGAATGCACCTAAGTGAGAGGAAATGAAGAAGGGGGAGAAGAGAGAGGTCACTGCAAATAGACTTAATAAGTTTTCTCTAAAATATGAGGGAAGGTTCTCAGCTGAGAGAATGATGGGAGGACAGTTGTAGGTTTGAGAAGGAGTGCAAAGTTTTGGGAAAACTGCTATGGAGAGGGGTAGAGTGAGTTTTATAGCAACAATTCAATATTCATAGCACACACAGCAGTCATGAATATCATGGTGCAATTCTGATTCATGAAATAAAATGAACTCTCCACATGGAATACAAAACCAAAACATTTATTCAGACACCAGAAAGTCAAATCCATCATAGAAACAAAAATCTATACACAATTACAATGCAGAGAACACCATCCCCAAGGCTTTCCCCTCCTAGACTTCCCACAAAACAGTTCCCTTAACCAAATCACAAGCAGGTTTCCCTTAAACAAAATTCCCATCTCACACTCACAGCCAGCAGCCTGCTGGCCTGCATCCTTCAGTTCTGAGTTTTCTCTCACTAATTTCCTACGAGCTCTGCTCAAGCTCCATCTCTTCTGGTTCCACCCTTACTACTTCACCCATTCAGCAAACTCATCTCACCAGACCCAGGCAGGTCACATGGGTCTATTAATGAATGAGAAAGATCTCCACATTTAAATTACCATTACAGTTGAAAAGGGAGGAATAGCAGGATTGCCTAGTAATAGTGAAGACCCAAGTATGGTTGTATAACATAAATTTGTAGTGAACTCAGAACAATTGCATGATATTATCCATCTTCAATATTACACATATTTAAGAGAACATGTGTAAACATGTAAGCAATGAATCATAGGAGAAACTGAGGCTTGGCTGGGCAGTAAAAGGAATATAAGGGGGCTAAGGATTCAAGAGAGGAGGACCATCTAGAAATGAGTTGGTTCACAATGTATTCAAGATGGAGAGAAGAGGAAAGAGTGGTTACTGCAGGGGAAATCACCTGGGACAGAATCAAAAGTTTGAAGGACTGGGGAGTCACAATGAGGATGAAGAATAGGTTGTTGTGTTTGTCCATCATTCTCAAAGAGGACCACGATATCAGGGAGATGATGACATAACTTGCAGTTGACTTTGATTTGAGTGAGGGATGGCTATGCCAGGTCACCACCTCACTTTCTTCAAAGTCATCTGAGCCCAATAGTCAGATATTTATCAGGACAACTGGAGATGGCCCAAGTTGGCTCCTTTTAGGCTGAAATCTTTTCAGGTTTTCACTTTGAGTGAAGTAATGCTCTTTCAATGAATAAGCCTCTTTAAGAAGTGAGTCAAGGGTTGGCCACTTTAATTAAAAAAAATAATTGGGAAGGAAGGAAGGAAAGAAGGAAGGAAGAAAAGAAGGAAAAAAATGAAAAGAAAGGCTCTCAGGGTTACTGGCAAGAAACAGTTACTATTTACATTCACTTTGAGTCAGAAGGGCATCCTCAAAAAGTCATTACATGGGACTTGGTCAAGGACCTATTGTTTCCACATCATGAGCTCCAGAGTGAAATGGGTTTAAGGTTTGATCTTTGAGAAAAAAAAGAAAGGAAGGAAGGAAGAGAAAGAAAAGAAAAAAGGAAAGGAAAGAAAAGGAAAAGATAAAAAAGGAAAGAAATCTAGACAGTAAATCCCAAGTTAACTAGCCAGCTTTTAGCCATCGAAATGTACCTTCCTTTGAAGAGGAGGAGAGTAAGAGGGAGGGAGAGAGATGAGTAGTTAACCAATTGGCTGGGTGCCCATTCAGGCAGTTCAGATACAATTGTGTTTGTTCTTCATTCTAGAAAAGGACCATGATATCAGGGAGATGATGATTTGCAGTTGACTGATTTCAATGAGGGAGAGCTGTGTAAGGACACAAGCCTCACTTTCTCCTTCAGAGCCATCTTGGCAGCAAGGTGGTGTAGTGGGTAGAGCAACGGGCCTGGAATCAGGAAGTCTTGAGTTCAAATCTGGCCTCAGATGCTTACTAGCTATGTGTCCCTGGATAAGTAACTTCACCCTGTTTGCCTCAGTTTCCTCACCTGGAAAATAGCTGGCGAAGGAAACGACAAATCATGCACTTTTACCAAGAAATCCCCAAATGGTGTCACTAAGAGTCAGGCATGACTGAAAATGACTAAACAGCAAAAAGGTGATTCTAATGAAAAATTGTGTTTGTCTGTTCTTGAAGAGGACTATGACATCAAGATGATGACATGACTTGCAGTTTACTTTGATTTGAGTGAGGGAAGGCTGAGCAAGCTCACAAGCCTTACTTTCTCCTCCAGAGCCATCTGGGTCTAGTGGCCTGATATTCAGCAGGATGACTGGAGATGACCCAGGATGCAATGTGAGACCCTCACTATTTTAGTCTAAGGTTTTATCACATTCTCACTTTGAGTGAAATACACCTATTCAATGAAGACTCCTCTTTAAGTAGTTACTTAAGGGACACTGGGAGGTGAAGAAACTCAGGGTTCCTTGGTAAAGAAGAAGCAGTTACTATTTACATTCATTCTGTGCTAAGTGGGCACGAACCTGTTGTCGAGTCTAAAAGCTCCAGAGTGAATTGAGTTTAAGGTTTGATCTTTGAGCAAGAAATCTGGCTAGGGGGTGGGAAGCCAAGATGGGGGAGTAGAAAGATTCACATATGCTAGCTCCAAAACTACAGCCCATGGATCACCTGCGAAAAGAACTCCAACAAATTCCGGAGAAGTGGAAGTCTTGCAGAAACAGAGTGAAGGAGATTTCCATTCCAGAGAGCCCTGAAAAACTGAGCCCAAAGGTCCATTGCTCACCATCCTTCTCTGGCCGTGTGGCAAAGAGAGGAGCAGATCACAAAGAGGAGAGCAGATCGGGGCAGGCTTCAGGGACAGAATCTCCAGCGGCTGTGAAGGTCCCTCCACCCACAGATGCACAGATAAGTGAGAGGGACTTCTGGGCTGGCTGAGAGGGGAGCAGGGTGCCTCCATAAATCAGGCCCCCTTGGGAGGCAGGATGCAGAGGCAGTGGGTGGCCAGAGGCTCCCAGAGCAGGCAGGAGCTCCACAGGAGCTCCATTATGGAAGGTCGCTGCATAAACCCCATGAGGCAACTGAGCCTGGGAGGCAGCCCTGCCCCTACCTAAGAACATGATTTAACCTTACCCTGAATAGCAGCCAGGGTGAACTGAAAGCCCTGCGGCTGGGGAGCAGCATTTGAATCTAAGACCCCAAACACTAGCTGGGTGGATCTAGGCAGGGGTGGAGAGGAATCTCAGAAGTCAAGTAAGTGGCTGGGAAAATGCCCAGAAAAGGGAAAAAAATAAGACCATACAAGGTTACTTTCTTGGTGACCAGATGATTCCCCCCTTCCTTGCTGATGAAGAAGAACAATGCTTAACATCAGAGAAAGAAATAGGAGTCAAGGCCTGTGTATCCAAAACATCTGAAATAGACATACAAAGGGCTCAGGCCATGGAAGAGCTCAAAAAGGATTTTGAAAATCAAGTTACACAGGTGGAGGAAAAACTGGGAAGAGAAATGAGAGATATAAGAAAAGCATGAAAAACAGGTCAATACCTTGCAAAAGGATACCCA
>CM053771.1:371003852-371017638 GCA_028658325.1 Potorous gilbertii | reverse complement strand
GAACAGATGGAGGCCAATGACTTTCTGAAAAACCAAGAAATCACAAAACAAAACCAAAAGAATGACAAAATGGAAGAGAATGTGAAATACGTCATGGGAAAAACAACTGACCTGGAAAATAGATCCAGGAGAGACAGTATAAAAATTATGGGACTACCTGAAAGCCATGATCAAAATAAGAGCCTAGACATCATCTTTCATGAAATTATCAAGGAAAACTGCCCTGATATTCTAGAACCAGAGGGCAAAATATTCAAGGAATCCACTGATCACCTCCTGAAAGACATTCAAAAAGAGAAACTCCTAGGAATATTGTGGCCAAATTTCAGAGTGCCCAGGTCAAGGAGAAAATATTGCAAGCAGCCAGAAAGAAACAATTCCAGTATTGTGGAAATACAATCAGGATAACACAAAATCTAGTAGCATCTACATTAAGGGATCGAAGGGTGTAGAGTAGGATATTCCAGAAGTCAAAGGAACTAGGAATAAAACCAAGAATCTACCCAGCAAAACTGAGTGTACTACTTTAGGGAAAAAATGGTCTTTCAATGAAATAGAGGACTTTCAAGCATTCTTGATGAAAAGACCAGAGCTGAAAAGAAAATTTGAGTTTCAAACACAAGAATTAGAAGAAGCATGAAAAAGTAAACAGTAAAGAGAAGTCATAAGGGACTTACCAAAGTTGAACTGTTTACATTCCTACATGGCAAGAGAATATTTCTAATTCTTGAAACTTTTCAGTATCTGGGTAGTTGGTGGGATTAAACACACACACACACACACACATGCACACACATGTACATGTGTGCACACACACATACACACATGCACACACACAGAGACAGAGAGCACAGAGTGAATTGAATAGGATGGGATCATATCTTAAAAGAAATCAAGGTAAATGGTGAGAGAGAAATGTAGCGGGAGGAAAGGGGTTGAAATGGAATAGGGTAAATTATCTCTCATAGAAAAGGCAAGCAGGAGACTTTTTAGTGGAGGAAAAAAGAGGAGAGCTGAGAAAAAACACATGAAGTTTACTCTCATCACATTCGACTAAAGGAAGGAATATAATGCACACTCATTTTGGTATGAAAACCTATCTTACAATACAGGAAAGTGGGGGAGAAGGAGATAAGCAGGGTGGGGGGGAATGATGGAAGGGAGGGCAATGGGAAAAGGCAGCAATTTGAAGTCAACACTCTTGGGGAGGGACAGGATCAAAAGAGAGAATAGAAACAATGGGGGACAGGATAGGATGGAGGGAAATATAGTCAGTCTTACACAACACGCATATTATGGAATTCATTTGCAAAACTACACATATATCCTATATTGAATTGCCTGCTTTCCCAAAGGGAATGCGTGGGGAGTGAGGGATGGGAAGATGTAGGAACTCAAAATTTTAGAAACAACTCTTGAGTATTGTTTTTGCTACTAGGATATAAGCAATACAGGTAATGGGGAATAGAGAGTTATCTGGCCCTACAGGACAAAAGTGAAGATGGGGACAAGAGAAGAGAGGGATGATAGAAGAGAAGGCAGATTGGTGATAGGGGAAATTAGAATGATCGGTGTATTGGAGTAGGGGGAGGGGACAAATGGGGAGAAAATTTGGAACCCAAAATTTTGTGAAAATTAATGTAAAAAGTTAAATACATAAATTTATATTGAAATAAAAAAAAGAATTTAGATCCTCCAAAAAAAAAAAAAGAAAACAAAAGAAATCTAGCCAGTAAACTCAAAGACAAAAAGGCAGCTTTTGACCATGGAAGTGTACCTTTCTCTGAAACAGTGAAGAATACAGTGATGTAAAGGAAGATAGAGGAAGAGGTAAAAAGCCAATTGGTTATAGTTGTACCAAGAGATTAAAGAATTTAAGATTCAAGAATTAAATTTAAAATTAAATTAATTAAATTAAAATCTAGTTTAAGATTTAAGAATTCATGAACCTATAAGTGGGATATCTGCGGGTGATAGGAAGAACTAGAAAGTGGTGATCTGTGTATGTGGTTGAGGTGTGGTGGAGGAGAAGCTCATGGGACATGAGTAGGATGAGGTATTGAATGGTTAGAACATTGGAGGGAGAATTGATATTCATGTGGAAGTGTCCTAGTATGAAGGTAAGAGTTTAGGAGGAGAGAAAAATTATAAGCTAGGTATTGAAGTTACTGAGAAGGGAGGGAAAATGACTTAAGAGTGTGTACACTACAGCTACCAGGATTTTGATAGAATAGCATCATATTTATGATGTGTTTCACAAACCTAAAGGAACTAAATAAATGCTAACTTATCTTCATTATGATATTTCACTATCAAATGCCATATATATGTATATATATATACACACACAAATATGCACACACATGTATGCTAAGGATTACTACATTTGTTGTTCATATCCTCACTCACTTCAAAACCCCTTTAAATTTGAACTCTGGCCCCCACACTGGACTGAAATCACTCTCCTCAATGTTACCAATCTTCTCTTAATTGCTAACTCCAATTATTTTTTTTCAGTTTTCGTTTATCTTGACCTTTCTAGAAATCTTAATACTGTTGCTCACTTCTTTTTCCTAGATACTCTCTCCTCCTGTTCTCTTTTCAGCTCTACAAAATTCTCCTTGGTGATGTCACCATTCCCTATGGATTGGATTATTAATCTTATTCTTGGTGATTCTCATATCTATATTTCTATATCCAGTCGAGCTAAAGCCCTGCATTTCTAACTGCCTTTTACATATCTCTGGAGATCTGCTCATTATCTCAAATTCAATATATAAAATAGAATAAATTATGTTCAACTACTCCCACTACCTGTTTTCTGAACTTTCCTGTCAGTTTCAATAGCATCTTCCTAGCACTCCAACTCTCAAATTTAACGAAATCCTCAGCTCCTTACTTTCCTCTTACATGTGATGTGTTGTGACATTTTTGAATTTTAACTTCAAAAAATCTTATGTTTATGTCTTCTCCTTTCATTTACACAGCTACTTCTCCACAGGTAGAGCCATTAAATACCCCTTGCACAGACTGCTGCAATAGTCTTCTAAAGGTCTCATCTCTCCATTCCAATTCATCCTCCCCACACAGTTACTAAATGCTTTTCTTAAGGCATACATCTGATGAGGCCACTTCTCTACTTCAATAAAATCCACCCATTGCCTCTAAGATCAAACATATAACCTTTCCTTCAATATTTAAAGTGCATCATGATATGTCCCCTTCCAACAGTATTTTAATTATTTTTCAATCAGGCATTGATTTTTTCTTTCCTAAATCCCCATGTTAAAAATCAGAAAGAAAAATCTTTGTGACAAATATATGTGTTCAAGTAAAACAGATTCTCACATTATCTAAATATTCTTTCATTTCCATTCATGTTGCACCTTAATCCTCTCCATATACACTGTTCCATTCATGTTGGTCTACCTTTTCCTTTCTCAAAGGACTGCATCTCTCATCTCTATGTTTTTTGCATTGACTGTTTCCTGCTTAGAATATTCTTCCTCTCTCTCCCTTCCTTTTTAAAATCTGTGGCTTAATTCAACACTCAGCTCAAATCTTAATTTTTTTTAGCAATCCTTTTCTAGTCTCCCTACTCAGCATTTACCTTCCATCCTTTCTGTGTGTGTATTCTTTTATTTAGCTATTTACAGATTGTCTCCCTCCATTAATATGTGAACTTCTTAAGGATAGGAACTCTTTTTTTTAATTTGCTTTCCTTTTCTAGGAGTTATCAAAATGTCTGGTATGTAATAAAAGCTTAATAAATACATTTCTAATGATTAATTGATCCTCCATTGGATCAATCTCCCATTTATCTTTTTGTTTCTTACTAGATTATTTAGTCTCCTTGGCTTGATCATCACTATACATTGCCCTCTTTAAGTGAATGAACCTACAAGATTCTGCTCTAGATCATCTCCTCTTCCCCCTTTTCCCACCTTTTCCCCATTGTCATCATTTTCTTCCAAGAGTTCAATTCTCTCTTTCTCTATACACAATATACTTAAATTGACATATATCATTCAATTATCAGTTGATTCCCTATTCAATGCTCATGATTCCCTGCATCTTCAACTACCTACTGGCCATATCCTCCTATGTCTCTCATAAGAATATAAGGCTAGAAATATCCAAAATGTAGCTCATCATCATCTTATTAGAATCCATCTTTCCTATCTTTTTTACTTCTACTAAGGGTACCACATACTTCAAAATAATTCTTGACTCTTCACTCCTTCTCATTTTTAACCAGTTAACAAGTATTGTTAATCTACCTCCATACCATTTCTCTTTCTGTTATGTCTCTCAACTCATACAACCACCCTCATAACTCAAGATCTCATTCCATCTTGCATGAAATATTACAATATTCTGACAATTGGTATCCCTGCTTCCAGCCTTTCCACTCTCCAATCCTATTTCTTATTCCTACTTTATTGCTATTTCTCAAAGTTCTGACCATGTCACTCACCTGCTCAACAAGCCTTAGGGCACCCCTATTCCTTCTAGGAAAACAGTAAGAGAAACAAACAAAATCCACAAACAAATAAAACCTCTTCTATTATTTACAAATTGACAAAAAGGATTGAAATTATATTTCCAGTTTGACTTCACATTATCTTTCCTGATATACTCACTAATTGATTTAAATGAACTTACTTTACACTATTCATACATATCATTTCATGTCCTATCTCTTTATATTGACCCACATGTTGAGTTTGCTGTCTCTTCACCTTTGTCTTGTAGAATTTTTAGATTCATTGAAATACACCACCTCATAAAGGAGCCTTTGCTTGATCTCCCATTTTTCCTACTGCCCATCTTATAGTACATCCCTTTTAAAAATAATGCTACTGTGCATTTTTTGTTAATATTTTGCATTTATTTATTTATCAAATTAAATGTTATTTCCTCCAGTAAAATGTAACTTCCATGAAAGTAGGTAGCATGTTAGTTTTGTCTTTATATCTTCATCTTCTAACCCCGATGTTTCATCCTCTAATTATTCATTAGAGTCACCAAAAAAGGAGAAAGGAGTCAGATCTTCAGCATCATTTCAGAGATCAGAAACATTAAACTGAAAGAGAGTGAGGCTGATGGGAAATAATGCTAATGGTTATATTATCAAGCAAGGAATTTGGGAGACACAAAAACTATTAGGCTATTCATTAGAAACTTTAATAGCATATTCAGACACTGTTATAAATTACTTTCCACAGTCTTGAGTATTTATTTAATATTTGTTTGACCTATCTTTAAAAAGAATATCACATTTCTCCCCAAGTGCCTCATAAGGAGAACTTGAAAGCAAATGAGAAACATTACATTGATTGGAGTTCTTAGAAATGTTTTATATATACATATTATATATACATACATACATATATATGTATATATGCACACATACACATACACACATGTGTTTACACACACACGTGGGTATATATATATACATATATACACTCAACATAACTATGGGTGGAAGGAATATTATATTTCAATTGTTTTTCAGTTGTATCTTACTCTTCATGACCCCATTTGGGGTTTTATTGGCAAATATACTGGAATGGTTTGCCATTTCCTTCTCCAGCTCACTGTATAAAATGGAAACCAAGACAAATAAGATTGAGTTGCCCAGAGTTACAAGGCTTTTTAGTGTCTGAGTCTGGATTTGAACTTAGATTTTCTTGACTCCAGCCCTAGTGAAATATTTGATGCACCATGTAGCTGCCCTAAGGAATATTTAATTTTGTCCAAAAATGTTACTTCCATTCTGTCACAAATTGACCATGGATATGATTTGGTAGTTTGGGATCTTTCATAATGTGAAATGATAACTTGAAATCTATGTCTATCTGACATTGACTAAATTTTGTAGCCTATTTTTTTAGGAAATAAAAGTGAACATTTATCCCAAATAAATGTAAATTTATTTATAAATTATATAGATTAGTTATTAAATATATTATGTATATTATGAAATATAAAGATGCATGAGCTGTTAAGAATGTTGTTATCTTCCTCTTTTATAGGAGCATATAAATTTAGCAGTAGATCTCATTCTTTATCCAACTTGTCCACAGAGTAACTGCAATGGGGGATCCATTTTCTGGCAAGCCTCTGAGGAATTGGACTGCAATCTATGTTTACTTGTGGACACTGGATGACTGACAACATGAGTAATAGATTAGAGAATGGCCCCAAGGACTATCTCCTCTGACTACCCAGTCCATTGTTATCATCTGTTGTTCTTGATTTCATTTTTGGGCAATCTAGAAGGGCTGCAGCTTTGATTTACTCAGTAACCACACTTAGATACAGGAAAAGAAGCAGTTCATGAAGGGTTTGGATCAATGACTCATGGTCCACATGGAGGAATTATCTCTAGGAGATAAACCTTCAGAATTATATAGTTATTTTTCCCTTGTAAAATAGAGTTACCTGCAGCATTAAGCAGGCATTGAAATATGTGATTCTTCACCTATATCTCTGCCTCTTTCTTAATAATCTGAAAATGATCCAAGTTCGAAACAATCTCTCTTTTGGAATCATATCTTCATTCATTGTTATCATCTTCATAATTTTCTGAATTATTTTCACCCTTTGCCTGTGCACCTTGCTGCTGGTCCCATCAACACTCCCTTCTGCTCCCTAAGGATATCTGATGGGCTCCATAAGTCCTCAATCTTGTAATCGCTGGTGGTACTGCCTCTGTTGTCACTGCCATGTTTTTCTGTTGGACCATTATCACCAATATCTGTTGCATATCTCTCAATTAAACTACTTTCTCCCCAGACTTTGGATTGCAGATGGTGGTGGTGGAAGGAGTGGAATAGAACAATCAGTGAATATTAACAAGGCTCATTGTTCATGAACACCACATTATTCAACTTAACTAACCATCACTCCCAGGACTCAAGTTCCAGTCATGGTTTCTAGTCCTGTACTAGTCTAATGCTTTCATCTCTAGTTATTTTCTGTCCCACAATTTCTGCTCTTTTGTTGAGGAAATCCTGAATTCTCCTCTCAAACTGAAAAATGCATCAACAGGTCTTTTGATTAACAACAGTCTTTAAAGCAGTTTCAAAAAGTGTTGCATTATTGTATAGACTAGCAGGCCACTTTATACCAAAGAACTACAAAGCTAAATGAGACTGATTCTTTGTTTGCAATGGAGACAAGCTCAGGTTAACTCCTCATTCATCAGGATTTGGAATCATCCTATTAGATCTCAAATTTGTACTATTGCAAATAATACAGAGAAATAGTATTACTATTTTGCAGCAAAGGACATGCAAAATATGACTCTCTACTGTCTTCTTTTCTCACTCAAGCAAACTAGGGCAGCAGAAAATAAGATGAGAGATCTCTCAAGCTGGAGATGGTGCTGAAAAGAAATAGAGGAAATTAGCTGTCTTCCAATGAACTTGAGCCTTTACTCAGCTTAGCAAGAACTGGGAATTGAAATCTTCTTGTCAATCAACTGCTCCTGTTGTTGATTTATTCACACAGTTCCAGAAGAGCTGGCTCACTCCTTCCCCAACTGCCAAGATGACTTCTGTTCATTTCTGAGATCTCCAGATGGATTTTTTTAAATCTCTTTACTGTTTAACTGCTTTTAATGGCTCAAATCATTACCTCTTTGTCTTCTTACACTAATCTTTCCCTTAAAAGGTAAAAACTTCCCAAATCTTTATTTTAGAAACATAAATCCCTTCTTTAATCATCCCATAGAAAGCAAATATGATTTTAAATTTTGCAAGGTTTGCCCTCTTCAAAATGATCATATTCAAATAAGCAAAGGAATCCCATTGTCATCTAGTGATGCTGGGAGTATTTGAGGCATTTGCTCAAAACATAGTTACTTAATTTAACAGGAAATGATTTAGGAAATACTTCTAGTTCTGTATTTGCCATCAACTCTCTAAGCAAAGTTAAGACTAATTTAATCATTTCTGTAGCTACAGCGCATGTTTCAGTATAACATAAGCTACACAAAAAGAGCTTGTCAAAATTTCATTCTTTATAATTGTAAGAATAGTGATTTTCCCCCATTTATAAGGATAAAATAAACATTCTTTTACAAAACTAGGCATTCTTTAAAAAAAAATTGAAGTTGGTAACAAATGAGTATGAAAGGGATTTCTTAACTCTGCTCTGTTTCTTTGAGGATAAAGGAACATTAAATGAGTTTGCTGCATAAGGGGAAAGGATAGATGTGGTGGCTTAAATTATTTAAATATTCACATTCAATTAAGAGTTAAAATATGGTAGTTTGATTGTTTTCAGAGAATGTGTTTTTGTGACAGTGAAAAATTATTTCTCAGCAAGAGAAATGCTATCCCTATGACAATTTGTAGCTCAAAGACAAATGAACTTTATTTTACATATTTCTCTGTCCTACTATGATTTTGCATTCAAAGAAAAAATATCGACAAATATAAGGGGGAAAAAGCCTAGCAAAATTGTTACACTGTCGTCATCATCATTATCATGGCCTTTACGCTTTCTCATGTTGTCCCTTGATAGCTCTGGGGTTTCACTGAGCCTATGCTTGTTTTATCTTCTTCCCATGATCCTTTATGGAAGTGCAATGTTTTCCATAGTGTTGGACATAGATACATTCACTAATTACTTCAAAGGAAATGACTAGTTGACAAGACAATGCATCACCTATAATAAGGAAATAGCTTGTTAGAAATTCAAACAAAAAAGAAAGGATAAATTTATAGTAACCCTAGAATAATTCTTTCTGTCAATAGGTACCATAAGAGAGTCATAGAATAGTACAAAGAGAAGCATCTTAGACATTATTTAGTTCAATGCCCTTAATTTACAGAGTAGGAAACTGAGGCAGAAAAAAGTGAATCAACTCATCCAAGCACTCAAATCTAATGTGTGTGATAAAGTCAGATGATTACATAGATCTGTTCATCTCATAAGTACTCTTTTGAATGCAATGCTCTAAAATGTATTTAATAATATCTATGGCAAAATGATCTTTAATACTTTCTAGGGCCAAATCAAAAAGATCAAAATGACCTAACTGGATAGTTTCCAAGGAACTTTTCAGATCTAAAATGCTAAGAATCCACATTACTTCTTTGTAGGTGACAAAGAAGTGAATGAGAATCATGCAATCTTTTCCCAGTGCAATTAGCACTTTTAAAATAGTGATAAAGAAATTTGTTAAGAGTAAAGTATTTGGATTAGGAATGTCATAAAATCCCTCATTCTCTACAAACTCTACAGATTTAATGTTAGTATTAAGTATTTCCATTTTTTTCTTTCTAAACAATAGCAGGTCACCAAATTTGAAGATTATCCAAATGAATATTCCAATTTGTCTTACCAAACCATTACCTAAATCATATTCTATTCCATTCTCTAATTCTATTGTATTTAATTCAATTTAATAAAAATTTAAAAATCACCTAAAATATATTAGGTACTCAGAGAAATACAATATTTAGATGACGTAGCAGCTCTTAACTAAGGGGAAACAGTCAAGTAAGCTTAAATACATAAATTAACATACCAAAAATTACATAAGCAGTAGAGTGATGCAAAGTAATATGTGAAGTCCCAGGGAACAAACATCATAACCTGCTATGTGGATCCATAGTCAAGAAAGAAAAATAAAGTCTTGTATTTAAAACAGAGACCGAGGTGGTGCACGGAAAAGAGACCAGGTCTGGAGTCCGGAAGACTCATCTTCCTGAGTTCAAATCCAGTCTCAAATACTTACTAGTTGTGTGACACTGAGCAAGTCACTTAGCTCTATTGGCCTCAGTTTCCTCATCTGTAAAAATGAGCAGAAGAAGGAGATAGCAAAACATCCCAATATTTTTTTTGCCAAGAAAACCCTATATAGGGTAATGAAGAGTTGGAGGTAACTGAAATTATTGAACAACAAATTTATACAACAGAGAATCTGTATTTTAAACACTTTTAAGATTATAATGCACTCATAATATTAGTTTCAAACTTTCTTCTGTTTCTCTCTCTGATCTTTCATTCTCTTCCATCTATTGAAGAGAAAATCAAAGACTCATCTTCTTCTTTTGTTTTTCCACCATAAATTTTGGCACTTCTTTCCTCAACATGTTAAAAAAAAGAAAACAACTGCTCCCCTTGTGAAAAATAAAAATAGATGATCAAAATAAATCCGCCAGTAATCATGTTCAAAAACATTAATGTGTATCTTACAACTCTAGTTCATCATCTATTTGTAAGTTGAAGGGGCAAGTGTTTTCATTATCAATCATTTCATGTTGTGTTTGGTTATTGCATTGAATAGAGCTCTTAAGTTTTTCAAAAATTTTGTTGTTGTTATTGTTGCTATAGTCCTTGTATAAATCATATTCTTTCTGTTTGCTTTTTGCCAGCCAAAGAAGTCATGCAAGTTTTCTAAGAATTCATCTTTTCCTCAATTTTTAGCAAAATAGTATTTTATCACATGCACATATCGTATTTTATTCAGCAATATTGAAGTACATATTATATATTTGAATCAATATGTTTGATTCTTATATATTTCAATCAACTGACATTATTTCATCAGAAAAGTTATTTGTAAAGATTTTTTTTTTGTTAAACAGTTGTTTCCAGTTAATCTGAACTGTATTTATTTTGTTTGTGTAGAAATTTCTGCATTCTATGAATTAGAAATGGTCAAGGACTTTTCTACCATCTATAGTTGGTAATTCAACCTCCTTCAATAATCCTATAAGTTTTGCATAACATGATTTTTTTAAAATAAAAATCTAGATCTTGTATCCATGTGTGACTTATAGTAGCATATGGTGAGAGATCCTGCTTATATTTAATTTCTTCCAGACTATATTCCCTCTTTTTAAAGAATGTTTTGTTGAATAGTGAGTTGTTATTTAAGTGGTATAGTTTGATTTTCTACATTTTTCATTCTTTCCTTTGACTTTTTATTTCACCTTGTAGTTTTTCCCAACATCTATAAGTTAATTTGAAATTATTTCATGGTTGTGCACACACTTCTAATATTCAGATTGTCAAAAAATAATCAACATAACCTTTTTCTTTCACTTTTCTTCCCAAGGATGTTACTTTTCCCCTTCACTTCTATTTTTTTCTCATGACCACCAAGACTGAATGAAACAGCCTTAGATCCTGTGGTTGTCTAAATAACACTGCTACTTTTAACGGTGTTAGTTACAAAGAGGCATTTATTTCTCCTACTCCAATTAGAATATAAGCATTTTATCATCAATGATATAGCCTTTCCAAGTGTTAAATTGTATTTTTTCTAGATTTTCTTTTTAGACCTTTGTTCTTTTTTTTCCAGAATGCTGGAAAATTCTCTATTGCAGTAAAAGTTCATTTTTATGCCATAGGATTGTCATCTGCTTTACAGGATAATTTATTGTTGTTTTGAAACTTTGATTATTGGCCTTTTGTAATATTGTATGTTAAGAATGTCTCCCTTTATGGTTGAAGCTGGTAATTCTTTTCTAATCCTAACTTTTGACCTTGTTAGGCCTTTTTTTTATTGATGACGGGAATGTTTTTCCTTTGACCTGACAACTTCTTACCTATCTTTGTATTCAAAGGGTTTGAGTACTTCAAGTCTTCAACCACTTTTTTTGTCTCCTTTGTAGAGAATACTAGTCTTCCTGCTTTCAAGTACAGAGTACTGTAGCCTTCAGATACAGCTGGATTTTTTCTGGTATGACCTGGCAGTTAGCTGGTTTGAGATGGATTTTCTGACATGACAGCTTTCCCTTTGCCTATAGTGTTCTGGATGACATTTATTGGATGAAATACTGCTACTTGTACAGTTGCTACTTGAATTCTCTGATTATTCTTCGAGTGCTTTCACATTTTACTCTCTGTTAGAATACATGGATAAGACCTATATTCTTCAGCCATTAAAAAAAGCAACACATATGTGTGTGTGCGTATATTCCTACTTAAAACAGTGATATAATAGAATTTAAAAATAATATATATAATTCTAACACAATTGGATGCTAACACTATACCAATTCCAAAACTAAGAGAGTTACTTTAGATATTATATTGACGCAAATATCTAGATATGGATATCTGGATAATCAGTAGTGGAAACTCAACATTAGCATTATAAAATCAGATAGCTAACTATAAATTATTAACATAACCTAAGAAGAAGTATCATAAAGCTGTCAGCTCATGTACTATAAGTAGTTTAGTTTGTTTATAAATAAATACATCTATTTCTATCATGTCAAATACTATATTAGATACTAAAATGAAGATCTTTAAATATTAAAAATATTTTTCTTGATATTATATTTGAGACAAATAGAATAGTTGATTCCCAGGTGTAGAAACCCAGTAATGATACTTGGAACCTGGTAGTTAGCAATTAATCATTTATAAAATTTTGGATAGATATATTGTGAAAAGGAGAGCTAAATTTTACCAATTTCTTTTCTATTTTTCTAAAGATATACCCAGATCTATTTTGACTTAAAGCATTTCTATACACTGGAACCTGCAAATGTTTCACTCAAATAAAATGGTCAAATCATGATATTTCTCTAATTATCTCCAGAGATTTACCATTAGTGATGCTTTGATGTAGCTATTTAGAATATTGATTACTCAAAAGCAAGAACCTGATATTACCAAAAAGAAGTGCGATAGCTCACCAAAAATCAAGATCATAATCTAGGAGCACTACAATTTAATGGGACACTTTAATGCTTACATTTTGTATCTCAAAAATAGCTAACTGAATCTATTTATAAAATAACTAATAGAATAAAATATTATTACCTGAAAACCAAGCATGTATGCATTTACTTGTTTTAATTAACTAATTAAATTTAAAAAAATAATTTTATTGTTACAAGTGTAAGCACTTGAATTTTGGATTTGCATGTTAGTGTATACTACACCTAGTAGAAAGGTATTTATTTAGAAAAAGTATTTTTACAAGTCTCTTTTTGTTATAGTATAGAATCTGCAAACAAGTGTTTATAACAATCAGCTGTTAGTACAAAATGGACCTTCCAAACAAGTACGCTCACATTTAAAAATAGGTAATGATTTTTTCATGCATTCTATGTACATTTGATTTGTATAGTTCTCATTCATATTATGTGATTTATATATGTATGTATTGTATATTTGCATGTGTATATACATTGATTCTTAAAACTAAACTAAGGTTTTTTGAACATATATGTGTATATATATGCATATATATGTATTCTTACACACATACTTTAGATAGATGTGTGTGTACATATGTATATATATATTATGTCTGTGTTTGTAATTGATATAAAATAAATATTGGGGGAGATATAGAAAATTAGATAGATGGTGTTCTTCTTATTGAAAGCAAAGACAGAGGAAAGGGAGCTGGTCTTCAAGTCTAGAAAGCATGTACTAAATTCCTACCTCTTACATATATTGTCTGTGTGAACAAGAAGTCATTTGATTTCTAGATGCAACTCAGAGTCAAACCTCTAAGCTTATAAACTGAAGAATACATGGTAATCTGTACTTATAGAGAGTTTCCTAACTGAAAGCATGGACCTAAGGCCAAAAAAAATGTGTATATATATATATATATATATATATATATATATATATATATACATATGCATATATATATATAGTAAAGATAGAAGACATAATCAAGAATTGCTTTATTACACTGAAAATATCTTCCTGAGAAGGGAAGTAGATGTATGGACCTTGGCTGATTTTGTTAAACACACATATGCATAAATGTATACGTATATGTCCA
>CM053771.1:370981166-371003352 GCA_028658325.1 Potorous gilbertii | reverse complement strand
ATGTGTATATATATATATATATATATATATATATATATATATATATACATATGCATATATATATATAGTAAAGATAGAAGACATAATCAAGAATTGCTTTATTACACTGAAAATATCTTCCTGAGAAGGGAAGTAGATGTATGGACCTTGGCTGATTTTGTTAAACACACATATGCATAAATGTATACGTATATGTCCATTCAACTATACACACATATATGCATTTGCATGTGCATATATATATAATATATACATATTATATGTGTGTTCTATGTGTGTGTGTGTGTGTGTTATATCCGGCCTTAAAGAAGATAAATAGCATCAGGCATACTGGTATTTCAAAACTCTTAGGGCCACTTAAATTTCATTTAATGGAACTATTTATCATTTGTGCAAAACTAACATTATCATTTATTATAGAAAGACTTTGAAATTGTTCTATACAATGCAATTTTTTACCAAATCGGGTGAAGCTCCAATTCTCAGATCAAAATGGCTCAAAGATGGTGAAAGCGGACTAATCCTAATCAGAATTATTAACATTAATTGCACATAATGAACTTTCATAGAAATAACCTTGACTAAAATGACATAGAAAAATGTAGAATATAAATATCTACATTATACAGATTTTGTATAAATTTCAGAAATGAAAATCTATAAGGACTGTATTCCCCTTAAAACACATTTTTTTGCAATGATTAAGCATTTAGGATGAGAATTTACACCTGAAATATTTGTGATGAAGGCAATAATTTATTATATAGAGAGTTTAGATTGCTTTTATTTTCAAAACATATTTATTTGGCATGACTACAAATAATAAGCTGGTACTCTGAAGATAGATTCTGGCAATTAACACGACTATAACTTTCTGTTTTCTCCTATTTTTAATTTTTTTTTTTTTGCTAAGAAGATAGCTGATCTTGAAATAAATCAAGGGAAAGTGAAACAATAACAAAAATAAGATATAAATGTCAAAGAAAGAAAGAATGGGTAGATTTAGAGATAGAGAAGTCTAATTGGTGAAATAATACTATAATGAATAAATCTGGGAAACTGCACATTTTAAATAATATATATATATATTTTGAGTGAAATATCTAAAGTATTGTTTCCAAAAGTCCCAATGTGAAAATTTAGCTTCCAATCTTACAAAAATGATCTCTTCCTAATTTTTTTAGAAATTGATACCTTTAGTAAGAAGAGAAAAACTCTACAGAGAAGCATTTCTTTTCATTTATTTTTATGAGAAATTGCTAACATAAGTAAATGCTAACAGAGGAAGGAAGTTGCATTCTCTAAGTGTCATAACTTTGAAACAAAGAGCTTTATACCATCATGAAAAAAACCCATGTGTCCTATTATATCCCATTTCATTGTTTTAAAAGTATTTATCAAGGATCAACTAGTTGTGTGACATTGTGCTTTGCTATGGTAAACATAAAGAAGTAAGAGACAGACTACTTGTTGCCAAAGATGTTCTAATCTGTTTGGAGTCAAGATATGGGCACATGATATAATGTGTATGTGTACACACACACACACACACACACACACACACACACACACAATGTTGTTGTTCAGTCATGTCTGCCTCTTACATGTTCATGGAGTTTTCTTGGCAAAAATTCTGAAGTGGTTTTTCATTTGCATCTGCAGAAAATTTAGGTAAAATGAAGTTGAATGACTTGCCCAAAGTCACAAAGCTAGTAAGTATCTGAGGCTGGAGTTGAACTATGAACCAAGGTCTTCCTGAATCCAAGCACAGAAGTCTATGCACTGAGGCTTCTAGATATCTCCTAGGACAAAAATATATACACATACATATATACAATCCAATATGCACATACATATAATATACAAGTATGTGTGCACATATAAATAAATATATACATATATTTGCATTGAACAAATAAAAGAAATATAAGCTACTAATATTAGAAATGTGAGAAAAAAACGCGATTATGTATTAGTTCTGTTACCCCTTCTTATCATGACTTTTCTATGGAGCCCATCCCACAAAAATTCCAAGTCACAGAGTAATAGTGAATTACTATAACTATTTATATGGGCATATGTAAGCACTGAATAGTAATAAATCAAATAAACAACAATGAATAATTAAGGAATCTGTTTATGCCAGACACCGTGTTATCAACTGAGAAATAGAAAGAAAAAATTGCTGTCCTCAGCACCATTTCATTCCAAGACAACCTGATTTTACTCCTTCATGGTTACAACTGATTGTTTACATAAAGGATTATTATTGAAAGACAAATATATTATCATTCCTTCTCCATACTTTTTCAGTCTCACAGTCCAGTTTGTGATAAGTTATCTTGGGTCCTAAAATGAAACTGAAATCACATAGAAATGGATACTCCCACCAATTACATGCAGAGTCTTACAGATACCTACTGGCTCTGTGACCCTTCATCTCTTAGCCTCACTTTTTTCATCTGTAAAATCAAGATGACAAGAATAGTCTTTATTTCTTAAGATTGTTGAAATAAGGTCAAGTGAGATAACATAGGAAAAGCATTTTGGGAAAATTAAAGCACAAGTGAAATGTTATCTTCATCACCATTAGAGTTACTCTTTCTCATATCCTTCCATAAATCTTTTGTAAAGGAACCACCCAAACCAAATGCAATATTTTGTCTAGATCTTTTGACCTTAAATTTATAGTAGCATAACACAGAACCTGTCCATTGGTTATCCCACATTGGTGTAAGGCATATGAATGATATTTCTTGTCATTTTTTCCCATAAGCACCATCGTTTCTACACTGTAGACTATTTGTACCTAGCATAAATTAGTTTATTGTCCTTTGCATGACTGAGAATTTTGATTGCATTCTTTTTGAATGGAATTCCATTACTCAAAGTCACTTAGCATTATAAGAATACTGGTATTAAGGAGATTTTCTTTTCCAGGAAGAATCTCAGAATCACTGAACTACTAAACAGTTTTCAAAATGAGATCCAACCTGTTGAATTTCTCCTGTTTATTTTGAGGGTCAGCTCATTGTCCATCTGCAGTATCTGTCCAAAATCTGTGCATAATGTAATGTGTGAAGAGAGGAGACACCAACAGTGACAGAGACAGAGACAAAAACCCAGAGAAAGTCAGGGAGATGCAGCAAGAGACAAATATGCATGCGTAGGGAGATAAGGCAACTCGGTGGCACAATGGATAGAGTGCCAGGCCTGGATTCAGGAAGAATCATCTTCCTGAGTTCATATGAAGTCTCAAACACTTACTAGTTATAGGACCTTGGACAAGTTACTTAAACCTGTTTGCCTCAGTTTCCTCATTTGCAAAATAATCTGGAGAAGGAAATGGGAAACCACTCCAGTATCTTTGCAAGAAAACCATAAATGGTGTCACAAAGAGTTGGATGAAACTGAAAACCAACTGAACAATAACAGTCTAGACAGATAGACATGTTCCTTCCCTGTGGACTGCTCAACTTCTCATATAATCTGGACAATAGAATGTTTTCATCCATTTGGTTATTCCAATGTGGATTTTTTGCTAATTCTTTTATGTGGTTTTGTATTTCTTTTAAGATGCTGTGTAGTGTTTGTGAACTTTATGGAATCTACACAATGCTCCCCACAACATAAAGCATTTGGAGAATCTGAGTATTTATAGAAAACCACTTTTTTGTTTGGATTTTGCATTGAACATAATCTGTGACAAATAGGATTAATTCAGAGAGACATAGCGACATAGCTAGATGATACCATGGATAGAGCACTGAACTTGGAGTCAGAGTCCTGAGTTATAGTCTCTTCCATGATAATTATGAGGTGTTTGATTCTGAGCAAGTCATTTACCTCTGTTTGCCAGAGACACAGTGAGAGAGAGTATACATGCACACACACACACACACACACACACACACACACACACACACACACACGGATGACCTATTGGATTGCTATGAGTATCAAAAGAGATAATATTTTAAATTGACCTGTAGACCATAAAACATTATATAATATATTACATAAACATAAATTACTCTAGTATTTGTCATTGCCTATTGCTGCTATCTCTGGTATCACAACAATCAATAAGAAAGCATTTTAGGTGCCAAATTTGTGTTAGACACTATACTTAATGCTACTGCTACAGAGGCAAAAATGAAGCATTTCTTAACCCCAAACTTCTATCAGCTAAGATGACATATACCTATAAACATATATAGGCAATAAATACAAGAGGAGACACTCTTAGCTAAGGAGATCAAGAAACACATAATATAGAAGATACAAGTGAAATTAAACTTTAAGGAAAGTAGAGGATCTAAGAAGTGGATTTGAGATAGGAATATACTTCAGGCATCGGGGAAGAACATGTGCAAAGTTACAGATATGAAACAAGGAGTCAGGTGAGAAAAAAGGCAAAAGAATGCATTAGATGGAATAATGAATAATAAGACCGGAAAATTTGGTAGGATTCAAGTTGTGAGGGGCTTTTACCACCAAACTGCATAGATTATATTTGATGTGACTGGTAATAGAGAGCCACTGACTAGAGTGTTATTAATAGGACAGTGAAATAAATAGACCCTATGCATCAAGAAAATCATTTGATCAGCTGCATGCTTGATAGATTGGTGAGGAGGAATGAGAAAGAGAGACCAAAGAGGACATTATTTCACAAGTTCAGATGAGAGGAAATGAACAGATCAATATATATAGCCATGAAAAGTGGAAAAAAAAGAACAGATAAAATAATGTTGTAGCAGAATAATTAACAAGATTTGTATCGTATAGGCATATTGAGGTAGAAAGAGTAATTAAGGAAAGCACTAGGGTTGATAACCAGAATACATGGAAGGATGATAACTTGCTAATGGCACGGTGTTGATCCATCATCTACTTAAGAGCTTCACATTACTCTTAAAACATGATTGTCTCTTTATATGGGCCCTGAAATCTTTTCATATGTGTGCATGTCAGAACCAGAAAAAAATCATTCATTTTGATGGGTCACTTCAATTTGGATTCATAAGCAGCATCTGTTCATATTATAAATTTTTTCAATCTATTCTCAACAAGTGTGCAAAATTAATTACCATGTCTACATGAGTAATTTAGAGTTTTCATTTATTTGCTTGTCAGATCTGTCCATTAAAGACATTTTCTTCATCATTTGATGCCCTGGAATATGTGTCTTATCAATGACGATTTTGTTTATAACAACAAGATGTGAAATCTGAGATCTGTTGTCCTTATAAACTCATGCTGTAGGCCAGAGATGAATAAGACAGTAGTATATCATGTGTATTATTCAAAATAAATTAATTACTTGTAGATGTAGGAATTAACAAAAGCATATTTATTTAGCCATGTTGAGGGAAGGAGATTCATTGAGATCTACATGTTGATTTAGTTGTGTGAAGTTTCCTTTTCTGTATTGTCAATTATGGCTACTATTCAAGCAACTAGGGGAAGCCCAAGCTCCTTATCGAGGTTTTTGGTAGTTTTGTTGCACTTTATATGATCATTTGACTCAGAAGGTACATGTAACTTCCTAAGTCTTTGTCTTCCTAGTCAATTGCAGCTCATTACCTGTGTCAATATCTTTTGAGGAAAACAATATAGCCCAAGCTTCCTGTGGTGATCCCTTAGGATATTGCTCTCACTTCAACTCAACCCTTTGTGGAAAGGTTCTAATAGATTTCTAGAAGATTTTCAACAACTTATAGGATTTTGGATATTAGTAGAAAATCCTGACTTCGTGGAAGAACGCTTTCATAGATATCAGTGGAAGATTTTCTAAAAAATTAAATGATATTGAGAGCAAAAATAAAATCAAAGACAACAGACAATGAAAGGACTCCCTGAAGAATGAGTAAATATGAGAAACTGTAAATAAAAATGCTAGACCACCTCTCTTCTTTGGAGGAATAAACATTCCAAATAATAGTCTTCTTGTTCAAGGGTTCCAAATCTTTCAATTCCTCATGGGTTTCCCAATGTCAAGAAATGCCCATGAACAGGATTAATACATGGAATATTAACACTACATCAAATATGATGACATTTCCTTCATAATTACCAATGCTTATCGAGTCAGGACAATCTATAGGAAGGTAGCTAAGAAGACATTATGCTTTTGCATGCTTCCTGTCCCAGTATCAAGAATCACCTATTGTCACCCACTTAGCAATGTTGGCCCATAAGCCATGCCCTCTTCCTGCTCCCTAAAGGTCACATAAGGAAGAGGGAAAATACCAAATCTTTGTCCCCTTGGAGTTCCCTTTTGAAAGAATACTCTCCTACTTCCATAGGGTGGCAATGGTGGGGTGGTGTCTAGGTAAACCTTTTCTTTTCTCCCATCACCAAAAAGCAAGCTGCCTCCTAAAAAGGTCATTGCTGATCCTCAAAGTTCTCCCTGGAAAGAAATTGTCCAATGAACTGAGTGCTGTCTTGGCAACAGATTATTTTGGGCACATCAGTTCCATAGTCACTATGCTGGTCTTTTCCACTATCCATGTGATTTTCTAATCTGCTGGGTCCCATATCTCTGTCCACATCTGCTGTTGGCACTGCTATTGTATAGCCTGTCTTATTTTCCCCTGTAACTAACTCTGGCTCTTGCTAATACTAGAGTCTGCACCCACCCCCTCTGCTACCCTGGTGTAACTGAGGCCTATAATATGGCACACTGCCTGTGGGGATGACATTGTTGACTGTTCCACTACATACTGCTTATGGGACCTGTGTTGTAGCCCACTTCCACTGCTGATCAGGTCCATGATAAGATATAATAACGATCCCCAGGCCTGGAAAGAGCACTGCTAAAAGCACTGCCTGGGACTTGATGTGTTTCTCCCTTGTACTAGGAGTAAAAGGCAATTATGATTATAACAGTTTCAAAAACCAATTAAATTTCAAGGAGAGTTTCAATTCCTTTTTGGAAAAAAAACAACTAAACTAGCCTAACCTTTATGGAACAGAACCTTGGGATATTGAACCCACTATATATTCCTTTCTACCATATATCATAGAAGAGAATAAGTTTAATTAGAACAAGTTTAAGCATTTATCGGATCTCCAGTGTTTTAGCAAATATACCGATTTGCTTGGCATTCCAACACAGCTTAGTTCCAACTTTCTCTTGCTCACAGCATAGTAAGTCTTACCTTCCTTACTTCTTTTACTTTTGCTCCAAGTGCTAAAGCTTTTCTTGGACCTGCAAGTGCAACATTTTCCCCCCATTTGTTTTAAGGATGTTTTCTGTGATGGTCAGCTGACACTAACTCATTCTCCTTTTTTACATCCAAGCACCTTTATTTCATATTAATTATGGCCTCATGCTTTCAAATTTTTAATTTCCAAGATTGCAAAATGAAACACTTTTGTTATTGTTAACTCAGATGTCAAGTCCCCTTGACTCTATCTCCATACAAATCTCATATCTTTCCTCTTCTTCCTACTATCAAAACCATCAGCCTATTTCAGGTATTTATCACACCTTAAACAATTACAATGGTCTCCTCTTTGGTCTCCGTAATTCCAGGCTCCGCTGCCTCTAATCTATACTCCATCAAGCTCCCAAAATGATATTCCTAAAACACTCTCCTTTCCCTGGTCAATAAATTACAGTGGTTCCCTCTTGACTTTAGGATAAAATTTAAGCTCTTCTATTTGGTTTTTAAAACTCTTTATAATCTGAATTTTGATTACTTTTCCAGAATGACCACACATTTTTCCTTATACACTTTAAGTTTGAATCCTACTTGGCCTCCTTGCATTCCCCATACATGACCTCAAGTCACTTTCTCTGTGCCTTCATTTAAACTCCTGCTGACCATTCCTGGAATGTGCTCTTCATCTTCTCTCATACAATTCATAGCTTCCTTCACAAATCCATTCAATGTTCTCCTCCTAGAAGAAATCTTTACTGATGCAATCCTGTTGCTACTTTCCTGATCTTATAAATAGCATGTATATGTATATACACACATATACACATATATGTATAAAATATGTGTGTACATACGTTTACTTTTTATGTAATTTTTTTTTCATGGCTAGAACATAAGATCCTCAGGGGCAGTGACAGTTTTATTTGTCTATACATCTGGTACCTAACATCATGCTTTAAATATAATATGTTAATTTTTCAAATTAGTGAATTGAATTTATTTTCATCATATATTTCATTAACATGCATCAGGCTAGCATCTACCAGCTCTCATCCTTAGATGGAAATCAGCTTAAATCTCCTATTTTCATTTTCATGTCTTCACTCTCAGTGTTTCATTCTCAACCTCAGATCTAGGGCTTGCTCTGTTATTTTCTGGATTCAGCAATGCATGTGTCAATGCCAATAACCACTTCTCAAAGTCCAACCATAAGGTAATTTCCTTGCTATTTCTGTCTTCTCCCACAAATGAAATGATTCTCAAGGAAAATGCTATTTTTGTCATTACAACCAAATACAATTTAGAGATCATTTATTCTAATGTCTTACCCAATGCAGGAATTGCTTTTCCAAAAGTCATGATAAGTGTTTATCTACTTCTTACATGACCACCTGGTATTTTGTTTGAGCTCAGAAACAGAAAAAATGCTTGTTATACCCAGTTCTAGCAGTCAGAAAAATACTTTTAAAGTGAAATCTATCTCTTTGATGGAAAAGAAAGTAGCAAACCACTCTAGTACTTTTACCAAGAAAACCTCATATAAGGTCATGAAGTCAGGCAGAACTGAAACAATTGAAAGACTGTCTCTTCAAAATTCTTCAATTAATCCTGAAAACTGAAGACCCTATTTCTATCAATGAATGTCATGGATCACTATGTACCAGAGTACTCTGTTAAAAAAAAGTTTAGTCCCAGGGCTTTTACTAACTATTCCTAAATTCAACCAGAATGATGTCCTTTCACATACTATGCATTAGCAGAATCAAAGGAGTCAGTTTGGAAATCATGTGTGCTGCTAAATTCTTGATGCCACCTTAAACATACTGTCTACAATTGATCATAGGAAGTATTATCAATGGCAGTTATCTACTGGAAAGTGTAAGTGCCCAGTCTAGTAGTAAAAATAAAAAGAAAATAAAGAAGACATTAACAACTTAACAGAACAAAGAACAGACTCCACTTAAAGTATGAGGAAAACATAACTGCAGAAATAGAATGATTTCATCTCATGTAACCTCTTTTGGCTTCAGTTTCTTCGTCTCTAAATTTGGGAAAATAAGAGCATTTACTTTCAAGATTTATTTTAAGGATAAAATGAAGTGATAGAATGATAGAAATTACACGTGTAAGTGCATATGAAATCCTTTGTTACATGTATGTTAATTACCATCTTTATTGTTATCAATGCTGTTCCCAAATCAAGCTTCATCATTTAGTTCTTCTGTCTCATTTTTTCCCCTTTTAAACATGTGAGGGTTCAGTTTTACTCTAAACAAAATAGAGGTTAGAACTCTAGAAATCATGCGTTTTCTGGGTAACATGACCAGTAAGGGAGTAGATTGCTAACTTTCTCCAGTAAAAAGTGGGAGGTAAAGGATGAAGGAAGGCAAGGTTCAATATATCATCTGTACAGCTGTTGTCCTTTGTTCTGGAAGAGGACAAAAAATGACATCACTATGCTAGAGTCAAGGTATATTGTGTCCGGCTATGGCTGATCAATATAAGCTCAGAATGTTCTACCACAGGTCTGACACAAATAATCCATGTGAACATTTGAGGTGGATTCTCTAAATTTATACATCTTGCATTTTTTTCAGCTGAAATCAAAGGACAAAACCTAGAGAGAAGCTTGACAAGGTAAAATCTTTACATATTAACCCCACAGAACTCTCTCCAGTCCCTAAAGTGTTTTCTCAGTAATCCTCTCCATCAGCCTCAGTACACTAGTGGAAGGAATATAAAGCAAGTTCAGGCTTGTGCCAAGGCCCGTTTTAGGATTCATGAAAATTTTTGAAAAAATAAATTATCAAAGAGAAGGTTGATCATGGTGTCAAAAAGTTACAGAAGAGTCAAAAAAAATGGAAATTGAAAACAGTGCCATTAGCTTTACAAATTAAGAGATCATTGGTCTCTTTGGATAAAGCAGTTTCAGTTGAATGATGAAGTAAAAAAGGCAGACAGTGAGAAAAAATTGCATTATGCATCTATTATAGATGGTTTCCTCAAGAGGTTTTGTCACAAAAGAGAAGAGATAGAAATGGGACAATAGCTATGAAGGACAGATAGACTAAGTGATTTGTTTTTGAGGATGAGAGAAGTTTAGATATATTAGTGGAGAGTAGAGAATCAGCCAGTACACTAGGGGAAATTGAAGATAAGTAAGAGGGAGGTAATAGAAGGAGCAATCTGCTAGAGAAGATGTGATAGAATTCAATCTCTTATGCATGTACAGGGGTTTTCATCTGCAATGAGAAGTACCACCTCATCTTGTGAGATGGGGGTAAAGACAGAAGTAGTAGCAGATGTAACAGGTAATGTTAGATGAGGAACAAGAGAAGTGAGGCAACCTCTAGGGATTGGTCATTTTTTTTTCAGTAGGATACAACGAAAGGATTTCAGCCCAGAGGATAGAGGGAGAGACAGCTGTTAGAGATTTGAATAGAAATATAAAAGTTTGACAAATTCCCCATGGTGAATGGGGAAGTGATTCAACTAGGGAGATAAAAATGGATTATCTTGGTGCAATGAGGATCCATTGGTGTCTTGTAATATGAATTTGGTGATTTTTTTCAACTTAATTTTGTAGTAAGGAATTAGATGTAAAGGAAGTAAGGTAGGAGTAATGCAAGTATGAAGCTTGCATGGGAAGACAAGTGATAACATAAAGGAATAGTGATTCATGAAAAGGGGACTGCGTATAATTAAAACAATTCATCAATGGGTTAATGTGGGGAAGAAAAGAGATTGCAGTGCAGGATTTTGCAAGCCTGCAAAAGGACTAAGTGTTCAGGGGATCCTTCACAATGGGAATGAAAAATAGGGTTGGGGTTATAAACTGAGTAATAATGAAATGGAATAATAAGTAGAATGAAGTTGGATTGTTATTAGAAAAAGGGAATTTCAGATTTCATGAATGCAGACACTATGTTTGTGATATCAGTTGTGATTGTGGCAAGATCAATCCACCTCGCTGCATAGCTGAAATGGGATGGAGGAGAGGGTTACATGAAATGATAAATCTGAGAAACTATGATCCAAGACTGTTCAGGGGAATTTCAGTGTTCATAATGGAAACCCTTATGAGGGCAGGAGTTGGAGAGTAGAGAAAGTCTGAGCCAGGCCCCGAATTCTGAAGAAAGGAGATTGTCTCAATAGATAACAGCTACCATGATTTTGTTTTTGTGGAAGGTATCATTTGAGTAAACCTAAAAGGAAGAGATATGATTATGTAATGGTGGTAGAGGACAAGTTTAGAACTGGCAATGAAGAGTGAGGATTATTCAAACTTCCCCACCTCAACTAATGGTTTGGGAGGGAGGGGTCGAAGTGAACAGTTAACAAGGGATGGAAAGTTTGTCCAATGAGTCTGTACCATCAGAAAGAGTCAAGTCCCAGTGATAGACAGGAGAGTAAAGTAGTATGGAAGGAAAATATTTTAAGAGGAAAGCAAATTTGTTTTCTACAGAATAAACACTGCAGAGAGTACAAAGTGCTAGGTAGAATTAGAGTAGACATTTTGGGAGGGTGGTATGGAGGTTGAAGGGGATAGGATTAAGGAAAAAAAAGACAATGTGGATAATTGAGTTTGAATACTTCCAGGTATTCAAAATCACTGGGATGGAGAAGTTATTACCTTTTGGGAATTTAATCATTGAAAATTAGCTCTGGTTAGTTATTAACCTCATCAGGAGTTTGACCTCAATGGAAACCTGTCAGAGTGTTAGATAGCTCAGGTGAGGGAGAGCAGTTGGAATGATGTTTCTCTCATATCCCTTCAGTATGGCTAGATCTCTTTGTCCTCTCCAGACAGGAGCATCTCCTGTAAGAGATTAGAGGCCAACCTTGGAGATCAGGTTACTCTCAGACCCCTAGTGCAAGAAGGGGTTAAGGCATGATACTTTCTTCCTGGGACACAACTCTAGGTTAGGAAACCTTACTACTACAAATACTGTTCTTGAAACACTTTCCATGATTTCACTCACACTTCAAAAAGCACCACATACTGATTGATTCTAGTTTTGAGAGGAAAAGGAGAGATAAGCATGTAACTGCAAAAGTAAACCAGAATTCAAGGCTTCACTGAGTCTGAAGCAAAGGGGGCTTAAATATATCTGGTCGGTACTTTTTACCCCACATATTCCAATTTTTAGAGGCTATGTAGGGCAGGCCAATAAATCCAATATCCACACCTTGCATGAAGAGTCTGTGGTGGCTTTGCAATCCAACCTTGATGTTAGAAAAAATTGCAAGCATGAAGAATACCTACATACATGCACACCTATGTGCTTATACATGTCACACTTCTAACCTAAATAGGGTTTCCTACCCCCCTCATATCTAGCATTGTCAGTTTCCATCTATACAAATAGACAGACATATGTCTTTTTCCCCAAGAGAACAAAACAACTAGCACAGGATATCCTAAAACCAGATGCAAAACCACTAAATCTTCAGAGACTCCAAAGCTTTCCTTAAAAATATCGCAAGAAAATTGAAAGTGATGCTATCAAGATATATGTATGTACATATGCATGTGTGTGTATGAGAGAGAGAGACAAAGAGACAGAGAGAGAGAGAGATTGAGAGAGAGGGAAAGAGAGGTAAAGGTAGAGAGATGAGGGAAGCCTGTGGACTTCCATGAGAATATGGAAATGGACCAAGACAAAATATAGAATAGTTCATGAGAGAAAAATAACATATAAACTTTGAGCCTGTAGATTCAAAATGGTCATGCATATTCTTAATGATAACGTGTTTAAATATGTGTGTATATATGTATGTGTGTATGTGTGTATATGCATGTGTATGCATGTATTGCTATGTATATATGTTTATGCGTATATATGTATTTATTCCCATGTATATATATTTGCATACATATACACACATAATTATTACAGAAAATGTTACAGTAGCTGGTCATGTAATTTAGTACATAGACATTATAAACAGACTTTCAAAAATTATATTTGTACATAACACAATAAAAATAGTAATCAATTATTTAAAAATAGATTTAACTGGAGATAATTAAATCTGAATGAATGACTTAAAGATTGATCATAGAACAATTAAGAACTATACAAAAACTAATAATTTAAAGCACTATACCAGAATTTCTTGTATGACTCTGAAAGCAACATTAATAAAATAGAAAAATAAAGATTAATATTAAATATAATTTCAGAAAAGGAAATTGAACTGGATGTATAGGGAATACAAAAAAAAGATGGTTTAGATAAATTTATGGGAGAATTCTATCAATTTTTTAATGTATCATTAATACATATACTACATAAGTTATTCCCAAACATTGAAATAAAGAGTGGATCACTAACCTCAATCTATGAGACAATAGGGTAAACTACATTAGTGAAAGCAAAGAGATGCCACAAACAATATCACTAATTAACATCAATTAATATCAATCCAATTTTTAAATAAAATACTTGCAAAAAGAACATTTATCCAAGAATTGTTCAGCATAGCCATGTTAGATTTGCATCAGACATACAAAGATGTTTGATATTAGGAAATATAGGAGAGTTAATCATATTTTTCAAGTATCAAAAAGCACAGAATTATCTCAATACTGCATCACTCATTTTTGATTAAAAACCTAAAAACCATAGTCAAAGTATATTTTAATAATATAACCAGTATGTTTCCTAAAATGAAAAAATGAATATAATATGCAATGAGAGGGGGAAAAAAACTAGAAACCTTCTTAATAAATGCAAAAGTAAAATGGAGGTTTCCTGCCTAGCTCTACTCTTCTTTGCCATAGTTCCAGACATGCTAAGCAATAGTAATAAGATTAGAGAAATATATTAAAAAGAGGATAAAAGCAAAGCCATTCATAATTATTGATAGTAGGATAGATTACTTTGAAGATCCTAAAGAATTCACAAAGGAATTATGAAAATTTAGATCTCCAGGTAAGTGAGAAATAACAAAAGAAATTATAAATATCAATAGCGTTTCTAGACAATACTAACAAAGCTCAAGAAGGAAAGTAGAAAGGAAATTACTATTCAAAATACATAAAACATAATAACTAACATACCTCAGAATTAATCCTCCAATGTTCAAGCAACATATCTATTAAACATTACACAGTTCTCCTTTAAAAAATGCAGTTGGCATAATCAAGTTATTATTCAGTGATCATGTACCAATATAATATAAATGTCCATGAATTCTAAGAAATTTACATATATATTGTCACACTAATCAAAATATCAAGGAAGTACTATACAGAGCAAGATAAAATAACAAAATGCTCTTGAAGCAAGGAAAATTGCCCCCAAAACTCAATGGAAATGATAAACAAAAGTAAAAATCAATGTGTAATAGCACTACAAAACTTCAAATTATGATATACATACATTGGGGAACAAGCATTTCTCAAGTGCCTACTATGGGACAGGAGCTATGCTCTACTAGGAAAACAAATACAATCAATGAAAAAAAAAGTTCTGTCCTCGCAAATATTACGTTCAAACTATAGAAACCTCAAGTACCTATATTAGCATATGCAGAAAATGTTATAATATTTTATAAAGCAGTAGTCATCAAAACCATTTATTACTAGTAAATACATAAAATAGATTAATGGAAAATAAAAAATCAAAAATAATAATTCAGTATTTGATTAACATAAATTATCAAGTAAAGTAGATTTGATTACAATTTGTGGGTAAATTGATAATGTCTGACAAAAGGAATTATGTGCAGACCTCAATCATAAAATATACACCAGAATAAAGTAAAAAGTGGACATTTAAATGAATATTAAATATAAAAAATGAGAGGATAATCAAATCAGTTACCTTTCTCAGCTTTGGCACAGGGTTAATTCTTAGCCAAACAAGAAATTGAGGCCATACAAAAAGCAAAATAGATATTTTTATTGCATGAAGATGAAAAGAAAAAAAAACTTTTATGTGAACAAAATCAACGCACTAAAAGTGCAGTACTTGTAGTAGTAGTTGACTAGATAGGGGAAAAATGTGTAACAGAAATCTCTAGGTGATTAACAGCCAAGATTTATAAACAACTAAAAGAAATGTGTAATGATGTACCAAAGGTCATTTCTCAATAGATAAGCTGTAAGAGAACATGAGCTAACAATTTTCAAAAGATGAATTTCAAAATATTAGCAACTATTGAAAGAATGCTCCAACTAATTAATCCAAAAGAATAGCAAATAAAAAGAAAGCTAAGATTCTACCTCATATTTAATATATATTTACCAAATTGGAAAAGATAACAAAAGATGGAGTCAATGTGGGAGAAACTGTGGAAATATTGCTACATTAATACAGTTTTGATAGAGTTTTGAATCTGTTGAACCACATTGAAAAGTAATTTGTAATTCTGCTAAGAAATAAAATTCCTTTATCTTTTGACTGAGATTTTACTAATGGGTATACATGCCAAGGAGTTTCATGCCTACCCCCAATTTCTCTATATCCAACCCTAAAAATGATAGCAGCACTTTTTGTAATAGCTAAGAATGCCAAACAAAATTAATACCTTAAAAGAAAAAAAAAGAAAATTATGGTATATTCAGATAATCGGATACGACTATGAATTCCCTAGTGGTCTTCACGTTTGCTTTCTACTCATGTGATGGAGTGGCATCCATACCATGAATTTTTAGTTTTTGAGTCCAGGAAATTTAAAAGAGGATCTTAATACTTATAAAGAGAAAGAAAAAAATTACCTAAATTACATGGAGAGAAGGCTTAGAATATTGTGCAACAAGAAATGATGAATGTCATGAATACTGAGAATGAGAAAATATATGAATTAATGCTAAGCAAGGTAAGCAGGAGGAAAACAATATTTGAAATAACTATAAAAATGCAAATAGAAAGACCAACATTCAGCAAACTATTTCGACCTGTAACCCTTTCTATGGACTCTTGCATATAATGCCAGACTTTTTGCTATGTTTTTTAGTTTTGTTACGTTTTCCCCTCTGTTTTTTTGTTTATTTAAGGTATTGCTATCTGCATCAGAGGAAAGCACATTGAACAACATAACTGATATAAATATATTATTAATATGAATGATACAAAATGTATCGATAAAATAATTCATAGTTTAACTACTGAATCATCTTCCTTCACGTTAACAGTGGCTCTATGGTATATCAAGATTATTGATTAGAAATATATCCAATATTAACATAATAGAATCTTAAATTTTGATATCAAACTGATTACAGAAGTAATTTTAACAATACAAATTTTTCTTTCTTTTTTTTTTTTACTGATAGGAAAACTGATATACAGAGAGATTAAATGATTTCCTTACTGTCGCTCAAGTGACAGAGACAGAATTTGAAATATTTTCTGACTTATAAAAAGATCTAAAAAGATCACTTGTCTTTCCATTGCACTCCAGCTAGGAAAAGTGTTCAGATGTAACGAGTGCACCTACTTTTTCATTATTCACAGCGATCTTTATTTTTTCCCTCTATAAATTGCTCAAGAAAAGCAGACCCAACAACACATCCAGATTGGAGTATTAGTCAAAATAAAGCTATGCCACTTGTAATTTCACATACCCTGTGGTAGGCAAAAATACCTTATTACCAATAGAGCAACTCACTGTCTTAAATTTGTACAATATGATATAATGTAACTCACATTTTCTGAGAGTCTTCATTCCCCTTCTAAAGAGTATGTTCACTATTGGGCATCTATCTACAATTCTGAAATCTTATTGGGAGGGTAGAGAACCTTTAAAGAAATTATTGGAGGCAAGTCTTATTGATCCATTCTATAAAGCTAGGATAGAAAATTATTACACTAACTCATAACACTAATATTAGGCAAATGCAGAAATGGTGATATTTACCGGCAGGAAAAGGTGTGATGTTGAAAAAATTACAAGGTCTACAATAACATTGATGGATTTTTCATTCCAAGTGTGGGGAAGACACAAATCCCTAAGTTCACCATTGTTGCTAACATACATTATATTTGTAAATGTAATATTTAAAAAAAAGAAAATTTTGTCTAGAAAAAGAAAAAAATAAGTCATGAGCCAAAATTCATATATGGGAAATTCAATTGTGTGTAAATATATAAGGCAAACATTCTATAAATATACACATAACTACTATAAGAATCAGGTAGATATGAATTCAAATTCAGGAACAGATACTATGGGACTCTGGGCAAGTTATGTAATCTGTTTTGGTCTCAATTTCCTCAAATGTTAAGTGAGGATAGTAATACTATCTACCCCATATGGATGTTATGAGAATCAAAGGAAATATTTGTAAAATGCTTACAATGACTGGCACATAATAGATAAATGTATAAATGCTTACTCCCTTTGTGTTCTCCTATTACAATACAGGTTAGGCTAGCTTATCTAAATAATCAACAGCAGTAAGCCATACATGTTTCAAAAGGGTTGAGTCAAAATTATAAATAAAGCATGCTTTATGGTACTCAGAATATTTTATTTGATTTAAATAGAATTTTTATTTATTTAATTACAGTTTTTTCCTTACTTAAATTTATTTATTTAACTTTTTACATGCATTTTCACAAAATTTTGGGTTCCAAATTTTCTCCCCATTTGTCCCCTCCCCCTCCCCAATACACTGAGCATTCTAGTTACCCATATCACCAATCTGCCCTCTCTTCTATCATCCCTCCCTTCCCTTGTCCCCATCTTCTCTTTTTTCCTGTAGGACCAGATAACTTTCTATTCCCCATTACCTGTACTTATTTCCTAGAAGCAAGAGCAATACTCGACAGTTGTTCCTAAAGCTTTGAGTTCCAACTTCTCCCCATCCCTCCCTCCCCACACATTCCCTTTGGGAAGGCAAGCAATTCAATACAGGCCATATCTGTGTAGTTTTGCAAATGACTTAGGTAATAGCCGTGTTGCATAAGACTAACTATATTTCCTTCCATTCTATCCTGCCTTCCATTGCTTCTGTTCTCTCTTTTGATTCTGTCCCTCCCCAAGAGTGTTGATTTCAAATTGCTCCCTCCTCCCATTGCCCTCTCTTCCATCATCATTCCCCCCCCCACTTAACCCCTTCTCCCCCACGTTCCTGGATTGTAAGATAGGTTTTCATACCAAAATGAGTGTGCATTTCCTTCCTTTAGTCAAATGTGATGAGAGTAAACTTCATGTTTTTCTCTCAGCTCCCTTCTTTTCCCCTCCACTTAAAATTCTCCTCCCTGCCTCTTCTATGACATAGGAGATAATTTGCCCCATTCCATTTCTCTCTCTCTTCTCCCAATACTTTTCTCTCTAACCACTTAACCTCATTTTTTTTAAGATATGATCCCATCCTATTCAATTCACTCCGTGCTCTCTGTCTATCTGTGCGTACGTGTGCATGAGTGTGTGTATGTGTGTGTGTATGTGTGTTTATGTGTGTGTGTGAAGTCCCACCAACTACGCAGATACTGAAAAGTTTCAAGAGTTACAAATATTGTCTTTCCATGTAGGAATGTAAACAGTTCAACTTTAGTAAGTCCCTTATGACTTCTCTTTGCTGTTTACCTTTCCATGCTTCTTTTCATTCTTGTGTTTGAAAGTCAAATTTCTTTTCAGCTCTGGTCTTTTCCTCAAGAATGCTTGAAAGTCCTCTATTTCATTGAAAGACTATTTTTTCCCCCGAAGTATTATACTCAGTTTTGCTGGGTAGATGATTCTTGGTTTTAGTCCTAGTTCCTTTGACTTCTGAAATACCCTATTCCACGCCCTTTGATCCCTTAACGTAGAAGCTGCTAGATCTTGTGTTATCCTGATTGTATTTCTACAATACTGGAATTGTTTCTTTCTAGCTGCTTACAATATTTTCTCCTTGACCTGGGCAGTGTGCAGGTGCTCAAGTCGGGGCAGGGCTGCTATTCAGTGTGAGATTGAGTTCCTCTGGAACAGAAATCTCCACTCCGTTGTTTTGTGGCTTCCACTGCTCCAGAAATTGTTGGCAGTTCTTCTTTACAGGTATTTTGTGGGCTGTGGGTTAGGAGCTAGCATATGTGAATCTTTCTACTTCACCATCTTGGCTCCTACCCTATTTACAGTTTTCAACATTCATTTCCACAATATTTTGAATTGCAAATTTTCTCCCCACTTCTCCCCTTCCGCCACTCCAAGCCATCTTATATTCTGATTACCCCTTCCCCCAATCTGCTGTCCCATCTATCACACCCCTCCCTTCTGTTATCCTCATCTTCTCTCTTTTCTTGTAGGGCAAGATAGATTTTTATACCCCATCACCTGTAATTCCTATTTCCCAGATGCATGAAAAACAATTCTCAACATTCATTCGTAAAACTTGAGTTCCTGTTTCTCTCCCTTCTTCCCACCCATTCCCATTAAGAAGGCAAGCAATTCAATATAGGCTATACATGTATAGTTATGCAAAAGATTTCCATAGTAGTCATGTTGTGAAAGACTAACTATATTTCCCTCTATTCTATCCTGCCCCCCATTTATTCTAGTTTCTCTTTTGACCTTGCCCCTCTCTAAAAGTGTTTACTTTGAACTACACCCTCCTAATATTTTTCCTCCCTACAATCACCCTCCATATACCCCACTTCTCCCCATCTCCCCTACTTTCCTGTAGTGTAAGATAGATTTTCATGGCAAATTGAGTTGCATGTTATTCCCTCCTGGAGACAGATGTGGTGAGAGTGAGCTTCACTTCTTCCCTCTCACCTGCCTTATTCTCCCCTTCATTGGAAAAGCTCTTTCTTGCCTCTTTTATGAGAGATTATTTGCCCATTTTATTTCTCCCTTTGTCCTCCCAATATAATCCTCTCTCATCCCTTAACTGTAAATTTTAGATATCATCCCATAATATTAAATTCAACCTGTGCCCTCTGTCTATATGTATATAATCCCTCCAACTACCCAAATACTGAGAAAAGACTCAAGAGTTACAAATATTATCTTTCCATGTAGGAATGTAAACAATTCAACTTTAGCAAGTCCCTTAGGATTTCTCTTCCCTGTTTACCACTTCATGCTTCTCTTGATTCTTGTGTTTGAAAATCAAATTTTCTACTCAGCTCTGGTCTTTTCATCAAAAATATCTGAAAGTTCTCAATTTCATTGAGTGACCATTTTTCCCTGTAATATTATACTCAATTTTGTTGAGTAGGTGATTTTTGCTTTTAATCCTAGTTCCTTTGACTTCTGGAATATCATATTCCAAGCCCTTCGATCCTTTAATGTAGAAGCTGCTAGATCTTGTGTTATCCTGATTGTATTTCCAAAATACTCAAATGTTTTCTTTCTAGATATCTCCAATATTTTCTCCTTAACCTGGGAACTCTGGAATTTGCCTATAATATTCTTAGGAATTTTCCATTTCAGATCTCTTTCAGGAGATGATTGTTGGATTCTTTCAATATTTATTTTACCTTCCACTTCTAGAATATCAGGGCAGTTTCCCTTGATAATTTCATGAAAGTTGATATCGAGGCTCCTTTTTTGATCATGACTTTGAGGTAACTCCAAAATTTTTAAAACGTCTCTATTGGATCTGTTTTCCAGGAGATATTATTTCCAATGAGTTATTTCATATTGTCTTCAATTTATTCATTCTTTTGGTTTGGTTTTGTAATTTCCTGGTTTCTCATAAGGCATTAGCTCCCATCTACTCCATTCTAATTTTGAAAGAACTGTTTTGTTCAGGGTTTTCGAACCTCCTTTTCCATTTGACTAATTCTGCTTTTAAAGTCTTATTCTCATCATTGGCTTTTTGGACTTCTTTTGCTATTTGAATTAGTGTTTTTCAAGGTGTTGTTTTCTTCAGCATTTTTAGGGGGGTCTCCTTTGTCAAGATGTTGACTCACTTTTCATGATTTTCTTGCATCACTCTCATTTCTCTTCCTAATTTTTCCTCCTTTTCTTTTACTTGATTTTCAAAATCTGTTTTGAGATCTTCCATAGCCCGAGATTTTTGCATTTTTTGGAGGTTTTGGATGTAGAAGCTTTGACTTTTATGTCTTCCTCTTATGGTATGCTTTATTATTCCTCATCAGAAATGATAGAAGAAAATACTTTTCATCAAGAAAGTAACCTTTTATAGGCTTATTTTTTTCCCATTTTGTGGGGGTAGTTTCCCTGTCCGTTATTTGATTTTTGAGTCTTTTGTCAAGTGGAGGGTATACTCTAGGAACCTAAAGTTCTCAGTTCCTCCAAGGTGGCATAATCAAGGTAGAGGAGTTTACACCTCTCTTGACCTGGGTTCTGGTCTGGAAGCAACCATAAGCTTTTCTGCCCAAGATCTGAGAGTAGGTTTCCCTCTCAAGATCATCCATCAGTTCCAACACAACCACGTCGTCCTCAGCCCAAAACCTCCATTCAGGGCTGATATCCAAGTCAGCCACTTGATTTCCCTTAGTCTTTCAGTTGGAGGCCTCAAAATGAGGATGCTTCTGATGCATGGACTTTCTCCCTGGGGCCCAGGCTAGGGCCAGACCCAGCTCCCTTCTCACCCAGGTGAAAGAGGTTTCTTACTGACCTTTGAAGCTGTCTTTGGCATTTGTGGGTTGAGAAATCTGGGAAAAGCAACTGCTTCCCACATCCTGAATCAGGTTGCAGTCCTGTCCATGCCATGCCACAAAGCCAAAGCTGGACTGTGCTCTGCTCTGAGCCCAATGTGATATAACCTTCCTTTCAGCCTTCCAGGCTTTCTTGAACTGGAAATCTCTTTCACACTGTCATTTTATGGTTTCTACTGCACCAGATTTTGTTTAGAGTCATTTTTTACAGATTTTTATAGGCTATGTGGGGGAAGGGGTAGAGCTAAAGTAGATCAATCCTACTCTGCCATCTTGGGTCTACCCCCCTGCTCAGAATATTTTGCAATGTTGTGGGGCGGAGCCAAGATGGCGGAGTAGAAAGACTCACCTATGCTAGGTCCGAACCCACAGCCCATAGATTTCCTGTAAAAAGAACTCCTGACAAATACTGGAACAGTGGAAGCCGCGCAGAAACACAGTGAAGGAGATTTC
>CM053771.1:370951952-370980666 GCA_028658325.1 Potorous gilbertii | reverse complement strand
GAAAATAATGGAAATAACCAAGAATTAAACATCTCAAAGAAAAATCAATGAGATAATGTATTATTTAGATGGAATAATAGAGTATGTCAGAAGCCATGTACTCTAAATTACTCATTTTACAGATGAAGAAATTATTACCTTGAGGTGTGAAGTGATTTCTTCAAGGTCCCACAGTGAAAAGGCATTCATATCTTCTCATTTCAAATCTATTTATTTTTCAGATAAATAGAGGACTACACTGTTTCAATGATAGAGATTTTTTTAATCATTGGATTACTTGAAAATGATATGCAAGATTTTGAAATATAAAAATTGAGAGATAAAAGGATAATTAATAGAAATAAATTTTTAGAAATTTAAAGCATCCTGAATTGTTACAAGGCCAAATAATTAAATTTAAAGATAGAATGTCACAAGAAAATCTGAGAATTATTTGTCTTCCAGCATAATACAATGAAATAAGAATTCTCAAAAGAATCTTTCAAAAATTTATACAGGGAAATCTTTTAAAAGTATTTGAATGCTTGGTCACCATGACCAGTTGATAAAATTCATAGGATGATAACAGAAGGAAACTTAAATTTCAACCCAACCAGAAATGATGTGACCAAATTCTAGACATAAGTTAAGACAATACAAATAAGAGAAAGTTCTACCCTTATGAAGGGAGGCTGATTTCTACACACATACTCCTTGTCTATGAAAGATTAAAAAAAAAAAGAATGACATCATTATTTTATAACTTTAAATGATGATAAAGGCTAATCTTTTTTTATAAATGTTATTTTCTAAAATCTATTAAGTAAACAAAGTGATGACTGTTATGAGTTAAGCTTGTACACTGCATAAAAATACTCAGGAAGGAAGGAGTATAAACTAATATTTCAGGGAAAGGAAGTGCCACATGAATTTTATACAAGCATAAAAGTAAGGTGAATGAGTAAAAGAAAACAAGGAACCTGAAATGCCCTTATATCTGGATCTTTTAACAAAGGAGACAATAAGCCCACAGAAATCTCTATGAGTAAAGTCAAATTAGTAGAAACAGAAAATATCATAAAAAGATGAAGGAATCATTAATGGAGAGAAGAATTTTTGATTTGAATAGAAGACAATAATTTCAGGAAAGGGAGGCTTTTAATAGTTGTGCAAAAAATCATTGAATTTTTCTAAAAAATATGCTGATAAAAGGTCAGAAAGAAGCTAAAGAGGATTCTGGGAAGATGGCAGAGTAGGTCAGAAAATTTCAAACTCTCAAGATTTTCCTCTATCAAAAAAGATAAAATAATGCCTTTGGGAGAACTGAGAGGTGTAAAAACAAATAAGAGCAGAGGCAGAACTAGGGTGTTCTGGGGACAATCTGAGAAGACCTGAAGAAGAGAGCCAGGGCCAACTGATGTAAATAAAAGCCGGGTAGCAATCCTAATCTCAAAGAATGCAAAAGTAGAAATAGATGTAATCAAAAGAGATAAGAAAGGAAATAGTATCCTGCTAAAAGGCACCATAGACAATGAAGCATTGTCATTACTAAACACACACGCTCCAGGTGGTGTAGCATTTAAATTCTTAGAGAAGTTAAGGGAGTTAAAGGAAGACATAGACAGTCAAATTATACTAGTGGGGGCCTTCAACCTCTCTCTTTCTGAACATGAAAAATTTGACCTCAAAATGAATAATAACGAAACTAAAGAGTTGACTATAACTCTGTATAAAGTAGATATGATAGATCTCTAGAGAAAATTGAATGGGGATAGAAAGGAATATACTTTCTTCTCAGAGTTACATTGAACATATACAAAATTTGACAAAAAAATGTAGTAGGGCATAAAAATCTCACAATTCAGTGCAGAAAGGCAAAGTTAGTCATCCTTCTCAGATCATAATGCAATAAAAAATTATATGTAATAAAAGGCCATGGAAAGATAGACCAAAAATTAATTGCAAACTAAATAATTTAAACTTAAAGAATGAGTGGGCTAAACAACAAATCATAGAAATAATAATCTCATTCAAGAGAATGACAATAATGAGACAAACTACCAAAATTTATGGGATGCTGCAAAAGCAGTTCTTAGGGGAAGTTTTATATCATTGAATGCCTACGTGAATAAAATAGAGAAAGAGGGGATCAATGAATTGGGCATGAAGCTGAAAAAAAATAGAAAACAACAAATTGAAAATCCCCAAGTAAATAGCAAATTAGATATACTGAAAACCAAAGGATACACTAAAAAAAATTGAAATTTCAAAAATTATTGAACTAACAGTAATGGTTTATGAAAAAAACAATAAAATTGATAAACCTTTGGTCAATTTGATTAAAAAAAGAAACAAGAAAACCAAATTCCCAATAGCAAAAATGAAAAGGATAAACTTATTTCCAAGAAGGAGGAAATTAAAACAATAATTAGAATTTACTTTGTCCAACAGTATGTCTATAAATTTGACAATCTAAACAAAATGGATGAGTATTTTTTAAATATATAACTTATTTATTTTCAGTTCTTAACATACACTTCCACAAGAATTTTAATTCAAAATTTTCTCACCATCTCTCTCAACCCCCCACCCCATGACATCATGTACCCCATCTATCACTTCCTCCAGTCTGTCGTTCCTTCTATTAACCACCCTTCTTCCATCTGCTTTCCCTTCTATTTTCCAATAGGGTAGAATAGGTTTCTATACTCTGTAGCCTGCATAGCTTAATTTCCATTTGCTTGCTAAACAATTTTTAACATTCATTTTTACAACTTTGAGTATCATATTCTCTCCCTTCCTCTCCACACACCTTCAATGAGAAAAGAAACAATTCAATACAGGTCATTCGTGTATAACAATGCAAAGCATTTCCATAACAGTTATGTTGAAAAAGACTATTCACATTTACCTCTATCTTATCCTGCCCTTTGTTTATTCCATTCTCTCCCTTTACCTGCCTTCCCAAAATAGTGTCTGCTTTTGATTATCTCTTTCCTCAATTTATTGCCCCTTCTCATGTCTTCCCTCTACCATCCCCTTACCCCTTGCCTTCCTACAGGGTAAATTAGATTTCCATATCCAATTGAGGGTGTGTTATTCCCTCATTAAGCCAAATACCTTGAGAGTAAGGCTCAATAATTTTCCTTTCAACTCCCTGCTCTTCCTCTCCATTGGAAAATCTCTTTCTTCTCTCTTTTATATGACATGATTTGCTATATTCTCCATCTCCCTTTCTCTTACTCCTAATACATTCCACTGAACAGTAAATTTTTTTTTTAGGTATTCTTATTCATATTCAGCTCACCTTGTACCCCCTCTGTCCCTCCCTCTCTTTCTCTCTCTCTTTCATTCTCCATATATATGTATGTGTGTGTAGATATATTGTATGTATACACACAATACACCCATGTACATATACATAACTACCTATGTATATATATGTATGTACGTATGTATGTATGTATGTATGTATATTCCCTCTAACTATCCAAATACTGAAAAAGGTCTTGAGTTGCAAATAACATCTTTACATGTAGGAATGTAAACCTTTCAACTTTAATGAGTTTCTTAAGACTTCTCTTTCCCATTAACTTTTACATATTTCTCTTGATTCTTGGATTTGAAAGTCCAATTATCTATTCAACCTCAGTCTTTTCAATAAGAATGCTTGGAAGTTTTCTATTTCATACAAATTCCACATTTCCCCCCAAAGTATTATACTCATTTTTGTTGGATAGGTGATTCTTGGTTTTAATCATATTTCCTTTGACCTCTGGAATATCATATTCCAAGGTCTTCTGAACCTCAGTGTAGAAGCTGCCAAATCCTGTGTTTTCCTGATGATATTTCCAAAATACTTGAGTTGTTTCTTTGTGACTGCTTGTAATATTTTCTCTTTGACCTAAGAACTCTGAAATGTGGTTACAGTATTTCTAGCAGTTTTTCTTTTGGGATCTCTTTCAGGAGGTGATTGGTGATTTTTTCCCATTTCTATTTTAACCTCTGGTTGTAGAATATCAGGGAAGTTTTTCTTGATAATTTCTTGGAAGATGATGTCTAGTCTCTTTTTTGATCATGACTTTCAGTATATCAATAATTTTAAAATTGTCTCTCCTGAATCTATTTTCCAGGTCACTTGTTTTCCAATGAGATATTTCACACATTTTTTTTCATTCTTTTGGTTTTGTTTTGCAATTTCTTGGTTTCACATAAATCATTAGCTTCCATCTCTCCAGTCTAATTTTGAAAGAACTATTTTCTTCAGTGAGCTTTTCCTCACTGAAATTTTGGACCTCTTTTGTCATTGGACTTAGTCTATTTTTAAAGGTGTTATTTCTTCAGCATTTTTTGTGCCTCCTTTAGCAAGGTATTGAATTTCTTTTCATGATTTCCTTGCATTGCTCTTATTTCTTTTCCTAATTTTTGCTCCACCTCTCTTACCTGAGTTTCAAAATTCTTTTTGGATTCTTCTGTGGCCTGAGACCATTGTATATTTATTTTGGAAATTTTGGATGTAGAAGCCTTGACTTTGATGTCTTCCTCTGATGGTAAGCATTGTTCCTCCTCATCCAAAAGAATGGAAGAAAACACTTGTTCACCAACAAATTAACCTTCTATAGTCTTATTTTTTCCCTTTTTGGAATATGTTCTCAGCCTGATACTTGACTTTTGAGTCCTTTGTCAAGTGGAAGGTATATTTTAGGGACCTGTAATTTCTCAGTTCTTCCATGGTGGCGCACTCAAGGGTAAATTCATCTCTTGGCCTGTGCTCTGGTCTGGGAGCAACCACAAGCTTTTCTAGCCAGAATCTGTGAGTAGCATTCACTCTCCACAGTCACCACCAGTGCCAGTATGCCAGTTCTCCTTCTCACACCAGGGCCATCAGTCAGAACTGAGATCCAGATCAGTTGCTCTATTCCCACAAGGACTTCAGGCTGAGGACTCCAAAAGTGGATGCAGGTTGTTCACTAGCTCCTGCCACCATGGGGTATGACTGTGGCCTGACCAGGCTCCCTTCTCAAACATGTAAAAGAACTTTCTTACAGACCTTTGAAATTATCTTTGGTTTCTGTGGGTTGAGAAATCTGGGACATACAGCTGCTACAATGATTCCATGCCCTGAAGCCTACTCCAATCCTGTCAGTGCAGTGCCCCTAGGCCAAAGCTGGGTTATGTTCCGCTCTGAACCTCATGTGATAGGTCTTTTCTGTTGCCATTCCCAGCTGTCTTGGGCTAGAAATCTCCCTCTGTCATTTTGTTATTTCTGCTGCTCTAGAATTTGTTTAGAGTCATTTTTTACAGTTATTTTAGAGGATATGGGGGATAGAAATAGAGTAGTTCCATCCTTCTACTATGCTATCTTGGCTTCACCTCCTGAATATTTAAAAAAAATATAAATGCCCTGATTAACAGAAAAAGAATAAAATACTTAAATAACTCTATTTCAGAAAAAGAAATTTAAAAAGCCATCAATGAACTCCCTAGGAAACATCTCCAGGGCCAGATGGATTTACAAGCGAATTCTACCAAGTATTTAAAGGACAACTAATTCTAATACCACACTGACAATTTGGCAAAATTGTTGAAGAAATAGTCTTATCAAATTCTTTTTATGATATAAAGATTGTTCGAATACTTAAACCACGAAGAGCCAAAATAGAAAAAAAAATTATAGATCAATTTCTTCAATGAATATAGATACAATACTTTTAAATCAGCTATTAGTAAAAAAAAAAAAAAGGATACAGCAACTTCACAAGAAAATTATGATGAGGTAAGCATTATAACAGGAATGTAGAGTTTGTTCAATATTAGGAAAATTATCAGCATTACTGATCATATCATTAAGAAAACTAAGAGAAACTATATGATTATCTCAGTAGATGCAGAAAAAAACTTTTGACAAGATACAACACCCATTACTATCAAAAACACTGGAAAGCATAGGAATAAATGGAGTCTTCCATAAAATAATAAGTAGTATCTACCTAAAACCATCAACAAACACTATGTGCAATGAGAATAAGCTAGATGCATTTCCAGTAAGATTAACAATGAAACAAGAATGTCCATTATCACCACTGTTATTCAATATGGTACTAGAAATGTTAGCTTCAGCAATAAATGAAGAAAAAGTAATTGAAGGAATTAGTATAGGCAAAGAAGAAACTAAGTTATCACTCTTTATAGATGATGTAATGATATACTTTATGATTCCTAGGGAATCAAGTAAAAAACTATTTGAAATGAAAAACAACTTTCACAACGTTGCAGGTTACAAAATAAACCCACATAAATCTCCTGCTCGTCTACATATTACTAACAAAGCTCAACAGCAAGAGATAGAAAGAGAAATACCACTTAAATCTATGGTAGATACTGTAAAATAACTGGTAGTCTACCTGCCAAAACAAACACATTGACTACATGAATACGATTACAATATACTTTTTGCACAAATAAAATGAGGTGTAAGTAACTGGAAAAACATCACTTGCTCATTGGTAGTCTGAGCTAATATAATAAAAATGACAGTCTTACTCAAATTAATTTACTTATTCAAACTTCATATAATTATTTTCTAGAGCCAGAAAGAATAATATCAAAATTTATCTGGAAGAACAAAAAGTCCAGAATATCAAAGGAATGAATGAAAAGCAATGCTTGGAATGGTGGCTTATCTGCACTAGATTTCAAATTGTGTAATGAATCAACAATCATCAAAACCACTCAGTGCTGGCTAAGAAATAGAGGAGTAGATCAAGTGAATAGGTGAGTTACTCAAAACATGGTAGTTAATGAATATAGAAGTCTACTGTTTGATAAACCCAAGGAACCTAGCTTCTGGGATAAGAACTCACTGCTTGAAAAAAACTGCTGCAAAATTGAGTAACAATGAGGAAGAAACTGGGCATAGATCAGTGCCTGACACTGTACACAAGAATGAAATCCAAATGTATACATGATCTAGGTATAAAGGTTGATACTATAAACAAATTAGGGGAATAAGGAATAGAGTATTTGTCATTTTTATGGAGAAGGGAGAAATTTGTGATGAAAAAAGAGATAGAGAACATTATGATGTGCAAAATAGACAACTTTGATTATATTATATTGAAAAAGTTTTGCACAAACAAAACTAATGAAACTAATATTAGGAGGGAAGAAGGAAACTGGGAAAGAATTTTTGCAACTAGTATGTGTGATAAAGCCCTCATTTCTAAAATAGAGAACTGAGTCAAATTTACAAGAATACAAGTCATTCTCCACTGATAAATGGTTAAAGGATATGAAAAGGCAGTTTTTAGAGGAAAAATTAAGCTTTCTGTATTCATATGGAAAAATGCTCTAAATCTCTATTGATTAGAGAGATGCAAATCAAAACAACACTGAAGTACTACATCACATCTATTAGATTGCCTAATATGAAAAAACAGGAAGATGATAAATGTTGAAGATGTGGGAGAGTGGGAACACTAATTCATAGTTGGTGGTTCTGTGAGCTGTTCCATCCATTCTAGAAAGAAATTCAGAGCTATGCCCAAATTTCCATACTCTTTGACCCAGCAATATCACTTCTAGGACTGTATCCCAAAGAGATCATGAAAATGGGAAAGAGTCCCACATGTACAGAAATGTTTTTTGCAGGTCTCTTTGTGGTGGCCAAGAACTGTAAATTGAGGGGATGCCCATCAATTGGGGAATGGCTAAACAAGTTGTGGTATGTAAATGTAATGGAATATTGTTGTGCTATAAGAAATGATGAACAGGAGGACTTCTGAGAGGCCTGGAAAGACTTACGTGAGGTGATTCTGAGTGAAATGAGCAGAAGGAGAACATTGTACACAATATCAGTCACAGTGTGCAAGGACTGTTTCTCATAGACTTAGCTCTTCACAGCAATACAAGGAACTAAAATATTCCTAAAGGACTCTTGAGGCAAAATGACATCCATATTCAGAGAAAGAACTATGGAATCAGAACGCAGAATGAAGCACACTATTTTCTCTTATGTTATATTTTGCTTTGTTTTGGTTTCTCTCATGGTTTTTTCCATTCTTTTTCATTCTTCTATGCAATATGACTATTGTGAAAATGTGTTTAGCAGGAATATATTTGTGGAACCCATATAAGATTGCATACTGCCTTGTGGAGGGAGTAGGGAGGGAGGGAAAGAAAATTTAAGACTTATGGAAGTGATTGTTGAAAACCAAAAACAAGTTAATTTATATAAAAAAAAGAAAGATTGGCGTTAACCTGAATATAGTATGACTTTCGAAAGTCAAATCATTTGAGGACAACTAGAAAAGCAACTATACAAATAAGATGCAAGAAGAAGAACCAAAACAGAGGATTTAGATGGGGTTAGGGTTAGGGTTAGGGCTGTTAGCTCTGGAAACCGACTTTCACCAGGAAAGAATTTAAAGGAGGGTATACATATACATCTAGACGCATATATAAGTCTTCTAAATTTGAAAAAGAAATGAAACTAAGGGAATGTGGGGAGAGGTTACAAGAATGATTTTTCGAGGGAAGGGTGAGGGAAGGGGAAAGGGGCATGTAGAAGGGTGTTTAGATTTAGGGGAATAGAAAGATAAGGGAGGGAGATTTAGAAGGGTGGGGGACAGAATAGGTTAAAGAGGTACACAAAAGGATGTTTAGATTTAGCGAATTTGGAGGATAAGGAAGCAATTGCTGCAGTGGGAGTAAGTTAAGTAGTAGGAGACTAAAGTAGCAGGTAGAAGTAAAGTCGATGAGGCAGAAGAGATTGGAAAAAAGAGTTGTACAAACATAAAAAACAATAGTAGGAGTAGAATCTCTTAGGAAAAGTATATGTTTATATATGTATGTATGTATATTTGTTTATGTATATATCAATACATACATACATATATATATGTATATATATATACATATATATATATATATATATATATATATGTATATATATATACATATATCTGTGCTCAATTGTAGCCTTGGGGTGTTGGTTAGGGGGGAAGAAAAGGGGTAAAAAGAACAAAGTAAAAAGCATGCAGCAGACAACAAAAGAAAACCTACAAGGAAGCAAAGTTGGATTGCATTCAACTTAAGGCATAGTCTTTAATGTTAGCTTTTTTGAAATGATAAGTTATTTCTATGAATTTTGAATCCTCTTCTATGTCCTGCTGTGGCCATGGCATTTTTTTCTATTCTTATTTCATATTTAAATGCAATACTTAAGTTTACAATATTTCCCTTACTTTTCTTATTATATATTTAAGTTTTATTCTTCTTCTAAAATATTTTCTTTTAAAGTAGAGAGAGAAATAGAGAGACAAAAGTAAGCATAAAAGCTTGGGTGTAGCCTTTTACTGGGTCCAAGTTTTACAAAACAGAAGGTATTTTTGTTGAGAGAGGTTGTTCTGTGAAATTTGGATTCAGTGAAGTAGCCTCACTTGAGCACCTAGAGGGCCACCTGTGTCCTCCAGGTTTCAGGTTCCCCACCCCTGGTCTCTTTTCTAAAGTGATAAATTTAATGGATACTTTAATAAAATCAAACTGTGAAACAGAAATTCATGCTTTCATGAGCCATCCTCTTTGTTGTTGTTGTTATTGGAAATGTTCATGTTTACTAATATTTGTCAGTTTCAGAATAAATAAAAATTATCATAGTTGAAAATAAACTAATTTTTTTTAGAGATTAAATTACAAAGGAAGTGATTTTGAATAGAATGCAGAGGGCATATATAATCTCATCCATATCTAAATGTTGTCAGATGGTGTAGTTGATAGAACCCTTGGCCTGAAGTTAAGAACTTCCCAGCCCATATACAACCACAGATATTTACAAACTTTGTTAGGTAACAAATCACTCAATTTCTGGTTGCCTCAGTTTCCTCATCTGTGAAATTATGAAAATAACATCACCTCCATCCTAGGATTTGTCAAGGTTAACTGAGATAATTTTTCAATGTATTTTACAAGTTTTAAAGTGCTGTATAAATGTTCTCCTCATCATCATCATTTATCCATACAGAGCAAATGAGGACACGAGACATAAGACTCTATTAAATTTATTTTATAAAGTAAATATGAGCCCAATATGCAAATAGAAAAAATAGAACAACAGAACAGGATTACTAATTTTTGGTAAACATTGTTGCAAAAAATTTTTAAGTTTTACAAAAAGACATGTTTAAATATGTATGTCGATATATAAAATTGTTCAATTATAGATTAGATATCTACAAGTAAAGTGTGAGAAGTTCAATATCGCAGTGTGCTCTGGTTCAGTGTCCTAGAGCCAGGATGGCTACATCTCCCTCTCACGAATCTGTCTTCCTTCAGTGTTTGGACTGTCTCCCATTTAGTGCCACTGACTTGAGCCCACATTGATGGCATTTTCCTACTGTTAATCATTAGCAATGATTAAATACTGAGTTTTTTAATGACAGCATCAATAAGCTTTTACAAAGGGATATGTATTTGGAGGATATGACAAAAACAAACTGAATATTTTCCCACAGCACTTGACAGCATACCCTTACCTGCATTGCATGGACCCAAAGAGGACACTTTCTAAATGGCATTGAGTTACATACGTTCACATCAAAAAACAGAATTGGTGTTCAGTTACTCCCATCTCAGTCTCAAAAATTACTTGTGAAAGTCACTTCTAGATCCTCAGTCCTAAGCTACCTGCAATACCCAGCATGTATTGGACTCCCCAATACCGAAAGTTTGGTCTCCTGATCTTTGGTTAGAGGGTTGATATTAACTACTTTAAATTAAATGTAAAAATAAATAATATGTACATCATTGAAACCAGGGGAAATGCCTAGGGTAAAAGGATAATCCCACACCCTACTTGAAGCAATATATATATTTTTTAGAAATTATATATATTTTTTCACCACATTTTATCATAAAAGTCAACCCAAGAGAAGAGATTCACTAAGAGAAAGAAAACAAATACCATGGTCAAGGATCTCCCTCATATGGGGTGTAACATCAGAATTTCTTTGTGAATGTGCCATTCCTTGTTACACTCTCTTCCCATTAAAAAATGCCAACTTAACCACAGTCCATGGGCCTAATTCATAATAGTTATCTTAGGATTCAGAAATATTTCCTTGTCTTTTTCCCCCTACCGGTGCCATACTAGAAAATATCTTAAAGCAATGTGGCTCAAACGTAACCTATCATGCTATCTCTCATGTGCAGTTAGAAATCACAAATATCCCCAATATAGCTGTGTAGTATTAGACCCCAAATAGAAAAGAATTAAAATAGTTTAACAAAATAAGACTTATCTTGGTGCTCAAAATAGGTTTTACCAATTGAAAGGCAATAAAGAAAAGGCAAAGAAAATTCTGTTCCTCAGTTGTGATAACTATCCTCTTAAAATAATAATTGCTGGAATTAAATTCCACTAATTTTTGCTATGTGTAATTTTTTGAGAATATCTCAAAGGGAGTTTCCCTTGTCACTCCTACTTCATTTTAAATTTAGAAACTTAAGGAGTTACACTAAGTACTTACAGGCTCCCATAAAAGCTAAACATATTACACATGTCATACTTCCACTTACTTGTACCACCAAATAACATGCCATGGTTCTACTTTTGAATACAAAGCAAAAACTTTCTAAAACTGTTTGTTTCTGATTTGTGGATTGATTTTTTTTCTTCTGGATACACTTTCTTTTTCAAAAGTCACTATTTTTTCTCAATGCTGCTTATGATGATTTCTTTCTTTTCAATTTCCTTAGTTTTCCTTTGAGTTTTGTCCTTTAGCCTTTACCATTTACTAAGGTCCACTGTTTTATATGAGAAAGTCTGTGCTTATGCTTAAAGGATTACACTTCAGTCTACAAAGATTTGGCTACCAAATACAAGATCTTTTCCTTAATAAATAATGATACAGTTCATTTAATTTTATCCCATTTCCTTCTGTTTTCTTTAATAGATGTTTTCTATTAAAATAGGACAAAAATGTTCCTGAAATAACTTTCTGAAATTCTCATAGGACCCTCAATGAATAATATATACAAAAAAACAAAATGTATTTTTCCATTATTGTGACTGAAGTTTATCTTTATAATTTTTTTTCCTGTGGTAATAAGGATGATGATGGTCGTGGTGGTGGTAGTGATGGTGATGATGTAAAAATGGAATTAACATAGGATTTTTAGAATTGGATGTTTATGACATGCTTTAGCTATTTAAGACTCACTCTGTTCTATTTTCCAATTTTGGTAGCATTAAAATGAGAATATGTAGTAACAAAATGCTAATATACTTTTATCATTCTAATGGAAATGAAATTAGTAATACTTTAACCTAGGAAGATTTTGGTGGCTGGTAGGATACATTAGCATAAAGGTGGGCACTTAATTTCTCCTTCTTTTAGTCACACTTTATTAAAAGATATAAAATGCTTTGTAGAAATAAAGGTAAATCAAAATGCCTGGTGCTTACATAAAATAAACAATTATTTTCTGAACATCAGGAAGAGGACAAAAAGGTACCCCCACTGAAATAGTACCTGAAAAAGTTGCCTTGAGAATGAAGAATTGAGAAGAATAAGAAATGAGTTTGGCCGGCATGGATGCCTCTTCAAATGAAGGTTCTGGGGAAGGAGTTCAACAATTAGAAGTGGCCACAGGGTGGTGGCATCTACAGCAAGAGAAAACTATTGAGGCAGAGAGGAAAGACTATATATTGTTGAGTAGCAATGACATCAGAGATGATTAGGGCATTTCTATGGAGAGTGACCTATAGAAATCAACCATTGTGTTACATAGAAATTTTGATGAATGTACAAGCCATTCTCTTTTACTACTAACTTGAATCTCCAATGGTCATTTCCTAGGACAATTACCAGTCTGCTAAGCATTGACTTCAGTGTTCTGTCAAACACATTTCTGCTCTGAAAATTGCCTTGATTTTCCACAATAATTGTTCCAATTTAATTTAGAAAAGATTTGGTGAAATTTAAAAATGACTTACACATATGTATGACAAAAGTATTTAGTAGTTTTTAAAATTAAACAAATGTAAGGTTGATTGTTTTTGTTATTTCATTAGATGGGAAGCTTTGAGAAATAACTAGAAACAATTCAAGTAGCAGTCAAAAGGCAATAAAGAAAGCATATGTTGGGGAAAGTTTAAAGAAGCATAAAATGATGTTTGCTCTTGAAACAAAAACAAAACATATCAAGGTCTTAATCTTTCATTCTAAACTTCAAATTATGAACACTGCTGTTTGCTTGAGCAATTAATATATTTGATGCTTCTAGATTGGAAGATGATTTCAATAGAATCATAATTGCAGCTGAAAGTCAATTGTGTTTCAGAATTTTCTGACTGGTGCCACCAATGTGAGATTATTGTTCATTGTGTCTATCAATATGTCAAACTGACATGGGTGTTCTCTTCAGTAATTTTAACTAGAAAAAAAGGTATAATTCTATTTTCATCATGCACAGTAGAGAAGCAACATCTGTCATAACAACTGTTTGTTTGAAAGTGTATGTTTTTATACTTTTCCCTAGGAGTTTGTATTCTGATATATCAGAGTTTACAAAAATTATACAAATGTATGGAAGGAAAGGTTTAAGAGAAAAAATTCAGCTTGAATTCCACTACAACATTTAGGGTTCTGTACTTTCAAATCTGCTTTCTTTTCCTTTCATTAGAGAGTTAGATAATTTTACGTAAAAATAAACACTTTATAGTTTCTTACATGTTACCTTTTCTCTATATTATAATCCACCTTTTGATATTAGACAGTAGATTTTTAAAAATAGGTTTAAAATTTTATTAAAAACTTTTTATTGGCTTTCACATACAGCTATTATAAAACAATAAAAATCTAAGTGACATAGCTGTGTAGGTATCTCTGCTATAAATGAAGAGCATAAAAGTTTTGTTGCTCACTTTTTATATCTAGTGCCTTGACCACAATACTCAGAAAAGCTTTAATTTTAAATAAATGAAATAATATTGAAAACAGGGAGATCTGCTCATCTCACTTTTATTGATCTTCTTACTGAATTTCCCTCTTTCTTGATAGAATACATGGTTATCTACATTTACTCTAGCCCTTCTATTGTTTAATTATTATATTTTATGAAGAATTACTATCATCAGTACTAGTTGGACACAAAGTATGGAGGTTTTTGTAGCATGCAAACCAGTAGTTTAAAATTGTCTCATCATCACAAGCCCTCAGGAAAATTGGATGCAAAACAGCAACTTGAGCATAAAGTTTCTTCCTTCCTTTTTCCTTTCCTTTCTTTTCCTTTCCTTTCCTTTCCTTTCCTTTCCTTTCCTTTCCTTTCCTTTCCTTTCCTTTCCTTTCCTTTCCTTTCCTTTCCTTTCCTTCCGTGCTTCCTTGACTCCTTTCTTTCCTTGCTTCTTTCTTTCCTTCCTTTCTTCCTTCTAACCTAATTTCTTCATCCATTTGTTCATTCTTTCCTTCCTTCTTTTTTCTCTGTTCCTTTCTTTCATTTTTCTGTCCTCGCTTTTTTCTTTTAAACATGTCCCATCAATTTTTTTATGAGAATATAAGAAAAGCATTTTATGTCTCAGGAGAAACAAATTGAGTGAAAAAAATCAAATGATATATTTAAAAGAATTTAATTGCTAATTAATTTTAGAAGAATAATTAAAAGAAATGAATATCTAAATATACCTGGCCATCTCAAGCCTTTGCATTGTTTGAAATGAATTTCTTTTACTATTTTCTTCTGTACTGCATTTGGTAGGAGTCAACAGAATAAGCTATGACTTTCCTAATTACTACTAAGGTAGACCTGAATACATCCATCCTTTTGACTTTCAAATGCTCATTAGGATAAGCAAGAATAATTGTAAATTTACTTTTAAAATATCCAGAGGTAAAGTTCCATAATAAATAATTATTCTCCGATGAATTAAATTGAAATTTGGTGAATATTATAATAAACCCAATATATGAGAATGCAAAATTAATATAGCCTCTATAAAAGTTTGGCATAGATAGTTATAAACAATTCTTTGATGTAGATATGATCAGTTTGATACATGAATGTAGATTTGCACAAACTGCTATATACTCTTCAGGAGGAGACTGTATCATTTCTAAGAGCACTGAAGGAAGAAAAAGACACTGATTCTTCCTCAATGCATTCAGTGCATTCTCTTTGATTGTTCATAATATTCTCATAAATATTTAATTATGTTGCTTCAGATCAACTTCAGAAATAAAATTTCTCCTTTTTGCCTTACTCCTTTATGTTTCTCTTATATATGAGATTCCATTTGCAACTACAAGGTATAAAATGTTTGTAAACGTTACAGAATTACATGACAGAACATTACAGAACAAAACAGAAGGGATTTTAAATGAAGAAAATAACATTGCCAATTAGATTGCAGAAGTATTCAGCAATTACTCCTACAAGCAGGATGCATATGGGGGGTGTAATAAAGAAAACTATCATAAACCCTCTGCTCAAAGAGCTTATGCTTTAATAAATGTGATATTACAACCTGTAAAACTAAGTATGGTTTATGACAGAATAATGTTAAGGGAAAGGAGAAGTCCAATATGCTATAACAAATCTGAGGAGTTAAAAATCATTTTTACCTCTGAAGATCAGGGAAGCACATTAATAAATGATTCCTGAATGAACCTTGTAGGAAGATTACAAATTTTGAAAGGGTGGCCTTCACAAATGTAGGGACATAAAGGTTTTATATAAACAAATATACTACTATATAATTACTATGTAATTTATTGAATTCAGATACTTAAAATAATGCAGGTATAAGTTTTATTAAGCTTTTTACACAGAATTCTCCCTTGGCATTTTCTGATGATTCAGCCTCCACCTCAGATAATTTTCTTACAACAAGAGGAAGGTTAACCATAAGTTTTTAAGATTTTCTTGCATAATTGAAAACTACATTTTAAACCCTGCTTTCAAATAGTAGATGATTGTGACTGGAGAGGCCAAGTGAATCAGCAATGTGAGGAAAACTAGTTACTTTGATCTTTTACCCAACAAATAGAATAAGAGGAAATAAATTCTTGAGACATGTCTTGACTCAAGGACCAGAGTTTTGATGGGAAATTCAGACTTTAGCCTCACTCCAGGGTAAATTTTTCATAAAAATGAATTATAGATGACCCATTCAATGTTTGATGGATAGGGATATTTTGTATCCATGAAGTAGAACAATAGATAAATAGACAAAGAAAAAGTTCTGTGCAGAACAACACAAGCACATTTTAGCTAAAGTCATCAGTTCTTGTTAATCTGTTAGAGACACTTCATCTCTAACTATTAGAACATTTTAATGGAGGGAATATGGGTCGTAATTTTCCAGCAAAAAGTTGTCCTTTTTCCATTGCTTCAGTTCAATTCAACAAAGAAAAAATATATGATTAAATACACTGTAGTATCCTTTACATGTGCAAATATAGTGTTATATTGTGGTATGCATATTACCATACATTCTCAAACATGATATCAACTTAGTGAACCATATGGTAGGTCTCTACCAATGTGAAAAGACTTTTTATACCAACTCAGTAACTAAGGATCAGCCTGGGCAAAGTTAAATACTAGAGGCTTGACTACTTATGAATGACTGAAAGCAATGACCCATGAAACATACTAAAATCCCAAACTGTTGTCAGACTAATTCAGCCTTCTTCGTGCAAATCTTGCTTCTAACTTTTATCTCTTGAGACACAAAATATAATTAATGTGTTGGTGCTAACAAAGAACATGAATTATCTCCATCTTTTTTTGTATAAGAAAGAAACATTGTATTGTAGCAACAAAATTAGTTTTATATTTGTAAAATAAGTGATCTGAACTAAATTATCTCTGAGATCCTTCACAACTCTACACCTATTATGTTGGGATCCTTCCAACTGTGATATAAAGAAGTACAGCAGATTGGAAAAGGTCATTCTTCATGTTTTCAGAGAAGTGAATAATAAATTGGCAACTAGTTTCATCAGGTACACAAAGACTCTAAGAAATATAATTTAGTAATAGCCTGGCATCTTTCTAACAATATTCTTGATGAACATCAGTGCATATATTACCTTGAAAATATGATAAGGAACATTATACATATATCCAAATCACTACAAGCTTAGGTTCTTTGTCAATCCATGGTATTTAGCCATATATGAGGAGGACATGTGGCTCAATCACATTTAGAAATGTGTATAATCTTTTCTAGGATTCTGAGTTCCTTGCTACATTAAAATCTATCCACTTCCTTCTTAATGTAACCCCAATGCTGGTTTAAGACTTTAAATAATTGCAAATGCATATATCTTATTCATTACTCACTGTGCTATTTCCACATGGTAGGGCAAGTTTTAGTAAGGTATCAATAGAAATTGATGTGATTTAAAAGTTGCTTATGACTGTATCTACATGCCAATTAAAAAGAACTCTACATTTGGAGTCAGAGGATTGGACTTTAAATTGCATTTGCAGCTATTTTGGGCAGGTTACCAAAGTCTTTAGTCATTATCAAACAGGTTTGGCCATTTTTATCACCTATGTTTCTGGCAGTCTTTCAGAGGCATTTTTAGAATATGCTTCTTGTTGATGTTGCTCCTGACCAGGTTTCCATCTTTTCTCAATTTTATTTTATTTTCTCTCTTTCAATATAAAAGAAGCACAGAAAAGGAAGAAAAAGTGGAAGAAATTAGTGATATGTTAGAATTTATGAGTTTGGATAAACTAGTCCTGGCACATTCTATCAAATTGGACGATGATCAAGTATAGGCTCAGTAACAGACTGCATATCAGAAGTCAAATAAAGGCCTATTGAAATAAATTTATCTACCAGGTGATCAAATATTTCTTAGCAAAGGCAAACCTGGAGATGGCTAAAAATATACAACTGTTACGTACTATTAATTTTATCTATTGGAATTCTTAACATCATATTTCAACCAGGAATTTGATAAACTGTTTAAGTTTTTCAGTAGTTGAATAACAAAATTAAGAACAGAAAGACCTTCAGGCTAGTAGGTTGATCCTCTAGAGAATAATTATGGGGAAATATGAAAAAAGAATTATGCTGAGGAGTTTAGAGTGTTGTGATTTAAATTGATGGAGGGTGTAGCTAAGTGAGGAAATCACATATTCTTCAAAGTAAGTATTCTTTAATTAGGTAATGTTGAAGATTTCCATATCACATCAAATATTTTGTCATTTGAAAAATTAATTCTCAATCAGAGTGAGTTATTAACTTGTTTCTAAAATACAAGTCGCTAGAGAATGTTAGCACTTAGAGGATAAAAAGGACAGATTAACTATTAATGTAATGTGCAGGCAATATTTGACACCCCACTTAGCATGACCATTATGTACTACAGCCTACAAAATTATTCTTCATGCTTCCACTGCATAGCTACAGTGCCATATGGCCATGCTTGTTTTTCTTCAAATAATTTTTACATAAACAGCTGGTGAACTGTTTTTATTGTAGCACTGCACATATTTTTTGAGACAGTTAGGAAGGATTGATGTAACTCTAGTCACTGCCTGTTTTTCATGTCAGTGTTGAAAAGAAACATACATTTATAATTCAAAGATGTGGAGCTCTTTGTATTCCTTCCTGTTTGGATCAGGTACAGGATATTTATGCATTTTGTTCATTATTGCAAAGTTAATAAACATTTTGAAAGAAAGAATAGTTCATCGTTAAGGACCCTTACCTAACATTATACTAAATCGCTCTTTTTTTAACCTCTTAAAAATGGATGCCTTTAAGAAGTAAGTCAGGTTGATCTTTGAATATTTTGCTAGGAGATATATTTGATTGAAAACTTTAGTCTCAACTTAAAAAGGAAACTATGTAAACTAAAAACTAGCACATAAATTTTAGATTTGATTAGATCTCAGTCCTACAATACATCAGTGATTCTCTCCTCTCTCTCTCTCTCTCTCTCTCTCTCTCTCTCTCTCTCTCTCTCTCTCTCTCTCTCTCTTTCTCTCTCTCTCTTTTGTGTGTGTGTGTGCGCATGTGTATGTGTGTGCATGTGTGCGTGTGTGCGTGTGTGTGTGTGTGTGTGTGTGTGTGTGTGTGTGTGTGTGTAGAAAGTCCATTTGGCAGAGAAGCCTATGGTATAATAATGTTTTTTAATGAATAAAATAAAATACATAGGATTACAAAGGGAAATAATTTTCGTTGAAATTACTTTGAAATTATTTTAAAAAATTACGGTCAAAGACTCCATGCTAAAAACAACACTATAAAGAATTTAGATTTGAGTGTAATTAAAGCTTTACTTGTAAATGTTTTCTTGTTCTCTTCCTATCTGATGATAAATATTATTCCACTTTACAGTTATAAAACAATGGGATTCTAAATAGACTGGAAAAAAGACAAAACCACAAAACCCCCAATCTCTGGAAGGTCACTATTAAAATGTTGATGACCAAATCTTTGGGAAACTGTAGAGGGGGTTACTGCAAAGGTTAAATTTGAAAAAATACTTTCTGGACCTATTCTAACAGAAGAAGCATTTAAACTGTGTGTGTGTGTGTGTGTGTGTGTGTGTGTGTGTGTGTGTGTGTGTGTGTGTAGGGGAAGCAAATAGTAGAAGGAAGAGGAGGAATAAGGGGAGGAGAAGAAGTTGAAATTTTAGGATGAAGAGAAGTCAAGTAGGAAAACAATGACTGAAGGGAGAAAGGGATAAATAGATGAAAGAATGGAAGGATGGTGGGAAGGAGAAAGGAAGGAATGACAGAAAGAAAGAACATTTTCAAATGATAGTATGTATTTTTGATTAATAGAGCACTAGACTCCAAATAATTGAAATTAAGAAATATCCAATAGTCAATGAATAAAAAAGTTACAGTGAGCTATTAACCTATACTCCAAAGGATTTAAGAAATAGGGAAATGATTTGTCCAACGGGTCTAATGTGGAATTTCTCCCAGCCATTTAGTTCCTTCTGATGATGGAACTCACAAAAGATTTTCTTTTGCAAGGCCAATTAAATCACTTAGAGGAATAAGAGATTTCTGATCAGAATTCATGCCTTGGTAAAAACAGAGATGAAGAACATCAGTATCTCTTTTAAATTAGTATTTATATTTTAATCTCTTATTGGAACTAAATTTATTTCTACTAAATTCTGTAGTTCAAGGAAGTTTGATTACATTCTTCCCCATCATCACAAAGAGGATGTTTCTGGTGGAAAAGGAAGATATATCAGTGCTAAACATAGAATTTGGCAAAATGTGAGTGTTTAAATTTTTTCTTAAATTAATTTTTTAAATGGGTTAAACATTCTTTGCCAACTTTAAGGATTAAAGTTGGTAGTACTTTTTTAATTTTTTTCTCTTCATTTCCACTGGGAAATAGAATAAAAGTTTTTCCCACACAACCTCTTAGGGGATTTCAGATTTTGAAATTATTTGGGGAACCAGAGGCAAGTATAGAAAATTTAAATGATAACTTATCCCTAAGATATTTTGTGGTGGTTGTAATGAAGACACAAGGTACTCCATATGGCTAATTAAGTAGAATATAGGTAACCGGACATGAAGAAAAAATAATCTTGAGAATATTGAAAAAATCAGGCATAGTCACTAATTGTAAGAAAGCAATATTCATGGATAGATCAATAGAGTTCATAATTATCAAATACTATGTTTTACTCATTTGGAACAAACTTGTTCCTTGAGGCAATAAGAAAAGTCAGACATAACCCGTTTGAAGATATGCTAGGAAGCAGGCGGGTTACATTTCTGTGTAATGTCTTTCTATAATTACTAATATGGCTACTAAATTGCCCACGCAGATTATATCACACTTTCCTTGTCAGTACTTATGCTTCCTAACTGTTCTTTGTAATTATTTCAGCTTGCATAAATATGTTTATTTCTAATAAGCTAATTCATGATAGTCTTTTATCCAAAATAACTTGCTGAATGTTTTCTATATTTCTTTATAGTCATTTTGCACTCATTCTTCTCCATTATGGTGCTAATGAGTATGCAGTAGACCACTTTGCACGCCTAAACTACCAATTTTATTACTCTGCAATAGTTGTAGCTTTAAACAAATATCATTCTACAGTTTGTTCAGTGCTAATTGCACAGGTAACTTTGTATTTCTCTCAAATATTATGTGCTTTAAGGGACAATGTAATTTATGATTGAAATTTAATAATGATTTCCATCACTAAAAATAATTATCAAAAGTCCCTTGATGGCTATGTTAGTCCTATATTTTAGTGACTCTTATATCACATTAAAATTCCTTGAAAATTGTAAAACATAGGGTGGAGCCAAGATGATGGAATAGAAGGACAGACCTGTAAAAACTCTCACCTATAACCCATAAAATAGTTATAAAAATGAGTCTAAACAAATTCTCGAGCAGAAGAAGCCACAATTGACAGAGAGAAAGAGATTTCCAGCCCAAGATACCCCAGAAGGCTGCCAGAAAATGTCTATTTTTCTGTGCGTGGAGCACAGCTCAATCTTTGCCATGCAGCACAGAAGGGACAGGATTTGCAGCAGGCCTGAGGGGGTGTAATTCCTGGCAGTAGCTGCAGTTTCCAGATTGCTCAATTGCTCAACTCACAAAGGCCAGAGAAAACTTCAAAGATCAGTGAGAAAGCTCTTTCACCTGGGTGAGAAGGAAACATGATCTTCCCCCCTGCCCCCAGACCGGCAGCAGTCACTGCAGCAGCAGCATTCATTTCTGATGACCTCTGCCTAAATATTGTGGGAGAATTGAGTGAATGATCTGGATCTCAGCTCTGAATGGTGGCCCTGGGGTGAGGAGGACTGCTGTCTGGCATGATGGAGCTGGAGGCAGTTGTGGAGAGAAAGCCCTACCTATAGATCCTAGACAGGAAAGTTTTGGTGCTTCTAGACCAGAGCTTAGATCAGGAGAGGAGTAAAATCCTCTCCCTTGATTGTGCCACCTTGGAGGAACTTAGAACTTACAGAGTCCTAGAGTATACTCTCCTCTTGACAAAGGACTCAATAGGCAAGTAATTGGCTGGAAAAATGCCCAAAAGACGGGGAAAAATAAGACTATGGGAGGTTACTTTCTTGGTGAACAGGTATTTTCTTCCATCATTTTGGATGAGGAAGAACAATGCATATCATTAGAAGAAGACATAAAAGTTAAGGCTTCTGCATCCAAAATCTCCAAAATAAACATGCCATGGTCTCCAGTCATTGAAGAGCTCAAAAAGGATTTTGAAAATCAAGTAAGAGAGGTGGAGGAAAAATTGGGAAGAGAAATGAGAGAGATGCAAGAAAATCATGGAAAATGAAGCAATAGCTTGCTAAAGGACACCCCAAAAATGCTGAAGAAAATAACATCTTTAAAAATAGACAAACTCAATTGGAAAATGAATTCCAAAAAGTCAATGATGTGAAAAATGCTTTATAAAGCAGAAATAGCCAAACGGAAAAGGAAGTTCAAAAGCTCACTGAAGAAAATAGTTCTTTCAAAATTAGAATGGAACAGATGGAAGCTAATGACTTTATGAGAAAGCAATGCATTACAAAACACAACCAAAAAATGAAAAAAAAAAGAAAGCAATATGAAATATCTCACTGGAAAAGCAATTGATCTGGAAAATAGATCCAGAAGAGACAATTTTAAACTTGTGGGACTACCTGAAGGCCATAACAAAAAAAAAGGTCTAGGTATCATCTCTCATGAAATTAGTAAGGGGAAGTGCCCTGATAATTGTAAAACCAAAGGGTAAAATAAATATTCAAAGAATCCACTGATCACTTCCTGAAATAGATCTGAAAAGAGAAAATCATAGGAATATTGTAGCCAAATTCCATAGTTCCCAGGTCAAGGATAAAATACTGCAAGCAGCTAGAAAGAAACGATTCAAGTATTGTGGAAATACAATTGGGATAACCCAAGATCTAGCAACATGACATTAAGGGATCAAAAGGCTTAGAATATGATATTCCAGACATCAAAGGAACCAGGATAAAAACTAAGAATCACCTACCCAGAAAAATTGAGTATAATACTTTAGGGGGAAAAATAGTCATTCAACGAAATAGAGGACCTTCAGGCATTCATGGTGAAAAGGCCAGAGCTGAATAGAAAATTTGACTTTGAAGCCCAAGGATCAAGCGAAGCATGAAAAGGTAAACAGGAAAGAGAAATCTTAAGGGACTTATTAAGTTGAACTGTTTACATTCCTATATGGAAATATAGTATTTGTAACTCTTGAAACTTTTCTCAGTATTTGGGTAGTTAGAGTGAAATGTTTTCTTTATAATATGTTGAATATATATCAGAGTTTTTTTTTGTTTGCTCATTAATAGCTGGATACCTTTAATACTTCATTAGGATTTTCTTAATGCTAGATATCTCTCACCATATCAAATATACATGACACTTTAAAATGTGATCATCTCATTGATGAAGGTATATCCTTCAAGAATACAAATTACTTTTTTAAATCTTAATTCTGATTTTATGTAACTGTTGTCTGTTTCCTCCCTAACATTTGTTTTTGGGGGTCAAAAATATACTGACAACCTCTTCCAACTCTCTTACCATTATGTGGGAACCAATATACCTTCTCAGCTAGTCTCTTTATAGAAACTTGAATCTTCTTATGTGATGGGTCGTATTCTTTTCCACTCATATATATCTCATATTTCATGTCAACTTCTAATATATTTCTGATGAAGAAATTTTTATGTACAATACCCTTAATACTATTTATCACTAACATTCATTTCTATGTTTCTTTTGGGCTTATATGTTATTTTTATTCCTAAGAAATTGGCAGCCATATAGCACTAACAGAATGGATATGAATGTGGACATCCGCAAATAATTGATTTATCATAGTGGATAGAGTGTTAAACATTGATGAAAAAAGATTGAAAAAATGAATGAAAAAATCCTCTCACCAACACTTACTTATCAGCTATGCGACTCCAGGCAAGTTACTAACTTTGACTCGATTTCCTCATCTGTAAAATTGGATTGATAATAGCACCTACTTTTTAAGATTGGGATAAGGCTAGAATGAAGTAATAAATTTAAATTATTTTAAACACTTTAAATCACAATAAAATGCTAGAATCACTGTCATTTGCCTAACTATGTAAGTATCATATGGTAGCAATGATAAGGAGCCACAAAATATCACGATATTTAACTCAGATAAAACTATGAAAACGTGAATATTTGTTCAAATACCTTGCTTACAAATACTTTTGTGTAGATACAATTTCACAAATTTCTCAGAAAATCAAAAAGCAACCATATCACTTTCAAAGTGGCCTAACTTTTGAAGTAATTTAGTATCTCCACATAGCCATTAATCTTAAATGAGACCACACAATGTCTCATGATCTTGATAGGTCTTTTCCTCCCTTGTATATCTTTTGTTATTGTTATTGTTGCCAATTACCAATGAAATTCAAGAAATATTACTGGCTAAGACTTTTCTATACTTAGAAACAAAAAGGATGTCAATCTGCAGTCTGAGCAACAGAGAAACTTTACAAATCCTCCAACATTAGGGAAGCATCTAATTCTCCCTTTGAAATTTTACTCTGAATGGTTCTTTTCTTACTCATTGGCATCCCATCCTTTAAAAGAAAATGCAAATCCTTATGTTAACTGGCAGGAGTACATGGAGATAAAAGTTTTGTAAAATATATTACACATATATTTTGCTAAATAGTATCCAAAGAGATGATGAAAAAGGAAAATGGTTGTACTGTCGCTTGGTATCACACCCTAGATAATTCGAATACCAGAAATATCTTCCTAGTGAGTTGCAAAAGAGGATGAGGAATCTTGTTATATCAATGGCCAAACTATCCTTACTCCTCACTATGGAAGATCTCTCTCACTCTCTCTCTCTCTCTCTGACATACACATACACGTTCATATATATACAAACACACATGAAGATGTCTGTATCAGAAATAAGTCAGGTGGACAAAACTATATGAAAGGAAGAACACTGAGAATCTTCTTTCCAGAACGGAGAAACATTCAAGAGTATAGATACTAAGTTAAGAAGAAAATCTCAACAACCTTAAGGATCTGGTCTTCTCATCCCTGCCACACCATTTCCCTGATTTGCGTGAGTTTAATAACAGAATTTCTATTATTGTCTGTACTGGATCTATTTCCAGGTCATTATCTTTTCCCAAGTGGTATTTGAACTTTTTTCCTAGTTTTTCTTTCTTTTGAATTTCTTTGATTCTTGAAGTCTCAAAGAGTCATTAGCTTCCACTTAGCCACTTCTATGTTTTAAGGAATCGTCTACCTCATTTTTTTACTTTATTTTTCATTTGGCCAATTGCACTTTTTTTCTTCAATATAAATTTATTTATTTAACTATTTGCATTCATTTTCACAAAATTTTGGATTCCAAATTTACTCCCCATTCTAATTTCCCTTATCACCAATCTGCCCTCTCTTCTATCATCCCTCCCTTCTCTTCTCCCTATCTTCTCTTCTGTCCTGTAGGGCCAGATAACTCTCTATTCTCCATTACCTGTATTTCTAATTTCCTAGCAGCAAGAACAGTACTTGACAGTTATTCCTAAAACTTTGAGGTCCAACTTCTCCCCATCCCTCCCTTCCCACCCATTCCCTTTGGGAAGGCAGGCAATTCAATATAGGCCATGTCTGTGTAGTTTTGCAAATGACTTCCATAATAGTCGTGTTATGTAAAACTAATTATATTTCCCTCCATCCTATCCTGCCCCACATTGTAAATATTCTGTCTTTTAATCCTATCTCTCCATGAGTGTTGACTTCAAATTGCTCCCTCCTCCCATTGCCTTCCCTTCCATCATACCCCCAATCTGCCTATGCCCTTCTCCCCCACTTTCCTGTATTTTAAGATAGGTTTTCATACCAAAATAAGTGTGCATTTTATTCCTTGCTTTAGTCGAATGTAATGAGAGTAAACTTCATGTTTTTTTCTCACAGTACTCCTCTTTCTCCCTCCACTAAAAAGTCTCCGGCTTGCCTCTCCTATGAGAGATAATTTACTCCATTCCATTTCACCCTCTCTCCTCCTACTACATTTCTCTCTCACCGTTTACCTTGATTTCTTTTAAGATATTATACCATCCTATTCAATTCACTCTGTGCTATCTGTTTCTGTGTGTGTTTGCATGTGTGTATGTGTGTGCATGCGCACGCATGTATATGTGTGTATGTGTGTGCATAATCCCACCAACTACCCAGATACTGAAAAGTTTTAAGAGTTACAAATATTGTCTTTCCATATAGAAATGTAAACAGTTCAACTTTGGTAAGTCCTTTATGACTTCTCTTTGCTGTTTAATTTTTCATGCTTCTCATTCTTGTATTTGAAAGTCAAATTTTCTTTTCAGCTCTGGTCTTTTCATCAAGAATGCTTGAAAGTCCTCAATTTCATTGAAAGACCATATTTTCCCCCAAAGTATTATACTCAGTTTCTCTGGATAGGTGATTCTTGGTTTTAGTCCTAGTTCCCTTGTCTTCTGGAATATCCTATTCCACGCACTTCGATCCCTTAATGTAGAAGCTGTTATCCTCATTATATTTCCACAATACTGGAATTGTTCCTTTGTAGCTGCCTGCAATATTTTCTCCTTGACCTGGGAACTCTGGAATTTGACCACAATGTTCGTAGGAGTTTCTCCTATTGGATCTCTTTTAGGTGGTGATCAGTTGATTTCTTGAATATATATTTTGCCCTCTGGTTCTAGAATATCAGGGCAGTTTTCCTTGATAATTGCATGAAGGATGATGTCTAGGCTCTTATTTATTTATTTATAAATGTTCTACAATCACTTCCTAAAAATTAAGATTTTATACCCCCCACACATTCCCCCCACTACCCTCCTCCCTCCCCATGACAGCATACAATTCTGTATGGGTTCTAAATATACTTTCCTATTGAGCATATTGTCACTATAGTGATGCTATGTAGTCGCACTACATAAGTGGAAGAAATCATATAACAAATCAATAATACACTAAAACCCACACACACACAAACATGATCTGCTACATTCTACGAATGACTTCCTTATTTCTTTCTCTGAGTGTGGAAGGCATTTTGCCTTAGAAAATTGACATTGGGATTTTTTTTTCAGTAAGTTCTTGTGTTATTACAAAGTTCCAAGTCTACCAGAAAAAACTCTTGCACACTGTGGTCGTTGCTGTGCACAAAGTTTTCCTGGTTCTGCTCCTTTCGCTCAGCATCAGATCATATAAGTCCTTCCAGGCCTCCCTGAAGTCTTTTTGTTCATCATTTATTATGGTACAATAGTACTCCATTACATTCATATACCATAATTTATTAAGCCATTCCCCAATTGATGGGCATCTCCTTGATTTCCAGTTCTTGGCTACCACAAGTAGTGCTGCTATAAATATTTTTGTACATGTGGGTCCCTTTCCCATTTTTATAACCTCTTGGGGATGCAGTCCTAGTAGTGATATTGCTTGGTCAAAGGGTATGCACATTTTTGTAGCCCTTTGGGCATACTTCCAAACCATTTTCCAGAATTTTTGGATGATCTCACAGCTCCACCAACAATGAATTAGTGTTCCAACTCTCCCACATCCTCTCCAGCATTCATCATTTTCCTGTTCTGACATGTTTGCCAATCTTATAGGGGTGATGTGGTACCTCAGAGTTGTTTTGATTTGCATCTCTCTAATCAGCAGTGATTTAGAGCACTTTTTCATATGATTATAGATATCTTTAATTTCTTCCCCTGAAAATTGCCTGTTTGTATCCTTTGACCATTTATCAATTGGGGAATGACTTGTATGGTTATATATCTGAGTCAGTTCTCTATATATTCTAGAAATAAGGCCTTTACCCCCAAGCCTAGCCGTAAAAAATTTTTTCCAACTTACTATATCCTTCCGAATTTTGGATGCATTGAGTTTGGTTGTGCAAAAACTTTTCAGTTTAATGTAATCAAAATTATCCATCTTGCATTTCAAAATGCTTTCTATCGTTTCTTTAGAAAAAAAATCTCCTCCTCTCCATAAATGTGATAAATACACTATTCCTTTCTTCTCCAGTTTATTCATGGTATCAATCATGTACCCATCTGGACTTTATTCTTGTATACGGCATTAGGCATGGGTCTATGCCTAATTTCCGCCACACAGTTAACCAGTTTTCCCAGCGGTTTATCAAACAGGAGGTTGCTATATCCCTTGCCTATTGTGTCTTGGGTGCCAAGTCTATTCCATTTGTCTACCCTGGTGTTTCTTAGCCAATACCAAGTGGTTTTGATAATTGCTGCTTTATAATGCAATTTGAGGTCTGGTAGTGCTAGGCCACCTTCCCAAGCATTTCTTTTCATTAGGTTCTTTGATATTCTGGACCTTTTGTTTTTCCAAATGAATTTTTATATTATTTTATCCAGCTCTAGAAAATAATTATCTGATAGTTTAATTGGTATGGCACTAAATAGGTAAATTAATTTAGGTAGAATTGTCATTTTTATTATATTAGCTCGGCCTACCCATGAACAACCGATGTTTTTCCACTTACTTAAATCTGACTTTATTTGCACAAAAAGTGTCTTGTAATTGTGTTCATATAATCACTGACTTTGTTTTGGCAGGTAAACTCCTAAGTATTTTATAGTGTCTACTCTAGCTTTAAATGGGATTTCTCTTTCTATCTCTTGCTGTTGGACTTTGTTGCTAATATGTAGGAATGCAGAAGAT
>CM053771.1:370922543-370951452 GCA_028658325.1 Potorous gilbertii | reverse complement strand
GAAAAAGGTATATTCCTTTCTATTTCCATTCAGCTTTCTCCAAAGATCTATCATATCTATCTTATCTAGAGTTTTATTTACCTCCTTAACCTCTTTCTTGTTTATTTTGAGATTAGATTTATCAAGTTCAGAAAGAGGGAGGTTCAGGTCCCCCACTAGTATAGTTTTGCCATCAATTTCTTCCTTCATCTCCCCCAACCTCTCCTCTAAGAATCTGGATGCTATACCACTTGGAGCATACATGTTTAGTAATGATATTGCTTCATTGTCTATGGTGCCTTTTAGCAGGATATAGTTTCCATCCTTATCCCTTTTAATTAGATCTATTTCTGCTTTTGCTTTGTCTCTGATTAGGATTGCTTCTCCTGCCTTTCTTACATCAGCTGAAGCATAATATATTCTGCTCCATCCTTTGACATTTATCCTATGTGTATCCCCCCGTTTCAAATGTGTTTCTTGGAAGCAGCATATTGTTGGATTATGGCTTTTAATCCATTCTGCTATCCGTCTCCGTTTCATAGGAGAATTCATTCCATTCACATTCACAGTTATGATTACAATCTGTGTACTTCCCCCTCCATCTTCTTTCCCACCATTTGTGCTTTTATCTCTCCTTTCTCCCTTCCCCTCCTCAATAGTATGCACTTTTCACCACCTCCTCCTGCTGCCTTCCCCCCCTTCTTTTAGCCCCCCTCCCTTTTACTCCCCTTTACTCTTATTACTTCTTCTCTCCCTTTTATCCTCCTTCCCCTTTCTTCCCCCTTCCTCTCCAACTGCTTATAGAGCTAGTTAGGATCATCTACTTAAGTTTATTGTTCCGTTCTTTAAACAAATCCGATGAGAGTACCTCTGACACAATGCTCATCTCCCTCCCCTCTTTCCCTCTACTGTGATTTTATACTTCTTCTTGTGACATAATATGCCATTTTCTGCTTCCTTCTTTTCACAATCCTTTTATTACAATCCCTTCTCATATTTAAATCATATTTTTTATCTTGATATCATTTAATTTATACCCGTTCCCCCACGCATATCCCTTTTATGTTTCTTAATAGCCGCACAATTCCCAAGATTTACAGGAATCCTCTTCCCTTATAGGGAGATAAACAGTTTGCCCTAATTGAGTATCAAGTTGTTCACCACCCCCCCCCCCCGTCCTGTTTACCTTTTTATGATTCTCTTGAGACCTGTATTTGAAGATCGAATTGTCTATTAAGTTCTGGCGTTTTGGTTAGGAAGCTCTGGAAATCCCTTACTTCATTGAATGACTTTCTCCTTGCCTGAAATGTTACGCTAAACTTTGCTAGGTAGTTGATCCTTGGTTGTACACCCAACTCCTTTGCGTTATGGAATATTGGGTTCCAATTATTTCGATCTTTTAATGTAAAAGCTGCTAAGTCCTGTGTAATCCTGACTGTATATCCTTGATATTTAAATTGTTTCTTTCTGGCTGCTTGTAATATTTTCTCCTTCACTTTTCAGCTATTGAATTTGGCAACTATATTTCTTGGGATTTTGAGTCTGGGATCACTTTCAGGAGGGGAACGGTGGATTCTTTCAATGACTATTTTGTCCTCTGAATCTAGTACTTCTGGGCAGTTTTCCTTGATGATTTCCTAGAAGATCTTGTCCAGGCTCTTCTCTCTATCATGGGTTTCTGACAGGCCAAGAATTCTTAAGTTTTCTCTCCTGGATCTATTTTCCAGGTCAGTTGTTTTTCCAATTAGATATTTTACATTTCCTTCTATCTTTTCATTCTTTAGATTTTGTTTGGCCGATTCTTGTTGTCTCATTGAGACATTAGTTTCTACTTGCCCAATTCTAATCTTCATCAAATTGTTTTCTTCCGTTAGCTTTTGCCTCTCCTTTTCCATCTGCCCAATTTTTCCTTTTAAGAAGCTATTTTCTCCAGTTAATTTTTGTACTTCCTTTTCCATTTGCCCTTTTAGGAAGTTATTTTCTCCACTTAATTTTTGTACTTTCTTTTCCATTTGCCCTTTTAGGAAGTTATTTTCTCTAGTTAATTTTTGAACTTCCTTTTCCATTTGTTCAATTCTCCCTTTCAAAGAGATGTTCTCATCAGTGAATTCTTCCTTAATAATTTTAAGATCATTGGCCAGCTTATCTTCTATTTCCTTCTTCAGCTGTTCCAGGAGAGCTGCTTGTGCTTTCGAGCAGTTCATAGTCCCTTATCAAGATTCAGATGGAAGTACAGTGTCAGCTCTGACCTCTTTGGTGTTTGTGTTTTGGTCCTTATCCCCATAGAAAGATTCCATGGTTCTTTTGGCCCTCTGCTTTTTCTTCATGATGTTGATTGAGTGTTGTGGCTTCTGGTTCTTTCAGTCCAAAGTTAGAGAACTTTTTGCTGAGCTGATGTGTGAAAAAGCTAAAAGCAGATTTTTGTTTGGTGTTTCCCCAATCAGCCTCAGGTTTAGCTTGTTAAGTATGGGGGAGGAGTGGTCTAGTCACAGGAGATATCTCCTCAGCTGACCTGAGGCAAAGGCAAGCTCAGGGGCTAGTAATCCCAGCTGCCCTATTGTCTTTCTGATTCCCCTGGACAGCTGAGGCATGCCTAGATGCTAATTCGTGTTCCCAGCCCTCCTGGGGCTCCTCTCCCGGAGCTGAGGCTTGCCTGGTCCTAGTGCAAGTTTTCCCTGCCCTGGGTCCTCTATTCTTCTGGTTTGCCTGTGCCACCATAGGAGGAATCCCTCTTAGAAATTTTCCTCATCTCAGGTGTTATGAGACTGCAGACCTCCTTCTGCTGTTTATGCTGATCTGGGATTTTTCTAAGGAAATATTTTATGGTTCTTTCACAGTCATCAAGGGGGGAGGAGAGAGCATTTACTTATCACTCCACCATCCTGGTTCCCAGAAGTTCAAGTAGATGACTTACCGAAGTTTGATCTTCGGGCTAAAGGTCTCTGGAGCTGTGGCACTGATATCTGGCGCTCCGCAGCTCTCACTGACTCGGTTAGGCTTGTCTCCTGCCCTTGGTGCTGCTCCTCTGGTTACACCCGCTGCTCAGGTTTCTCGGGTCCCCTCTGCTCCACTGCGCTGGCCATGCTGCGCTGTGCACTGTGGGCTCACCCCCATGGAACAGACCTTTCCCGTGGATCCTCCAGTCCAACTTGAGCTCCGAATCTGTCACTGTTTGTCTCCCACTGGATTCCGCACCTCCAAAATTTGGTCAGATTCTTCTTTCAGAGGTACCTAAAGGAGTTTTCCCGAGAGCTTAGGTGAGTCATTGCTCTCACTCCGCCATCTTGGCTCTGCCCCCACAGGGTCTTTTTTTGGATCATGGCTTCCAGGTAGTCCCATAATTTTTAAACTGTCTCTCCTGGATCTATTTTCCAGGTCAGTTGTTTTTCCAATGTGATATTTCACATTGTCTTCCATTTTTTCATTCTTTTGATTTTCTTTTGAGATTTCTTGGTTTCTCAGAAAGTCATTAGCCTCCACCTGTTCCATTCCAATTTTGAGAGAACTATTTTCTTCGGTGAGCTTTTGAACCTCTTTTTTTCACTTGGTTAATTCTGCTTTTGAAAGCATTCTTCTCCTCATTGACTTTTTGAACCTCTTTTGCCAATTGAATTAGCCTATTTTTCAAGGTCTTATTTTCTTCAGTATTTTTTGGGTCTCCTTTACCGAGGTATTGACCCATTTTTCATGCTTTTCTTGCATCTCTCTCATTTCTCTTCCCAGTTTTTCCTCCACCTGTGCAACTTGATTTTCAAAATCCTTTTTGAGCTCTTCCAAGGCCTGGGCCCATTGGATATCTATTTCAGATGTTTGGGATACAGAGGCCTTGACTCTTATGTCTTTACCTGATGGCAAGCAGTTTTCTTTCTCATCAGAGAGGAAGGTTGGAATCATTTGTTCACCAAGAAAGCAACCTTTTATGGTCTTATTTTTTTCCCTTTTCTGGGCATTTTCCCAACCAGTTACTTGACTTCTAAGATTCCTCTCCACCCCTGCCCAGATCGACCCAGCTAGTGCTTGGGGTCTGAGATTCAAATGCTGCTCCCCAGCCTCAGGGCTTTTGGTGTTGGGCCTGGCTGCAATTCAATGGGAGCTTAAGTTCTGGTGCTCAGGTGGGGGCAGGGCCGCCTCCCAGGCTCAGTTCCCTCAGGGGGTTTATGCAGAGACCTGCCTTCTCTAGGAGCCTCTGGCCACCCGCTGCCTCTGCTGCTGCTTCCCGAGGGGGTCTGAGTCATGGAGACTCCCCTGTCCCCTCTCAGCCTGTCTAGACATTTCTTTCACTGACCTGTGTGTCTGTGGGTGGAGGGACCTTTGCGGCCACTGGAGATTCCATCCCTGAAGCCTGCTTGGATCTGCTCACTCCTCTCTGTGCTATGTGGCCAAGGCAGGGCTGGGCTCCACTCCCATCCTGTGTGCAACGGACCTTTGGGTTGGTTTTTCAGGGCTCTCAGGAACAGAACTGTGTTGCAGCATGGCTTCCACTGTTCCAGAATTTTGGGGAGTTCTTTTTAGAGGAAATCCATGGTCTGTGGGTTCGGAGCTGGCATATGTGAGTCTTTCTACTCCGCCATCTTGGCTCCGTCCCCCCAAATTGCACTTTTTAAGGAATTTTTTTCTTTAGTGGATATTTTAATTCCCTTTTCTATTCAGCAGATTGTACTTTTTGCGCAGGCATTTTCTTTTTCTAAGATGTTGACCCTTTTCTCATATTTCTTTTACAGAATTATAGAATTCTTTAAGATAATTTTCATATCTTTTCATCCTTTTTTCTTCTGCCTCTCATATTATTTTAAGTTCCTTTTTTGAGTTCTTCCATGAATTGTTTCTGTACTTTAGAACATTTCCCGTTTTTGTTCAAGGTTTAGCCCAGAGCTGTTTTGACACTGATGTCTTCTTTGGAATTTGTGTCTTCTTCCCTGTAACCATAATAACTTTCTGTGCTAAAATTATTTTTTTCTAGTAAACAAATTCATCCATCTAATATAAATTTATTTAACATTTCACATCCATTTTCACAAAATTTTTGGTTCCAAATTTTCTCCCCATTTGTCCCTCCCTCCATCCCAATACATCAAGCATTCTCATTTCCCCTATCAACAATCTGCCCTCTCTTCTATCATCCCTCCCTTCTCTTCTCCCCATCTTCTCTTTTGTCCTGTAGGGCCAGATAACTTTCTATTCCCCATTACCTGTATTTCTTATTTCCTTCAGCAAGAACAATACTCGACAGTTATTCCTAAAATTTTAAGTTCCAGCTTCTCCCCATCCCTCCCTCCCCACCCATTCCCTTTGGGAAGGCAGGCAATTCAATATAGGCCATATCTGCATAGTTTTGCAAATGACTTCCATAATAGTCGTGTCATGTAAGACTAACTATATTTCCCTCCATCCTATCCTGCCCTCCATTGTTGCTATTCTCGCTTTGATCCTGTCCCTCCCCAAGGCTGTTGACTTCAAATAGCTCCCTCCTCCCATTGCCCTCCTTTCCATCATCTCCCCCACCCTGTTTATCCCCATCTCCCCCACTTTCCTGTATTCTAAGATAGGTTTTCATACCAAAATGAGTGTGCATTTTATTCCTTCCATTAGTCGAATGTGATGAGAGTAAACTTCATGCTTTTTTTTCCTCAGCTCTCCTCTTTTTCCCTCCACTAAAATGTCTCCTACTTGCCTCTTCTATGAAAGATAATTTACCCCATTCCATTTCACCCTCTCTCCTCCCACTACATTTCTCTCTCACCGTTTACCTTGATTTCTTTTAAGATATGATCCCATCCTATTCAATTCACTCTGTGCTGTCTCTGTGTGTGCGTGCATGTGTGTATGTGTGTGTGCGCACGCATGCCTGTACGTGTGTGTGTACATGTGTGTAAGTGTGTGTGTAATCCCACCAACTACCCAGATACTGAAAAGTTTCAAGGGTTACAAACATTGTCTTTCCATGTAGGAATGTAAAAAGTTCCACTTTGGTACGTTCCCTTATGACCTCTCTTTGCTGTTTACTTTTTCATGCTTCTTCTCATTCTTGTGTTTGAAAGTCACATTTTCTTTTCAGCTCTGGTCTTTTCATCAAGAATGCTTGAAAATCCTCTATTTCATTCAAAGACCATTTTTTCTCCTGAAGTATTATCCTCAGTTTTACTGGGTAGGGGATTCTTCGTTTTAGTCCTAGTTCCTTTGCCTTCTGAAATATCCTATTCCATGATGTTCAATCCCTTAATGTAGAAGCTGCTAGATCTTGTGTTATCCTGATTGTATTTCCACAATACTGGAATTGTTTCTTTCTAGCTGCTTGCAATATTTTCCCCTTGAACTGGGAACTCTGGAATTTGGCCACAGTGTTCCTAGGAGTTTCTCTTTTTGGATTTCTTTCAGGGGGTGTTCGGTGGATTCCTTGAATACTTATTTTGCTGTGCGGCTTCCAGTGTTCCAGAATTTGTTGGGAGTTCTTTTTACAGGAAATCCAAGGGCTGTGGGTTTGGAGCTAGCATACATGAGTCCTTCTACTCCACCATCTTGGCTCCTCCCCCTAAAATTATTTTTTATTGTTTTTTTTGCTCATCTTCTTTGCCCTTTTTTCCTTTCATTTGATTTGATCTCTGCTCCTAGGGGGAAAGGAATCTGTCTCAGGCTTTTTTGTGGCAGTGGCTGCAGGCCCTGACTGTTTACTTGGTGCTGCACTGATGCTATCTTGTGGCTCATTGGGGACGTCAATGGCTGGAGACAACTGAGGGTTTGGGAGTTGTTTGGTGTTTCTGAAGGAAGTAGTGGTCTGGGAACTTACCTGGTGCTAAGCTGGGGTCTTAATGCTGATGTCTGACATGTGCTAAGTGAGGCCAGTGCAGTGTTTCTGTGTTTGCTAGAAGCTTTACTGAAACACATGGTGATTTTGAGAATTGGAGTCTGCCTATTCCCCTGGCTGTGCTCCCACCCTGGCACATGGGTGGGAGCAGGCTGGGTGGTCCTGATGTTGGTATTTGCCTGATCCACCACACTGAGTCTCATGATCCAGCATTGGTTTATGGAGGCGGGTCTCGCTGCTTACTTGCTTGGGTGCTTCCTGTCTTAGGCTTTAATATTCTTTTACCCAAGTGAGTCAAACCTGTCCTGCACATTTTCAAAATTTCTTAGAATCAAAGATTGATTCACCTTGTCATTGATAATTTTGCTATTGTAGGATTTGAAATCCTCCCAGAAATCTGTCAATTGTTTTGTTTTGTTTTCTTGTTGAATTTCAAACCAGTTTTCACATTCTCCTCTTTCACTCTCATCAAGAAGGTTTCTTAATTCCTCTTTATTTTCTTGACGTCAGAGTGATATCATCTGCATATCTGAGATTATTGATATTTCTCCTCTTCCAGCCTGATATTTCACATTATGTAATTTGCATATTAGTTAAATAAATACGTTGACAATATACAGCCTTGTCATACTCCTTTTCAAATATTCAGTCAATTAGTTGTTCATGTTTACTTCTAATTGTTGCCTTTTTACCTACCGGTTCCTTAGGACACAAGTAAGATGTTCTAGTACTCCCATCTCTTTGAAGACTTGCTATATTTTGTGATGATACATACAGTTAGAGGCTTTAGTATAGTCAATTAAGTAAAAATAGATTGTTTTGGATCTCCTTTGCTTTTCCCATGAACCAGGGGATGTTGGCAATTTAGTCACTAGTTCCTCTGCCCATGTATTAAGTCATTTTTGGGGTTGTTATAAAAGAGTATTTCTTATGACCAGAGAGTTATCTTGGCAAATCTCTATTATTCCCTACCCTGCTTCATTTTGTACTCCAAGGACCACCTTGTCTATTATCCCAATTATTTTTTTCCATACCATAGTTTCATCAAAATTGGGTAACTCATCAAATATCAGGAATTTTCCTGGTCATACCAGCATTTGACACAGATATTATTTTCCTTCCTCTTTATACTTTCACTTATTAAATTAATAAGTCTCCATTGTCTATGAAATCAAATATAAACTCTCCAACTTCTATTTAAAGGCTTTATAAGGTTTCATTGCAGCATACCTGCAGACTCATTTAACAATAGTTCATTTCATACACTCCATATTATAGGAAAACTAACTTCTCAAATTCAGGACTCTTCCAAATATATTTCTTTATCACCCATGTGTAGAATGCACCCCCTCCTCACTACTGCCATTTAGAATCACTTATTTCCTGCAAGGTTTATATTTCATTAACTATTGATTGACTTAAATTATTACTGGTTAATCTTACCTCAAAATATCACTCATATACCTAATTCAATTAGTTTCTTTTTATTATGAATTTAAAAAACAAAACCATATGAACATTGTAATAAACAACATAGAGAACTGTACTGAAAATTACAATTGTCACAAAATTTTAAAGAGTATATTAAGTTTCACAAAATCATAACAAAACAGTTCAGTGTAATCGTAGTCCCTCCAAAACTTCCTTCTTCACTTTTATAAGTATCCAATATTTCATTAATGTTTTCTTCTCATTTCTTTTTTTCACACATATTTTTTCATCAGTTGGTTTATGTACAACTCCTATCACCCATATAAAAGTTCTCCCATTTAACAAATATAGATTTTTTTAAAAGATTAACAAATTGTGTATATATTGACTCCTTTTTGCATCATCTCTTTTTGGAGGTTGTGTACATGCTTAATCATCAGCTTTTTGAATTTATGGTGGATTATTGCATTGATCACCATTCTAGAAATTTCAAAGTGATTCTCATTTCCATCATCATCATTATTTCTAAGTTCTGTTCAGCTGTTTGCCAATTCCTACAAATGTTTCTAGGTTTGATAGAAATTACTGCATTCATTAGTTTTATGGAGCAACATTATTCCAATACATTTATTTGTGCTAAATTTTTTACTCATTGCTCACGTATTGAGTTTCTATATTTTCCAATTGTTTGCTATAATAAAGGTGCTGCTAGAATTTTAGGAAATGCCATGGATCCTTCCTTTCATTCTCTGTCCTCTTTGGGGTATATGCCTGTCATTGGTATTACTTACCTAATTACTATGCACAGTGGCTTGGAGTGCAGTTTTAAGTTGCTTCTTACAACAGTTGGAGCAATTCACATTTCCACTTATACCTCATTATTATGTCTGTTCAACAGGGCCCATTCAATAAGTGTTGAATCATCTCTGTCAATCTGATGGTTGTATGATCTCAAAAATTTTTATTTTTTACTACTTTCTTCATTTTCAACATTTTAATTTTTATTTTATATCTATCTAGATAATGTATGCATATATGAACACACATAAATACACATATACTCAATATACATGTAAAGATAAGCATATTAATTAGATCATTATCAGTCAAATCACGTTGAAGGTATTCCCCAATTAACTGTTCTTTCTTATTCTAAAGGTATTTATTTCTATTAACAAAAACTATTGAATTTTATACAATTAATATTTTTATTTCAATTTTGTGTTATTTATATTCCTTGTTACTTGAGATCTATCCTCTTCTCTGTAATTGCAACATTTTATGGATCTGATTCCTTCAAAAGCTTGTTGATGATACATGCTTTCACTTTAGGCCATTTTTCCATTTAGAACCCATTGTGGTATGTAGTATAAGATGTGGATCTAAATGTAAGTTTGAGTAGATTGCTATTTCATTTTTTACAGTAATTTTTATGTACTACAGAGTTATTTCTCTGAACTCTTTCAATTTTATTATTCTTATTAAATCCATTGTTTCTCAATCTCCAAATTAAGATTTATTTTTCATGCAGAAAGGTCCCATCTGTGAGTTTACAAATGTGTTTGTATATTTGGTTTTCATAGAGCTACACATTTTCTCTATCATAGCATTTGAATAGCTTATTTGAACAAAATTTATAACCATTAATGCTTTAATGGAAGCAACTTGCTTAGTCAATTAAAAATAATGGGACCTAGAAAAAAATGTGCATACATGCAACAATTCCTAAAGCAAATAAAGACAACATGAGAATAAAATATCAAATTTCTTCTATTTCTTTGCTGTTGACCAAAAAAATGTCTTGTGAAAATGAAATTGCAACAAGTCTTTTGTGTAAATGATGGAGAGCATGGACACCAACATTTTGTGACTCATTAACTCTCCTAAGATTATGATGAGAAAATAATTACATCATGATTTTTTTCCTCAGCACTTATGAAAACATTCATAGCTGACTTGGAAGAAGCATATCCTAGTTTAGTTCACTGGTATAAGAATCTATTCTCAGTATATTCTTGGTAAACATTGCTTACTGAGGAATAAAAATAGTTCCCCAAGTGTTTTGATTAATTATTTTCCCTCCAAAATTGTGTTTTGTATTTAGTAAACAAAATAACATTAGAAAAAAAACATTCAAGATTTTAAGAAAATTCAAAAAGACCTTTTTTAATTAAGTATATGTATATATATATATATATATATATATATAAAATATACACACACAAGCACACACATACATACATATATATGCACACATATACACAAATATACCTACACACATCTGTACATGTGCATACATAGATTGATAAATTGATTGATTGAAATAGATACGGTATTTAATACAGGTCAGGTAGATGAAGAAATGTATCAATATCTATGTCTATTTCAATCAATTTGTCAATTCATTCATTTACAGTCTTTCTATCTATATTAACAGCAAGGTGTTTTTGAGGTTTGTGTTTTATTTTTATCACCTCTATTTACGTAGATTGGGGGTTAGTTTTCCAATTAGAAAACTAACAGTTTTCTACAGTACTACAGTAGTTTCATGATTCAAGTCTTACAATTTCAATAAATTATGGCACAAGTTCTAAACTCACTTTCACTAATGAAAAGTATGTACAAGGTGATAAAGAAGTCGTGACATTTTCTGGCTAGTGAATTTTTTCCCATGATATTGGCAGTGAAGGATCTGAAATTATACAAATTCAAACACTTAAACATAAGAAATAATATTCAACTGGATGATACAGAATTTAGTTTCTAGGTAAGACTGTGAAAATATGAATGTGCTATATCTAAGAATTCAGACTCTATGTTTAGTTTATTTTTCTCTTTTTAAATCATATTTAATATATAACCATCTATGTGTATTACTAGAAAATGTGTGAAAAATATGCAATCTTTAGAAGTAAAGAGAATTTCTAAAATTCACTGAGAAATATATGTGGTCATTTAAAATATTAGTTGACAACATAATCACAACAACTTTTAACTCCCAGTGTAGTAATGGATTGATTTTAGTTTTTTGTCTTTGTATTTCCAGTAGCACAACACTGTAAAAAAGGAGCTTCATAAGAATGAATGAGTTATTCAATAATTATTAATTAAAATTTTATAGACAGAGGTTACCTGAACATTATTTGTTTAGTATTAATCATCACTGCCTCTCAAAAGAACTGAGTTTCACATTTGGGAAGTAATATAGGTACATTAGAATTTAGAGACATTGTGAGGGTTTTAAGAGAAATTTGTTCTTATCTGTAAAATAACACTTTTGGATCACATGGCTTCCAAAGAACCTTTCTAGGTCAAAATCTATAATCTTATGATGCACAGAAATAGAATATCTCCACAATTATGTATTTGAAGTTCAGTATTTTTGTCAACAGAAAATTAAATTGGCATTCCCTTTCTAAAAGTAAATATCTTAAAAAAATCTCCAACAATTTTCTTGAAGATTAATATTTAAGCTAAAATATACTAAAAGATCATTTAATGTTTTTTCTGCTTAATTCCCAAAGTTACCAGTTGGGTGCTAATATAACTTATTAAAATATACTTGATTTAAATGTTACTTTCAGAATTTGTCAACTCATTATTTACTGCATAATTAATAAAATGAGAGGGATAGATGGAAATAGAGTAATACATCAATGTATTACTTAATTTAATATTAATGTAAACAAAAGTATAAGATATCTGATTTGCATCAGCTCAGACTCCGTTTTCACTATTATTACAGTGAAATAAGTTCTTTTCTAAGCTGTTTTGGATAATACCATTATATATAGGTTAGAAAATGGGGATTGGATGGATCAACATGAGATAGGGTTGCTTAATATCATATTTATTAAAATAGATTAAATTCATTTTCATTAATACTCAAGTTTGTGAAAATATGAATATATGTAGTTTTTTTTTTCAAGATGGCACTTGCTGAAAGGAATTAACAAAAAGAAATGCAAGGGAAGGTTGTCTTGTTGTACCAGATCTAAAACTGTATTATAAGGCAACAGTCATCAAAAGTACTTGGTAATAGCTAAGAAATAGAGTGGTACATTAGTGGAATAGATCAGGTACACAAGACACAGTAGTCAATGACTATCGTCATCGAATATTTGCTAAACCCAAAGATACCCACTTCTGAAATAAGAACTCTCTATTTAACAAAAACTGCTGGGAAAACTGGATAACAGTGTGGTGGAACTGGTCATAGACCAATGCCTCACACCATACATGAGAATAAAATTCAAATGGGTACATGAGCTAGGTATAAAGATTGACACTATAAACAAATTAGGGGAGCAAGTAATAGTATATTTGTCAGATTTATGGAAAATGGAGAAATTCATAACTAAACAAGTGATACAGAACATTATGAAGTACAAAATGGATAATTTTAATTACACTAAATTGAAAAGTTTTTGCACAAAGAAACCCAATGCAACCAAGATTAGGAGGGAAGCTGAAAACTGCGAAAGAATTTTTGCAACTAGTATCTCTGATAAAGGCCTCATTTCTAAAATATATAGAGAACTGTACCAGAATACAAGTCATTTCCCAGTTGATAAATGGTAAAGGGATATGAACAGGGAATTTTCAGAGGAGGATATTAAAGCTCACTATAACCAGATAAAAAAAAAGTTCCAAATAACCATTGATTAAAGAAATGCAAATCAGAATATCTCTGAGATACCACATCACACCTGTCAGATTGGCTACCATGACAAAACAGAAATATGATGAAAAGATGTTGGGAGAGTTGGAATACTAATTCTTTGTTGGTGGAGCTGTGAGTTGATCCGACCATTCTGGAGAACAATTTGGAACTGTACTCAAAGGGCTACAAAAATTTATATACCCTTTGACCAGAAATATCTCTCCTCAGATTCTATCCCAAAGAGATAATAGAAATGGGAAAGTGTTCATCATGTACAAAAGTATTTAAAGTAGCTCTCATTGTGGTGGTCAAAAACTGGAAATCAAGGGAATGCTCATAAATTTGGAAATGGCTTGATAAGTTGTGGTATATGAATGTAATGAATTACTATTTTGATATGAGAAATGATGAACAGAAAGACTTCAGAGAGGCCTAGAAGGACTGAGATTAACTGACATTGAGTGAATGGAGCAGAACCAGGAGAACTTTGTACACAGCAACAACCACAATGTGTGAGGAATTTTTCTGGTAAACTTAGTACTTCATTGAAATGCATGGACTTAAAAAAATTTCCAATGGACTCTTGAGGCAAAACACCTTACACATCCAGAGAAAGAGCTATGGAATTAGATTGCAGACAGAAACAGATCGTTTTCTCTTATATTATCCTTCATTTTGTTCTGTTTCATGGTTTCCCCCATTCATTTTAATTCTTCTATGCAATATGCATTTAGTCAGAATGTACATGTTGAACCTATACAATATTGTATACAGTCTCAGGGAAGGAGTGGGGAGAGAGGGAGGGGAAAAGAGGAGGGAGTGGAAAGAAATCTAACATATATGGAAGTCATTGTCGAACTCTGAAAATAAATAAAATATTTCAGTTTTTTAAAAAAGATGCTTTTATAGCACCTCATGTGATTTGGTATGTTGTCTCATTATTGTCACTCTCTTGAATGAAGTTATTCATTGCTTCTATGATTTATTGTTTAACCCACATGTTTTGTAAGATTAGATTATTGAGTTTGCAATTAATTTTTGTCCATCTTTCCATCATCCTTTATTACTCATACTTTTTATTGAATTATTACCTGAAAAAGATGCATTAACTATCTCTGTCATTGTGAACTGAATTGTGAGGTATTTATGCCCTAATATATGGCCATTTTTTATGTATTTGTCATGTATTCTTGAGAAAAAGTGATATTCCTTTCTTTCCCCCTTCCATCTTCTCCAGATATCTATCTTATCTACCTCAGTCAGAGTTCTATTCACCTCCTTAACATTTTTTGGTAAATTTTGAGGTTAGATTTCTCAAGTTCAGAGAGGGGGAGATTGTAATCTCCCACAAGTATAGTTTTACTTTCTATTCCTTTCTGTAACTCTCTTAATTTCCCCTCTAAGAATTTGGATGCTATACCACTTGTTGCATATATGTTTTGTAATGAAATGACTTCATTGCTATGGTGTTTTTTTTACCAGGGATATACTTTACTCCCTTATCTCTTTTGATTACATCTATTTTTGCTTTTACTTTGTCTGAGATTAGGTTTCCTAGTCTGTTTTTTTTTGTACATCAGCAAGCATAATATTTTCTCCTCCTTGTGTTTATCCTCCTGTTTCAAATCTGTTTCTTGTAAACAAAATATTGTTGGATTATGCTTTTTGGTGCATTTTTGCTATACACTTCCATTTTATGAGAGTTCATCCCATTCACATTCACAGTTATGATTACTATCTATGTCTTTCCATCCTATTTCCTCCTGTTGATACTTTTATTTCTCCCTTCCCCTCCAAAATAAAGTTTTATTTTTGACCACTTCCTTCATCAGCCTTGCCCTCCCTTCTATCAGCTCCCTTCCCTTTTCTTTCCCTTTTCCATCACTACTTTTTCCTTCTTTTTAAATCTTCCCTCTCTTTTATTTCCCCTTTTCCCTCCTACTACCTTCAAAGGTAATTAGACTTCTATACTTAACTGAGTATGTAGTTCCCTTCTTGAACCAAATCAGGTGAGAGTAAATCTCTAACAATGCTCATCTCCCTCCCTCCCTCCCTTCCCTCTACTCTAATATGTTTTAGTATTTCTTCTTGGGATTTAATTTACCTTTTTTCTGCCTCCTCCTTTGCTCCCACTACAATCCCTTTCCATGCTTTAATCATTTTTTTATCATCACATAAGTTAATTTTTACCCACTTCTATATATATGTATCCCTTTAAAATGTCATAATAAATATACAATTCTCAGTATTGTCAAGTATCATCCTCCCATATGGGGATGTAAACAGTTTGCCCATATTGAATAACAAGATTTCCCCACTGTTTACCTTTTTATGCTTCTCTTGAGTCTCATCTTTGAATATCAAGTTTTCTTTTTAGCTCTGTTCTTTTCATCAGGAAGGTCTGGAAATGTCTTTTTTCATTGAATGTCTATTACCTTGCCTGAAACATTGTGTTCATTTTTGCTAGGTAATTGATCCTTGTTTGCATTCCAAGTTCCTTTGTCTTACAGTATGACATATTTCAGTCCCTCTAATCTTTTAATGTAGAAGCTTTAAGGTCCTGTGTGTTCCTGACTGTAGTTCCTTTATATTTGAATTGTTTATTTCTGACTGCTTGCTGTATTTTCTCCTTAACTGATGTTTCATGAATTTGGCAACATTATTCCTTGGTGTTTTTAATTTGGGAACTCTTTCAGGAGGTGATCAATGGATTCTTTCAATGACCCCCAGGGAGATTTTCTTTGATGATTTCTTGGAAAATATTGTCATATGTCTTTTTTTTCTTCCTACCTTTCTGGTAGAACAATAATTCTTAGATTTTCTCTCTTGGATCTGTTTTTGAGGTCAGTTGTTTTTTTCCAATGAGATATTTTTCATTTTCTTCTGTTTTTTTTTATTCTTTAGATTCTGTTTGAGTCTTTATTTTTTATTTTATTTATTTTCAAGGTTATACAATTACTACCATGTAACTTAGATTTTTTCCCCTCCCTTCCCCTTCTTCTCCTTACCTTCCCCCTACCTACCTGAGATGGCATATACAGGTTCTGCACATCCATTCCTATTAAATACATTTACATCACAGTCATGTTATATAGAAGAATTAAAATGAATTGGAGAATTCATATAACAAAGCAAAAAGTAATACAAAAGGAAATTATCTGCTACATTCTACGATGTTTTCAACTTTCATTTTTATAGAGCTGTTCTTTTCAGTGAATTCTTCTTTCATACTTTAAAAATCATTGCCCAGTTTTTCTTCTGTGTCCTTCTTAAACTCTTCCAAGAGTGCTCTTTGTGCATGTGAACAGTTCATAGTACCTTATGAAGTTTCAGATGGGAGTATAATCTCAATACTGACCTCTTTGATATTCATCTTTTGGTACTTTCTGCCTAGAAAGATTTTATGGTTCTTTCAGCTAGAAACTAAAGAACCTGGTGCTGAGCTGGCTGGTGTGAGAAATCAGGGGCCAGGTGAAGTCTTTTTTTGTGTTTCCTTGGATTAGCCCTGGAGCTATCTTAAGTATGAGGGAAGGATGGTCTGGTCAAGGAAGGTCTCCTCAACTGAACTAGAGCAAAGGTAAGCCCAGTGTTTGGTGATCCCAGGTGGCCTAGTGTCTTCCTGTCTCCTCTGGAGTGCTGAAGTGTGCATGGAATCCTGGTGTTGGTGGTTCTGAGGCTCTACTCCCCTGGAGCTCTGTATTTCCTCCTGGTTCACTGAGGTGGGACTGTCTGGGACAGCTCCATTCCTCCACCACAGTAAAAAGAATACTCCTTAGTGATTTTCCTAGACTTGGGTGCTTTGAGACTGTTTGCCCCTTCTGCTGGTTCCACTGATCCAGCATTTTCTGGGGAAATATCTTATGGTTCTTTCAAGGTCAGCAAGAGGAGAGGGAGAGAGCATTTACCAATCACTCCACCATTTTGGCTCCCAGAAATTCAAGTAGATGACTTACAGACATTTAATCTGCAGGCTGATAGTCTCAGGAGCAGCTGCTGCTGATACCTTGGGCACCACGGCTCTCACTCCCTCAGCTCTGCTGGACTCCTGCCATGGGCTGCTATTGTGCTGTGCTATTGCCACCTCAGACCACCTTGGGGCTTTCCTGCTTGGCTTTACTGAGGCAGTAATGCAATGCACTCTGTACTCTATGCTCCTCCATCCATATTGAACAGATCCTTCCCGATGACCTTCCAGTCTGTCCTGGTCTATGAATCTGTCAAATTCTGTCTCCTATTGGATTCTGTACCTCCCAAATTTGGTCAGATTCTCTTTTTAGAGGCATCTGAAGGAGTTTGTCTAAGAGCTTAGATGAGTAGTTGCTCTCACTATGCTAGCTTGACTCTGCCTCCCTGAATCCTGATGTCTCAGAGTCATTAGCTTCTACTTGCCCAATTCTAATTTTTAACAGATTGTTTTCTTCAGTTAAATTTTGCACCTTTTTTTCTATTTGTCTAATTTCTCCTTTTAAGAAGTTATTACTTCCAGGTAGGTTTTATACTTCCTTATGCATTCACCAAATTTTCCTTTTTCAGGAGCTGCTCTCTTCAGTGAATTCTGTTTTCATTATATCAATTGCATTTTTAAAATTGTTGGCCAATTTCTCTTCTACCTCTCTAATTTGACTTTTGAAATCCTTCTTGAGTTCTTCTAAGAATGCTCTTTGGGCTTGAGGCCAATGCTGTCCTCTTCTGAATTCATATTTTGATCTTCCCTGTCCCAGTAGTAAGATTTTGTGGTCTTTGCTTTTCTAATTTGTTTTTTCTCATGGTTCTTGCCTTTTTCCTTGGCTTTTAAAGTAGGCCTTTGCTTCTGGAGCACATGGACTTTGTCCCACATTTCTGGTGTTGGGAGTTAGGGGCCTGGTTATTAGATTTCTATACTGTGGCCTCTGGTTCTTTCAGCCAGAAATGTTGCATGTATAATGTTGCAGCTTACCTGGTGCTGAGAGGGCTGATTTATGTCAAATCTGAGGACGGGGAGAGACTATTTGATTTTCCCTGGGGTTACAACGAAGTTCCCTGATTGAGGTGTGGGAGATGGTGGTCTAGCTGCTGCGATTCTCCTCTTCCCCTAAGTTTACAGAAGAAGATGGACAGGCTCAGAGACTGGTGAACCTTATCTTCACTAGTGTCTGCCCAATTTCACTGCTTGTGTTAAGACATGACTCAGGTCCTGTTGTTGGCACTTATAGGCTCCAGTCCTGTGGGCCTCGGGTTCTCCTGTTGCTCTGCTGAGATGGTGCTTCTGGGGCATCTTTGGTCCTGCACTGATCCCCTTCAAATACAGCAAAAGGGACACTTCCTGTCAACCCCCCTAGCCTCCAAAGTCAAAAGACTGCTGTAGGGCTTCTGCTGCTTCCACTATTCCCTGATTTTCCTTGAGGCAATATTGTCTGAGTTTTTCAATGTCGACAAGGAAGGATGAGAGCACTTGCAGTTTGCTCTGTAATCTTGGCTCCCACATGTTCAAGTAGGTCACTTTCATACATTTATTCTGTGGACTCTTAGACCCATGGGTAGCTGCTGTTGCTGCCGTGGGCCCTGCACTTCTCTCTCAGCCACCTCTGATAGACTCCTGTCCTATGATGAGAGGTCCGGAAATTGACAGTGTTGCTGTGGATTCATGTGGGGCCCTTTCTTCTCTTCTATGACTGTGCTGGTTCAGTCCATGTGTTCTGCACTCTCCCAAGCTGGTGTAACATCCTTCCTGTTGACAATTTGGATTGTCTTGGGCTGGAAATCTGCCACACTTTGTCTCTTAGTGGATTATGCCACTCTAAAATATGTTCAGATTCATTTTGTAGAGTGAAATTTAGCATAATCTTTCAGGGAAAGAGATATCTGAAGGAGTTTGTGGAAGAGCTCAGGTGAGTCTCTTCTTTCAGTCCACCATCTTGGCTCCACCTCCCTCTCTAATGTTTTTAAACAGAAATGTGTGGAGAATTTCATCAAAAGTTTTTTTTTTCCTTCATATGTTTAAATAATCATAGGATTTCTGGTAATTATTGCTATTGGTATGGTCAAATATGCAAATTATGCAATTATACAGAAAAAATTCAAATATGGAATCACAGTCAGGGTTATGTAAAACCTTGTAGCTTCTACATTAAAAGATTAAAGCACTTGAAATATTATGCTCCATAAGGCAAAAGAACTTGAATTACAACCAAGGATCAATTACCCAGTGATATTTAGCATAATCTTTCAGTGAAAGAGATGAACAGTCAATGAAATAGGGGACTTCTATACTTTCCTGATGAAAAGACCAGAGTTAAATGGAACATATGATTTTCAAATACAAGACTTAAGAGACACATTAATAAGTAAACAGGAAAGAGAAAAAAGACCAAAATATTATTCAATAACGACAAACTGTTTACATCCTATATGGAAAGATGGCTAAAATTTTATTATCTCTTCTTGAACTTGGTTCTTGACTTTTAATCCCAATGCTAAAATGGGTTTGTGTTCCAGGAGCTAAGATTTTGGAGTAAGCACAAGAAGTCTGGGAGAGTGGCCTCTGTGTCCCAGAAGCAGAGACCAAATTTAAAAGTCATGAAAAAAGGCAAGAAGAGCAAGAAGAATCAAACAAAACAATGAAAATAGAGAAATAACTTAGTAACAGGGAAGATCAAAACAAATTTGAGAGAAGACAACATTGTCAATATAACCACATTCAAATCATCAAAGGGGAATATGAACTGGTATCAAGCCCCAAAAGCTTTCTTGGAAGAGCTCAAGAAGTTTTTAAAAGTCAAATTAGAGAGGTAGAGGAAAAATTTAACAATTCTCTTAAAAATACAATTGATAAAATTGAAACAAAAAGCATACTGAAGAAAACAGAAATAGAATAGAAATAGAAAACAGAATGCAATTGATTAAATGAAAAAGGAGGTACAAAAATTAACTGAAGAAAGCAATTCATTGAAAATTAGAATTGGGGAAGTTGAAGCTAATGACTCTAAGAGGTATGAAGAATCAAACAAAGTCAAAAGAGTGAAAAATAGAATAAAACATAAAATATCTCATTGGAAAAACAACTGATATTGGAAATAGGTGCAGGAGAGAGAATTTAAGAATTATTGGCCCTATCTGAGAACCATGATGAATAAAACGACTCTGAATATCATCTTTTAAGAAATCATCAAGAAAAACTCTCCTGAGATCCTAGAACCTGAGAGTAAAACAGTCATTGAAGGAGTTCACCAATCAACTCCTGAAAGTGATACCAAATTGAAAACATGAAAGAATATTGTCGCCAAATTCCAGAATTGTCAGATCCATGAGAAAATACTGCAAGTAGCCAGAAAAAAAACAATTCAAATGCGGAACTGCAGTCAGGGTTATGCAAGACCCTGTAGCTTCTATGTTAAAAGATTAAAGGGCTTTGAATATTATATCCCATAAGGCAAAGGAGCTTGAATTACAACCAGGGATCAGTTACCCAGTGAAATTTAGCATAATCTTTCAGGGAAAGAGATGGACATTCAATGAAATAGGGGACTTCCAGACTTTCTTGATGAAAAGACCAGAGCTCAATGGAAAATATGATTTTCAAATACAAAACTCAAGAGAGGTATTACAAAGTAAACAGGAAAGGAAAAAAAGACTAAAATATTATTCAATAAGGACCAGCTGTTTATATCCTACATGAGAAGATACTATTTGCAACTGTTCAGATCTGTATCATTATTACATCATATAGAAGGAAAATGCATATACACAAAGAGTAAGTTTAAGCTTATTTTAATGTGAGGATAGAAGCTAATTGAATGCAGAAAAAAAATGATTGCAATGGGAGAAGAGAAAGGGGGGAAACAGAACAGGATAAATTACAGCAAATGAAGGGTTACATATTACTATAGAGGAAAAGAAAGGAGGGAGATGAGCACTGTTTGGACTTTACTCTAATCATATTTGGCTCAAGGAGGGAGGACACTTAAGTATATAAATTGAACTTGTCCCATAGGCAGTTAGAAGAGAAAAAGAAAAGAAAAGGAGGGGGAGATAGAAGGGAGAGAAGAAGGAGTAAGGGAAAAGGGGAAAAAAGGAAGGGGTGCTGGTAGAGGGGAGGATAGTTTGAGGGAGACGATGGTAAAAATCAAAATTCTAATGAGAAGGGAGAGGGAGAAAGGAGAAAAAACTGTAAATAGTGGGGATAGAAGAGAGAGAAAGACACAGATAGTAATCATAATTATGAATATGAATGGGATAAATTCTCCTATATAAATGGAAGTGGATAGTAGAATTGGTTAAAAATCACAAACAAGCTATATTTTGTTTACAAGAAATCTATTTGAAACAGAGGGATACACACAGGATAAAGGTAATAGTCTGGCATAGAATATACTATGCTTTAGCTGAAGTAAAAAAAATGTAGAGGTAGCAATAGTGGTCTCAGACAAAGCAAAAGCAAAAAAATAGATCTAATGAAAAGAGATAAAGAAACAATACCCTGCTAAAATGTACTACAGACAATTAAGCAATTTCATTACTAAACATATGCACCAAGTGGTAAAGCATACACATCTTACAGAAGTTAAGGGTATTACAGAAAGAAATTGACAGCAGTACTCTATTAGTGGGAAACATCAATGCCCCCCTCTCTGAACTAGATAAAATCTAACCACAAAATAAACAAGAGACTAAGGTAGCGAATAGAATTTTAGAAAAGTTAGATGTGGTATATCTTTGGAGAAAGTTAAGTAAGGATAGAAAGGAATATACCTTTCAATCAGCACTACATGGCATCTACACAAAAATTTGCCATATACTAGGGCATAAATACATCACAATCCAATGTAGAAAGGCAGAGATTTTAAATGCACCCTTTCTAGATTATGATGCAATAAAAATTATAGGTGATAAAGGTCCATGGAAAGACAGACTAAAATCAATTAGAAACTAAATAATCTAATGCTAAAGAATGTGAAGGTCAAATAGTGAATCACCGAAAAATAACTTCATCCCAGAGAAAAACAATAATGAGACAACATGCTAAAATTTATGGGATATAGCAAAAGCAGTTCTTAGAAACAGTTTTATATCATTAAATGCTTACATGAATAAACTAGAGGAATAGGAAATCAATGAATTGAGCATGCAAAGCCAATAGCTAACAAATTAAAAATCTCTGATTAAATACAAAAATGGAAATACCAAAAGTCAATGGAGAGATTAATAAAGTTGAAATTAAGAAAACTATTGAACTAATAAATAAAATTAAAAGGTGATATTATGAAAAAATCAATAAAATTGATAATCCTTGGGTTAATCTGATTTAAAAAAAGAAAGAGAACAAAATTACCAGCATCAAAAATGAAAAGGAAGAATTCAACACAAATGAAGACGAAATCAAAACAATAATTTGGAACATTTTTTTGCCCAACCATATGCCCACAAATTTGAAAATCTTAGTGAAATGGATGAATATTTACAAAAATATAAATTGCCCAGATTAACATAAAATGAAATGAAAAAAAAATAACATCAGTAATGTCTTATGAAAACATCTCCAGAGCCATGTGGATTTTATGTGTGAATTTTAAGGAAAATTTAATTATATTTAATTACATAGACTATTTGGGGAAATTGGCAAAGGAGTCCTACCAAATTCTTTTGATGATGCAAATATGCTATTGATACTTAAACCAGGAAGAGTCAAAAGAAAGAAAAAAATTATAGACAAATTTCCCTAATGAATATAGATGAAAAATATTAAAATATTGGCAAAAAGAGTAAAGCAACTTATCATGATGATAATATACTAAGACAAGGTAGGATATATTCCAGAAATACAGGGATGGTTCAGTATTAGGAAAAGTATCAGCATAACTGATCATATCAACAATAAAATTAACAGAAAGTACATGATTACCCTCAATAAGCACACAAAAAGCTTTCAATAAAATCTAATACCCATTCCTATTAAAATCACTAGAAAGCACAGGAATAAATGAAATATTCCTTAAAATGAGAAGTAGCAACTACCTAAAACCATCAGCAAGCATTATATCTAATGCAGTTAAGCAAGAAATATTTCCAATAAGATCAGGGGTAATACAAGGATGTTCAATACCCTGTTATTCAATATGGTACTGGAAATATTAGTTTTAGCAATAAGAGAAGAAAAAGAAATTGAAGGAAATAAAATAGGCAAAGAAGAAACAAAACTATCATTCTTTGCATATGATATCATATGATATGATATAATATTATATTATATTATTATATTATAATATACATAGAGAATTCTATAGAATCAATAAAATCCTACTTGAAACAATAAAATAACTGACAAAGTTGAAGGATACAAAATGAACCCATATCATTCCTTGGTTTTTCTATATATTCCTAACAAAGCCCAACAGCAAGACATACAAAGAGAAATTCTATTTTAAACTGCTGTTGGCATTATAAAATATTTGAGAGTTTACCTGCTAAAAGAAACACAGGAACTCTTTCAACACAATTACAAAACCCCTTTGTTACAAATAAAGTCAGATCTAAATAGTTGGAAAAACATCTGTTGCTCATGAGTAGGCCAGCAAATATAATAAAAACAAGAATTCCACCTAAATCAATTTAGGTGAAATTCTTTGTGATACTAATCAAACCACTAAACATTATTTTATAGAGCTAGAAAAAATAATAACAAAATTGATCTGGGAAAACAAAAGGTCTGGGATATCAAGGGAGTTAATGAAAAGAAATGCTAGGTACTCTAGCTATACCAGATCTTAAATTGTATTATAAAGGAGCAGTCATCAAAACTACTTGGTACTGTCTAAGAAATAGAGGGGTGGATTATTGGAATATGTTAGGCAAGACACAGTGCTCAATGACTATAATAATCTACAGTTTGATGAATGCAAAGACTCAAGCTTATGTGATAAGAACTATCAAAAACTATTGGGAAAACTGGAGAAAAATATGGCACCAAGAGGCAGGTACCTCATCATTTTACAACTTATATGAAGAGAAGTTCAAAATGTTACATGATTTAGATATAAAGGATGACACTATAAACAAACTGGGAGAGCACAGAATAGTTTGCCTCTCAGACTTATGGAAAATGAAAGAATTTATGGCAAAACAAGAGATAGAGAACATTTCTTTTATTTTAAAGAAGAACTGAATTTAAACAACAAGATATTTGACTTGAAGGGAAAACTATGCAGAATTAGTTTCTTTATAGTAATTTATCCCTACTGAGAGAAAGAGATGGCTCTACATGTAATTACTATGTACAACAATGTAACAAAATCATCCTTGGTTTTACAATGATAAAAGAAAAACATGATAATACGAAGTCAAACAAAGTATGTAAGACTTTTTTTTGTGTTTTTGCTGTTGTTGTTAAACAATGAGAGCAAAGTAACGTACGGGAATATAAAGTTGAATGAGCATGTCACTAATGGAGAAAAGGGACATTTTTCACAGAACCACTTTGTTTTTTTCCCCTCCCTATCTCCATTTCATGTTGATCAAAATTCACAATTGGCCATTTAGTTAAAAACATATGCATTATGCCAGTGCACATACACCAGTTAATTTATGTAAAATATAGGAATGGGAGAAGGGAATCAAAGAAGAGAGAAAGCTATACTGCAGTACTCAGGATGTGGATGAACCAAATCTTTTCTAATTTGTGAATGTATTATTTTCCTTGGGAGCACAGTTCTGGAGTAGAATTGGAGATTCTCTTTTTAGTAAGTACCTCCTATCTACTGCTGGACTACATCAATTGCATCTTAATCCTCCATTTCCAAATATGCAGGTGTGTCTGTTTCATTAATTAGTTGCCCATCAAATCAGAATCTGATCTGCCTCATTGACAAATCCTGTGATTCACAATAGGCTTTCATTAGTTTATTAAGTGGTGTGTGCCTCTTAATCTTAAATTCCACTACCGAACCATCTTGCCTTGTCACCCTCAAATTAATGTGGTTGTTGTTTTTGGTATTGACTCCTTCCTTTGGCTTTTCTTCCACCATAGTGAGTCTGGGGGTCTTAAGAAGGAGCAGAAGAAGGAGGAGGAGAGAAAGGAAGATGAAAATTGTGATGGGGAGGAAGAGGAAGAGAAAAAGGAGAAAGAGGATGTGGAAGAGGAGGAGTGACAGAGAACATTGTAAAATGCAAAATGGATAATGTTGATTACATTAAATTTGAAAAAAAAATTTTTGCACAAAGCCAATGAAACCAACAATAGAATGGAAGCAGAAAAATGGGAAAGAATTTTACAACCACTGTCTCTGATAAAGGCCTCATTTCTAAAATACACAGAGAATGGAGTAAATTTATAAGAATACAAGTCATTCCTCAATTGATAAATGAACAAAGGATATGAATAGGCAGTTTTCAGAGGAATAAATTAAAGCTACCTATAGTCATATAAAAAATGCTCCAAATCACTATTGGTTACAGAAATACAAGTCAAAACAGTTATTAGGTACCATATTATACCTGTCAGATTGACTAACATGACAAAATAGAAAAATTATAAATACTGGAGAATATGTGGGAAAATTGGAACACTAATGCATTGTTGGTGGAACTATGAACTGATTCAGCCATGGTGGAGAGTAACTTGGAACTATGACAAAAGAGCTATGTCCTAGCCATACCACTTCTAGTATATCACAAAATGATCATACAAATGGAAAAGGATTATATATACAATAATATTTATAGCAGATATTTTTGTGGTGGTAAGGAATTGGAAATTGAGGGGATGCCCATCAATTAGGGAATGGGTGGACAAGTTGTGGTATATTAATGTATTGGATTACTATTTTTCTATAAGAAATGATGAACAATGGAACTTCAGAAAAACTTGGAAAGACATATGAACTGATACTGAGTGAAGGGAGCAGAATCAGAAGAACATTGTATACAGTTACAACCACATTGTATGATGTCTAACTTTGATAGACTTGACTCTGCTCAGCAATGCAAAGTTTTAAGACAACTCCAAAAGGCTCAAGATGGAAAATTCTACGCATATCTAGAGAAAAAGTTATGGAGTCTGAATGCAAATGGAAGCATACTTTTTGTTCTCTCTTCTTTCTGTTTTGTTTTGTTTTGTTTTTTGTTTTCCTTTGTTCATCCCATTGGTTATAATTCTTCTTTACAACATGACTAATGTGAAAATATGTTTAATATGCATGTATATATAGAACCTATATCAGAGTACATTCCATCTTGGGAAGGAAGAAGAGGCAGGGGAGAGAGAGAGAAAATTTAAAACTCAAAAGCTTGGGGAAGTGAATGTGTAAACTAAATATCCCATGGTTGCTTCCATTTCACAGGCTCATAGAGAAGGAAGTCATCTTTGTGGTTATCTAGTACAATTTCCTCATTTTACAGATATGGACAAATATCAGATAGAAGTGACATTCTCAGGGTCACAAAGGTAAGGGGTGTCAGTATACTGATATCTTTACTCTGAGACCTAACCCTTACCATGGTAACATACAAATTACCACTATAGTTTGCTGAGGAAATACAAGTGTGAAGTACTCTAAAATGCATTAAACTCAGGTAAGAGGTATTGTGTCAATTTGTTCCCCATCTTAGAAACCGAGAAACTGAACTATTATTGGGGGGAAAGCATTATAACCAAAATCAAAATAAGCAAACAAATAGTAATAGCCGTAATTTATACAACTTTTAATGGTTTGTGAAGTGGTTGATAGATGCAATGTTACTTGAACCTCCAAATTTCTGTGAATTAGGTGCTAATAAGTCAATCTGCTATTGTGTTTTTTTCCCTGTAACATCTTTTAAAAACTTATTGATTCCAGTTACATTAGGATGTGAGTATTTTTTATATCTTGCTTCTTACCTGGGAAGTAATTTAGGTCAAAATGAAAAGAATGTTAAAGAAATTTAAAAATATCACAATATTTTATTACCTACCATAGATTATTTTTCTTTAAAATTACATGCACATTTAACATGATATTAATATCTATTTCTTTTCTTATTTGTCCTTATGTAGTAGTTGTAAGGCATTGTTCAACCTCAGAAATCTCATTTGTACGTATTTTAGATTCATTTTGCTTATCTGCTTGCTAAATGTGGCCCAGAATGATCACAATGTTTTTTTTTTTTTATGCAACAAGGATATTCCATATTACCTAGCATGAAAATACTTAGAGATATGTGCTTTGTAAAACAAATATTAAAAAACACAAAGCAGACATTACTCCTTTGACAAATGCCTAAGGAATCAGTTCTGATTTACCAAAATTGTGTAGAAAATTTCAGATAAGAAAGAGAAACTTATTAATGGAAAATTAATATATATTATGGATTTTGGAAAAGCCTACATGATAACCAAATTTATGCAGACCTTAATTTTTAAAATAATTATAACTCATTGCATCACAAACCATACTGTCAAGCTGTTAAGTAAGAACTGTTTGGTTCAGTTTTAACACACTCCTACAAATAAAAGATTCTATTTTATTCTAAATGCCAAGAATGCCTATGTATTTCACTTAAACTGAAGAAAAACATGTCACTGATATTAAGAATGAATCCTTCCTTCATACTGAGATCATTTGGTCTCTGACAATATGCATTAGTTGATTTAAACCACTCTTTCTGTGTTCAAATAGGAAGAAAATCTTCCTTAGGTTGTTTTAGAGACAGTGGACATGGTCTTTGGATTTGTTGGGAATGACACTGTAGAGGGAAGGACTGGAATTTCTTTTTATAGAATTCCAACCACTTATCCTCACAGAGATTTTATGTTGAGGACTAAATAGGTTTATTATTTGTTCCCACTCTATGAAACAGTGAGTCACTTAATCCCTTTATTCTACCATTCTCCCACTGCAAATTGGCAGATACTTGATGAATTATTCCATTTATTTCTCAAACTTAGAGGGTAAGAATCAAGAAATATGTATCATGCTACCATCTACTGGCAGATGTCATAGACTTATGGTATAGTAGGAGACATTTTTTGAACATGACCATTTGTTTTAATTGACTGTCCATATTTGCCTCAAGGGTATCATTTATTTATATTTTTCTCATCTGGGGAGGGGGAGAAAACATATATTAGTTCATTGAAAAAGCAAGGTTAAATTATAGTAAGAGAGATTATTTACATCTCTATGATAGCATAATTTCATCTGTGATTAATAGGGTCATCTCTCTTGCTCTCTCTTTTTCTTTTTCTCTCTCCTTCCCTTTGCCTTTTTAAATCTCTCTCTCTCTCTCTCTCTCTCTCTCTCTCTCTCTCTCTCTCTCTCTTCCCTCCCGTCTTCCATCTTCTAACTTAAATTATTTTGTTCCTTATAGTGTATGCTCAATATAATATTTAGTGAATTGAATTCAACCTATGATTGAAGAAAAAAAGTAATTTAAGTTCAGAAAACTGTGAATCAATGATTATCCCAGAGGTATTTATATCTGTTTATCAAACATGTTAAGAAGTAAATGTGACTCCAATTGCATAATAATTTCAGTTTATCTTTGCAGTTTATAAGATAGTGTATCAAGAGTTAGGATAGGGGGGCGGAGCCAAGATGGCGGAGTAGAAAGACTCACCTATGCTAGGTCCAAACCCACAGCCCATAGATTTCCTGTAAAAAGAACTCCTGACAAATTCTGGAGCAGTGGAGGCCGCGCAGCAGCACAGTGAAGGAGATTTGCGTTGCAGAGAGCCCTGAAGAACCGACCGCAAAGGTAACCCGGACACGGGAGCGGAGCCCTGCCCGGCCGAGCGCTCCCCTCCTCCGCCCCGGCCATGCGGCACTGAGAGGAGCCAGCAGAGCCCAGCAGGCGTCAGGGACCTGAGTCTCCGGGCGGCTGCGAAGGTCCCTCCACCCACAGACGCACAGGTCAGTGAGAGAGACGGGCTGAGAGGGGAGCGGGGGATCTTCGGGACTCGGACCCCCCGGGAAGCGGCCGCTGCAGCAGACGCTGAGGCAGCTCGGCCAGAGGAAGAGGCAGCTCGGCCAGAGACTCCCAGAGTGGGCTGGAGCTCCACCCCAGCTCCACTACAAAGGATCTCTGTA
>CM053771.1:370895838-370922043 GCA_028658325.1 Potorous gilbertii | reverse complement strand
TAATTTCAATTTTATTAATCTCTCCTTTGGTTTTCAGTATTTCTAATTTGGTATTTTCTTGAGGGTTTCCAATTTGTTCTTTTTCTAGCTTTTTCAGCTGCATGCCCAAGTCATTGATCTCCTCTTTCTCTATTTTATTTATGTAGGCATTCAAAGATATAAAACTTCCCCTAAGAACTGCTTTTGCAGTATCCCATAAAATTTGGTAGGTGGTCTCATTATTGTCATTCTCTAGAATGAAGTTGTTGATTGTTTCTATGATTTCTTCTTTAACCCATCCCTTCTTTAGGATTAGATTATTTAGTTTCCAATTGATTTTTGCTTTATCTTTCCAAGGCCTTTGGTACAAATAATTTTTATTGCATTATGATCTGAGAAGGATGCATTGAGAAAATAACATCTTGAAAATAGGCTAACTCAACTGGCAAAAGAGGTTCAAAAAGCCAATGAGGAAAAGAATGCTTTCAAAAACAGAATTAGCCAAATGGAAAAGGAGGTTCAAAAGCTCAATGAAGAAAATAGTTTTTCAAAATTAGAATGGAACAGATGGAGGCTATTGACTTTAGGAAAAACCAAGAAATCACAAAACAAAATCAAATGAATGAAAAAATGGAAGACAATGTGAAATATCTCATTGGAAAAACAACTGGCCTGGAAAAATAGATCCAGGAGAGATAATTTAAAAATTATGGGATGACCTGAAAGCCATGATCAAAAAAAGAACCTAGACATCATCCTTCATGAAATTATCAAAGAAAACTGCGCTGATATTCTAGAACCAGAGGGCAAAATAAGTATTCAAGGAATCCACTGATCATCCCTGAAAGAGATCCAAAAAGCGAAACTCCTAGGTACATTGTGGCCAAATTCCAGAGTTCCCAGGTCAAGGAGAAAATATTTCAAGCAGTTTGAAAGAAACAATTCCAGTACTGTGGAAATACAATCAGAATAACACAAGATCTAGCAGTTTCTATATTAAATATTGAAGGGCATAGAATAGGATATTCCAGAAGGCAAAGGAAACTAGGACTAAAACAAAGAATCCCCTACCCAACAAAACTGGGTATAATACTTCAGGGGAAAATATGGTCTTTCAATGACATTGAGGACTTTCAAGCATTCTTGATGAAAAAACCAGAGCTGAAAAGAAAATTTGACTTTCAAACACAAGAATGAGAAGAAGCATGAAAAAGTAAACAGCAAAGGGAAGTAAAAAGGGACTTACCAAAGTTGAACTGTTTACAATCCTACATGGAAAGACAATGTTTGTAACTCTTGAAACTTTTCAGTATCTGGGTAGTTGGTGGGATTACACACACACTTACATACACTCACACACACACATATGTACCCGTGTTCATGCACACACACATACACACATGCACGCACACACAGAGACAGAGAGCACAGGGTGAACTGACTAGGATGGGATCATATCGTAAAAGAAATCAAGGTAAATGGTGAAAGAGAAATGTGGTGGGAGGAGAGAGGGTGAGATGGAATGATGCAAATTATCTCTCATAGAACAGGCAAGCAGGAGACTTTTTAGTGGAGTGGAAAAGAGGAGAGCTGAGAAATATATATGAAGTTTACTCTCATCACATTCGAGTAAAGGAAGGAATAAAATGCACACTCATTTTGGTATGAAAACCTATCTTACAATACAGGAAAGTGGGGGAGAAGGAGATAAGCAGGATGGGGGTGGATGACGGAAGGGAGGGCAATGGGAGGAGGAAGCAATTTGAAGTCAACACTCTTGGGGAGGGACAGGATCAAAACAGAGAATAGAAACAATGGGGGGCAGGATAGGATGGAGGGAAATATAGTTAGTCTTACACAACATGACTATTAAGAAAGTCATTTGCAAAACTACACAGATATGGCCTATATTGAATTGCCTGTCTTCCCAAAGGGAATGGGTGGGGAGGAAGGAGTTGGAACTCAAAGTTTTAGGGAGAAGTGTCGAGTATTGTTCTTGCTACTAGGAAATAACAAATACAAGTAATGAGGAATAGAAAGTTTTCTGGCCCTACAGGACAAAAGAGAAGATGGGGACAAGAGAAGGGAGGGATGATAGAAGAGAGGGCAGATTGGTGATAGGGGAAAGTAGAATGCTGGGTGTATTGGGATGGGGAGGAGGGACAAATGGGGAGAAAATTTGGAACCCCAAATTTTTGAAAATGAATGTAAAAAAACGTTAAATAAATACAATTATATTAAGAACTACTTAAAAACATTGGAACCCAAAATTTTGTGGAAATGAATGTTAAAAGCTAAATAAATGAATTCAACTAAATAAAAAAAAAATCCTTCCTCTAGAGTTTCTAGTTAAATTGTGCAATAGGAAAACAGATATTTTCATCTTTACTCTAGTGCATACAATTAAAATATAAAATATCCTTAAATTCATTAAAACTGCAGTCCAGAGTCCTGAAAAGTTACTGCGTCTCCACAACTAGAAGGAAAGTGAATGTTTATTTTTTCTTTATTTAAGAGACAAATGCATCTTATTTAGGAAAATAAATGTTACTGAGGTAAACTTATACTTCTCTCAGATTTTGGCAAATTTACTGATTTTAAGGGACAAAGAAACTCCCATCTAATGTTAAGATTTATATATGAAAAACACAGAGACAATATATCTATATAGCATGAAGACTGAATGCTTATTCCCAGATGCTTATTTACATATCACATGCAGGGGTATTTGAAGTTCTTTAATTGGAAACTATTTTTGACAAGTAGATAAATGTACTTCTGGTTATGCCATAACTGAAAAAGATGAGTATTTTTTTAATTTATATGTTGTTTTAGTTGGTTGGTTAGTTTATTTTGTTTTAGTTTTAATTTTTATTTTGTTTGCTAAGAGGACCTAGTCCTAATCAGGTTGGGAAAATGAAAGTAAGGACTTCAGAATTTGTACTAAAACTTTGAGTTTTAGTACAGCAAACTAAGAGATACATAAGATAAGGACAGCATAAACACCTTTGCAGTATCATTTAGTACCTGAAAATTGGAGAAGAGTCTCAGAACCCAGCCCCAAAATGCAGACATGTAGATGCTTTTCAAAATCTTTTCCTAAAATTTCCTGATCTTTATCAAAGAGAATAACTACCTAACTTACATACTTTTGCTTAACCTGAAATTGTAAGTAGCATCTGGGAAGTACAGCGGCCATCAAGTAGTATACATAGACTTACTCCTTAGAAAAAAGACACAATATCAGCTATCAGCAAAGGGGAATCATAAAAATCAAGCTAAAGATGTCCCATGGATTGACCATTCTCAACATTTTACTCTGTGAGGACTAAACCAAGTTTAGTTTCAGGGAAGCTCAATTTATTACTAGATCTTACTATTCAAAACAAATATAATACTGTTAAAAGGACATCAAGGTCTGCAATTTCAGAGCTGTTAGTTTCAAATATGTTTCTTTCTACGCATATGGTCATGTATCATATTTTATGATGGGGCCTGCTCTATCCCATGGAGGCTGTCTACATTGTCATGCCATGTTGTTTTCCAGTTTCCCCAGGAACTTTTGGTCAAACAATGAGTTTTTGTGCCCACAGTTCTGAGATTTGACTGTATTATATACTAGATTACTACCTTCGTTTATTAGAACGCAATTAGTACCTAATCTATTCCACTAATCCATCAATCTATCAATTAACCAGTAACAGATTGCTTTGATAATCTCCACTTTATAATATCGTTTGACATCTGCTACAGCGAGACTACATTCTTTGCTTTTTCTAAAAATTGATTCCCTTGATATGTGTGAGCTTTTCATCTTACAGATGGATTTCATCATTATTTTTTCTACCAAATAATTTTATTATTACATTGGTATGACACTGAAAAAATAGACTTATTTATGTATAATTGTCATTTTCATTATATTGGTGAAGCCTCCCTATGAATAATCATTCGTTTAGATCTGACTTTATTTGTGTGAAAAGTCTTTTATAGTTGCATTCATATAGTTCCTGGGTTTGTTTTGGCAACTAGATTCCAAAATGTTTTATAGTGTCCATACTTTTTTAAATGAAATTCTTTTTCTATTTCTTGCAGTTGGATTTTTTTGGTGAAAAAAGAAAAAATTGATGGTTTATGTGGATTTTTTTTTATCCTAAAATTTTGCTAAAGTTGATAAAAATTTCATGTAATTTTTTATTTGATTTTCTGGGATTTTCTAAGTATAATATATTTTCAGCAAAGAGGGATAGTTTTGTTTCCTCATACCTATTCTTATCCTTTCATGATTTTTCTTCTTTTATTGATATAACTAACATTTCTAGTACAATTTTAAATACTAGAAGTGGTAAGGGGCATTGTTGCTTCATCACTGATCATACTGGGAATGTTTCTAGCTTGATGATGGTTTTTAGAAAATATTACTTATTTTAAAATGAGATACATTTATTCCAATATTATCTAGTGTATTGTAATAGGGTGCTGTATTTGTCAAAGTCTTTTTCGGGATCTATTGAGAAAATTCATATGATTTTTGTTGGTTTTTTTAATGATATGCCCAAATATGATGATGACTTTTCTCATAATTAACCAACCCTGCATTCCTGGCATAGCTTCCACCTGATCATAGTATATGATTCTTGTGCTATATTGCTATAATCGCTTTGTTAGTATTTTATTTTACATTTTTGCATCAATATTCATTAAGGAAATCTGTATATAAATTTCTTTCTCTGATTTGGCTATTCCTGGTTTAGCTAAAAGCACTATATATGTGTCATAAAAGGAATTTGATGGGACTCCTTTGACAATTTTCTCAAATAGATCCCATAGTATTAGAATTAATGGCTTTTTAAATGTTTGGAAGAATTCACATGTGAATCCATCTGGTCCTGGGGATTTTATCTTAGCAAGTTTATTGATAACTTACTCAATTTCATTTTCTGAAATTAGGTTAAGTATTTAATTTCTCCTTCGATTAATCTGGTTATCTTACATTTTCTAGATATTCATCCATTTCATTTAGATTATAAAATTTATTGGCATTTAAACAGAAGAAATAGCTCCTGACAAGTGTCTAACTTTCCTCTTCATTGGTGGTGAATTTACAACTTTCATTTTTTGAGACTAGTCATTTGGTTTACTCCTTTTCTTTTCTAAAGTCAAATTAACCAATAGTTTATCTATTTTATTGACTTTTTTATTATACCAGGTTCTAGTTTTATTGGTTCAATGCTTTTCTTTTCATTTTATTAAACTCTCCTTTGATTTTCAGGATTTCCAATTTGGTTTTTAATTGGGGATTTTTAATTTGTTCCTTTTCTAGTTTTTTTGTATTTGAATGACCAGTTTATTGGTCTACATTTTTTTCTTTATTTTGTTGATGTAAGCAATTTTATATATATATATATATATATATATGTATATATAATACACATATACATACAAGTACATATGTCTGTGTGTGTATATATATAATATGTACGTGTGTATATTTGTGTGTATGTCTGTGCATGTGTGCTTTTTGTGTATGTCTATGTGTATATGTATATACACATATATGTCTATGTATATACACATATATGTCTATATATACACACATATATGTCTATGTATATACACATAGACATACACACATATACACATATACATATTCCCCTCAGTACTGCTTTGGTTGCATCTCATAAATTTTGGTATGTTGCCTCATTGTTGTCATTTCCTTTACTGAAATTATTGATAGTTTCTAATATTTATTCTTTGACTCACGTTTTAGGGTTATATTATTCAATTTTCAATAAATTTTCATCTCTTTCCATTGTCCATTACCGAACATAATTTTAATGTATTATTGTGTGAAAAGGTTGCATTTATTACTTCTACTTTTCTACATTTGGTTGTGAAACCTTTATCCACTAATACAAATCAGTTTTTGTATAGATACCATGTACTCCAGAGAAAAAGGTATTATTTTGTATTTCCATTCAATTTTCTCCAGACATCTGTCATATCTAACTCTTCCACAATTTCATTTACCTCTTTTAACTTGCTATTGATACTTTTTGGTTAGATGTATGTAATTCTAAGAGGGAAATGTTGAGTTCCCCAACTACTATAGTTTTATTGTCTATATCTATTTCTACCTATATATCTCTTGTATATTCTATTTCTATACCTAGCTTTATATCTCTATCTATATAACTATTTTCTCTTTATTATCTATTTCGTCCTTGTATTGCCAAAGAAATTCACAGCACCCATGGTGGCCATGAATATCATGGAGCAATTCTGAATCATGAAATACAATAGACTCTGCACATGGAAGACAGAACCAAAACATTTTTTCAGACACCAGAAACCCAAATCCATCATAATCTATACACAATAACAATGTAGAACACAACACCATTCCAAAGTCTTCGCTCTGGTAGGCTTCCCACAAAGCACCTCCAATAAAGAAATCACAAGCAGACTTACTTAAAATAAAAAAAAAAAACTCTTTCACTCATGCTAGCCATCTAGATGCATGCCTATCCTTTCTTTTTTTAAATTTTTTGTTAAATTTTAAATGTAGTTCATATTTTTATTTGATACACAGATTTGCAATGTTCCTATTTAGAGAATATGGGTTACTTTTACTCAAAATAGGTTGCTGATTTACTTCATTTTCAGATGTATGAAAATTTTTATTTATATGAAATTAAATTTTTAGCAAGTCTCATAACTGATTTTAGCTTAATATTTAACCTGAAGTCTCTTTATTGAGTATCTAATGAAATAATGTTTTATTAAATTAGTAGAAACTTCATTTATTAGATTGGATTTTATTATTTATTTATTTATTTTTTGATTCCAACATTCATTTCCACAAAATTTTAAGTTCTAATTTTTCTCCCCATCTCTCCCCTTCACCCACCCCATAATACCTTGCATTCCGATTACCCCTTCCTTCAATGTATCCTCCCTTCTATAATACCCCACCCTTCTGTTATGCCCAGTTTTTTCTCTTTACTTGTAGGGAAGGATAAATTTCTATACCCCAATACTTATATTTCTTATTTCCCAGTTATGTGCAATAATAATTCTCAACACTTATTTCTAATACTTTGATTTCCAACTTGTCTCTCTCCCTCCCTCCCTATCCATCTCCGCTGAGAAGGCAAGCGATTCAATACTGGCTATATATGTGTCATATTGCAAAAGACTTTTGTAATAGTAATGTTGTATAAGACTAACTATATTGCCATCCATCTTACCTTGTCCCCCCTTTTTTTCTATTCTCTCATTTGACTTTGTCCCTTCCCAAAAGTTTTTACTTCTAGTTGCTCCCTTTGCCCATTTTCCCTCTCTTCTATCATCCCCCTCATCCCACTTGTCCCCTTCTCCCTTACTTTCCTGTAGTCTAAGATAGATTTTCATACCAAATTTAGTGAGCTTGTTATTCTCTCCTTAAGCCATATGTGAAGAGAGTAAGCTTCACTTTTCCCCTCTCATCTCCTTCCTTTTCTCCTCCATTGAACAAAATTTTTCTTATCTCTTTCATTAGTAAGAGCTTGCCCCATTCTATTTCTCCCTTTCTCTACCCAATATTTTCCTCTTTCACCCCTTAATTTAATTTTATTTTTTATGGCTATCATCTCTGCCAATTCCATTCAAACTCTACTCTCTGTCTATGTGGGTGTGGGTATGTGTCTGTGCATGTGTAATACCTCTACCTATTCAAATACTGAGAAAAGTCTTTTCAATTCTCTCTTGATTCTTATGTTTGAAAGTCAAATTTTCTATTCAGTTCTGCTCTTTTCATCATGAATGCTTGAAAATCCTCTATGTTATTGAATGATCATTTATTCCCTTGAAGTATTATACTCACTTTTATTGGGTAGGTGATTCTTGGTTTTAGTCCTACTTCCTTTGCCTTCTGGAATATCCTATTCCAAACCCTTCGATCCCTTAATGTAGAAGCTGACAGATCCTGTGATATCCTGATTGCAGTTCCATAATACTCGAGTTGTTTCTTTCTAGAAGCTTGCAATATTTTCTTCTTGTCCTGGGAACTCTGAAATTTGGCCATAATATTCCTAGGAGTTTCCCTTTACAACTCTCTTTCAGGAGGTAATTGGTGGATTCTTTCAATATTTATTTTGCCCTCTGGTTCTAGAATGTCAGAGCAGTTTTCCTTGATAATTTCATGAAAAATAATGTCTAGGCTCTTTTTTTTATCATGACTTTCAGGTAGTTCAATAACTTTTAAATTTTCTCTCCTGGATCTATTTTCCAGGTCAGTTGTTTTTCCAATGAGAATGTTTCACATTATCTTCTGCTTTTTCAATCTTTTGGTTTTGTTTTTTAACTTCTTAGTTTATCTCATAGTCATTAGCTTCCCTGAACCTAATTATCTCTTTTAAAGAACTATTTTATTCAATGAGCTTTTGAACCTTCTTTTACATTTGACTAATTCTGCTTTTTAAAGCCTCTTTCTCCTCAATGGCTTTTGGACCTCTTTTTCCAATTGAATTAGCCTACTTTTAAAGGTGTTATTTTCCTCAGCATTTTTTTTTGGTTCTCCTTTGGCAGGCTGCTGACTTGCTTTTCATATTCATTTTGGAGGTACTGCAGTCAGAAGCCTTGACTTCCTCTGACAGTATGCCTTGTTCTTCCTCATTCAAAAGAATGGAAAGAGACACCTGTTCACCAAGAATGTAACCTTCTATGATCTTATTTTCTTTCCCCTTTTTGGTGCATTTTCCCAGTCAGTTACTTGACTTCTGAATATTTGTCAAGAGGAGGGTCCTAGTGGTCCTCCTTCCCCCACTACATTGCTCAAGGCTGAGGTTCAGATCAGTTGGTCAATTCCCCCATGGTCTCTGGGTGGGAGCAGGGCCATCACTGAAGGTTTAGTTTCAGATCACTTTCTCAATTCCCCCAGAGGCTTTAAGCTGAACTGCCTGGACAATGGACCCAGGCTACTTCTGTGGCCACCATAGCTGCCAGTCACCTGCTGTTAGTGTTGCTGCTGCCGCCTCCATTGTGGTGACCCTGTTCCCCTCTGATCCAGCTGGGAAAGCCCTCCCTCACTGACTTTTGGAGCTTTCTTTGTTGCTTGTGGGTTGAAACATCTGGGACCTTCCCTGAGGGGAATTCTTCTCTGGAGGTCTGTTCAGGTCTTGTTCCTCTCAGTGTTGCATGGCTAGGGCTGGACTCTGCTCCACTCAGCATCCAGTGAGATTGACCTTTCCTGTCAGCCTTCCAGGTTACCTTTGACTGGAAACCTCTTTCACTGTGTTGCTCTGTGGCTTCTGCTGCTTTAGAATCTATTGAGTGTCATTTTTTACAGATATTTTGTGGGCTGTGGGAGAAGCGCTAGAGAATATGTGTCTTTCTACCCCACTATCTTGGCTCTGCCTTCCGCCTCTATCTCTTCTAGCTCAGACTGTTCTCATGACTAAGTTCTTCTGAGACTAAGATCTGTCTCTTCCTCTTCCTGTTCCACCCTTCCTGTTCCACCCCTTCAGCAAACTCCTCTGTCCACATTCATGTGAGTTAGGGTTCCACAAAATCCTCCCCCCACAAACTCATGTGACTCAGGCTTCCATAATAATGGGAAAGATCTTCCCATTTAAATTACCATTACATGCACCCCAATGATCTTCATATTCGTTACATTGGTAATCAACAGAATCAACATTAGTATCAACAGAATATTAACAGGGATAAGAGAAATCACCTTATAAAACAATATCTTAGGCAACTTGTGTCAACAGAACTTTTTTTCATATCTAATTCTTTTTATTTTTCACTTCTTAGCTTGTATTTCCACAAGAATTTGAATTCAAAATTTTCTCCCCATCTCTCCCCACCCCCACCCCAGGACAGCATGCACTCCATCCACCCCATCCTCTTTTCTCCTTTCTATTACCCATCCTTCTTCCATTCCCCTTCCCCTCTGTTTTTCTGTAGGGAAAAATAGATTTCTATACTCCATTGACTGTATAGCTTGATTTCCAGTTGCATGCTGAAACAATTTTAACATTCATTATTAAAGCTTTGAGTTCCATATTCTCTCCCTCCTTCACCACCCACACTTATTGAGAAAATAAGTAATTCAATATAGGTCATACATGTGTAACAATGCAAAACACTTGCACAATGTTTATGTTGTAAAGTATTAACCACATTTTTCTCTCTCTTATCCTGCCCTTCATTTATTCCACTCTCTCCCTTTGCCTGTCCTTCAGCAATAATGTTTGTTTCTGATTATCTCTTTCCCCAATTTGCTGTCCCTTCTATTATTTTCCCTCTCCTATTCCTTTCCCTCTTGTCTTCCTACAGGGTAAAATAGATTTTCATAACCAACTGAGTGTGTGTTATTCCCTCCTTAAACCCAATCCCATGAAATTAGGGCTCAATTATTTCCCTTAATCTCCCCCCTCTTCCCCTCCACTGGAGAAGTCCTTTCTTCCCTCTTGTATGTGACATAATTTGCTACATTCTACCTTTCCCCTTCTCTTACTCATAATACATTTCATTCAACAATAAATTTTATTGTTTTTGGTATTTTCCCTTGAAATTCAGCTCACTATGTGCCCTCTGTCTATGTGTATATATCTCTATATATCTATATCTATATGTGTGTGTGTGTACACACAAAGACATATATAATATGTATACATACACACATATAACCATGTACATATACATATGTAGACATAAATAATATATACATACATACATACTTGAACACACCTACATACATATATATTCCCTCTAACTACCCCAATACTGAAAAAGGTCTCATGAATTACAAATAATATCTTTCAAAGGAGGAATGTAAACAGTTTACCTTTAATGAGTTCCTTAAGGCTACTCTTTTCTATTTATCTTTTCAAGTCGTTTTTCCAGTGAGATATTTCCCATTGTATTTTTTTCATTATTTTGGTTTTATTTTGTAATTTCTTGGTTTCTCATAAAGTCATTAGCTTCTATATGCTCCATTCTAATTTTTAAAGAACTCTTTTCTTCAGCGAGTTTTAAACCTCCTTTTCCAGTTGGCTAATTATGCTTTTTAAAGCTTTCCTCTCCTCATTGTCTTTTGGGACCTCTTTTGTGATTTGGGTTAGTCTACTTTTAAAGGTGTTATTTTCTTCAGCCTTTTTTTTTGGGGGGGGGGTCTCCTTTAGCAAGCTATTGACTTGCTTTTCATGATTCTCTTGTATGGCTCTCATTTCTCTTCCTAATTTTTCTTTCACTTTTCTTACTTGATTTTCAAAATCTTTTTTGAGCTCTTCTATGACCTGAGGCCATTGCATATTTTTTCAGAGGTTTTGGATGCAGAAGCCTTGACTTTGATATTTTCCTCTGGTGGTATACTTTGTTCTTCCTCACCTGAAAGGATGGAAGAAAATATTCGTTCACTAAGTCAGTAATCTTCTATAGTCTTATTTTTTTCCCCTTTTTTGGGCATTTTTCCAGCCAGTTTCTTGATTTTTGAGTCGTTTGCCATGTAGAGGATATACAGTAGGGACATGTATGTTATTAGTCCTCCAAAGAGGCACAATCAAGGGAGAGGAATTTACTCCTCTCCTGGCTTGCACTCTGGTCTGCGAGCAACAATAAGCTTTTCTGCCCAGAATCTGCAGATAGGATTCCCTTTGCAGAGCCTCCATCAGCTCCACCACAAGTGCTCTTCTTCACCCCAGCACTGCCACTCAGGTCTGAGATGCAGATCAGCTGCTCAATTTCCCCAGGGTCTTTAGACAGAAGGCTCCAAAAAAATGATGCTGCTGCCACAACAGCTACAGCTACCCTGGAGCTGGAGCTAGTGCCAGACCCTGCTCCCTTCTCACTTAGATGAAAGAACTTTCTCACTGAACTTTGAAGCTGTCTTTAGTGTTTGTGGGTTCAGAAATCTGGGGACTGCAGCTGCTCTCCACACCCTAAAGCCTGCTCCAGGCCTATCCATGTTGTGCCACACAACCAAAGCTGGACTTTGCTCCACTCTGAGTCCAGTGTGATTGACCTTTTGTGACAGCTTCCCGGCTGTCTTGGGCTGGAAATTTCTTTCACTCTGTTGTTTTGTGGCTTCTGCTGCTCTAGAATTTGTTTAGTCATTTTTACAGGTATTTTACGAACTATGAGGGGAGAGAAACAGCATGTCCATATTTCTACTCTGCCATCTTGGCTCTACCCCTATCAACATAACTTTATAATTCTACAATAGGGATCACAGAAAATAAGCATATAAAATATCCCAGGGTGAATCTAGAGCACAAATATTCTTGAACAAATGGGGCCCAAAATATTAGCATATGGAACAAAGGTTTCTTCTCCCATAACTGCTTCTTGCTGAAATTCAACATAGAGCTGTTGCTGCCCCAAGTGTTCCTATGAGAGGGGACAGTGCCTCATTTGGCATCCAGATCTTGGTTGACTCTAGGTGGATACTGAACATCAGGCAGGGGGTAACATCCAGCTTAAGCCATCAGGCATCTGCAGGTGGATGGTACCAACCTTGCAGAAAATAAATCTGACAAACAAGGTGAATAGACTAAGAGCCAAAACAAAGAAAGCGACAATAACTAGAGGCAGGGTAGATAGTGTCAGTCATGCTTCTGGAGTCCATGAACCAACCACAGCAGCCTCATTCTCTTTTGTTTACTGTTTTCCAATTTGTAGTCCTGGGGTCATCATTCTGGTTTAAAAGTACATCCTCTTTAATCTGAGCTGGGGTCTGGTCAATTTCCAATGCTCTCTTCAGATGTGACAAACTTGGATACAATGTGTTAGGATGATCTGCTGGGCAGTTATCCTGCTCAGTCTAAAACCAAGCCTCTTTCCTAGATATATTTTATATTGTTCATTAGTTGGAATGCCATCTATTCTTCCAGATCTACTCCTGCTCTATTAGAGCAGTAAACAATTGTTTTCTTGCCAATCTATTCTGACTGAATGCACTGGCTATTTACTCTTCTCTCTTGAGGAAATATATCTGTTTCGCTGATTTTCTCCATCCCAGATAGCTACGATTCTCCCATACTTTGGGTGAACTGTCTCAAATTTCTGTGACCTCCTGATGAGTAAAATCCCCAAGTGCCTCCTCAAACTCTGTGGGGGCCCCTTATTTCTCCTACTTCCTTCTTATTACTGGATGAATCTCAGCCCTCTCATTTGTTTCATTCTTTTCCACACATCATCCTAGCATGTATTTGGACCCCAATCAAGCCCAGTCTGTGAAAGAGCTGCTTTCACTTTTTGTTTCTTTTTGTGAGCTAAATTAACAACATGTTTTTATCTACACTTGGAAGACAGAATTAATACATTTATTCAGATACCAGAAACCCAAATCCATTATAGCAATAAAAATCTCTACACAATAACAATACAGAGAACAATATCATTTCCAAGCTTTCCCCCTTATAGGCTTCCCACAAACCAGCTCCCTTAAACAAATCACAAGCATGATACCTTAAAAAAAAATCACAGTCTTTCACTCACACTAGCCCACCACGTGGTTGCCTATATCCTTTATTTCTTCCTAGCTCTGACTGCTCTGATAACTATGTTTTTTTCAAGTCTGTTTTAGCTCTGCCTCTTTCTATTCCACCATTCTTGCTCTACCCCTTCAGTAAACTCCTCCATCCACATTCATGTGACTCAAGTTTCCATTTGCCCTGGACAGGTCACATGGGTCTATTAATGAATGGGAAAGATCTTCCCATTTAATTCCCATTACACTCCTGTTTCTCATTCAGCTTCTCCTTCAAAAATTTAGATACTATGGTATTTGGTTGATTTGCTATTGATATGATTTTATCGTTTATGATACCTTTCAGCAAGGTATAGTTTTCTTCTTTGTCTCTTAATTAGATCTCTTTTAGCTTTTGTTTCATCGAACATAATTACTATCTTTGTTTCAACTGGAGCATAATAGATTCTATTAAACCCTGTGTCTATCTCTCTGTTTTGATTGTGTTTCTTTTAAACAACACATTACAGGTTCCTCTTCTTTAATTTGTCCTGCTATCTGCTTCTGTTTTATGGATGTTTTAATCCTATGTACATTTGAGGTCGTGATACTATGTACTTCCTTCCATACTATTTTCACTTGCTTATGTCCCCCCACTTACCCTCACCTTTTCCTTGCTCACAAGTGTTTCATTTCTGGTCTCCATTTTACTTAATATACTCCCCCTTCATCTGTCTCCTCTCCCCTTCCATTATCTCTGGCCCTTTGTACTTGCTTAAAGTTTAAGATGAATTTCTGAATGCAACTTATGTATGTTTGTCATTCCTTCTCTGAACCAGTTTTGATGACAGTGAGGCTTAAGCTTTGCCTGTCACCCCACCCTCCCCTCTTCCTCTGAAATATAATAGTTTCTAATGTCTTGTTTATCTCCATTATACCTGTGAATATTTACCTCCATTCAATCTCCCCTCCCCTTCCTCTTACTCTGCATTTCTCTTTTTCAACCTTTTATTTTGTTTTCTTTGGGAAAGTAGATTATCATCCCATAAAAGTCACCTGATATCTACATCTTGTATCTCCATAAACTCATTCTAATTGCTCTTATGCTAATAATGTTTTTTACTGGTGGCTGGGTCCTGGAGGAATGACCTTTATGTTGGTCTTTCCCAGAGATAGGGCTCTTCTGTTGCTGGGTTGCTATGAAAACAGAGTCTCTTTGGTGGTAAACCCTAGGAGTGGGGTGTGCTTTTGGTCTGCTGCAGGACTAGGTTTCACTGGTCAATGATGGCATCAAGGTCTTGCTGGTGTGTGCTGATGGTGATGTCACTGGAGGTGGGGTCCTACGCAGACTGCTCACTTGCCTAGACAGCTGCTGGCTTGTAGAATGATGGGGCCCAGCTGGTGGATTACCCCAGTCTTGGAGTCTTTCTGCAAACCCCCTCTGTGAAGTTGGCTGCGTTGCTGCTCTTGGATGTTGCTTTCCTCCCACCTCAGTGAAACAGAACTTTCCTGTCAAACTGGTAAGATGTTTCCCTGCTCCTAGATGAATTCTGGGGTGGTTTTATAGTTGTTTGGAAGGGTATTTGGGAGGACTTCAAAAGGTTTTTCATCACTCTGTCACCTTGGCACCTGGAGTTACACATATGCTTTAGAATCATTGTTTTAACAAATTGGTGAGTAGTAAGACTATAGACTGAAAGATCAGTTGGAAGACGGTGATTCATAAAATCAATTAGCAAAAAGAGATAACAGTCTCAGTTTAGGAAGAGGCAATACAATTGAAGTGGAGCAGACATGTTTGCTCCAGTGAGAAGTTTAATGAGATCTGGACAAGACTAAGAAAATTATTTGACTTGGAAATAAAGAAAAGGGAAAAAAAGTTAGAGTTTGCACTGAGGATTCCAGAACTTTTTGCTCTTTCATTCTCAACCCAACGTTCTCATGCATATAACACTCACAGATATATAAATGTATGGATGAATCAAACATTACCTATATACATATGTGTATGTATGCATGTATGTATATGTTTCCTTAAAGCTATAAAAATGCCAAAAATACAACTTAAAAGGGCCAGCAAAAGATTAATGCTTGCTTTGATTAACCGTTAGGCTAACTATTCAGTTTTTATCCAACACCTTCCTAATATCCTGCAAGATTCTTTTAGGGATACATTTACCTAAAAATTTTGATTGATAAGAGAAATTTCCAGATAGACAAAATATTAATTTATTAAATATTGCATTTACCACTATTTGGATTTTAGTGAGGAAAGTTGATGAAATACACACCTTCACATTTGTAAACATCCTGCTAGAGTAAGATATTTAATTAAACATTTTCAAACTATGAAAGGGGAAAAGGAATAGAAAAGCAATATTTATTTTGTAACTGCGTTAGCTGATTTGTCCTATTTGAGTGAAAATAGGACCATGTTTGAAATGTTAAGCTTAAGTTTAATCTCCATAAAATAGGGAGGACATGGTCAAGATCAAAAAGGTGGATCAGAGGGCAACAAGAATTATTTGGGACCGTGACTATGAATTATAAAGAAAGATTAGACAGGTTTGACTCATATGAATAAAATAATAGATTGAGAAGATTTCTGAGTGGTATGTGAAACTTAGAATAGAAAATTTATATATATATATATATATATATATATATATATATATATGTGTGTGTGTGTGTGTGTGTGTGTGTGTGTGTGTGTGTGTTAATGCCAGTAAAGTTTTTGAGAGGCACTGTGACTAACTAGAAAACAAAAAGCTAATTGACTGCAATTAAAAAACAGGATTACTCTATAAGAAATTCAAACAATATTTCTTTACCAAATGGTACTTAGAATGTAGAAGAAACTGCCAACATATCCAAAAAAATTGAAAATCTTTAAGAAATGGTCAAAAAACGGTATAAGCAAGTAGCAGACAGTAAGAAAGTGAAAATTAGAATACAGTTAAAATATATTTATGTAGAAACTGAAATTGTACAGTGGAATTCAGAAAGTCTGACACAGGGCTCTTCCAGGAGACTGAAAATTTTTCAAGTTAATTTGATCTATGGAGATAGACAATCTAGATATATCAGGTTTATAATTGAATTTAGTAGAGTGAGAATGATCAGTTTCAATTCAATTGAACAAGTATCCATTAAGAGGATACTCAGTGACAAGCATTATCTGAAGTGTAAGATATAAAAAAAACAAAAATTAGGTATTTCTTGCTTTCAAGGAATTTTTCTTGTTCTAGGAATTTGAAGGGGATATGGTCTTTTTACTTGAGAGTTTCAGAAACAAAATTGGAGGCATATTACGGAGTAGCATCACGTTATTCAGAAATTCAGAATTATAATGCGTTTCAGAAATCATCTACTCCAACCTAGTCATAAAAAGGGATAAATTGTTCAACTAAACAATGTGCTTCCTCATTTGTAAAATAAAATTGATGTGTTACCTCATTCCTGAAGTTTCTCACAGCTCAAAATCTATGATCCAATAACCCTAAAACCAAAATAATTTTTCAAATCATAGCACTAACCATTTGCAGGATAAGCAAAGGAAAAAGTAAGAAAAAGGAAATATACTTGACATTTAGAGTCTGAAACTCCCTTATAGCATTATAAACTGGTAAACTAGGACTTCTTGTGCTTGTTAGATAACAGTAGGAAGTGAAGAATAAAAGTCTACTCAGACAGAAGTAGAAACAGGTAAAGGTCATGAGCTAGGATGTGGTCTTTCGGTAGAGGCATATCACCCTTTTACCTTTGGATCCGACACTTAGATCAACTTCAGAAATGGCTGGAAGGGCAGAATATAGTAAATATACTTGCACTCTGAAGGTAAGGTCACCAACAGTGATTGTGATCCAGGTGAGATGGTTTGGTTAAAGGGGCAAGGAAAGGACAGTACTTTTCATCCTTTGCACATGTGCAGATTAGTTTTTGATTAGTATCCAGAAGGGTTAGCTAAGGTGCCTATTGTGTTGATAATACTTCTTATGCTCTCTATTTGCCTTAAGTCTTAGCTCAAAAAGAACAACTTCTTGCCTTAAAAGTGCTCACCATGCCTATTTTTGAGCTTGACTGACTTCTTAGCCATCTCCATCATTATTGTCACGGTGCTTGAGGTCATGCTTCAGTGAATCTTAAAAGTGATCTGTCTGCCATCCCTGCTTGATCCATACCTCTCCAGCTCACTGTCCAACATCTGCTTCAATAGCCTACTGTCATCCTCTCTTCTTACTTACAAAAAGTAAAGCTATGAAAACACACTAATTACAAACATACGCACGGATATAGATATTTGTCATACAAATAACAGTCAACTCAATTCTATTCCATTTAAGTCTATACATTTGAATGACTGAGCAGGTGAGACACAACTATAGAGAAATATATGGCAAGAGACACAGAAATATAAAGAACTGAGCTAGGGAGACAAAGATGCCTAAATGTAGAGAACCAAACTAGAAAGAGAGAGATGGACATAGACAAAAATAGAGAGACAGAGATAGCTACAGAGAAATTAGATGGGATTCATGGTTCCCTTTGGAATTCATGTCAAGCAAAAGGGCATTCTATTTATTCTATAAGAAAGTTCCTTATAACCCCTAGGCCTAGATGATTCTTGGCACAAACAATGGAGAATATGAAGGAGCTGATCCTTTGTTGTCATGTTCTGAAGAATGTGTATCTAAAATCTATGAGGGCATTGAAGGAAAGGGTAGGAGTTTACAATTACTGATGGTACTGAAAAGCAGAGTAAAGTACAGAAAGATGCATTCCTGGTGGTCAGTTCTGTTAAAAAATATCATCCTTCATTTTGTTTCAGTAATAACATTTGTTTAACCTACTGTACCAATTCCAGGTAATCATACATTATCTAGGTTCACTCTAGGACTGCTCAAAGCATGTATCACCATAGCAACTCATCCTGGGGAAAATTACCATGGAAGTGATTCTAGAAAAAAAGCTATAGTTTTCTGAACCCCAGCTATATTTTTCCACTAAAGTTATCTAGCAATCCTAAGCAGTTTTACAGGTGTGAGTCTTTGTGAATATTTAGGTTAAGGACTGAAGTTTTTACCCAAATATCTATGACTTAGCATATTACTCTCGACTCTTACTACATCTCAGGTTGTTCTTGCCACTCCATAAATACCTTCAGATATCTATCTTCACATCCTCCTGCTATGGAAGAGTCTTCATTGCTTATTTCTTAGTTTTTAGATTATAAGTGGATGGAGCCACACAACTAGTACTTTTCATACACTGTCTTAATGTACCAATAAAATCTTATACCTTTGCTGTACAAAACAGTTTATGGTAAAATGGTTCTGCAGATATTATTGGGGATATAAATAAAACAATATGCTTATAGACCTTCATTCTAAACAATTATTTTTATTATTAAAATGATGCTAACATGCAGTGGCCCAAACAGGGATAGTCTTCCATAATCTTAAAATGAGGAATTGGATAAATCATTAAGTGAAAACCAAGCAAAGCAACCAGTCTTTGTCATCCCTTTTATATTTGTCAGTTTATATTGAGCAATGTTGCCATGCATGTATGACTGAAAAAAAATTAGATTAATGGTGAGAGAGTGAGTTAGTCAGGGAAAACAATTAAAGAATGAGGAAGCACAGGCCTGAGCCTGCGAATAATTTGCCTTGTTATTCTATTACTATCCTTCACACACTTGATGGACTATTAAAATTTCCTTACTGGTTCCTCAAATTATAATATTCCATTTTGCATCCTTATATCTTTGCACAAATTGCTTCTTATTCCATATCTGATTGTGACATCTTTTGAGTTTTTAGCCCCTTAAGGAGTAAAATAAAAGGTGTGTTCCATAGTCATTGACCATACTGTTTATTTAGTGCTAGTATAGCATTTGGAGACATCTGGGTCCATCTATATGATCTGTATACCTAAGTTTGATCTTGGAGACATTTCCTAGGCTAACTCAGATGGGAGCAACGAGGCCAAAGAAAAGAGATCATTCATTTGGGGCTAGTTCATCAGGATGGGAAAAAAATGTGAGACATGAGTCCTTAGGAGGTTCTAGGTCAAGGTTTCTTAAACTTTTTCTACTTGACAACCTCTTTTCTCCTTTTAGCAGAATCCATTGGTGTTTCATGGCCTGAGGACAAGTATTGCCAGAAACATCTTGGATATATTAGGCATTTAATTTCTAATTAACCTTTTTGGTCATGGTATATTCAGAAACCTTTCACTGTTGCCAAATTTTTCACCACCCCATATAAGATTATGACCCGCAGTTTAAGAAGTACTGTTCTAATCAGTGGGATATAGGCATGCAATGGCCCTATCAAAAAGTGCAGCTCAATTATCACTTCTTATATGTGACTTTTCTTTGTCCCTTTGCAATTAGTTTGCATCAGACACAAATTTATTTGTATGCATCTCATATAATGGAAGATCCTTGAGAATAGGGAATGTTTCTCTTTTGTCTTTATATACTAAGTACAGTAACAAGTATAGTGCTTGTCTCATAGTAGGCTCTTGATAAATATTTGTGGTAATGTATAGGATCATTAATTTAGGGCTGGACTTTATGAAATAGCAAAGTACTTAAAACAAAGTATTAATTGGGAATTGATAATCAAATTGTGCTACATGAGTGTAATTGAATGTTAGTATTTGAAAAGGAACAATAAATATGAACAATACAGAGAATCATGGAAAGATGTATCAATTGGTGCAAAATATAAAGTAAGAAGAATGAAATCATTCACAAATACTGCAACAACAGACCTCTAAAGAAGAAAGACAGCCATAGCAGTCTCTACAGAAATGAAACAAGCATATAATTTGAATGTTGAAGCTTGAGCCTAGAGAAGATATATAGAAATGTATAATCCTCCCTTCTTTGCAGGGGCAAGTGATTATAGACATGGAACATTTCATTTTTCTGTTATATTTCCTCAGTTGTGCTACAATAAACTCATTTTAAAAACTAGCATGTTGATGTGTTATTATGAGTATGTAAGGGGAATTAGAGGGCAGGGAAATACTTGATGTCTCCTTTCACAGGTTCTGGAGGGTTTATAATACTCAGAAAGCTTATGAAAATAGTTGCAGCATTATACCTTAAGGGAGCAACTTTGAACTAAGTTTCTAGCTAAGTGGGGAAGTGAGGTCATGACATATATTCAGCACTGCCAATTGAATCACATTAAATTTCTTACTTATCTTTACAAGTCTTGCTAATGACAAACTGCTTCTGTTCATGTTCCATTAACTTAACTTATGAACAAATTTCTTTACTGATTTTCTCTGTTTCTGACTTCATAGCTTATTTATAATGATAGGAACATTAGGAGCTAAGATTTCTCACATATATTCTAAGAAAGGTTAAAAAAAGAGGTATCAGTTGAAACATGAATAAGAAATCCAGTTAATGTTAGCAATCTCCTAGACTCAGGTCAGGACCATTCCAAAGGACAGCCAAGATCCTGGGGTAACTTAGAGAGGGACCTTCTCTTTTTTGGGGATTGAGAGAAAGCCTCCAAGGTAAAAACGTCTGAAACCTGGGGTACTCTGAATGAAAATGATACAGAAAAGAAAAGGGAAAAGACCCACAGCCCATTTGAACAAGCACATGAGGGGAGGTGGCAGGCACATCAGGAACTCTGGGTTTTGGGAATAGTGCCAAAGAAGACCTGGTTATCTCAGAAAGAATGATAGAAGGGGAGGAGCCTTGTCCTGGCACAAATCTCAAAATCATAAACTGAAGCAAGAGATATGAAGAAATAGAAGAAAACTCTGAATGTATAATGAAAATATACTCTGATTTATAACATACACAAGAGGGAAACTCAGAAAAAGTACAATTTCATAATGTGCAAAATTGAGCTTCAGAGGATAAAGAAATACCTTTGCCAAAGGGATGACAAGATTATTGGGAATAAATGAAGCAAGAGATAAAAATGAAATTATAAATAAAATAAGAGATCTACCAAAATAAATCGGCAGGAGAAATCATATCTTAGCACAAAATGTAGAAACCAAACTAATTCATGGAACCTTTGAAGAACAGAATATAGAAAACACAACTCAATAAATCTATGATAGAATAAAACATATTAGAACAAAGCAAAAGTATTGAAAAATAACAGAAAAAGCATTGGGTATATTGTCAAAAATAAATAATCTGTAAAACAGGAAAGAGAGGCAGCTGGATATCCCAGTAGATAGAATACTAGGTCTGAGCAAGAAGACCTGAGTTCAAATCTAGCCTCAGACATTTATTAGTTGTGTGAACCTGCATAAGTCACATGACTTCTGTTTGCCTTTATTCTTTAGAAAAGGAAATGGAAAACCTGTCTAGTATCTTACCAAGATAACCTCATGAACAGTATGGTCCATGAGATCTTGGAAATTTGAAACCCAACTGAAAGACTGAACAACTAAAAATGAAGAGGGAATATGATTTAACAATCACCAAACTCCCTAGATATCACAATCAATATTACAAGCAACAAGAAAAAAAATTACATATGATGGTACCACAGTTAGAATCACATAAGACCTAACATTTATGACACTAAAAGATGACAGGTTTTGGGACAGTGTTTAGCAAAGAGCAAAGGAACTTGGCTTCTGGCTGAAAATGTCATACCCAGCAAAGCTAAGCAGAATTGTGAATGAAAAAACAAACAAAAAAAAAACATTTAATCAACTGTCAGACTTTCAGTACTCTGTTAAAAAAAAAAACCTCAACTCAATAAAGACTAGACATACAGGAGTAAAGAGGAACATAAGGTAAACACCAATGATCAATTTTAAGGACCTCAATAAGGATAGAAAATTTACCTTTTATGTATGGAAAATGTAAAACCTATGTCTAAGCTTGTTACTAATAATTGCGTAGCTTATAAGAAAGATTGGGGTAGACCTGATTATGATATGGCTTTAAAAAGTGAAACTGTTTAAGAACAACTTAAAGAGTAATTATCCTATACAAATGAGGGGCAAGAGGAAGAATCAATATAGAGAAATTAGATAGGGGTAGGAGTCTGGTAGTTCTGGAAATCTACTTTCATCAGGAACAGGTTTAAGAGGGTGAAATACATATACATCTAGAAGAGTACAAAAGTCTTCTAAATTTAAAAAAGAATTAAAACTCTAAGAGAATAGAGAGTGGGAGAGGATAAAGCAGGGATCTTTAGAGGGGAGGATGAGGAAACAGGTTAAAAGGGTATTTAGATTTAGGAGAATGGGAGGATAAGGGAAGGACCTTTAGAGGGTTGGGGGATGGAATAGGTTAAAAGGGTGTACAAAAAGCTATTTAGATTTAAGAGAATGGGAAGGTAAGGAAAAGATTGCTGGAATGGGGATAGGTTAAGTAATAGGAGGGGAAGGCAACAGGTAGAAGTAAAATAAAGGAGTTGGGAGAAATAGGAGGAAGAGACATGCACAAACATAAAAACAAGATTAGGAGTAAAATCTTATAGTGGAAGTATATGTCTATGTCTATGTATGTATGTATGTATGCATATATGTAAGTGTATATCAATGGTTGGTTGGTTGTTGTTCTTCACCTTCGAAGAGGAACAAAATGACCTCACCATCGTAAAGTAAAATTTCAGTGTGTCCGACTGTGGTTGATCAGACCAATATGAGCTTGGAATGCTCTACCACAGATTGGGCACAGATAATCCATGTGAATATTTGGGGTGAATATCACAAATTTGCTCATCCTGCGTTTCCTTTGTACTGTCTCAATTCTGCTTTGCTCATAGAACACAGCACCCTTCCTGATATGAGCATGCCATGCTGAGCGGTCTTGTGCCAGTATCTCCCATGTTGCTGTCAAATGCAGAGTTCTTGAGAGAAACCTTGAGAGTGTCCTTGTATCGTTTCCTCTAGCCACCATGTGGTTGCCTGCCCCATGAAAGTTTTCCATACATTTTTGACAAGCATACATTTTTCATTCAAACAACGTGGCCAGCCCATCTGAGTTGTGCTCTCGGAAACATCGTTTGAATACTTGGCAGTTCAGCTCAAGCAAGGACTTCAGTGTCTGGTACCTTATCATGCCAGGTGATCCTCAGATTCTTCCAAAGACAGTTCAAATGGAAGCGATTCAGTTGCCTGGCATGGCACTGGTAGACTGTTCATGTTTCACAAGCATATAACAATTAGGTCAGCACAACGGCTCTGTAAGACCTTCAGTTTGGTAGTCAGTCTAATACCTCTTCTCTCCCAAACCTTTCTTTGGAGCCTCCCAAACACTGAGCTAGATCTGGCAATGCATGCATCAACCTCATTGTCAATGTGTACATCCCTGGAAAGTATACTACCAAGGTAAGTGAACTTATCCACAGCATTCAAAACTTCTCCATTCATTGTAACTGATGGTTTCATGTACAGATGGTGTGGTGGTGGCTGATGGGGCACCAGTGTTCTTTAATTTGAAAAGGTTACAAGCCAAGACCAGAGTGGAGGGAGTGCTGGTGCATGATTTTACGTTTGCTGATGATTGTACAATCAATTCAGCCTCTGAATCTGAGACACAACAAAGTATGGATCAATTCTCTTCTGCCTGTGCTAATTTTGGTGTATATCAACACAATATATAAAAATATATCCATCCTCAAATATAGCCTTGGGGGGATAGGTAGAGGGGAAGAAGGGGGAAATCAAAGTAAAAAATGTACAGCAGAAAGCAAAATAAAACCTACAAGGGAGCAAAGAAAACAAGGACAGTCTTCAACTTAACTCTAAGAATTTAATATGTAAGCATTCTTGTCATGACAAGTTATTGCTATCTATTTTGAATCCTCTCCTATATTCTTCTGTCCACATTACATGTTTTTGTCTTTTCTTATTTTAAATTTGTTTGTGATGTTTCTTTTTCTTCTTTTATTATGTATTTAAGCTTTAGTATTCATATAAGATTTTTTTAAATTTAAAAAGAAATTATGATGAAATTAAATATTTGACTATCATAAAGCAAATATATTTATATGTAATATACATGACATATTGTAATATATTATATAATTAAAATTATATATTAACATACAAACATGTATAATTCCCCAGTGTAATTAGAACCAAAGAACAAACTGAAGATATAAAGCATCCATCAGTGACATCCTTGAAATAATTCCAAATTGAAAACACCTATAACACAACAGCTAAAATTCAGAGCTTCCAGGTCAAGGAAAGAACACTTCAAGCATATAGAAAGAGTCCAAGTAATAAGAAACTGCATTCAAGATCACAGGCTCTGTTGGAATTAATATAAATGAGAGAAAATTTTGAAATACTATGATCCAAAAAGCACAATAAAAGATTTACTAAAGAATAATTTAGCCTGCAAAACTATAATTCTATAGGTGGAAATGATCTTTAATAGAGAACCGTCTAGCATTCTTAATAAAAAGGCTAGAGATGAGGATCAACTTTACATTGTAAACACAAATCAAAAGAAAAAAGAAAGAGAGAAAAGTCTGTTGGATTTGGCAATTGAGATCGAGAACGCTGGAGTGAGTAGTTTCAGTGGAATGAGGAGTTTGGAAGCCAGACTGTATGAAGTTAAGAGGAGAATAAGGAGAAAAGAGGAAACATATTATAATCTGCCTTTTCAATGAGTTTAGCCAGAAAAGGCAGGAGAAATACAGAATGAGAGTTAGTGGAAATAGAAGGATCAAGGGATGTGTTTTTTTGAGGATGAGAGAAACATGGGCCTGTTTGTATGCAGCAGGGAAGGAGCCAGTATACAGAGACAGATTAAAAATAAATGAGAGTGAGGATGACAGAAGGGACAGGCTGTTGAAGGAGATGGTTTTAAATGAGGTTACTTGCACAGGTAGAAGAATTATCCTTGGGAAGGAGTAATTCCATCTCTTTATGTGAGACAGAGATGAAGTAAAAGATAGTGGTAAAAGGCATATGAATTATGTAAGATGAGGAAGAGGAGAGAAAATGGAACATATAGTGAAGGGCCTCATTTTTTTCTGTGAAATATAAGCCAAAGTTTTCAGATGAAGGAGTAGAGGGAGAGAGAGGCATGGCAAGTTTGAAAAAGTATAATGTGTGGAAGAAGTATAGAGAAGGGAATAGTAAATTGATAAGGGAGATATGGCAGCATTACGTGGTAGTAGTGAGAGACAATTTAAGGTTACATATCACAAATGTGTAGTGGACCCAATCAAAATGACTGCATGATTTTTCTTTGTTTTTTCAGCAATATGTGTGTAGGAACAAAGGTAATAGATATTGGGAGTGATCCAAAGCTTTGATAAAATACAGTCAACAATATGAAAAGGGAGCTCAAGAGAAAAGGATAGTGTAGATTTGAAGTGATTCTCGAAGGGATCAAGGTGGAGATAAGGAGAGAGAGTGACTAGCGCAGGGGGTGATGATTTGAGAGAAACTGAGGGATATTTGTGTGCACAAAGAAGAGTTTGCTAAGGGAAGGAAGAGAGAGTGATTAAAAAACACAATAGATTATGCTCAGATAACAGTATCTCAAAATTCTTCAACATGGAGGTGGCACATTTTGGGGGGATGAGATTAAGAGGCATGACCATCTTTGTGTATAACAGAGGTGGGATGGAAGAGTAGTTCTTGAAAGTAAGCAGGGTGGGGCGGAGCCAAGATGGCGGAGTAGAAAGACTCACCTAAGCTAGGTCTGAACCCACAGCCCATAGATTTCCTGTAAAAAGAACTCCTGACAAATTCTGGAACAGTGGAAGCCGCGCAGCAACACAGTGAAGGAGATTTCCGTTGCA